>CM060560.1:105514973-106714973 GCA_030625065.1 Alectoris magna
TCCAGCCCTAATGATTCCCATTTGCTTTCAAGAAGCACCATCAGGGCAGGCGATAGGACCGCCTTGGTTAGACTACGCCAATGAAAGGGAGTGGTGAGCTCCACCTGTATCATGTCCAATAGGGCTTGACAGGCGGGACTTTCCAAGCCGGAAGTAGCCATTACCGATCCTAGCTCCTTAACTAGCTGCCAATCAAAAGGCTCCCAAGTGGGCTGGCCCTGAAGATCCTGTACGATGGGGCATAGAAGCAGTTCTCCCACCTCTGACGGTTGAAAAATAAGATCTCCTTGAAGTGTGCAGTTCTTAACGATCATATGCCAATGGTGCACCGGATCTTTAGGGGGTGCTGCTGAACCGTGCTCCTGCTGCTGTTGCACATCTTGAAATTGAACTGCCTGAGCTAACGAACTGGAGTTAACTGAAAGCTGCCACAATTCCTCTAACAGCCTCTCTGGTAAATCATCTCCCTCAGAATCCCCAGCGCTCTGAATGGTCTCGCGACTCCCCTCTGAGCCTCTGAGGGGCCAATGGCCACCGATGGCATACTAAAATCTGAGGAGATGCCTGAACTGTACACAGAAGGTGGCGCGGCCAGCACTTTTAAAACTTTTACCATCTCCTTAACGGATCCTGTCAACATGATAAAAACTAGAATTCATCGGACCCAAACCGTCCGCTCTTTCCAGACCCCAACTGTCTGCTTTCTCCAGTCACAACACAATCAGACTCCACAATCACAAATCACATTCACACTATCACATCCATCACGTTGGGGTCACCACTTGACATTGCCGTCAAATAACCCGATTGTCCCAGAACCTCAGCAATCCAGGGGAGAGAGACACAAACACAAATGCCATGGAGTCAACTCTCTCCCTCCAATTTACTGCTGCGTCACATTCCTTATATATCATCCTAATTCCCATGCAGACGCGTACACCCGCCATGCACCCGATGCACACAAGAAGACCTATACACACACCTACCCAACCCCCCCACCCACTAGCTCTCTAATCTAGAGGCTGTAACTCAACTATTCCAGAACACACATCCTACTCAGAACTACATTCTATGTACTCGTTAACCCTTACGCAGAAAACTCAGTCTCCCAACACTCAGTAAGTCTGATGGTCACTATACTTCAGAAAATTCATTTTCTTAGATAGATATAATTTGTCCTTTACCTGTCATTTTGTTAATTCATCAGATAACAGATGTTATTCTATTACTTCACTGGGGATTTGGGGGGAAAAAAAAAAAAAGTCTTCTGCTTTATGCAGTTTTTTTGTTTGTTTGTTTTTTAAATTCTGATACCCTAAGTCATTTAGGAGCAACTATATTTTTCACCTCAAATACAGCCTGTGAAATGTAATATTCAGACTTTTGTAGAAAAGGCAGTGGACAACATAGCAGCCTAATTCTTTTTCCTTGTAAGCATTGAGAAGTATACAAGGAAAATAAAAATAATACGTGCCGGTGTTTGGACCCTGTTTATTCAATGAAAAATCAAGATCAAGTTTTCCTTCCTCATTTTTGTGAGTATATTCTCAAAGTGAACGTCAGACACTGCTGTGAGAGACTTGAGAGAGTGCTTCTGTAGCCCGTGTAAGCTTTACAGCTATTCGTCTTGAGAGTTGCTATACATAAGGGTTTGTCAGTTTGATGTTCTGTAGAAATTTTTCCTCTTAAAATTCTGTCAGGCATAGAAGAGCTAATACTGATATTGATTGAATAAGCCACATGCCAGCCATGCTAACATAAAGATAAACATCAAAAAAACTCCTGCCCAACAACTACTCTGGCCTTTTGGCAACTGAGGAAGTTTTCCATATTTTCAGGTTAGTCTGGTATTTACCTTTTATAAACACAGAGAGAATGACAAAAGCTGCCCTGTAATCATTTGTTCTCTTTCTGTGCTACCCCCTGGGAGGCTCACAGAGGAAATGAGTGAGGCGATGACTGAAGAGTGCTTTGGTCACATGTGCCAAGGAAACCACCCAGGGAAATTTTCACTGAGGCGTAATGCTGAAACCTCAACCTGTCAAATAATTGTTTGGAGCTTCAATAAGAAAATATGTTGACTGCAGACATAAAAATGGGGAAAAAAAAATTAAAAAATATCTAAAGTCACTAATAAAATTTGACAGTATAATCACATTAGATATAAGAGAGAATGCTGTGGTGCATATGATAACTTTAGATGATCTTTTCCTACGACAGCACATTGATTCTTAGAAATGTTTTATATTCCATGAGTCTTTGAATTCTGCGGGAACAGGAGACATTAATTTCTACACATCAGTCTTTCAGTTTTGAGTTCTTTTCATCTGCTCCCTACTGTCATTGCTTTCATACTTCTGTTCATTTTGAATGGAAATTGGATAAGCATGATAATTCGCTATGATTTTTACTTTACAGATAAAAATACAGAGCAGTCAAATGGTCTGTCTTGACATTTAAAGAAAATGAAAAACTAAAACCCAGTACGTAGGGGACCTGTAAACAGACACTAAGTATGACTGTGCTTCCAATCACAGTCAGAAAGCCAACTACACACATTGGAAACAACTTCCATGTTAGAGTCGTAACTTATGAAGTGGAACGTCTACTTTCCAATTAGCACTCAAATGCTTTGTGTCATGTGCCAGTACATCCTTTTCTGTCCACATCTGGAATAACCTGTCTGCAGAGGTGATGATGTTTGCTTAGAATACATTAGAGGAAAGAGCACTGAAAAAAAGAATAACAAAACTCCCTGCAGCTAATCTGTTCCTCTTCAAAAGACTTATGGCATTTGGGATATCGTACAGTGGTCACACCACTGCACTGCACTTTCTCTCCACAAGCACAGAGTCTGTCTCAGAGCTGTGGGAAATTAATTCGGCACATGTTTTTTACCCCTCCTCCCTGTGCCCTTGGCCACTTTCCTTTACTCCTTCCTAAAGAACATATTCCTCTTCCTGCAGCCTCCTGGTGGAGGACAGCATTTTCTCTGAGGCGACAGAAACAGGACGGGTGCAGTTTTCTTCCTTTCCTTGATGACTAGATCCATAAAGTAGATTTATGTTTACATGCTGATTGGTGTAAAACTATTACATAGCCCCTCTAATTCTTCTCTGTCTTGAATCTCTGAAAATCAGATTTACTTTCTGTTTAATTTATAACATAGAATTTATCCTTTCTCAGGTTGATATTTATCATATGATACTGCCTGAATAGGATCAAGGCTCTGTCACACAGAAGAATTTTGCATGGGGAGACAGGGCTCCATCATAACCCTCATATATAATTTAGAGAAAACTTGAGCCAAAGCTTTTTCACTTTCCTGAATTCCCTCACTTATGTTCTTATTCTTTTGAGTTCCTTTACATTCTAACCACATATTAGTTTTGCATTAAGTTGAGGTCCAGTGCATTCTCTGTCATCTTTACTGTCATTTATTTGCTGGGTGGCAACATCAAGTCAGGTATTAGTAATGATCAACTTACGACAGAGATGTTAATGCTGCTGGTTTCACCTGTGTTGTTTAGGAATGCTTTTGGAGTACTATGCTTTGGTTTAGCCATCTGCAGAATTCCTGATGATGTCATCTTGCTTCAGAGCCCCTTTTATTTTACACAGGTGAGATTAATTATAAATCTCAAATTTCATGAAGGCATTTCATTTGAAAATTTATTTCTAACTAACTTCAACTTAGAGAGTGCATCCTGTTTTTTGACTTCTAGGTCATTCCACATTTATGAAATCTTTTATGATATGTCCTTTTGGCAGGGAAAGTATAATACTAAATACTGTCCAACAAATATTTTGATGTAGTGATCAAATGAGAGTACGATTTACTAACCAATGTGTAATTAACTCAAAAGTTCTTTATCCCAACAAATGAGTCTCTATGTTGTTGTTCTTACATTCAGAACAGACTGAAGAAAGACAAAAGGTCAGTTATCGCCAATCTGATTATTCTGCTGTTTCTTCTGAGCTAAAAATTCCAGACCACATCTGCCTTCTTGCCACAATGAAAAACACCAAAACGGAAGTTAGGACAAACTATAGGTTGGTAGCAATTTTTTTAGAGGCTCATGCAATTATAATTGTCTTCCTTCCCTTTTCCTTCTTATAACTCCTTATTCACTTGTTCTTCATTATTCTGACACAAAATTGTGGTTTCATGAACTCTCACTCTGTCAAGGACTCTCTTCATTAGCTAATGGTGGGCCTTCTGTACAAGAACTTTTATTCTTATTCTGGGTCACCAGGTGCTAACACAGTAAGAATAGATATTCATAAATGTTACATAAAACACTTGGTACATCTCATAGATTGCATTATTATTTTTACATTTATCAGGTTGACGTTTAAATTATCTTAGCCATTTTCTGTACAATGTCATCAGAAAATTTCTAACTAACTGCAAACAGTCCAGCTGAAAATGCATGAAGTGGAAGTGAATATATTTAAGAAATAGTTAATTGGAAGAAGTAAACATATTTCCATTATTTTTATGCAAGTAAAGAATTTCTTATTCTCAAAACATTTTAGAGGGAAAAAAAAACCCCAACAATGATGGACTACTTGTCTCATAACTTGATAAATCACTTGCAAAATAAAGCAATTTTGAGATTTTCTATTTTTCTTGTCACAGCAAAGTACCCTACCAGTATGGTCAATTTCTACCCCACTGTGATGAATTAATACCTCAGGCAGCTGTGTTCCTTCTACTGTGTAACACCAACACTCAGACAAATACAAGAAACAAAGCAAAAAAAGTGCCTTTTCAGCTGATCATGTAGATATGCCCCAATAGCATATAATTAAAGAGAGTAAAATTAAATAAGAGGAACAGTATATTATAAGTAAAGTGGTAGTGATGGAGTTGAAAAGGAAAATATAAAAGCAAATAAACAGGAAGCCAATTCAAAAGTGTAGCACTGTAGCCTGGGTAAAAGGCTAGACAGAACAGTCCTGCAACCTTATGCACAATTTTGTGTTTTACTGTGTCATCCTGCAGTAGTTTCAACTGCAATCCCCTGGGTCTGAACTGTTGAAGACAGTGAGCAAGACTTTCTCAGAGCACCATTTCCAACTCTGGAAGTCATTCACACCTTTGGTCTCTGAAGGTCCAAAGTATACTATGAATTTTTATGACATTGAACAGATTTCTGGTCAAGCCTTTGAGAATTAGGCTTTTATGTTATGACTTTTTTCTAATGTGCATTGCAAATAATAAAGGGCGATGAGAAGTCTTTTATTCAATAAAGGAATATTTATCTTTCTAGAAGGAAAGTCTAAAATTTTATTTCAGCAGCACTGAAGATATCACAGTGTCTCCAACTGATACTTGCATATCCACATTATCTCAATTAGCTTCCAAAGGGATCTAAAAACCTCCCAAATCCCCACAGAAAGACAAACATAAAACTGGAAGGCTGCTGCGCAACCATGCCACACAGCTCTGTGTATAAATCTGTAGAAAGCAACCTGGAAACTGGCAGATATGTTCTTCCTACCTATTCCTACAGCAAGTTACACAACCTAATCCTTGAGGCAAAGGAAATCTTTCACATAACCCTTAAGTTAAAGAAATGATTCAGAGGTTTTTTTACATTTATAATCATTACATGGTCATGTGAAGTAACGCAATTCAGTTCCGTCTGTCATAAATTATCATTAGGCAAGGATGAATGCTTACCAAATACAACAATACTGGAACTGATGTTGATAGATAAACAAGAAGTTGTAGACAATAAACATTTTGGAAGGGATAAAATCTAACAAATATTGTGATATGAAAGGGGACATAACACTACAGATGATGATCTCATAACTGGTAAACATAAAAGTTCCTGAATTTTCCTCTGATTCATCTGCTGCTGCTAACTGTCAGAGATAAGTTACTAGTTGAAGTGGATAACTGATTTGATCTTTTATACTACATTTTCTATTTTAAATTGAAAAAAAAGTTTAAAAGATTAGATATTAATAGAATGATCTTCAAAGTCAGTCAAAAACATGCTTGAAATCATGAAATTCAGAACTTTCAGAAGAGGAACATTACTTCATAAATAAAATTATCCCTGTCCAGCTCATATAATGTCACAACAAATCTACTTTTGTGATCATATATCAACAGCAAATTTATCACAATAAATGTCCAGAAGGCAAGATAGATTCCTTTACTTCTCAGTGTAGGTAAAACCTTACATCACAGGAGCTTCTGAAAAAGAAATTCTGGGACACACCTTCAGGGGAAGCAAAAGGGAAAACCTCTTTGGCATCAGCTATGACTGGAACCATGGAGTCTGTTGTCAATTATATATTTCTCCTGTATTTTTAAAAACATTTTCAAAGTAACTCTTTGACAATCAGCCCCTAGTATTAAAAAAAAAAACACCACAAAAACAAAAATAAAAAAAGCTAGCATAAGTCAGTCAACTTGTATCTTCTTCTTGGTTAATGACTGACACTAAAAGGTTTCATAATTGTGAACACTGAGAACCTTTTGTTAGGGAATGATGTAAAATCTTTGTAAACGAACAGAACTATGACTGGGTATCTGCTGCAGCTAATGTCACAGTAGTTTTTAATGGCAAATACGTTTAGCAATTTATTTATCAGACAGAAATTTGAATCCTTATTATTGGCATTTGACAGAAATCACTAGCTATACTACACAGAGCTTCTCAGACCCATCATTTGCAAAAGCTGCATTATTAAATGGGCCCTCCATCATGTCTAACACCCAATTATCTTGTCTGAGTGATATGGGCAGGCAAGAAAGAAAAATAATTAGCATGAAGGGTGGAGAATTTCCAAAGTTCAAAAATTGGTTGGATTTGAAGAAAGAATAACGCTTTGATTCCTGCTTGCATGCTTAAGTTAAACCTATTTTTAGATTTTTTTTTAAAACTCAATTAGGATAATCTTTCCAATATTTATTATGGCCAGTGAAATGAAAAATCAATTAGTTACACAGCTTTGCTCAGGAGACTAAATAGTGAAGCCCTGAGTAACCATGAAAACCCATGCAAATGCTGTAGTTTCCATGGGCAGAAACTTTGAAGGCTTTCTGTATTTACTTGGGCTGCGAGATATAACCTGAACTTATACCCTCTCAAAATTAAATCACTGTCTTTGTACGTAAAGCTTAAATAGTTTCCTATTTCACATACCTACCCACTTCTACTATATAATTCCACTGTTTAAGAGATTGCTGCCTTTCTTAGACCCTCATCTTTTGCATTTTCCAAAGAGGGTATTTTGGCACATGGATTTGTTACAGCTCTGTTTATAAACTGTAGAAAAGAACATGTAAACTTATAAAGCTTAAGGAAAATCAATTGTACCATTCGCTTCGTTGTGGAAAATCATAACTAATACACAGGAGAGAATATTTTCACTGAAAATTTCTTCAGCAGCGCATTTGTCTAAATCAATCATATTTCAGAGTGTATTTCTGATTAGTTATGTTGCAAATGTCAAAAGAAGTACAGGTTTCCAGTCACTCCACTCCATCCCTCAACTTTGAATGCTTTTTGCCTCTAGGTACACAGTACCTTAATTAAATACAATCCAGTGAAAATGATGAAGCCTATACAGTTGTGGTGCTTTACAAGCCAGACATCTGACCAGTTTACATTTACAATTTAAGTGTTGCATTCACATTATCTTATATGTCCTCAATTTACAAGATACTCTCAGCTCACCAGAAAATCAAATAATTGGACTGCAGTCTTTAATACAATATTTTACTGAAAGCAGGAAAGAGATTTCTTAGGACAAGAACTATTTTTTATTATTTCAAATATCTCAAATTATTTCAGTTCTGAAGTAAATCCTTGACCCTCACTGCAAATGTGAACAGAACGTCTAAAGGAATCTGGCTAAGTTACAGTGTGATCATTCATACAATCATGGAACCATCTGGGTTGGAAAAGACCTTCAGAATCACCAGCCATCAGCCTGACCTACCAAGTCCCACCGCTAAACCATGTCCTTTAGTGCCACATCCACTTGTCTCTTAAATATCTCCAGGAATGCGGACTTCACCACTTTGCCCACTTTGCTGGGCAGACCATTCTGACACCAGACCAGACTATCTATTAAGAAATTCTTTCTCATACCGAATCTCAACCTCCCCTGGTGCAACTTGAGACCATTTCCTCATGCCCTATCACTTATCTATCATCTCCTAGATTTGATGGTTAGAAAGTACTTGCTTAGAAAGGATATTAAGAATAAACCTGCTCCCACATACCCAGATTTTGTTCTGCCTAGTTCCAAATGCACTGGCAAAGGCACAGGAACACTGTCTACAGAAGTCAGAGTGCCGCTGCTCCACATTCAGAAGGAAGCCCTTCTCATAAGCCCTGCAAACCAGGAAACACTGAGACACCGTTGGAAAGGGTGAGTGCTGAGCAGGATCTCACTGGTGATGGGGCAGAAGACTGATCCTTTATGCAAAGAATTACAGAGGCACCATCAGCAGAAGCAGCAGTGGATTACACCAATCTTTCAGTACCTCATTTTATTAAGGTATACTTAGAACATTATTCCAACACATAATTGCCAGCTAATGAAGTTAATAATAAATACAAAAATCATAACTAGGGCTTCAGAAGAGAATTACTCCAAGGAAATTGGCTTGTAAAAACATAGCAGATTTTCAGAAAACAATATGTTTTCAGTTGGCAGAAGGATAAACTAGTAAATACTTCAACTGAGACAGTACAACCAACAGGAAATGCTGCTTCATCATAAGGTTCTTGCAGAAAAAAGTACATCTTTTGCATTTGGGAGGTATTGGGCATGTTGTGGAAATATAATAAAGCATTTCTGAAGAATTACAAATGTAGTCACCTGTACAAAATTATTCCACTTATCCCCAACTGCTCTTTCATCATTTCATTGGCGAGGTGATTAAAATCTTAAATAAAAATTAAATGAATGCTAATGAGCATTAATAGACAACATATGTGGAAAGAAACCCATAACAGTGTGTTCTAGCAACCAACATCGCTTACAGGCCAGCAAATGCTTTTGTTTCTGAAGCAACTGATCCTTTGAAAGAATATGGGCTGGTCTAGGTATACTACATAGATTCCTTCATAACTGCTCTCAAAACTAGATTTGTAAGCATAATAAAATACTTTTTTAAAACAATGATTTGAAGTGAAAACTGGATTTCTGACCTTAATTGAAGAATTTAATCAACAATAAAATTAGGGTCTTGCAGCTGGTCAGAAAATACACACCCCAACTAAGAACTTTCCTTTTATGACTGATCATATGGATGGTGATACTGAAATTAGTAGTACCAGCAGCAGTATCACTAGTATAATATTAATAATAATTAACAACCAATGACAATTGATGTACTGCATTCTGATTATTGAGGGCTTTGTTATCAAGCCACAGATTAGAGAGATTATACAAAATTATCTGCATCACACTGATCTGGAAATCAACTTGAAAATGCCAAGATGATCACCGATGTCACAATCTCTATAGTATCCCACTCCCCCTCATCCCACAAAAATGGCTTCAGCTCTTTCCTGTTTGGATGTTTTCTATTTCTGTTCTGTATTTAGAAATATAAAAATGTAATTCACTGTTTTCCCTGGCTGCATTCATTCTTGCAGTGTTGTTTCCAGAGCTCCAGAAAGCCTAACAAATGACTCTTGTTTAATTCAAGAGTACAGAAAATGGTCTGTGATAATTTCCAAGCTTCCAGCTTTTGGCTCTAATAACCTAATTTACATATTCACACATAACTTGCATATGCAGAAAGCTTCAGAATTTAACAAAGGCACAGATTTTGTGGTGGGAAAAGAACTGCCTCACCAGCGCTGCTTCATTAAGTTCTGTTTATCTGCAGTGTAGCAATAAGGTTTCCCTATTTGCATAGGTGTGTATTAGCTCTGACCTGGGGACTTGTTTTCAGGACATATGTAGTAGTGGGATTTCACCTCGTTTCTCAACTGGTGATCAGCATAAGAATATGCGGGGAGCAGAAACTGGGACCCTTGCTGAGAGAAAAATGTATCCTGATTTAATATGAACCACTTTTAAAAAGGGATTTCTGGAAAGAGAGCAAATATAATATAGAAGCTCTTTTTTTCAGATTACAAATAACTTAGTTCAACTGAATTTTAACCAATTCTTAATTAACTTTAGTCCAAAGCAAGTTTATTTGCATGTTAAGTTGTGGATGATTTTAGGATGAAATCTTTACTTTGGCAGAACAAAGGTTATACCGAAGATGCCACACCTTACAGAGATGACCTTGTCGAATTTTTCAGGTGACTTCAGGGTAAAATAATAGTTCTTGCCAGAGCACAGAAGCACAAGACTTTGAATGACAAAAGTCAGAGCGTGTGCAGAAATCCTGGCTTTCAGATCATCCTCCCCAGTAGAGTGGCTGTGTGAGGGAGGGTCTCTCTCCCTTCCCATTCTCCCTGAGGCCTGACATGACATGACAGATCTGTCAGGTACATAGCTGCGAGGCGTGACATCTGACAGGCTTATGTGATGCTGATTTAACAGTGATCGACAAGCAAAACTCAATTTGTAAATGCTTTCAGGATTCCTCTCTATCCATCAGCATGAGACAAAAATCTATGCCACAATCATTCTGCCCTAGGAAGGAAGTGAGAGCTGGCACCGACCTTGCTTGAGAGGATGCAGAGGAAAGGCACTGCTGACAGCTAGCAACAGGCTCTGGCAGCCAGGCCTGTGCAAAGTGCCTGGGCACCCTAACCTAGTGTCAATGGTTTACAGGCTGGTTCGGCCCGGTTCTGTGATGAGTGGGGCGGAGGGATTTTTCAGAATCTGCACCTCTGGACATAGGAAAACAGGGGACCCCAAATTATTTGAAAAAAAAACCTGGCAACAATGTGATGAGAAATTAATCAATTTACTAAACAGAGTATAAAAAAACCACAAAAACAAAAACACAAAAAAACAAGATAAGGCAGTATAATACAGTATAATTAGAATTGGGATTGACCAAATCGGAGATTGTCTGAAAAAAAAAAAAAAGAAGGCCTTATGCTAATGCTGAGATGTAGACGTGACAGTCAAGTCAAGCAGCAGGGAGGATAGCCGAAGGAAAGCGAGAGAGTGTGTCAGATGACCCGCCAATGCCTTATATGCGTTCTCCCCTGTGCAGGAATGATATCAGCACAGCGAACAGTCTTCTGGGGAATGTAGTTTGTTCTCTTTGGTATGCGGAACTGGGACATTAACACTTTAATTCCCAGTGCACTACATGATGTTATGATGTGGAATACCGATGACAATAAAACCATGACACCTAGTGAGCCATAACAGAGGCTGGAGCTCAGCTCCTCCACCACCTGTCTGCCCCACAGTGAGGCAAGATACTGCTCCTACTAGGGACAGCAGGGGTCAGAGTTATTCTCTGACACTGCTGTTCTGAGCTTGCTTTGCTGGAGTGCAATATAATGAAGCTCATTCTTCATAACTGCAGAGATGTCTCTATTTTATAAGCTGGTCTTAAAATAGGCAAGGTGCAGAGAGGAGACATGGAATGGTATCTTGTCACACTGCAGAGAGCAAAGCAGGTATTAGCCAAGTGTTGCCAGTCATCACCGGTAAAACAAGTTGAAATGTCTTTGTCAAACTTGTTTTTGACTGTTCTTTTTCTGCACATATGTGTGTATCTATACATAGAAAATACAGGGCTATCCCAAGAGAAAAACGTAATGAATTCACTGTGGTTTTGTCTCTGTGTCTTAAGCCAATCGTAATATGAAATACTGTCTTTTAAAATGAAACAGAATTTATCTGCCACAAAAGCACCTTATGTGCGCATGCTTATCAATGTCTCCACTCTGCTAGTTTTTCACAAGCAAACTCAGATACAAACAGCTAATTATAAGAACTTGAGAGAAGTCCAGAATACATATTCCTACAACTTTCATGAGAATCAATACATGCATAAAAACAGAGCTACCAATAAATGTGTAACTGTGAACTACTTGCAGCAATTATTTTCAGTGGTGCAGCCAACTCACTAGGAAATACAGGAAAGAGCCGCAAGCACAAATTCAAAGGAAATGAAGTTTACCAGTCCTACTGCTCATACTATGATCATACAAATGATTCTGTATTAAAAATTAAAAAAAAAAAAAAAGAAAGAAAGCTATTTTTATGAGAACTAGGGATAACACCTACTAAGAAGTGAAAGGCTGAAATTAGGTACATCTGACTTTGCTTAAAGACTTTATAAGCAGAAGTCTTTATTCACTGCTTTCCTGTATTCAGCTGATTATATCACTTGAGAAGAGTAAAGTGATTTTTAAAAATTACTGCAAAAGAAAAGTAGAAATTATTAATTTAACCAAGCTCAAATTAAAGGCCTGTACTTCTGAGGGGATAATACAAAGATAATTAAAGTTTCCATTGATAAATTAGATGGAGTCAATTCTGTTAAGCAGCATCATGTTTTTTATAGCTGACAAGAGAGTTTAGTCACCAGTAACAAAAGAAAACATTTTGATTCTGACGTCAGCATAGAGTAAAAGAAATGACATACAGCTTATGCCTCCATTAAATCTCTTTGCTGAAGAGCATGCCTTTAGTTACAAGCAGACCTTCGCTGAAAAAGCCACAGCAGAATCTATGATGGCTGCAGAGTATGTAAGGAGAATATATTTCTAAACACTTTTCTTCCAGAAGATTGTTTATACTGAGCTACTCGGGCATATCAAGAAGAAAAAATTGAGAAGGAATCAAACTCCTGAAACCAATGCATTTAGAGGACAATTATCTTTAAATTGCAAGACACACTGATTACAAACCTATCACATTCTCCAGAGTTTCCAGGATAAAAATAAATTAATTGCTAACTGAGATGAGTACTTGACAGGAGATTTTATATTCCCAAACTCATGCGTATGATAATATACCGCTAGATCAGTACCTCTGCAGGTCAAACCAGGGGTCTCCAATACACTATATTGCCAAGGGAGTGAAAAGCTGTTACTCAGCTGGATCACCTAAGTGAACTTGCAGAAGACATTTCTAATGTTCAGTGCAATATTTTTGACTCATTCAAGAAGCACAAGAAGCACTGACTGAACTAGACTCTTTTTCACATAATCTCTTTGAATGCTGGATTACATTGGGTTTGATATGTTGAAAATATTACGGTATTTACATTACAGAGATTTTAGGAAATGTAAAGTACATGCTTTAATGATTTTACAGACATGGACTCTATCCATTTCACACTCACTATATAACTTCAGGTAGGAATATGCCCATAGCCAGTAGCTACTGACACCAAACAGCTTTGCAGTCTCCACTATTCCCAAAATACATACCTAATTATTAAGCATATTTGTACACAATTGTAGCAGATTTATCTGAAAAAAATATATATATTTGGCAGATTGTATCTGAGAAAGAGTAGCTGTACAATTCTAACAGTTCTAAAGAAAATCATATTTCAAAACAGTGACTTCAAATGCTGCAAATGACGGACTACTGAGTTTCAGATCATATTAACCATCCAGATTTCTTTTAAACAATGTCAAAAGCATCACATGTTCTCTATTAATGACAAAGCAACTGGTCTTTGTTATCAATGCTGAAATTCTTTTCTAGTTTCCATATGAACAAGACTGGAAACGTGCACTTAAGTGTTCATGCGTCTTCAGGGAGCTCATGCACAGCCGAATGAGCCTCAGTGAATGGCACAAAGATCTCAAACCTTTTGGTGTTCAAGGTCTGAAGGTCCCTTGTTCTAGTCCTAACATTAGGGTTCAGATAGATAGTACCTGCAACATGTAGGGATATATAAGTATAGCCTGAGCAGAAAGTTCTTCTTCCAAAATCCTGTCAGAAGTTGTGGCTTTCTATGCAATCCATACACAGGGCTATGGGTTTTATTTTTATTTTCAATTACTAATATATATATATCCATCTAATATCTTGCAATATTTGTCCTGCTGCAATGCCAGATGAAATTGTGCAAGAGAACATTTTCAAATTGGTAAGACCTTCCCTCTGGTCATGATAACAGACTAATACAATTATCTTAACAGTTTATTAAACTGTTTAGAAACAGTCTACTGACTCTTGGTCTAAACCTTTACAAGATAAGAGTCCCAAACAATTCTGAAAATGTATAGGATGGAATGGATTGAAAGGCCATTAACTGCATAAGCACAACTACAGCAACAAATCTTGAATAAAACTGATCTCTCCGGAAGTAATAGGGCTTACCTTAGTGACAGTATAAACCAACTATTTCGTTTCATGAAGAGCCAGCTGGCAAAAGATTTTAAACTGCAGAGAATACCAGAATTATCCTTAGTATTCATGACAGTGATGTGCAGATCCAGTTTTTCTTTACTTCAGGTCTACCCTCTATAGGAATAAATAACGTGGCAACATTTGCATGGTGGTTGATTTTATATATATATATATAAAATATATACACACACACACACACACACACACATATATATATATATGTATATATGTATAGATGCATTAACAGTTCTAGGCAAAGGGACACATATAAAAAGCATGAAATTTTAACAGGGAAAGAAATCAAGCATAAGACCAGAAGAGAAGTGCAATATTAGAAAGGGAAGTGCAAAGCAAGCTGCTAAAAGTGCTACAAGGATGAAAGGCAAAGACAGAGCTGTAGCTGCAGGAGACTTGAAATACGATGTGTATGCTAGTGAGATTAGGGTAAAAACTAGGAAGGGAAGGGCTGGAGGTGCTACAGAAGAAGTAATATTACATAGAATGTCCTGAGCTGGTGATGTGAAAGGAATGGTTCAGCTGAGGATTGTGGGAGACCAGTGAAGAGAGGCAGCATGAGCTATTGAAAAACAAAGAAAGAGGACAGAAAAAGATGGAGTAAGAAGTGAATCATTAGTTTAGGAGGAAGAAGCAGTGTGGCAAGTAGTGAAGCAAATAGAGGTGTTGAACATAACATTGGAAACTGGAGCAAGGAAACTGCAACAAGTAAAATGTGCGCAGCCTCATATGTCGATATGGAAAGCAAGGTGGTTCACTGAAAATTAGAGGCTGAAGAAGGCACCAAACATGATGGTGGCTGACAAATCAAGCTTGTTAATAACAAGGAAAACAAGTACAGTTCAGTACCCTGTCCTTAATGCTGTCATCACTGCACTGAGAGCTTTATACCAACTCATCTTATGTAGATTGCTCAGAAATTAATGCCTCCTGTTTATTTCCACAGAAGCTACAACAGATACAGAGAGCACAGTAACACTATTTTTAATAGTAAATTATCAGCCACAAACCACTATTTCTCAACACAGGCACCACCATTAGCTGTGCAGTTACACCAGAGATGAACAAGAACCTGCATGCTGCGCTTGTAAAAACCTATACCAGTGGAGGTGACCCACTGCTGCTATCGCCACTGCTGAAACACACCACTCATCACCTCACTGTGCTCACATTCACTGTCTGGTCTCCAGAAACATTCAGCAGGCATCAGTGACTGTTGATAGGTGCCATTTTTTCCACATGAAGGAATTCCATGGCATACGTCTGCTCCATACACACTTCCATGTCTGACGCCATTCCATCAGACTGCCCCCTCTACTGCCTCTGTTGCATGGCAACAACACGGAAAGGTCCAAACTCCACTGCCACACCACCAACATCTGCCTCTGATGTTGTGGTTTAACATAATAAAACGGCATTACTTTTGAAGCAGCCCATGCAAATGGTATTGTTTGGGCTGCAATACAGAAGCTAGAGAAAACATATATGCCCAATATGTACTTCCTCAATTTAGGAGGTAAAGACTCATTCACGCTGACCACCTTTTGCAATTTATTTTTAAACACTTTTTTCACCTGAGGCAACTGAGAGAACACTTCACCAACTTCTATACTACCAAGCATCTTTTCAAACTTTCAAATTAGTTACAAAACAGTAACTAATGTGTTGCTACACGTTAGTTTCACAATAATGCTTCACAACATTATCAGTTGTGAAAATGTCCCAATGATACTGACACTAACATTAAATCGGAAACTTTAGAAAAGGGAAACTGTTGTCCACTAAGTTCCTGAATATTGTTGTGTTCACTTTTATATCTGTGTATAGTGGGCATAAAGTAAAATAAATGAGAGACTATTTAGGGAGACACAAGATTTACGGCTCTGCTTGGTCTTTAAGGTCACACTCTCTTAAAGAGAGTAATTGTTCATCCTGGAGCTTGCTGCCACTAAAACAGTTGACAGCAACACTAATATCTAGTCAGTAGTGATAAAGATATATGTACCTGATCCCCAGCAACCTACAACCTAGGTACAAGGATGTCTCATGCATCTTTCAATTTGCTCCTACATTTTTAAGTGGGCAAACATTCTCAAAGAAAAGTCACCTTCAGAGCTACAAAGGCATTGCCACAAATATACACATCCATATCAAATGTGTATCAGACTAATTTTTATTAGTTTCTTTATTTTTTGATATGTCAGATGGTACAGCTGCAAAGGAAAAACTAAATCATGCCTTTTTTTTTTTTTTTCCCATCAGCACTGCTGTATTTATTTCAAACTAGCAATCAACTTCCTGCCTAATTTGTCACACTTAATTTAAATTCAGGAGATCAGTGATGGTTAAAGTTACAGGCATAGCATTTGTGTTTGGCTGAGAAGTGGTCACTAGCAGTCTCAATTTATCATTCATGCCAATGATTTCGTTCTTAAAGCTATGACTGGCACATATGGATTTCAAAATCAAAGGGAAAGTAAACTACAGTTAAGAATTCAGCTGCTCAGATCAATGAAAAAAAAACTTGTTTTATAACTGTGTGCTACACTTAAATCCCAGCTGCCTGACGGAAAGTATTTAATGCTTCGAGCAGTTCTTTTCCCATTTAAACACTCAGAACACCTTTTTATTGCAGCAGTAAGCCACTGCTAGGTGGACAGAAGTGGACAGTTGATGTTATATCCTCAGGAAATACAGCAAAGCAAGTAAAGGTGAGAGCATCAACCTAATGGGGCATGCACTAATAGCCAAACAGCAAAATGTGGACTGTTCTAAACTTACTACTGTAAGTCTTTCTCTTCTAACACTACTGATATTATGCATTAGTTCATTATTAGAAGATAATATCAAAAGCATAAGAGTAATTAGTAAAGTGAAGAACATTGTTAAAACTATCATTGTCAGAATCAATGTAAATTATGTTTCTAGATAACTATGGTGGTGTATAATCTGGATAATTTGGTCCAGTATCTCACAGTTAGCAGTTAATACGGAGTTAATTAATATCCTTTCAAAAGATAAAGAGATACATATTTATATCAATATTATTTGCTACCACAGCTTCTAAAATAAATTAATTCATGAAGGATTTAATGAAGGAAAGACTGTATCTATGTGTCTGCGTATAATGTTGGCATACACACGCATTTTCACATAAATATTCACATACTGCACAAGAAAAACAGAGAGAAGGAGAGAAGCAGGAGTCCATATATTGTTTCATATAACAGAATATGAAATATCCTACCACTCTTGTTCCACAGAACCCAAGAAGTCATTTAAAAATGTTAAAAAAGACTGCATTTGGATATTCTGGGAGGATGTTTTCAGTTTTGTCTTTTCTTTTTTTTTCTTTTTTTCCTAATCAGTCTTTCCTCAATCACATTTTTCCATCCAAAAAAAGACTGTAACAATTTTTAAAGAGTTTAAAATCTTTAATAATCTTCTGGTAAATTCACATATATATATATATATTTGTTTGTTTTAAGATCATTAAGTCACCAAATACTGGAGATTTCTCCACATCTTAGCTGTAAAAGCCAAAAATCAATCAGGTGAAAGTTTCTCTTTTTTTAGAATCGCTGTAGCTCATTGAATTTATCAGCCTCTAATCTGCTTATTTGAGTTGCTTATCTTCCAAAATTTCATTCATTAAAGTGGCCAAAAGTAGCATGCCCCATTGTGTAGAAAAATGCCCATACAAGAAATTTACCCCAAGGAAAAAATAAACAAAAACCAAACAGTACTAATTTCAAGATTAACAAAGAAGTTTTTCCTAGTAGAAAATCATTAATTTTTAAAATCAACAAAATGTTTAAGTATCCAATATTACTGAGCCAGTTGAAAGTATGATTTCTTTCATTATTATTTGTTTTCTAGATACTTTATTTGTGCAAATGCTGAATGTGCACAACTGCCAGTAAAGGCTACAGAAATGCCTGAATTCTAAGTCCGAAGAGCAAGGTTTCTGCATCTCAATGGAGCCATACTAATTTCATGGGTGGTTATGTCCTACACGGTTTTACATACAAAAACGTATCCCTTACCTTCTAAAAGGTGAGCAATTCTACTTGCCTTCAGGGACCCCTGATGTAGTGTTAGCAATGTGCATAAAAGCAATCAAATTCTAGAGAATATGAATGCAGCAGCAAACCTACCAGAGTGTATGGCACACAGAGGCCAACCCTTGGAGAACTGGGACTAACAAGGGACAAAGGACAGATGAGGCTGATATGGAATAGCACTGATACATTGTCAGAAAGATCTGGCAGAAAAACGTGCAGGTAGTTCATATAATTAAAGATAGCACAGTAAAGCATGATTCTTAATTAAAGTTACTTGAGAAACTTTCCAGTGACCTAGAAACCTTAACTTTTTTTTTTTTTTAATACGAAAATAACAGTAGCAACTTAAGTATATATGCTTAATATTCTAAGTTTTATAGCTACTTAAAAATAATTTCTCAAGGAAATGAACACATTATGTTGCATAAAATTGGCCATGAAAGTCACAATAAGTAATACAATCACCCTGATTAAGATCTGGAGGATTTGTATTACTGCTAATAAATCTGTGGTACTATTATTTGGTGTTGCAAATATTGCAACTCTTACAAGGACTATTTCACATTGCTTTAACTCAAAGTAATGGAATTCCTTCATGCTTTAAAGTCCAAACAGTATAGCCAGTACATTATTATTCATTATTGCAATGGTATCCAAACAATTTTGTAGTTAAGAAATTTCCAAATTGAAAAAGAACAAAATAGTAAAACAAAAAATAAAGACTCTCTAAGTAGATTTTTTAAGAAGTTAGGAAACTTTTAGAAAAGTCTGGCTGATCATAACACTGGCCACCTGGTAATGTGGATGAGTGTACTGGGCTTGCAGTTTCAGATTATAACAAGAGATCAGAAATGCTCATTTAACATACCGTGTTTAAATCATTTACTTTTAAAGTTACTCCACACTTCTGTCAGTGCAAGAGATAATATGTGATCCCCATCCTTGTGATGTAAACATTACACTTCCAGTGCATTTTATCGATTGAGATGGGACTAATGGCCTGGTTTGTAAAACAAGCCAGTTTCCATTAAGTGTCTCAGTGACGAGGCAGCATTTTCAGAAGCTCAGTGAACTGCAGGTCTCGGTGCTTTGCTTTCACTGAGGTGCTTAATGAGACTTGAATTCCCTTGAAAACCAGCAACTCACCTGTCACTCCTGCAGAAAACAAGCACAGACTTTCCCTACTCCATGAGCCCTCTCTCAGTAGGTAGAATAGCCAGAGCATCTATCAGTGGTATCACATCTTGTGGGTAAGGACTTTATTTTGTATCCCTCGTAACAGCTTTTAAATGTTGGCCATATCACTACTTAATTCACAATACTCTACTGAGGAAACAGATTATACAGTTTCGTTATTTCAAATGTTACCTGTCACTCCAATACTTAAACAGGAAGACAGGGCAGATAGATAGTTTAAATACAGAGCAATGCAGACAGTAAAGAATGGAGCACACTGAGTTGATGAACTTTTTGGAAGTATTGGGTAGTTTTTTTTAAATAGCTTTAACAAAAATGTGATTTTAGTGCTACATGGAAGCGTAGCTGAAATATCCCTCCAGTAAAGACATAAACAGTGCAGAATTCAAATGTTTCCACAAAGTAAAATGATATTTTCTTATCATCAAACAGAAAGACCTTAATGTATCACACATTTTGTACTAGTTAGATTAAAAAAACCCACAGTGGTGAATCATTATTTACACACTATTTTTATATATGCTGAAATACATTTTTGTATAATATACAGATACATATAAAAATAAAGTTATATATATTAAATGTTTTTTTTTTTTTTTACCCTTTACATGATATTCAATTGTAGAATAAGTTCCAGATTGAGACTGAATTATTTTCTATCTCCGTCGACTCAGAGATTGAATAATACTGACTTGCTCACAAAATCTGACAAAATCTGGCACACATTCCACCCACTCAAATTATTTGTGAAGATGTTAGTCTTATTCTTTCTAAAACTGCATGAGAAAATCATGTTTTCAATGTCTGACATTATGACCATCATCTTAGCACGCAACAACAGGAAAACAAAGAACATTTTATTTACACTGATATTAAAAAGAGTTTAGATTTATTATGTTTATGAGAATGCAAACATTATCTAGGAAGTATACCCAGAATGCAACCGTGAATAGGAACATGGGAAAGCAAGATCTGAATTTATTTTCCATGTGATAGCCCGGCTTCTGGATCTGTTCAACATCCAATATTGCAGCTACCTAAAAATCACTTACATAAAAATGTCAGGCCATCATTATGAACCATTTGTGTCACAGATTAATGACTGTAACAGAAAAGCTAGAATTTTAAAGGGGAGGATAATGAAGCAAACGTGATAGATAATTTGGAAAAGAGACAATACGTCCCTGCAGTATTTCTCTGTAGCGACACAGAAACGAAGAGATACGTACTTTCAGAAATGATACAAAAACACTACAGTGTAATGTTAATGTTATTAGTAGCTGGGTACAGGTGGCTAAATGGCACACAGAAGCTGTATGTTTCATGGGTGGAGGTTTCAGGACATAATCTCTTTCTACATCAGTTCTTGTGGACTGTGACACGAGAAAGCATTCACAGTGAAGTTTAGCTTCAATTATCTCTCACCAACATATTTTGTGTATAGTAAAAGCTGCCACTGAAACTGGCACCTTTGAAACTGATTAATTCAGGGACAGGTCAGGGAGATAAATGTGGATAAGGCTCTGCTCTTCTCTTAATCAGCTGGCATCAAAATATAAAATACCAGGGAACTAAGTAAGTTAATACAGTTTCACAGCCACATGTTATCCGAAAAGGTACAGACTTCAGTCTTCCATGGTGTCAACATGCATCCTTGACCACACAAAATTCACTTCCAAATACAAGCATTTTTAACACAAATAAACTTTCTGATATTTGAAAAATGTCATGTTTCTTTTTTTTTTTTTTCTATTATTTGCTCTCCTCAAAGATTCTAATCAGAGTTGCATTATTTATAAACTGAAATTAATATTTTCTTTAATTTGGTAAAGAAGGATGCTAAATATCAGCTTAAATGTTTTCTGGTTATTAAAATAAATCAGTATTACATCATATATATGACAATTGAATATCAGCAAGTTACTTCATGACTATTTACTAAATTACATCTCTAGCTGGACAGAAACACGACAATACTATATCTTTTCTTTATACACTGAAGCCATTTTTCATGCTGGATGGGGCTCTGAGCACCTGATAGAGCTGTAGGTGCCCCTGTTCTTTGCAGGAGAGTTGGACTAATTGACCTTTAAGGGTCGCTTCCAACTCAAACAGTTCTATGATATTACAGTTGATCTATAGGCAGAAACTCTGATTCCCATTACTCTATTAAATCTACACACTACATTTTTTTTAAATTTTCACTGATCCTCAATTAAAGGATAAAAGAAAGTGCTAGATAGTTTTAGGAGGACAATCTAATTTTGAAAAATGGAACCTAGACTTCAGTATTATATGAATCTGAGCCAGTCACCAGAATCAGACAGTTTCTTTCCCAGACCAACTTGAGTTAATATAATAAAATGATCATTTATTTCAGAACTATAAAATATAGTATTGGAAACTGGCTGAACAACTTGTCAGAAACTTACAGGATCATATATCAGCTGTTTGCAATGCATAACAAGTTAGAATTTATGAGTTACTTAGATAATGCACATTAATTTCTAAACCCTTCAATGCAATTATGGATCAAGCACATGATTTAGATGCCGCTGCATGTATTATTTAAAATTATTTGGAGAAGACAAGTTTAAAAAATATTACTTTATATTTGAATAGAATGAATGCAAAGGAAATCCTTGCAAATGTAGATTAATTCAACGGTGAATGGGATTTTATTAATACTGGAGCAATTTACAAGGTTTTGCAATTAACTTCAGCAGAAAATTTGTGCTTCATTATCCAAGTGCTCTGAATGAACGAGCTGAGTGAGACTAGAGGAGAAAGCAGTTCACAAAACTTGAGCTGAGCCATGCGTCCCTTCCAATTCAGCCAATGGGACATCTGTACTTGACTTCCAGTGCAACACTTTTGAGAAGTTAGCTCCAATTTTGCAATTTTATAATTTCTTGTATTCGTCTTAGAATGTCAGTTTTCAAGACAACATTTTTATTTCAAGAAAGAAATTTGGGAACAAATTGGTTTCTTAGATATGTTTTACTATTTTATTTTGTTTAGTTTTTATATTATGAATTACTTCATTCATTCTTCTTCCTCACATACATGTTTTTGTTAGGAATGGTCACGTATATCACCTTTCTTCTCCTTTTGGCTATAAAAATAATTCTACAAGCAGACAAAAAAAAAAAAAAAAAATCAAGCTCTTTCACTTATACACATTTGCTCGTTTATACATCACTTTATGAAGGGAAAACAACAGAAAAAAAGTGCTCCGAATAAGTAGACCTGTACAGAGTTAGATGCAGTCACACCAGAGGACCAATAAAGTATTAAATTGATTTAAGGTTGTTTATTGGAAAAATCCACTTTCGAAGCTGCATCCACTTCTTGAATATTTGACATTTCTGCTAAAGTGAAGATTTTAGGGAAGTCTTAAAGAGAGGATAAAAAAATATTCTTATTTAATATGCAAAACCTACTTCTTATTGGGAACCAGGGTCGCCATAGTAGATGGAAATAAATTTTAAGAGATTAGGAGTATCTTATTTTTCCTTCTTTTTCTTCCCTGACATTGGTTGTAGCCCTCCCTTTCCTCTGTCAGTCTAAGAGTCAGACTGGAACGTGAAGTCTGACTTATGACAGTGGCAGTGAAAAGCAACCTAAATTTGTAAATTAAATATTAAATGTGCATATTCTGGCTAACACCATCTTTTCAGTGGAGCATTCTTTGTGCATTTTGTTGTTGTTGTTGTTTGTTTCAGCGGAGAACCACTATAAATTTTACAACAACGATAAGACATTTAAGTATGCAACATATTTATATGAATATGAAGGTTGCAGATGTCTCTTATTGTTATTTTGGGCAGAAAAAAGTAAAAGTATGTCATTAGAAATACTATCTGGAAGCTAGTAGAATAGTAAAATAAATAGATTTCCAAAGCTTTAGAAACAATGTAATTTTGAGTATGCTCTCAATCTCATTCCAATGTGCACAATTTAATGTCATTAGTGTATATAAATGAAAAATACTTCCAAACTGTGAGCCTAAGGCAAAGGCGTATAGAAGAGTCACAGAAGAGAAAGGAGAAGAGTTGTTGAGTGTAATGAAGAAACTACAATTTAAGAAGCAAATGAATCGAAGCAACCTGCTACCAACATAATTGCTTTAATGACCTCATAGCAAACATCAGCAGAACAGATTTGTAATTTACCATGTCCTTCTTTCTGAACATGCTCTCTAAAGTTTTGCGTCAAAGTCATCTACAAACACAATTTGCTTTAGACTGACTAGTCATGATGAATGTCTTCCTTTACTACCGTTGATTAAAATCACTCCTCTTGCCAAGAAAACATCAGAAGTCCCAGTTTCACTTGTCATGTACTGGGAACACTTGAGATAGATTGATGTTATTTGTGGGTTTTCTTTTTTAATGAAACAGCTTTCAGAGATATTTAGGAAGATTTTGTAAGCAGAAAGTTCCTAATGTGAGTGTAAATAACTTCATAAGTTGGTCAATTAACAGTTGTGGCTGAGGTTTCTAATTACTTAAGTCACCAGTTTATAACTGAAATCTCTTGTAAACTACCCTGCCTAGCATAATCAATAATGATTCTTCTAACTACATATCATTGCTTTTGAGAGGTTACAACTAAATAAAATGGGCTTTGATTATCCTAATATGGCTCATGGCTGAGTGGTGTGCAGATAGCAGGTCAACTAGTAAGCTTAGTTGACAATTTTGCTTAAAATTTCCGAAGTTGATGAATAAACATCTTAATCATGGAATGTGCTGAGTGTCCTTAGCAGTTGCTGACAGCAAAAGGAATAAACAAAATAAAGGCATATTTCTTATTCAGTGCTGTACGCAATTGCTTCATAGGTAAAGATTATTTCACATTATTCTCCACAAATACCCTTTTTCACAAATTGAATGAACTACTGTTATGAAACAATTGTTGAAGAAATTGTATGCAGTATTTTAGTGACGGCAACTTAAAACAGAAACTTGCTGAAAAAAAGACACACCACAGACAAATAGCCAATGGTTACAAATAATAGTGCGTTATGCAATGAAATAAACTATTATAAAAGTTGAAAGACCACACTGGTAAGAAGATTACGGGAAAAATACTTTATGGTATCGATTAACCTCTTTCCCCTCCATCTCCAAACAAGACTTTCATTTTTTCTCCTCAAAGAGAAAGCTATGCATTGTCTGACTAACTTAATGGATAACACTGGTGAATGAGAAATGAAAGAGAAATGAAAGTAAATGGAGCTGGGTTGACTTTTGCAGTGTTAAAGAAACGGCTGAATATCAATATCTGCTAGCAGAAAGAGAACACATTTGTCAAAGAAAATATTTAAGTATTTTAAAAATAATCAGGGATATATTAAGACTATTTAAAAAGTCATATTTATTTGTGATTACTGTGTAGCAATCACAAATATCAGCAAAGAATCATTAGCAAAAAGTAGTCTAAACATACAGAAGTGACCAGCAGATAAAAACTTGTGGGTAATAACTTTGCTGCACAAAGCTCTGCCTTGAAAACTTTGTGTTTCAATCACAGAATGGCTTGGGTTGCAAGGAACCTTAAAACCCACTCAGTTTCACCCTCCTTTCCATGGGCAAGTCTTCTACCCACCAGGGCCACATGCAACCCAGCCTTGTACACCATCCAGGGATGGAGTATCCACAGCTTCTCTGGGCAGCCTGTACCAGTGCCTCACCCCTGAGTAAAGAGTTTCATCCTAATGCCTAATTTACATCTACCATAATTTAGTTTAAAAGCGTTTCTTCTTGTCCTGCCACTACACACCCACTCAGTGCCACTCCCCAGCATTCCCAAAGGCACCCTTTAAGTATTGGAAAGTTGCTCTAAGGTTTCCCTGGAGCCTTCTCTTCCCCAGGCTGAACAAGAGCAGCTCCCTCAGGTTTTCTTCACAGGAGAGGTGCTCAAGCTCCCTTATTGTTTTTGTGGTTGAGAATCAAGATTTGGCATTTTTGCCTTGTGGTTTTCTTTCCAACTGTAAATGCTTAAAGCATACACACACTGAGATAAATATGCACGTATATACATACAGTTTCACAGATTTGCATGAATATTCATTTCACAATACTAATTTTTTAAAAAATTAGATGTGTAATTGGAAAAGAGTGTTGCTCAGAACTGTCTTAAAATAGAGACTGCACATCTCATTTTTTTTAATTTATTAGTAATCTCTCTTACTGTCTTCATGCTGCATTCCGTATAGGACTTTATGGACTGTCTCTAGCCAGTAATCACTGTGCTAATATATTTCTTCAATTTTTTTTCACATAAACAGCACAGGAAAGTAGTATTTTGCACTGCTCTCATAACAGTACAGGGTTTGGTGAAAGTATCAGTACAGCTGTAAGTGTATCAGGTCTACAGATACCATACACTTCTCATTTACTGCAATCTACAAAAATTTCATGATATTTCTTATTTAATCAATTCACGTGGCCTGTGCTCTGCTGGAGGCTGTTTTGTGACTGTTTCATAAGAGTCTTTTATGTAACCTGCTATTCCATATTGATAATCAGTTATTAGAAATAGCTGTTCCTTCAGATTTCCACACCATTAACAAAAGTACTGGAAGGTGGTTTAAAGCGCTTTGCCATGTCAATATATGAACAGAAACATTCTTGACTTTAAAGTTACAAAGGAAAATCACATCTATAGAGTTTTGAGACTTAATAGGAAAAAAAGGAAAGCAGATTGTCGATTAAGGGTGAAAGTCTGATGCTACTGAGGGAAGCAATTTTGGAAGAGTGAGCACAGCACTTCCAGCCCTTCCTAATGAGCATCTTGAAACTTTACCATGATCAGCCAGAGGAATTAATCCTGAAAATTGTCCTGGTAGAATTAAAGCTATTGAAATGCTTTCCTGATAGCTGGATGAGTCTCTTTATAATTTAAAAGTCTGCACTCCCATTATGATGATAGATGTTTACTCCTGGAAGAAGCACTGATATCCTTCTGTGCACTGCTCAGTTCCCACAGCTCTAAGATAGTGATAAGAGGCTGCTGTTGCTACAGAGAATCCACACTGGGGTACACCTGCATCTCAAAAGACACCTGTACTAGAAGCAATGAACTGGCAATAAGTTATTTGGAAACATGAATTAAATGAACGGCAATAACTTTCAGACATTGGCAAGAATTTACCATCAGTTTAGAAAACATCACCTAAACGATATCTGCCAATGGATATAAGATAATATGAATTAAATAAAGGAATGGTGCCAGATTTTCAGTTTCAGAATCTGCTGTAATACTTAAGCTAGGCATGGGCTGTCTGCATCAGACAGGCACAGCATAACTATACAGGCCTCTAGCACAGTGGCAGTGCGTAAGCCCAGGCAGAAAGAAGTCTCACATGCCAGCTTGTCCGCCAGCAGCAGGTCTTTGATGTCATGGAGGCCAGAGTCACTCATGAACTACAGGACTGAATAGGGACAGTATGAGTTTTCTGGGATGTAATGGCAGAAGGAGCACTTCTCCAGTGGTAACTTTCTGCCAAGGCAGGAAAGACATGCAGAAGGAACCCACAAATTGATGCTTGCTGAACGCCCTATGGTTAGAATGTCATTTTAGGGGAGGTCACTGCTTGTAGGACACATATAAAAAAGATGAGTTGAGGACTGCAGATGCAGAGTTCCAGAGGAGAGACACAACGAGGTGAAGATGCAGATCAGACAGCGAGAAGAATACTCAGAGGCACTCTGGTTACAGACTGCTACTCCTCAGTTGTGCCATTGAAAACGCTAGTCACACTCCGTCTCTGCATTCATAACCAGACACTCAGGATATGTCTCACAACTCCACTCCCCCAAACGGTAACTTTAAAAAAACCCACTGCACTCAAGTAATAGAATATACAAATGCTTACTGAGTGAATGCATATGTTGATTATCATTTGGAAATAGGAACTATTGCTTTAAGTTCTGTTTTGCTTAATTATTCATATTTACTGCTTAAATTATGCATGTAGAACCTCAAGTACTTCTGCGTTTTCTTTATGCAACACAGACTCCAAGGTGTGGTAAGCAAGTTATGGAGTGAGGTGTCTCTTCCTTCCATTAGTTGTAAGGAAAAATAAATTACAATTCAGCGTATAATTCTCCACCTCGTTACACAATGATTTAAAGTCTATTGAGTACAATTACTTCATAGTCAGCATACTTGCTGCTGTATAAAACTTTATCACCCCCACAAATAAAAGGCATCATAGCACTCTGCACAACAGTAGTTGATGAGGATTTTTTTGTATGTTTTACCCTTCACAATTTACTTTCAGAGTTCACAAATTACTTTCAGAGTTAATTTGGGAAAGCACTTAATTCATAGTAACTTGTTCTACAGTTCATAGTTCTCCCTTGAACAGGGACTTAAGTGCATTTCTGTGCTGAATCTTGTTCTATCTGTTCATATTTGAATTTAAAGTTTGGATTATTTCCATATCTTTTAACATTTAGAAACAAAACTACACAAGAGTAACACACATCTTCCCTCATCACTCCATCTGCAACATCTAAGCTTCCCAACACATCCTTACCTCACCTTTGTTTGCTACACTTGCTGGACAAGACAGCATGTTCTGTGGTCATAAACCAACTATATTTATTCTTTCTTGACTGACTAGTGAATAGACAGGCTAGGTGGTCAGTCAGCTGGCCTAACGCAGTTGCACTTTGCTTTTTGACTTAAAGCTCTAACCTGCAACTTTGAGAACATAAAACCCAAGGGCATTTTTGACACTTCCATTAAGATAATCTATCTTCAGAGCGACCGATAGACAATATGACTGCATAAATGTTGTTTCCTTATGAAAATCAGAAAAATAAGGCTACTGGATTTATAAATATTTGCACAAAAGTAATAAGCAAAAAAGCTATGAATGGTAATAAATTGATTTTATACAGCTTACAGTAGTGTCAGTAAGTTTTCTTTTAGTATTCAATCAGATCTGGAAATGCTTTCGTCTTCAAACCATGAAGTGGTTTGCAGGATGCAGTTTGCAAAACCTTTTCAAAATAAGTGTTACTTTCTTTCAGTTTGCCTCTTGTCATTGTTAGAGCTGAGCAGCGTACTCAATCTTGTGGACGGTGGTGATTCCATGTAGAGGCAGTTAAGATTTTAATATTAGCTCCTAGAGATGAGTCTTAATCACTTTTTAATTAGTTCACTTCTCCTGTCAGCAAATATTCTCCCTCTGATGCTCTCAGACTGTACTCACTAACTGCGTTATAATGCAGCTCTTCAGTTTCTGTGTATGCCCATGGTACATACACTTTACTGCATTAATCCTGCATTAATAGTAGTATCCTCTCCAAAAAGCAAGAAGAAAATGCTAAACAACAAACTATTTCATTGCTTACAGAAGAATCTAATTCCAAATAAACTGTCAAAAAAAAAAAAAAAAAGAAAGGGGGGGGGGGGCTCTAAGGGGGATGTAAATCCATTATACTCCAAGACAATAAAATGCCATCTCCTCAGCTAATGTCAATTATTGCACCTAACAAAATGGTTTGGATTTACAACAGCTAAAGATATTATTCTACATTCTTGAAAAAGATATAGAAATTGTTTTCTTCGATTGTTATTTTAATAAAGAGATTTAGCACTACATAATGTGTATAGCAAAAAATATTAAAATAATATGTATAAAAATACATACAAAAAGAAGACATGAACAGAAAATAAACATGTTGTCTAAGTATGTTATTATAAATACTTTTTTTTTTTTTTTTTTAATTAGACACATCAAAAAGGAAAAATTGTTTTAAATCTGGACTTTTGGTAATTCAGCCCTTGCCCACATTAGGATGTTTTTGACTTGCTATCACTTCATATCTTTAACCTTGGATCTTTTGCTTATATGAACATATGCACGATTTTACAGCATCTGGCAATAAGTAGTGCCCATTTCAGGATGATTAAGGTTACAAGGAAAGACTGCAACAGTGAGATTGCTGTTTGAAAATATTTTCCAGATGTACCACCAATATAAAGACAATGTAGTAATTTTAGTAAATATGGCAAGAATAAAATTCTAAGTTGTTTACTATTTCTGGCTTCCAAGAGAAATCAAAAAGGTCATAAATCCTTTTATCAAAGAACATTAGCATGATTTAAAAACATTAATAAAATCTCTGCAATGCTAAGAAGCTTTAGATCTACAGTTTTGTTTAGGTCAGATACCCTAACTTTCTCCATACCACCACTTCTTATTCATGATGAAACTAAACTCACAAAAAATGTTTATTAATGTCCTCTCAATTTCCACAAACTAAACCTACATTAACTTTCTTACAAAGTCTCTTTAACAAGACAGTACCTTCCTCTCTTTTCCTTCTAAATATGTACTTAACAGTTTTACGATTTTATGCAACAAGAGAGTTTCCAAGCCTACCAAAATGATTTTATCTTATAACTACATTTTATAGATGCCTCCATATCATTTATTACAGCGCTTCCTCCTGCAAAGCTGTCTTTTTATACCCAAATAAACCAACCAATATTTTGGAAATCTAGTCTTAAATTCTCTGAAGCACTTTCAACAGCTTTTTTTTTTTTTTTTTTTTTTTTTTAAGCAATGTAAGAATTATTGAAGGGCATGCAACCAGCCGACACTCTAGCGTTTACTGTCAGTGTGTTACAAGTTATCAAAACATTGGTCTTATTCCTGTTTTAAGTAAACTGCAGTGAAAATCTATATCCTTAAACCACAGACATCAGCAAAAAGCCCACTGCTTAAATACAATTCACAAAGCATGCTCAGACAGCTGTCACACCTTTGGTGACCTCCAGCTGTGCATGCTTAGTGACTCGTGTTTATTATCATGTAACAAAACTTCCAAAAATAAGTGTATATATAGGGGGAATTTCTGGCATCACATTTTTTTATCTAATAAAAAAGGAAACTAAGTTTCATAATGTGATACGTAGCTTAAGAGCTTAGGACAATTCTCACTGCCAGGCACGTATCATTAAGCATCTTATATAATCAGCTGTTCTGTTACTATCATCACATTAAGGGTGAGTGAGTAGTTTTCATGACTTTCCCAATCCATTTTCAAGAATATTATTAGAATTACCATAGTTGTGATCATCATCATCATCATCGTCACAGCAAGCTGCTAATTTTGGTATGCCCAAAGGCAAGTAAGTTATTACTTACTCATCAACAAAACTACTTGTTCCAGATACAAAGGTAAGCATATTTTTGCTAGGCAGATCAATCAATGAAAGAACCCAAGGCCTTCCTACAAAACAGGATCCTCCTCAACATCAGCAGTTTTTGTAAATACTTTTATATTTCCAAAGGCCTGACACTCCAAACCCTCATTTGGCCAATTCAGTTCCTGTCCTACATTTAACACTTCAACAACAGATGCAATGTCATCGCACAGTAGGTAAAAAATATTTCTGGAACAAATGTCAGCAAGAGATAATTTTGAAATAACCTTCTGATCTACAGTAGCACAAGCCAGAAGATAACACTGCAATATAGACTGCTTTGTTGGTAACCCAACACTGCTTTTTGCTGGCATAGAAATTGTTTCTATAGACGAAGAGGAAATAGCTGTAGAAATTAACTACAGAACTGTTGTTACTTCACAGGTTTCTCATAAGGGACTGTCTTCAACATGATTTTGAACTGAAATGGAGGGGGAGGGAAGCTCAGAAACAATAAATGCAAAAGGGACAATTAAAGGAACACAAAATCTTTTAGGTTAACTCATCTAAGAAAATGTCTCATACAGATGTTGGAGTATCTTACAGTGAAGCACACTGTACCCGTAATATGAAACACGGATCCCAAAGGAAGTTCGCTTTCATTTTACCTATACATTGTAAATTGATGGATAAAAGTGGTGCTTTAGTCTTTCAAAACTGAAATCGTATGGAAAGACTTTGAAAGGCATCAGACACAGATTCCAGTTGTGATAAACCACTAGCAGATTCAGGTAAAGCATGCACGCAATTTATACAGAAAGATGCTTTAAACAAAAAGATGTGATTTTATGCTCTGTGTAATGGGGTCAAGGGCCAACTGACAAAAACATTTAGTGCCCTCATCAGCAGAAACTGAAACCTGTTGCACTCAAAAGCATGTTGCAACCTGCAAAGCATCAAACGCACTGACCCAGACTTTGAAAAATCAAAATGATACCCCTAATATATGCATAGATGGCAGGGGCAGAGTAGCAGACATGCAGTACAGTGACTTACCATCTTGGTCTGTGGTAACTGTGATAGCTGTGAACTGCTTGGGAGAGAAACTCAACTCCGAGACGCCATTTGTGGCCTCGATTTCAAAGGTGTAGTTTGCATGTGACACAAAGTCCAACACTGTCACAGATGAGTTGATGAGACCTGTGTGCCTGGGGATGAAGCGGATTCCTCCCCCACATATTTCACACTGGCTGGCATCCGACCCACATTTCTTACAGATGACACTGTAAGTGAGATCTTTCCTTCCTCCGGTATCACTTGGTGGGCTCCATTCCAACATGAGAGCTGTTTCATTGATGTTAAAAATCACATTCCTGGGAGCAGAAGGTGGCCCTGCAAAGAAGGTAAGGAAAGACTGCTAAGTGACAACTGCCCATTTTGGGGAAGGGGGGAACACAAAAAATTATATTAATTTTAAGGCAATTATTTACAAACAGATGTTAAAATACTGCTGTCTGAATGGTGAATTCAAAGGAAAATTTAGAAATTGTCTAAACACTTAAATTCCTTGAATATTAACCAGAAAGAATAAATAGACATAAATAAATAGATTATAAGAAGTTGAAAAATCTGAATGAATTAGAATTTATTTCAGAATTAATTTAAGGCAACATATAAATTAGTTGGGAATGTCCAAATTAGGCTTGATAACACAAATTTGCACTAAATATCAGCTGATCTTGTGGGATACTGAGGTTGAGCTTTAACCACAAAAATTACTTCCTTACTTTGTGTCTAGTAAGGTAGGCTTTTCTGATGAAACGTCAAAGAGCGTAAGTATAAGAGTTAAATTGAGTAAGCAAATAAATAAATAACAGCTTTGGAATAAGTACAAGAAGTAAAATTGTTTGCATTAATCCTGCAGTGTCAGATATATTTTTTTCTATCCTTCCTGCTATTATCCTCTGGGATTTCTTTGCTGCTGTTCATTAATGGACATAGGTGGTCACAGGTTAAGAGTACTAGGCACAAAAGATAGACGCATAGTTTTCAAAGACAGTTTCTAAACGTCCATAAAACTTACGCACAAAACAAAACTCAAGGCTTTATGCTACAGGTTTTGATGTAAGACAACTGTGGCAAACACAACTGGCAATTTCTAGCTTTTTGTTGAGTTAAATGAGCATTACATTTTCAGATCTTAAGATTGAGTCAGAGCATACGAGGACAGTTTAGTCAATGGTTAGTAGAGCTTCCAAAACTTTAAGCTTGCTTTACAGATGTTCATGATTTATATAACCTGCCATTAAGACATAGCTATGAGACACTGGTTAAACTTTAAGTGAGCTTTTCATTATTCCAAGAACTCTCAAGCAGCCTGGAAGACGATACAAAACATCTGAAAATGATCTAAGCCAATTGTTGCAGAGTAGATTTCACCCCAGAAATTGAGCAATAAAGTCAGATAAATGAAATATCACAATGATATTTTATAGAAACTTCGAGACAATCAGAGAAGAACTAAATAAACAAACTAACAACCCCTCCCAAATAATTAATCAAAACTTTCATAAGCTCCAATTCAACAACCTGCAGCATAAGGACAAGGTCTATGCTCAAAGGATAGTCAGATAAATCATAACTTTGCATTAGGAAGGAAAACAAAATTACTAAAGCTTCTCATGGTATTTCATATATCAATTTGGATTTGTAAAAAATATCTAATCAAGTTACATGACTTTTTCCTAGTTATTCAATTCATTTTTTTAAATCTTATTTTTCCTTAATATTTATAGTTATTTTAAGCTATTTTTTTTTTTGGCTGAACAAAAGTGTTGTGATTCAGAAAATCAAGCTTATGAGTAGCTCTTAAATATGTACCTATAACTGAAGTAAATTAATTTATTCAATTTCACATTTCTTGAAGATGGCCTAGACTACAATAACAGACCATACCTTAAATGAAAACATTACTTCATCTGACATTTTAATAAAATACTATATAACGGTAAAGTCTATAGAATTATACCTGTGTATTGCAGTAGGTATATAATACTAACTTTAAAGAAAGAAAGAGGCAATAAAAGTTGCAGAATAAAAATGTCACCATTCCTCAAAATTTATAATTTTAAAGTGATGTTATCTGTTTATTTATGCAGCATAAGTCTAAAAGCTGGAATGCTTATAAAAGAAAAAAGTGATTATATGGCATGGGAGGGATGATGGGAACTAAAAAATGCTGGGGTTTTCTATGGATTGTAGTTGAACATTTGAGTTGCTTTTTGACTTCTGATATTTTTGTAATACTAAACAACAGGAGCTATGGTTTTATTAAAATTATTTTTACCCTAAGGTAAATGAAGAGTTAGGTGTTAGATTTCGAGCATTTGATAATTAAAATACTTGGAGGTACTTTCTTTCTTCCCCCCCCCCCCCCCCCCCCCCAGTGGATAAGAAGATTTAAAATATTTTGAATTATGTATTCATTTTTATATCTACCTGTACAGAGTTTATGGCAGGGAGACAGAAAGCCTCTGATAGTAAAAGGCATTTATTATTCATAGTAGAGAGGAATTATTTGCCGAATGGTACGTGCCTCATTTGTGCTGAAGATCAATATTTCTGGAACCTGACAGATGAAAATTATTTTTGTAGTTTGCAGTTTTTTGGTCACAAACCATTTTGACTACTTCCTTCCTGGCCTTTGATGGTGATAAATCTAATAGTGAAATATGAAATAATGTAATGTGGAAGTATTTATAAATGTTAACAATGACTATTTATATTGTTGCTTTATTTTCCACTGATGTGGAAAGCAGAGGCAAGGCACAGCTTTGAAGATGCTGATGTAGTAAACAAGCCTCAACAATCTGAGAATGTCTCAGATTTTCAAATCTCTCAACTTCCCATAAAATTACTTTGACACTGTCAGTTGAAGCTACTCTGGAAAACAGTTCTTTGACTGGAATAAACTAAAACTAGAAAAGATAAATTCAGCTTCAGTTCTTCAAATTTATGCACAGAAGAAAGGATAACTATGCTTCCTCTAAAGACATTGCTATAATTAAATAATGACTGGTCTTAACAAATTCCCATAGTTAAACCAATGAAGAGTATTAGGAATACGGAGGATGAGCCTTAATCACATCCGTGTGTGCATGACTTCAAGCTGACCAATAACCCCCACGAAATAATTGGTAGTACTCATGCACTTAAAATTAAGCATGTGTGTAATCACTCACAGGACTGGAGCCAACGTTTTGAAACTGGTTTAAATTTTACCTTACATAAACAACAGATACAATAATAGGTCATCCCAGCTCAGTTTTTTGTGTTGCTTCAGAAGCTCTGGCACAAGAAAATATACGATTAATGCGTATCTGGGCACCAGGATTTTTTTTTCTCTTTTTTAAGGAATTTTGTTTAATTTGTAGTTCTTGGTAGATGGTATCCGTGGAAGAATCAATACAGTAGATAAACTTTTTTTTTTTAATGTATGAGTAGAAGGTTGCTATATTCACAATTTGGGATTTAACTCTCAGTTATAAGAGGAAAGATGAATTATTGTACATTCACAATTCAATGAGATAGGAGAACATTATCAATTACATTGGGGGTGTCTGAAAGTAATGCCTGTCCGTCTGCAAAAAACTTCAGACACCCTTCATACTAAAGGCCCCTCATGCCAATTTGCATGACGATTAAATAGCTTTTTAATTGCTGTTAAATTATGCCAGTTAAACTGTGATTTCATGCAAATATTAAGCTGTAATGACATGCAGTGAATCATTTACTAAGATTTAGAACTTGGAACAAAGAGAAACAATTAATTCTAGCCCTCAGATTCAGCTAAATTATGTGTCACTGGGCTTTTATGAATGTGGCCTGATTGCTTTGTTATCATTTATAAATTATACAAAGATTATTCAACACATCAAAAATCTTGGCAGCAATAACCCTTCTGCAGACGTCTGTGTGCAAAGCTCTTGGGGATTTCCTTATAATGATTTTTAAGGAAACCACATATATTGGTGAAAATGATGGATCCTATTCTCAACAGCAAAATCCGTGACTTAAGATTTTATGTAGAAGAATAGAACAGACTTCAGATGGTTGAGCACTGGAAAAAAAAAAGGCATCTCTTCTGCTTGTTGGATAAAACACAGCCTGGGTGCAAGCAATGTCTTTTGCTTCATTCACGAATTATAATGAAAAAAGTATCTCTACACTCTCCGTGGAGCAGACTGGAACCTATGTATTATGGAAAAGCTACAGAGCTGAGTTTATGCCTCATGCAGTGCTTTGCACCTCATCTAGCTGCTTTGTGCATCCTCTCCTTCTATGAAGGTGAAGTGCATCCTGTCCTTTGTGGAAGGAGGGAGGAGCAATAAAAATGCTGCAGAAGTCTAGCGAAGGCAATGTAGTATTTAAACACTGGGCAGTGCTAGTCCGGAAAATACTTTCTGCTTTTTCGAGTGGGAACCGTTCATTACCAACTGTGTTACTTGACTACTAAATTTACAGCGGATGGGGCAGAAATTAATAATCTCCTGAGAATACCCAGAATCAGCATCTAGCTGTGTCCCTTGTGCTCATAGTAGCTTTTTTATATACACGCATATATGCAATATAGATGAGTATTGCCACTTGGTTTGGAATGCTGTATGACATTTTTGCCTTTTCAGAATTCTTTCATTCTCAGTGAGGCAGGCAGGAAGAATTTCCTCGTGATAGGAAGTGGTTACTGCAAATGAATATTCGGAGTCATAATAAAATTATCATAATAATGATAAATTCCACCCAAATACATGCATATAAATAACAACATCAGCAGTAGAGTCAAAGGCTTCAAGCATGTTGCTTGATTTTAGTGCCGGAAAACAGAGGTGGACCTTAAAGAGCTTCAATATAGAGGATACAGTTTGTAGCAGTGGTTACTGAACAGAACATAAGTGGGATTGGTGCAATATTGTTTAAGCATAGCATGAAAAAAGACATATGTTGGGTCTCTGGATCTGAATAAATCTGCCTGTCTTTGACCTTGAAAAGACGGATCAATCTATCCAATTACATTATAGTGGGAAATGCTAGGGTTTATGTACACAGTAATCAGATGGCGAATTAGATAATGCTGCTATTTGTTGTTCATTGTATGTACAGAGAGATCAATGATAGAGTACATTCACATATGGCAAAGAAATACAATAAGGATAAAGAACAGCAGGAAGAGATTGATAAAAAGTGCCAATCAAATGGAAAAAGGCTAGGAGAGAGTAATTAACAATACACCCTAATGTCATTTTCTTTTTTCTCTTCTATTATGCTTTTCTACAAAGTACATGCTCCTATAAAATATTGTACAATGTAGGAAAAACATACAATATGCACTTTTGCAGAATTAATAAAATTAGATTCAAAGCTCAGCTTGAAAGAAACAGATGCCTGAAGCTAGACTCTTAAATGCATGGTGTCTTAAATCAAGGTCCTTAATCTCCATATTGCTGCTTATGCAAATTTTCCAGTACCAAGGAAAAAATACTGGAGTGAGGAATAATGTCTAACCCTACAAAGGAATGCAGAGAGAGAAAAAGAAATCTGGGCATCTGATCTAGTGGGTGGCAACGTTGCACATGGCAGTGCATTGGAACTGGGTGCTCTCTAAGGTCCCTTCCAACCCAAGCTCATCTATAATGTTGTGATCTACCTACTTTAGACATCCTGATTTGCATGATCTAGGGAACAAATTAAAAAAAAAAAAAAAGGTATTAATGTAGTTGGTTCAAAATATTTGAAGATGAAGAGGTTTTTAAAGATAATTCACTATTAATTTTGTGTTTGATTCAAGAATGACTCTTGATTAAAAAGTCATAAGAAAAATGTGACTAATGTCAGAACACAAATTTGCAGGTTGACATAAAAAAAAAAATGCAGATTTGGTCCAAAAATAGTTAACTACAAAATGCATTTTCCTACTGTATAGCCTTTCTCTTTATGAATTTTAGTTGGCTTATTTTTTCCTAATTTGTCAGCTTTTCTTGTTAGAGCAAAGCATGACAGTTTGGAAGAAACAAGCTAAATTCTATGCTGCCTCCTATATCACTAATATCTTTGTTTATTAAATTTAAATCAGCCACATCTGTACAGACCCTCCAAAAGCAGTGAGGCTGTATTTATGACAGAAACATAATTTTAATAGCTGAGAGCATAATTTGAAAGCAGTGGGGCTAAAGATACCACTTAGGGAATAATTTGGCCTGCAGACTCTTCATTACTGATGATGTGAAAGAAGATAAGAGCACAGTCTGCCTGTCAGAAGCTTAGAGTCATTTGCAGAGCTGACAATTAGTGAAATAATCATCATTGTAGGTATAAGATGAATATATCTGCTGTTACAGTCAATGAAGTACTGACACCTTGCAATCTAGGCTGAATAAGCGGTAATGCATGGTGGCACTGAACAAGAAACAAAGCCGAAACTAGAATGTGGTTCACCATCTCCCTTACTCCAAGGCTGAAGTGAAATGAGACACTGGCACTTCTGTTGTGGTTGTTTCCTTCTTTGCCTCAGTTTACTTGGTTTATTTGCCTGACGTCCTCAGTGAAACAGAGTGGTGTGGCAGAAAGGCCTTCCTGACAGTCTTCAGCCAAGGCAGCTCTCTGTCTCTCTGCATCTTTTTTTCCCCCCCCTTTTTTTTTTTTTTTTGGGGGGGGGGGGAGAAGAGGGAGCAGATTTGGGGTGCTGTAAGTACCCCACTCCCTGGTGCCACATGGATCCCACACACCTGGCCTACCTTACCAACAGTAGTGAGTGGCTGAGCTTAAAACTGAGCCCCAAAGGGTGAGGGAAACTTTATGCCATGTATGAGTAATTTTTCAGAGAACTACCCTTTGTAAATGAAACATAAATGACGTAAACAATATGGAACCACATGTACATAATGCATGAGTGAAACCATTGTCATAAACACGAAACTGTCAAGAGTGCCTGGAACGTGTGTTAGCTTTGTGGGTAAGTTTTCAAGGTCTGTGCTCAGGGCACTCTTTTGAGTGGAATTATTTGTACGCCCATTTTCCTGTGGGAAGGTCCGGAAAAAACACTGTTTTTCCCCCTCACATATTCTGTGAAAAATGATGGGGCTATGTGCTTTGCTCCCAAGTGATCCGACAGCAGATTGTGTTAGTTGGGTTGAAGTTCTTCTTTAAACCTTATATCTCTTAAGTAGCTGGAGGCTGGGACTTACCCTTCACCTCTGAATGCTCTATGGTTAGATCAGACAACTTGCCGGTAAGCCCCATGGATCTGTGAAATGTCATTTTTTTGGTACAGATCACTCCCATTCAACGGACGGACAATAGCTTTGTCTATGTAACGATCTCAGGATTATGGAATGCCTAAAACTTCATGAATCCAAATTGTGTGGTATATTCCCAATTTACCCAATACAGTGCCATAAGGTGACACTACCGTTAGCATGGGAAAAGGTTCAACTCTACTGCTGTCAGCACAGTTACTTTTACATGATTAGACACACCAAAAAATTGACTATGCGCTGCTTGTTATTGCAACAGTACTTTTAAATTTTTTTTTAGTCTGAGGAGACAGGAGTTTACGCCATATCAGTTTTGTTGTTGTTGTTGTTGTTGTTTATAAGCCTCCTCATTATTTTTGATGTTGTTGCACATTTTTTCATGTCTTTAAAAAATATACTGATAATTAAAATTCAACATTGCTACTGGTATGACGATTACGAACCTTATATTACTTCTCAGAACTACAAGTTAATAAATCATTTAAGTGCGAAACATGTCAGTGTTTTTAGGGATACCAGTACTAAATAGAAATCAGCTGTTCAAAATATGATTTAAAAATCTCTTTTGGTAATCTTTAGCAGGATTCTTCATAAAATGCACAATCTCATGTCATTTTTTAAAATACAAAAATATAAAATAAACGAAGCACAGAACAGAATTGCAGACACTGGTCTGATCAGACTTACGGGTACATGCCATAGTTGGTGGATCTTTCTCAGCTCTGAAGTAGCCTTTCTCACACTGACAGACTGAAGTCGCTTCAACATAGGTTGAACTGTGTGGAGGGCACTTGGAGCACTTTACATTTCCAGCAAATGCTTTATAGAATCCAGGCCTGCAAGCTGCACAAAAAGAAAATAATATTTCATTAATAGCAGCAAGTTTTGGCCCTGGGTAAAATCTGCTTCATGCAGTTAAAATGCATTCTCTTTCCAACATAGATACATGTTATTCTCACCACTTAATCCTTCAAAGTTTTTATTTTGGTCTGTAGACAACAACAAAAATGCTTTTCATGCTATCTGATGGGGAAACATTAAAAGAGACAGATTCCTAATTTATTGACAGCCCTCGCTGCTCCTTGAAATCATCATCTAGAAGACTTCTAATATCAGTAAATACAAGCACACTATGATCTATGCATGTTCTGTATATTAATAAATAGAAAGAATGGGATACGTTCTCATCTGTCAATGCTATTTATATGGCTTCCTTATTTAAGTAATGGAGACTTGCAAGGCTCAATATGCTGATCCTCACAATGCCTTGATGAGGCAAGGATGACATCCCTGTACTTACAGGAAGGTCTGACCTGTCCACAGTCCCCTGAGGCAACACTTAAAGAAGGGTCACACTAGCTGGGTCCTTTGCACCTTGCTGGAATGAAGGCTGTGCGGTGCTACTGTAACAATCTTTGGAGACGAGGAAAAAGGTGCCAATAAGTCTAGTACAAACTACAGCAAGCCTCAGGCTGCTCTTCACTGTGTCAAAAAACAACTGGGATAGCAGCTGCCCAGGGGACAGATGTTGCAATGATCAGAGCCCACTGCCCACCCAGCTGGAGATGGGGTCCCAAAAGTTGTTGATCACAGCACAACTTCAGATGCCCTTTTGTCGCCCTTTAAAGCAGAAACAATTAGTTAAAATATATGTTTTCATAAAAATGTCTGATTAGCATTCTGAATTTTTTTTTTTTAAACAGTCCTCAGAAATTGTCACACATATTTAAACAGATTTCGTCCTTTCTCCTTCCAGCTATCATACTTACACACACGCCAGTACATGTTTCAGTTACTGTCTTTTGACTTCCCAATCAGCAAACAGAACAAAAACAAATGGAAGAGCAACTCTAGCGTGTACGGACAGCACAGGCTCAAATTCCTCCTGATTTTCACCAGTACAATAAAAGTTATTGTTATAATTATTATTTTTAAGACCCATGTGGCATTTTCTTGTTTTGGTACATTCAGGGCTGTTTTCTTTACACTGTATTACAGGAACCAGGCTGCATTTCCTTCTCTTGCAACAGGGTAAAATAACACTATTAAGTGCTCTATAAATAAACACCAAGAGTTATGAATTTTAAAGATTAACTGTCAATTCCAATTAGGTTCGTCATTAAAAGGTACTAACTTTTGGATAACATATGCACAGATCAGTTTTACTTCTGATTCCAAAGCACCTGTTTGATACCAAAGTGGTTTCATTAAGTATCTGGGGGAAAAGGAGTGACAGGAACTGAAAAAAGTAACTGCTGATTCCTTACCAGAATCCAGAGCCAATTATTCAAATGTAAGCATAAGAGCTTGATTATGACTCAACTATTTCAGCAGTTCCTCCCAGTGTGTTCTTCTGACTTTGCTGAATAGATATGAGGAAGGAATTCTGCCCTGCCATCATTAAATAAAAAAAATATATATATATATTTCTGGTGCTACAGATAAGAGAGGTGAGAACAGCAGGGATTTTCCCTTTAAATGGCTGCAGGTCTGATACCTCTGTGATTACAGTCAGTGGCAATTTTCCACTGATTGGAATGACAGTGGGTTTGGTGTAAAGAAGACAGCAGCATTGGAGATGCTGACTCTTCCTACCTTTGCTGGAAGGAAGTAAGAGATGCAGTAAAGAAAAATGTGGGAAGGGTGGTATGAATGTTTGCTCTTTTTTTCCTCATGCCCAAATCCTAACATGTTTTATCTGATCTGAGGATGAGTACTAATTGCTTTTAATAGCTACCTTTTGTATGTGTGTTGCCACACAAAGAACTTTGTGATTAAAGAGTTAGCAATTCAGGTTATCTTTGCAGTCAAATGAGTACTTTTTAAAGTTTTTATCACTTCCCAAATCTTTCCTATCAGCCACTAAATAACACCATTTTCCCTTGCATTCCACAAATGATAAGCCACTTTGGACTGAAAGAAACACAGCTTTCCCTTTCAAGATAAGTTTGAACTTTAAGCTTTTCAGTACTCTAAAATAAAACTCAAAGAAAAAATTACTTCCAATTTAAAAATGCAACTGTTTTTTTCTGAAATGGTTTTCTGGAGTGTATTTAAAGCAGATATGGTTTCAACATGGTTTGATTTGCTTTTGTCTTAAAAGAAAGCATGTATACACTCATGGAAATGCCAGGGTAAAAAAATAGGTGAATACGTAGATACTTCTTTGTAGCCAACCCAAATACATGCACCATTATATCAGATACATCCCATACATTCTAAAGAAGACAGCAGGACAGCTTTCGTATGGTTAAGTTTATGAAGCTGTTGAGAATCCTCCCCACGAGAATCCTCCCCACATCCAAATGTAGAGTAAGACAATCACAATTACTGGATACTTTCAAATAAAATCCAGCCCTTCATAAACAAGTTGAAAGCTCCCAAATATTCACAAGCTTGGGAGAACTCATCTCTTAGTGTAACTCAGTGCTCACTGCCAACATTCAAGGTGAAACAAAACAGTCTATTAAGACCACTGAATATGCAGCACAGGACTGAAATACAGCATTTCAGATGCCATACACATCAAAGCTTAGACTCTGCTAACAAACACCGTGCTTCAATAGCAGAATTTCAACTTTAAGAAGATGCAATTGTTCATCATTTTCCATGGAAAACTTGCAAAAATTAGATTTACTACCCAAGTTTTTAAAAGCTTATTTAACAGGAAATGTACAGCGCCACATTTTAAGGACTATGATTTCTTCTGACTTGTTACGAGTTAGATTTTGGCAGGCTTTTTATGGCCTGCTACTAAACAGGCACAAGCCGAGTATATTCTTGAGGCAATTCGTGGTCTGCAAATCTTGGTCCTCTCATAAAGAAAAGAAGAGTCTAAGTCTTCTTTGGCATATTTTACAAGGCTGACTATGGTTTGGCCTCCTTCATGGAGCTTAAGGCTATATAAGACCACTTACGGCTCAGAGCAATTCCAATCAACACTTAGAGGAAAAATAAGTCAATGATATTTGTGTTCCATTTCCAATTTGTACAAAACATTTTGCAAAATTGAAGTCCGTAAATGATCTGCTATAAGATCACAGACTGAATCACTGCAAGTCACTGTGATATCAAATCATACACAAGTGCTTGAGGCATTCAACTCCAGTGTCCTAAAAATCACGTGGTATCAGAAATAAGGATAAAGACATGACTCTCTAAAAAGCATAATCAGTAGAATACGTACATGTTTAATGTTAACCAAACTCCTTTATGAAGCAGGATCTTAGCTTTTGCCCAGCTTCCTATCATTTCTATTTTTTGTTCTTCAGAACTCACACAGTGCACAAACTGCCTGATGGGCAAATCAGAAACTCAGAGACTTAATTATTAATGGGTTGTAGTTTCGTATTTGGAAAGGGAAAAAAAGACATCTTTTCCATGCAAAATGACAGCCTATGTAAAATACATTACATGTAAGTTGAAAGTCTGTACTAGATGCTTAGGTATGCATGAAATTTCATTTTGTATGTGTTGAAAAAATCAGCACTTTCAAAGGTTTTCCCATAGCATCTCCCTCACTCAGCTAATAGCTAAGTACATCATTTGCACATCTTATTTCTGCATGGATGACTATCAGTTTCACCCCCCACCCCCCCCCCCCCAATAAAAAAAGTTTGTTTTTATGTTTGTTACCACACAGCATTGCTTTTTCTAACCTCTAAATCACTGGGAGGCATTTTATTTTCCCTAACTTTATCTAACAGAAGTGTCTTTCTGAGCTACTAATTATATGAACTGCATAAAATTTGACTTTTGTAAAGCCTGGGGGATGATAATAAAATATTGCCTTAATGGGTAAGCAATTAGCAGGGTGTCTGAATGAACAATTCAAAGACACTAAAGTTTTCTCCAGTGAAATACCAGGGATCATACAGAGAAGTACTGGTAATTTAATTGGCATCACAAATGATAACACATCTATGACTGTGCTACTACTACAGCTTTATCAGGATTTGATTATGGTGTTTTTAAGTTGTAAAAACTTTGTAATGAGTATTGTTTTCCTTATTTAATGTTTAATGTATGGCATTTAGTTTTTGATTGTGTTATACATACATGCATACAAAGAGAACATTTTGCAAAGCTCTGATGAACTCTTCAAGAAAGTGATTTATGACTTGATAGTGTCTCAGCTCGGGGTGACAGTAGGAGAAGGGTTTATTCAGCAGTTGCAAAACAGTTTTAATGCTGTTGGTGCTATGCGCAGGGGTGCTGAGTGAGACTGTAAAAACATTTGAGGTGCACTGTGCACCAGAGCCCCAAGACATTGTTTGCAATAAGATACAACCTTCATGGTTCCCAAGTGTGTGTGTGTGTATGACATTTTCCAAAGGGTCTTGTGCTCCTCCCCATGCATGGCAACACAGCCTATGTCTATAACCACTGCAAAGGACCCCCCAGCACCTCTCCCCACTAAGTGTTCAGCTACGGAGGCTCTGGGTCAGTTCAGAGTTCAGGGCCCTGCCTGGCCCTACTCATGGAGCCCCGGACACTGGAGGCCTCGTGGTAGCCCAATACTCAAACCAATAGGTGGATATATATATAGTTGAAAGTGCAAAGAAAGCTACACTACACCAAGGTACCTCTGGGAATTCAGATAAATTGCCAGTGCCAGTGGGCCCAGACAAAGGCTGCACACGGTCTAACAGGCCCTGCTCTCATGGGGCTTAAAAATACATTATTTTTAAGGTTCTTTTGATTTGCCCTACATAACAAATAAGGCAGTGGGTCAATTACTAGTCTACTCTGCCCAAGAAAGCTATGGCAGTTGAGTGCTTTCCTCACCTGACAGGTACACCTCACCTGACAAATGCAGATACGGTGGTCATGTTAGTGGCCACAAAGCTTGCTGCTTTAAAAAAAAAAAAAAAAAAAAAGAAAAGAAAAAAAGGGACATTTTTCACTGCTGCATGGAACTCGTTATTGTGAAGGACCTACCCTGATTTCACAGTTTTATAAGATCTGAATCACAGAATGGCTTAGATTGGAGGGAGACCATAAAGACCATCCAGTCCCAACCTCCTGCCACGGGCAGGGCTGCCACCCACCAGGTCAGGCTACCCAGGGCACCATCCAACCCAGCCTTGAGTGCTTCCATTCAATCCATTAAATCAACTGTCACCAACAAAAGGAATCACAAAGGAAACTAAGGAGCAACTTTTATGCACGTCTGACAATTGCTGGTCTGTGTGTGGGAAACATTTCTCACGAAAATGGGAATTTTATAGATGGCTGAGAGACCATCAATCAAATTAAAAAAGAGAAGACTGCTGTCATTACAATGAATAGTAACTATCAGTAGCTCTGTGGAAGAGCTGGCTTAATCTTTCTGAAATGTATAATTTGCTCTGCTTTTCCATACCTCATACATTTTCTTAAATTGCTTACTGAAACCCGCTATTGTACTATGAGACTGATATTTTCTATATTTGTTATGTACTGTTAATATATAAACATTACAAGTTTAATATCCTCTTAATCTTCTGATATCTGATCACTTTATAGAAAGAGCAATCTAGGAAAGCCTGTTTGACTCTACCTCTGTGCTGATACCAGGTAGAGTAATACTATTTTAATCTATTTATATTCAATTAAGATGTAGGTGGAAATGAACAAAGAAGTATATAGAAAAGAACAAGAGAAAATATAATGAGAGATGCACATATTATTTTACCTACAAAAGAACATGATCACAAAGATTAGGATATTAAATTTGGGACAATAGAAGCTCTGATAACGGTCTTCAAATGTGAGTACTATCTGATTAAGTAATCTCATGTCTTTTCTTTCTTCACATAATCCTTGCTGTGTTCAGGTCACAAATGGACTGGGAGAAAGAAGAGATGCACTTTGGGCGATGTTCAAACTGATTGTGAGACTACACAGGAAGAGCTGCCCGAAACACAAGGCATGATAAACTCACGGGAGGATGACCAGCTATGATAGATTACAGAATAAAGAACATGACAAGTAGTTGAAGCCACATGAATAAAAAATGTCATATGTTAAAAAAAATAATAATAAAAAAATCTTGTTTGGCTCCTTCAGATAGTAAGGAGATACTCACAGACAACTTAGTGACAGAACGGCCCAACCATTTTAGGAAAATGGACTAATTTTCTTTTTTATCTGCAGTAAATATGATGAGATGATACAACTGTGTGCTGGGGTATGCACCTAAATACATCCGTGTCTGTGTTGCCCAGACTCTTTGCTTGCCAATACCTTCTGATTTTTAATATTTCTATTGTTTGAGGTAAAGAACAGAGGAAAATGTTACTCACATCTTTTGACTCTGGAAAGCAACAAGGGAGAAGAAAGAAAAACAGGCTGGCTTTTTCAAATTAAACTACATGATGAAGACAGGTAAATTAAATTAATTACTCTTTTCCTTTGTGATAAATCTTTTTTTTCCTCATGACTTATTTTCTGTCATCCTCATATTTCCCAGTATTCTACTGAGGCTGTTTATTAAAATGATTACAAGCAATGACAAAAGAGATAATTGGTGTATATCAAACAGTTTTTTCAATTCAAATCAATACAGTTTTTTCCGGTATAAAACATCAGTTGCAACACAATAACTGGAGCAGTGATTCAGGTCACACACCATGTTTTTAAAGAATCTGAGTTTTACCCAAAAGCTCACACAGACAAGGAGAACAGTCAGTGATATTAATTTTATCACTGCCTGTCATACTAGATGCAATTCAATAGCTCATCAAAGAGCTAGGATCCACACAGCACAGCACAGGTGAATACTGTTCTGCACTTCTTAAGCTGCTTTGTCAGCTACTTCTCAAAGCTTTTTAAGTTGGCAACTAAAGGCTTCTGATAACAACAAAATAAAACATCTTGTTTGCCACTGAGATGACTCAAATATCTTTTGCACTATGAAAACAAATTATATTATTAAACCTTGCTGTTTGCATATAGAGCAACAATTACTTGGTGACTTAAGCAGTTGCTCCTGTTGCTCCGGAGCCTATCAAAACCCATTCTTTGTCACTGTGTAGTAAGAGAAGGATTTGCAAAGTTTTAGAGGAAGACTGGCTGTCAGCACTACGGCCTCCCCTTAACCTGCAGTCAAGGGGAGCACTGGAGTTCAGAAAAAGTGTTAGGGTAGGAATGACACATCTAAGTGTGCTCTTTTCTTTGTTAACTACATGCAGAACTGTAGTGTCACATTGCCTATGTACCGTATTTATTACCTTATTTCTATGTTTTTCCTGAAGGTCTGTGTAAACTAGACACACTTGTTTTGTTTTCATACATTGCCTTCAGAGACTTAAATACAGACTTAAACATACTGTTAATTAATATATTTCTTCCTTCCCTTTTTTTTTTTTTTGTACTTTACACTCATGCCAGTTTTTAATTCCAGAAAAGCTTCAGTACTACATATATTAAAGCAATCTCTAAGAGCCTTCCAGAACAACATAACATCCACCACCTGTCTGCCACCATCAGTCCCTCTCTGAGAAAAGTGTGTATTTTGTTTTGAATGTTTGTGAATGTGTATGTACATACATGTATGCATATTACATACACAAACATGGCTTTTTGTATGTAAAAATATTTATGTATATAGTAGAGGAAATAAAATCAAGGTGGTAATGGCATATGCAGTAATCCATAAGTCTTTTTGCATTACATCATAGGAAATCCAGACACTGGGACATCATGAGCTTAAGATTCATGCAACTTACATCACATACAATTTATGAAATTTATGAGCAAAGTAAAACATTTCTACTGTATATCAATATGCGTGTATGATGCTAAGCAATATATTAATAATAATGAAGTTTACATGTAAAATGGCTCTCGGTAGCTTAAAAAAATAATGAAAATGTTTTCTAATTCATTTTTATGTTATTTTTTTCCATCCTCAGAAGAGTGAAAAAAAATCTAAAATGACTAATAGGAAAAATTGGCTACATTAAAAAAAAAAAAGTAGAGGTGATCCCAAGACTCAGAAGATGCAAGAGTGCAATTAAAATATTGTTTATTTTATAGTGTAATAACATATTTGGCAGATATGCTTAGTTTTCAGATTATTCTATAGGTTCATATCCATGGAGATCATTGGGCTACGCACAGAACAACGCTCAATTCTCAAAATCAAATGTAAAAGTATTAAATGTCACATAGTTCTCTGTGGAAAAGAGAGGACAGGTAGCTGTGTATGTAATTACTACCATGTATGATGCACTTTAAGGACCTTATTTCCTAAACAACTATTCAGACTTCGTTTTGTAATTGTACCTTCCTGAACTTAAAGTAACAACAACAAAACTAAAGAATATTTACAATATAGCACTGCAGGAGAAAGGTTAATGCCCAAGACCTTGTAATTCATCAGGGAGAAACAACAAAACCCATACACAAACAGAAAACTCAATTATATGTAATAGATTTCCCAAATAAAGGACTAAATTATTCAGTTGTTTGGATAAGCTAGATGAGCTACCTTCTTCAAGTACTAATGCTATGTTTCTCAATGCAGTGTAGATTTTTAACCTCTTAAAAAAAAATCTTGAATAAGGACTTTTTTTTTTGTTTTGTTTTCAAAGATACTTTAAAAAAAGAGTACTGAAATACTCTCTTAAATTTAAGAATATGATACTGGAAGCATAGATGCTATTCAGAGAAAGACATGGAAAATTGTATCAGTACTCAAAATTTTCACTTAATTCTCAGGTCTACATCTACAACACCTACATGACAGGTAAGAATGGTTCAGCATAAATAAATTGAAAAGTGACAAAACCGCAAGCAGTTGAAAAGGGGCTCATTTGATGGGAAAATATCAAGCACCAAAACTATAGGTCAAGATCATGTCTTGCAAAATAAATATGAATCATAAAATAGGCTACACTGCTTTAAATAGGGTCTACAACCTTTTAAAATTCATGTTTAAATGATTTTTATAATCCACACTGATGAATAAACACAGCTAATTTTTCAGAGCAAGTTATAATATCACAACTCACATTTAGCTCAGATACACCTGCCTAGAGGGGCTCCAGAGATGACTGTACAGTTTCATTTTGCATGAGATTCATTTAAGTATATAAGTTCCAACAGTGAAAAACAAATTTGAGCTAAAATCAAAACAAAAGCAGCTTTTATGCTGCTTAGATGTTCCTGAAAGAGATTAGTGATTATCCCCTGCCTAGAGAATGTGTATCAGTGATTAGAAACATTTGTTTTGGGCAACCAAGTCAATAAAAAGGCTGCAGCTATTAGAATGGGAAGACTCCAGTTTTTAACCATACAGAGACTTGCACAACTACATTGCTACAGCACTGTGTTACTGCATTACCACAGGGAACCATCATTAATAAAAACATGATCTTTGAAGATTTTGGTTCATAATTTCCAGGTAGGTACACCAAATCTGGTTTAGCATTTTTAGTGGAAATAATCTGCATGTGAAGACAACAACGAGCTCTGTACCTAAATATACTGTAAATGCAGCGCATGTGGCCCTAAAAGCTCTTGTTATTTGATAAACGCAGAATCTCTCCCTAGAAAGACATGGAAGATGTTTCTGGAAGGTCCTCATCTGTCACTGTCTTGAAGTTGTCTCAGCAATATTCAGTGCACTGATAATACATAGGTAGGCTGTGCTAAGTCACAAAATAAAAATACACTACTGCTATTTTTACATACTTGAGAAGAACAAAAAGTCAAGATGTCTTACCAAAATGGCAAGTGACAAAAATAGCTGGAAAACTGGGGTGGTGGTATTAGTGTTGGGAGAAATGAGACAAGACAGGCTGCTACTTCCTGGGCAGGCCGACAACTGGACACGGTGATCCTAAAGACTCCCTTCCAACTCAGGATACTCTATGAACTGTTTCTGGCTTCTGTGTGCTGCTGAGTGTAGAAGGGATCCCTGAAATCAAATAAGTTTTCTGAGGTAGGAGACACACATGCTTAATTGCATTGTTATGTACCCAAATTAGTCTTTTGCTCTGTTGATGCTTTATGGATAGACCCCACAGAAAATCTGCATTTAACCAGATTTCTTAAATCTTTAATTAGTATTTTCTACAGTGTCTGATTTTAAATGAACACCGCTGTGTTTTAGGAAGATAATAATAATAATAATAAAAAAAAAGTAAATTGGTCAGAATAATTAGAGAATTCAATAGAAACGGGAATCAAGGAATGTGAGAGCAATGGAAAAGTAGGGAAGTGATTTCCAGCAATTTATCAATGTGCGCTTCTGGTACTGGGAAAGCCTGCAGGAAAAGTATGGAAGAAAAAGCCCACTGCATCTCCAAGCAGTCACTTCCAGTATCTCCACTACTCATCTTTAAAACAGGAGCAATATAACCCTAAGAATGCAATGGGGCAATGCAATGGGGCAATGCAATGCTGGAGTGAATGGAATGTATTCATCAAGTCCTCCAACTCACCAATAGCAGCCACAAAACAAAAACAAAAAAACACCCTTCATTTTTAAAGTATAATCTTAATAATAATGCATTTAATTGCTTTTTAAATCATTTTATGGTTAAGTCTCATTCTTAAGAAAATGTTTTCTTCATTCCATTGGTCCAGTAAAGCTGATCTCTGAGTTGCCTGGAAAAAGAGTAATGCCAAGAAGCACTCTGCACCTATGCAAATCTTTAGAACTGAAACAGCATACAGTCAGCTGCAGTAGTCATTACTCAGCATGTTCCCTGCTGGGTGTCTAGGGTTCTGTTCTACTCAGCTGCCCTGACGGATCTGGAAACTGGTAACACAAGGACCAAAAAGGAGGAGCACTCTAGTCAGAAAAGCTCCCTGCCACACGACAGAGAACTGGAAAGAATGCTTTAATCTCCATGTGAACTTTAGCGGCTTGTATTTAACTCATCTAGCTCCTTGTCAACACACAAGCCATGGCAAAATGGAATAGCTTTTGCGTCTTAAACTGAGTGGAGCACATCCCTACAGTGAGCGTTGCAGTGGAAAGTATATCCAGAGATTGCTCTGAAGGTTTATTTGCCACTTAAAAACAAAGAAAATGAACAGGAAAAAAAGGAACCATTGCTGCTGTAACCAGACTGAAGCAATGTGGAAATAAGAAATCAAGAAAATCTGTTAGACCAAGAGTATCATGCTGTAGTGCACACAGGGAGCAGTTTATTTAACATCACTGGGAACTATTCAGTGTATCAAATTGCTTTTCATAAAGGAAAGCTGAAATAGTGGCCTATGCTATACTTGTTTCTGGAGGGGCTTTTTGGGTGGAGTGAGAAGGCAGAAGTGTGCTAAGTTTCTTATAACAGCAATAACTATATGATTGTTCTGCAAGTCTGGTTCTAGCATAGGGGCTGAAAAAAAATAATCCATCCCGTTTAAGTCACGACCTCATTCTTTTCTACACTTTCCCATCTAGTTACAGTGCTTGTAAAGAGACAAATTGCCTAATTCAAAGTTGTGTTGCTAGCTTTGTTTCTAGTACAAGTATGTCATGTTCTATGCAGGATTTTCTCCAGTATCATAAATACATTCAGATAGTGGCTAATATGGTGTTGGTTTCCAAACAGTTCTTCTAATGTTTTAACTTACAAGTTTTATAGATGGTAACAGTTATAAAATTGTTCTTTCTTCATCTGAGCTGGAAAAACACTTCCAACTATCAAAAAGATTCAAAATACCTATCAGTGCTTTCTTACTGATATATGTACAAAAACTGATACATAGAGAACAGTTTGTTGATCTTACAGTATCCTTTCTCAAACCCTATACAGATGTGATTTTTTCCTCTGTCTCCCTTTTACTGATGCTGTAAACTGATTTATCTCTCTAATACTTCTCTTTTTTTTCCCCTCTCACTTCCTCCCACAGTATGAGAAAACATGTTTTTATTTTCAACTCTACTTATGTGAAATAGTCCATGATTCATTTCTCTAGTCCTCGTGCAAGAATAGACCATTTGAATTTGCAGTGCACATTTGTTCATAACAAGTGAATCTGCTAGCCTGGGTTAATTAATTCTTATGACATTAATTATTTCATCTGTTTCGCGGATGCTTTTTTCGGAAGTGATTTTTCTGAAGCTGCAAGGTTTCAACCTGTGACAAGTATCAAAACTTTGTGCTGTTAGCTGCAGCAGCAACATTTTCTGTCTGCTTAACCCATTATTGCCAGACTGACTTATTGTGTAAGAGCAATAAGTTACCAGCACACTTCTCAAATAATTAATGACGCTTGGCTTCACGCCTCAGCACACACTCAAGGTGTAAACTGAAAGCCTACTAAAGCTCTCCTTGACATGACTTATTACTTTATTACAAAACTGTAGACCAGCTTACTGGAGAAGGCATACCTTGAGTGAATGCAATATTCCTACAGGCAGTTACTCACAATAAAAACCTGAAGAATAGCACAGTCACTATTTACAAGGATACCATTTCTCGTTACGGCCTTATTATAAGACTGTAGTTTTTAATAATTTAAGATCTCAGCACTCATTTTCTTGGATTCACAACTTTCATAAGATCAATTGCTTTTGAATTGGACCAGACAAAGCCACACAATTCCTTTTGTTCCTTCTCTGTGTAACTGTCTCTCTTACACTGTAACAATTAGCAAGGAATCATAGCAATATGAGCACAATCTAACCCACTGCAAGAAATATTTTATATCATCTCTCCTTTTAAAGGAAGACTTGAAAATGTGTTTTTTTTCCCCCCCACATGCTTATGTCTTTGATTATGGTTGTGCATTCAAGTTTGGATTTGTATGTGCAATCTATTTAAGCCTCTGCTTTATTTGCACAGACAATTCAGGAGTTTGTGTACATGAGCAAAACTGCTGTAATCATGGAAAATATAAAAACGCCCAGAAGCAGATAGGTGATTGAATGCGTGTGCAATTTGTGATGCAAAAAATGCTGAAATGTTCATCTAAAATCAGGTCTCCAGTCTTTAAAACATAATTCTCTTTGACATGTTTGTAGAAAAATAATCACAAGCTTGATTATTAAAGACACTGAACATGATTAGTGACTCCCAAATAATTTCAACTTTGTTTTTGCATATTCAGTAACACTCTAAGCTTTCATAATTCCTTGGGATTAAAATAGCATTTTCTTTTGTATTACCTCTGAACGGTTCCAGGTTAGCAGTATAATGCTCTTAATTATTAAAAAAATATTTCAAACATACTTTCATTTCTTCTACATGACTGTACTAAATACCATGTAACTTTATTTTATTCTATTCTAATGTTATCACAGAATCATTAATGTTGGAAAAGACCTCTAAGATCATCTAGTCCAACCTTCAACCCATCCCTACCACGCCCACTAACCGTGACCCTCAGTACCACATCCATATGATTCTTGACTACATTATCTCTCTAGGAGCCTATTCCAATAGCTCACCACTCTTTCTGAGAAGTTTCTCCTAATATCCAACTGAACCTCCCTTGCTGCAACTTAAGGTCATTCTCTCTCTTCATATTGCTGTTACCTGGGAGAAGATGCTGACCCCTACCTCACCACCACCTCCTTTCAGGCAGTTGTTAAGAGTGATAAGGTCTCCCCTGAGCCTCCACTTCTCCAGACTGAACAATCCCAGTTCCCTCAGCCACTTCCCATAAGACTCATGCTCCAGATCCCTCACCAGTTTTGCTGCCCTTTCTGGACATGCTCCAGCACCTCTGTGTCTTTCCTGTAGCGAGAGGCCCAAAACTGAACACAGAACTTAAGGCATGGCCTCACCAGAGCTGAATAAAGGACAAGATTACCTCCCTGCTCCTGTTGGCTACACTATTTCTGATACAAGCCAGGATGCTGTTAGCTTTCTTGCTCACCCAGACACACCGTTGGCTCATGTTCATCTGGCTGTCAACTAACACTGTCATATCCTTTCCATCCATGCAGCTTTCCAGCCACTGTGCCCCAAGCCTGTAGCCTTGCATGGGATTTTAGTAACTGAAGTACATGATTCGGCACTTGGTCTCATATGATTGGATGCATCCCATCAATCCAGCCTATCCAGATCACTCTGTAGGGCCTTTCTACCCCCAAAAAGAATGACACTTCTTCCTAGATTAGTGTCATCTGCAAACTTACTGAGGGTGCACTCTCAATCTCCTCATCTAGATCATCAATAAATGTAATTAACAGGATTGGCTGTGGTACTGATCCTTGGGGAACACCAGTAGTGACTTGTCACCAGCTGGATTTAACTTCATTCAACACCACGCTCTGAGCCAGGCCATCCAGACTGTTTTTTACCCAGCAAAGAGTACATCTGTCTTGACCACAAGCCAGCTTCTCCAGGAGAACGTTGTGGGAGATGTAAAATCAAAGGCTTTGCCGAAGTCTTGGTAAAACTATGCACACAGCCTTTCCCTCCATCAACAAGGTGAGTCACAGAATTATCTGAGCTGGAGCAGACCTTCAGCATCAAGTCCAACCATCTGCCTGACCTACCCAGTCCCATCACTAAACCATTTCCTTTAGTGTTACATCCACACGTTTCTTATATACCCCCAAGGACAAGGAATCCACCACTTCTCATGGCAGCCTATTCCAATGCTTGATCACATTTTCCATGAATCAGTTCTCCCTAATGTTAAATCTAAATCTCCCTAGCATGCCTTGAGATCATTTCCTCACAGAAAACAATCTTAATTAAAGTCATCTGTTTGTAATTTATAAATTACGCTACAAAATCTTCCCACCTATTTAAATCTCCAGTTAATGTCTAAATCTAGTAGAAGCCAGTGATACTTTAGACTAAAAGAAGTCTAGATATCTCTGTTTTAGTAATTACTACGCAAATGCTGTCTGTCTATAAAATATGAGCACGTTTAAAGACAGATTATGCTCTTTAAGAGTTCACGGGCCATACTACCATTGATTTTGATACAAAAGGATGCGATGCCTTCACTTCTATGTTTTCAGATACTACTATCGCATTCTTTTAGAAAACTTTTCTTTAATTACAGCTAATGATCAGTATAAGAGACTGATCTATTACTCACCTTAAAAATAATTGCTTTCCTCTGTCTTAGTTTCCGTCAATTTTGTAAAAAAAAAAAAAAAGTGGTAGCACCACACAGAATTCTGTAAATAATCCATTCAGGTTTTCATTTCTTATCTCCTAGCATCCATGTACAAACACTTACAGTGTTGTACAATTAACAAATGTACAGTTAGCACAATGGCATAGTTAAGATGGTATTTTACGGGTTTCATAGTTAGAAAGATTATTGTGGTGGAAAGAGACAACCCAGAATAAATGCCATGCTCACCCATATCCTAGGCTCACAGAAAAAAACTCCAAAGAGAGCAATCTCCAGAAAGAAATCCTTCCCTAGTGGCAGTCAGCCCTTAGGGGTCTAGGAGAGGTACAACCTGGCTGCACCACTTCCGGTCACACAGCTGAATTGCCTTCACCTGTGCTCTCAGGGCTCACCCAGTGCTTGCCTCAGGTGATCAATCAGTGGTTCAGGCCCTGACTCAACAGTTCCCATACACATTGTTTAACCCCAAATGATAATAATTATCAAATTGTATTTGCATACATGCAGACACACTTATGGCTTCCTACTGAGTATGTTTCATGTTGCTTTATTTACAGCAGGAATAGTGATTGCAGAATAACGAAAAGCTATGTTTCTGTTTAAATGTGAAGCCTCAGATTTATGTAAGAACTGCAACCTTGTCCTTCCAGTGGATTACATGTAAGAAAAATAGACTGAGTTTAGAAAGAATTGATTTGAAAAACACATTTCGAAGTTTTATGTGTATAAAAACATAGATAAAACTTACAAATTAGTATTATATATAGTGGCAGAGAGCAGTGTCAATAGATGAATAGTAACAATAGAAGAGATGACAAAATACAGACTTTAATTCAATAAACCTTTGTCAGCACAGTCAGCTACTTCAATGATCTGTACAAGAAGCTGCATGCATTTATGTTTTGTTATTCCTGTTAACAGATATATGAAGTGAAATGCACAAATGTCAGCAAAATAAATCACCCATTTATCTCGCCATCAATGTTCCTATCATTTTTAAACCAAATATTGCCAACTTCTCCAAACCCATCACCACTGCTATCCCTGAATGTACATGGATTTAAATATATAAGCAATGCCTTGGAAACCCAGTAAAATTCTCTGAATGCTGGATAAAAGGTTCTACTAGTTATAAGACAGCAATAGGTAAATCAATTTGTGATGCAAATTGAAACCCATGTAATAAAACAAAAATCCTCCTGGTGTCCTTTAGCAGGTGAGTGTTTCTAATTGGCGTTTCACCAAAGTTATGTGGGATACCTCTTCAGTCCCTGAGTCTAGAATGTTTCACATTATTGATGACAAGCATTAGAGCTAGGTATTTCTACTGAATATATTAAAATATTTCACAGGAATCTCATAAAGATGATCCATGAATTTAATATGAGTTCTCAAATTACCGCTTTGACGTGAAAAACACTTTCCAATAAGACATGTTATGGGTAGGGAGGTTTGAGCATCAAGTAACAAAGATATGTATTACTGTAAAAACATTTTCATTATTCATAAAATCTCAATGTCTTTCCCAAATTTGAAGAAGTACCAGAAAAGGTTATTTCTAGATTTCAGCTGAATTGGATGTCATGGTTTTTCACTACCTCTCTCATTTATGGCATCTACTTCTATGGTGTTAAGTGCTTTCCAAAGGAAATAAAAATAATTACCCCTATTCAAAAAAAAACAAAAACAAACAAACAAACAAAAAGGCAGAGGAAGAGGAAGGAAGTTTAGAGAGGTCAGGTGGGCTTGTTCAAGGTCTTCTAGCAAACTCAAAGCAAAGGCAAGGTCACCCAGCTGATTACCCTCACAATTCATAGTCAGGGTAGGGCTGTGGCTAGTGGAACGAGGAACCAAACACCCTGGAACAGCAATTAGCATGAACAGTTCAATCTATAACCAAACTTACTTTTTTTTTTTTTTGTTTGTTTGTTTTTGTTTTGTTTTGTTTTGTTTCAGACACGCTTCCCTAAAAATGCAAACACGCAGTCAGAGATTTGGCATAGAAGTAATCATTTAACCACAGATTCTTTAGCTTAAAGGTGCTTTTCATTTTCAAGTTACTGACAGCAGTTAAGTAGGATTGCACGTCTATGATGTCTGTCCAAACCACAAACCCTGATTTTTAAATATGTACATTTAATGTGACATCAGTTTTAATTCTGAAAACAAAATGTACAAATTTTGTAACGTGCGTATATGCTGTTAGTTATTACACTGCATACCTATTTCTCATCAGGTTGTGAATTTAATTCCACTTAAGTTTAACTCAATTTCTGCTTCTAAATAGTCATTAAGAAGTGTTCAAGGCAGATGAGCTTGGAGATCGTAAATATCCGCAGCTCCAAATAGGGTGTAGATACACAACAGTAAACAAGTGAGTTCTCACTCAAGTGGACACTGATTGTATCTTAGCTCTGCAGAAGTTAACGTGACATTTATTGCACAACTGGAGATTGCAGAATGCTTGTAAGCAGTCAGTTTTCACATTTATTTCACTTAAATTCACGTTTATCATACTGTGAAGAAAAAATGACTGGGAGCAAAAGGTCAGCATCTGCGTGTCTGACAGTAAATGTGGTTGTACTGCTATCATTGTACAGTACTTTGAACTGTGAAACTCAGTGATCTGCATTTGTCAAAAGAATAACAACAGGCAACACACCATTTGGCGCATTTGTTGCATATTATATTGCTTTTATATATTAGATTTATTTTTTTATTAAGAATCTGGAGAGAAGCAAGCAGCCAGCTCTTTTAACAAACTCAGCCACAGTACTATAACTTACACTAGTCAGCTACTTCTTCAGTTAATACATAACACAACAAATAGCTGCATGTCATATAGCATTACATCTTAGGAAAGGAACAACAGAGTATTTTTCACTCTTTTGACAGCATTTATAGGGTATTCTAACTATAACTTAGCTATTCTAATTTCAATATATGGTCACTGGTCACTGTCACTGTGATCATCTAGTCTGTATTGCTACATAACAGATGAACTTCAGCTTAGCTTAGCAATTTCTAGATCTATTTCAAACACGATGTATTTTAGAGTGACACCATGGAGCACTTGTTTTGTTCCCTCCCTACTGATTTCATTCTCAGAATTTCCAATTTTCTTGTCTACCGTGTTGATCTTTCTGTCCTCCCAAGCTGTTTTTCCTGGCCTTTCTTTCTGTAATTATTCCAGAATCTGCTTTCCTCCTTTACTCTGCCTCTGTGAATATCTCAGCATAATATTCCATATATGCCCTGTATTCTATAATGATTGCACACACACACACACACACACACACAAAACAACAAACAATGCATGATGGAATTAAAAAAAAAGTTCTTTTTTATGTTAGTTTTAGTTTGTTTTTTTTTTTCTTCAAAATATTGTCTGTGCCTTTTCTATATTCCTCTTCAATTTCTTCTAGCTCTACTCTATATTAGTGTGAATTGTTACCAGTGCTGTTTAAGGCTAGGACCATGGATAAATAAAATCTGAGTTCCCAATTTGAAAAGGTCCTATAAGACAGCATCTGTCCTCGGTACTTTTTATGAGAATAAATAAATAAATAAATAAAAGGATTAGTCAGTGAAAGCATATGTGCACCTTGGTCAGACACTACTGAAGTCAAAAGTCAAAATACTTTGTTGCCTAGGAAGTATAAAGTAGACAGGACTTTGATTCCACTGCATCACAGACTGAATCTGTATCATATAGTATCTGGAGCTCTGTGTGAGACTGAAGCCTTCATTGTGCCATACATACTACAGATTGTAATTGCTCCTGCTCCTCACAGTTTGTCGAAGTGTTTGAAATGCAGTTCATTTGGAAACTTAGGGAAACCAAATACCAAAATGCAAGTTCTTGTATATCATGCTGCATAATGCTATTAATGTGATAGAATAACCATTTTTTAAAAATGTAAACGTTAATTGAAATGAGAGAATTCTCCTAAATAACCAAGGATAGGAAATAACAGTATATCTCTTCATATTGGATTTGTATTTCTTAACATAAGAAAGGGATTAAAGGAAGCAGCAGCTTAGGTCAAAAATGGAAACAAATCTAAGCAGTCCCATCACAGCGATAAACTTGCAGGTATGCATCTCACATCTATGACAGGTGACAGAGAAGAAGTTGACTGGCAGTGTGATTAAGAAAGGCACAAGACTGGAATTTACAGGATGCATTTGTATAGGAAAGCACGCATAACTTCTCTGAAATTATTCTTGGTATCAGGTCATGCTATGAATCCATTATTTTGAGGATTACCAACAGGAATTAATTACAAGCTCTCTCATTCCTCTTCCCCTTTTCTTCCATCATATATCATAGGTACTGCACTTTCAGATTGGATCCTAATCAGTCTCTTTTATGTAGTGCAGCTAAGCTTTCAAGGCATACAAATATCACACAAAGAAGCCTGCCAGTTAGACTCCCAGACACCTTTAATAATATTTGGAAGAAAACAATGAACTTGGACCCTGTATGAATACAGAGAGAAAAAGGATTTAACATAGCAATCACAAAGGATAAGAACAGAAAAGAGCCAACAAAACAGGGATGTCTGCAAGTTATTAAGTTTGTAATATTGTTGAAATAGAAAACTGGAAACAGTCTGTGTTCAGTAATACATAATGTGTTAGGTTTCATAATGCCTCTAGCATCTCCTTCATGATCCAAATTAAGTCTTTAAAATTTCACCCATAGTAACACAGCTGCTTCTTTATAGACACCTTTTTAATGCAAAACTGACGTACACCCTATTTTAACAACGTTTGTGGAATAATGAGATTTGAATCAACTATGAGACTCTTAATCTTTATTGGCAAGAGGTGTGGGAAGATGAAAAATCTTCTTTCCATATAATCTAATCAAAACCGGCAATATCAGCTTCCAGATCACAAAGTCAGCCTTTCCACTGAACGGCTGACCAAGAGATCAGGAAAAAACTAATTGTGAAAGTTAATGTAAATACCAAAATTCACTGGTCCCATTAGATAAGCTGTGTCAACAACACCTTTGGTTCCTCTTCTGCTCTCTTGCTAATGTGACACTGCGTTGCTGGCAGTGCCTTCAGAGACCCTCTCTAGCAGGATGAAGTGAAAACTTTTTTCAAAGTTTTTCCCAGTGGGTTCCTGGAAAACTCAAACTCCATGTTTTTATGAGAATTCCACAACAACTTTGACCAACCCATCTGGTCAAAGCTGGGATGAATTTAAACTCCAGTTCTTAGAAAAGAGTCCATATCAGCTGCCACCATCACAGCCAGGCAGAGGAAAGGACTCCTGTGGTATCTGTGATAAAATGGAGTTTTAGTCTGTGCTGATACTGCGTTATGGCTGCAAGCACTTTGCTAGTTTTGATGCTGATGCACATCAGGTGCATTAACACTTGGGGACACTGGGGAAAGACAGACATATTGCCCCTGAGTCCTGGCAATAGCCATCATAGCTTGCCTCCAGCAAACAGGAGAACTTGTCTGGATTTCTAGGGGCATCTGACATCGATATAACACTGTGGCCACAAAGATGAGAGCATCTTTCGTGACAATGTGACTTGGCCACCTAATAGGCTTGGAAGAAGTGAAAGATGAAGGCACTGCCCTTCCCACTCTTCAGCAACTCTCAGAGAGTCTGGATAGGGCTGGGGAGACACCACATCACTGCTGAGGGAAATCTGAGGAACCTTCAAGATTCCTGCATTATCCATTCTCAGAGGTGTCAGCAAATAACAGAATTTGAAAAATAACTTAACTTGAATTTTTGAAAGCACATAAAAAGGAGGAACTCCTTTCTCACCATAAGGAACAACGCTCCTTGTATGGGTCTTTGAGTCTATGTAAACAAGTTTTCCCAGATTTTTAAAGCCATCCCTAAACCATAAAGATTAAAAGAAACTTTTTTTTTCTTTTTTCTTTTTTCTTAATCATCTGCATAGATGAGGAAAGACTCCGAAATGTGACTTTGACAGTCCCTGAGGTAGGGATGTCTGTTTGCCTATGAAAATATTTCAGTGACCACCAACAGCATCATCTGTCTCTTCTACTTCGTTTAAAACAAACAGAAGTAAAGGTGAGGTTTTTGATACGCAGTGGAGCAAGGAAGCAGCTGGAATTACTACAATTTATGCACAGCCAGCCAGCCAAGCTGTTGCAGTTGATGGTAATGCATTTTAGCACATCCTGCAGTTGGCACATTGTTTAAATAAAGAATACAGTGGCCACACATTCAAACAGTGATGGGGAGCTAATGATCAGTTTATAAGGAGTAACCTGGGACTTCCTGATTTTTTTTTGGACTCGCTTTTGGTAAGCTAGTGCTGGCTTTTGTTTTATTAAATATTATACTTTATTAAATACATCCTTAATTATGTAATACCAAGCAATTCACTGCTGTAACGGCTGACTTCAGATAAACTGCAGAATTGCCATTTTACTGTGCAGGCTTTTTTGTTCACTCACCAGAAACGTGGAATGAAACTGATATTGCTAGCAGATAATGGCATCTTCCTAATGATGGGGCAAGTCTAGCAAGTATGCCATCAGGTTCAGTGCTAGTAGTGCAGTGGCCAGGATTTAATATCCTATAATAAACTGAACAGTTTTTCAGATGCAATGTGCTGTATCATCTATGCTACCTTTACTCATCTCAGTTCATGACACTTTTTTTCTCACTTCTACGCCATGTTAAGCTCATGCAGAGCAATACAGAAATAGAACTGAAACATAGGGGTTTCTCCTGTGCATCACTAGCAGGAAGGCACTATGGGAAAAAGGCAGCCTTACCAAAAAAAGAGATGATTTAGGGTTTCCTATACAGGCAGAGACCTGGACACTCCATGCAAGCACTACCACAGACTATGAACCATGCTCTGCTAGGGAAATAGCCAATCAAAACTTACTAAAGTAAATTAGCAGCTAATCTCATTTATTATTATTATTATTATTATTATTTTCATGGCATGCTACATACAAGTGCTGGTTTTCTGTTTTGGTTTGATTTTTGTGTATTACAGACTAATTTTGTCCATCTCAATTAGATAGCCAGTGGTATGGCAGAGCTCCCTGTGACTGCATTCAGCATATGAGCATTGACGGCTTGATGAGTATTCACTTGCTTAAGAAAGCTCCTTATGAGATCTGTCCACATATAATGCAGAACCAACCAGCTCCTTTTGGTCAAAGTGATCACTTGGGAAGCCACAAGGCAGTGAGTTTGTTCCATCAGCCTCCAGGATGTACAAAAAGTAAATGGAACTGTCAGCCAAAGCAGCCTAGGGTAGCAGTACACAGAAGGGACATCTGAGGTAAATGTAATGCAGGCACAAGCAGCACTGGATGTTCTTGTTACTATCCCAAAATGCTCTGCTGGTGACACAGAGGGCACATACATCCCTACTTCATCAGTCAGTGTCTCACTGCAACTAATTTTCCACCTGTGATGAGGAAGCCCAGAGCAAGCTTTTATCAACATTCCAGGAACTGAACTAGATCCTGATGCAGAACACTTTGCCCTTTTGGTAATGTAGTTTGTGTTTTAGATTTTCTTAGTGACAACTTTTGCATTTTGTTTGAGTTTAACATGGCATTACAGCTGATAGGTGTTTCACTTTGTTACTGCCAGGACCAGAGATACACCACAGCCAAGGAAAGAAAAACAAATGCCTGCAACAACTGATTGACAGGCCTAAAACACCTGGGAGAGGACCATCGCACAAGAAATAATAGCTTAGAGAAAAACAAATTAGGAGCTGATTTATATTCCAGGAGACATTTTATTGCCTGCCAGTCTCCATCCCACTGAAGTATTGTGATGGATTGGGGTGAGTGAAGAGAATTGCTAGGTGCTAGTAATGACTATTTGAACAATGAGGTGAAGGAAATAAGCCATGCTCTGCCTCTCCCCAGAACACTGTTGGCTTGTGGACAGAATCAAAGAAAGGAATTGGACCCACTAGCCACTGGAGGCACCTCAGGATGTGTTTGTTGATCATATACAAATTCACACTGCGGGTACCACTAACACCAGCTTCTAGTGAGTTTTAAAGTCTGTATTCTAAGGTCAAACTACTAAAAGGTAAGCAAAGACAGAAAGTGAATTAAATGGAGCTCTACAGACATTCCACAGAGCTGCCAGTCAGCCAGCAGTTACCTGGCTAACAAGGGGAAGAGATCTAGCCTGTTCCACCTACTAAAACCTTTGTGAAAGATGAAGGGGTGGGAATACACATTCTTAAAATGTTAATAAACTAAACCACACTGGAACTCTATTGATGAAATATATACATATATTGTAAGTATAACGCTATGTGCACACTGGGCCACTTTTGAAATGATGCTGTTGCAACTACTGCCATCGTCATGAATCTGCAAATGTAGAATTCAGCCTTCTGAAGTGTCAATCCTACATTCCTAGTAGCAAGAGGAAATAATCATGGTAATATCTCCTTCCTCTGATAAAACAAACAAACAAACAAACAAACTTCTTGATGGTATCCAGAGCCAGTAAAGTAATATTTTTCTGCAAAAGGAAAGTAGTAGCTGAACAGGGACGTGAAGATTGAATTCAGTAGGTTGCATGGACATAAAAAGAATCACGACTCTCTTCAGTATCAGTGGCCAGGATAAGAGATCAGAGGATCATTGTTTTTCAGCACACTATTGTGAAGGAAGATTGTTAGAAATGGATCTAAATTCCTGAAAGCAGTCATACTCCTAGCATGGAGAAGAGAAAGCTGTGAGCTGACCTGATAGCAGCCTTTCTATATCTTAAGGGGAGCTACAGGAAAGAAGGAGACAGACTCTTAAGCAGGGTCTGTGGTGATAGAACAAGGGGAAATGGCTTCAAGGTTAAAGAGGGTAGATTTATGTTGAATATAAGGAAGAAGTCTTTTACAGTGAGGGTGGTGAGGCATTGGAACAGGTTGCCTAGAGATGTGGCTGATGCCCCATCCCTGGAGACTTTTAAGGTGAGACTGAACAAGGCCCTGGGCAACCTGATGTAGCTGTGGTGTCCCTGTTCACTGCAGAGGAGTTGGACTAGATGACCTTTAAAGGTTCCTTCCAACTCGAAGGATTCTATGACTCTACGGTTCTATGTTTCCATGACCTCTGGAATCTACCACAAAAAACTCTCATGGAAGGGCAGTTGTTTCTCCCCTGTGATGTCTTGGAGATTTTTAAGTGCCTCAGGATGCTTTCGCATTCTTTAAAAGTGTGCATGAATTCCACCTCTTTCTTTGCTACCATATGATTGGAAATATTTGGGGAATATGATACAAGCGTGGAGGTGAAAACTTCTGAGAGCTTTTCCTTCTGAGTTCAGCAGTAACTCTGGAAAGATGTATATGCCTGCATGGGCAGGAAAGTGAATAATAGAAAGGCCATTCTCTAAATTCTCTCTTGCAGGGGCCAGATGGCCAGCACTGACATAACCGTATCCTTCTTAATCTTTCGGTGATCTTGTTCTTTGTTGAAGGATTTTTGAGCAACAACATAAACTCTCAGAAGAACCAGAGTACACTAGTTGAGGAATGAGGCCCTGGGAACAGCCATATGGATGGAGGATGACTTTATTGTCTGTCTTGTTGTGGGTTTTTTTTTGTTTTGTTTTGTTTTTGTGTGTGTGTTTTGTTTTGTTTTTTAATGATCTGAACTAGATAGCAAAGCACTGTCTCTGAAAGAGACTTGAAAGAGAAATCATACGATGGCAGAAGTGCCATCCTCCCTATTATGATTTTCATAACCTCAGAGTCTCAGAGACAGACTAAGTCCCAGGACATAGTAAAAGTAAGTACAACAGATCACAGGAAACGTTAATTTTAGGAAACACACAGAAATGAGTAAGTAATAATCCTGACAGCAAAATCCCACATCTGAGGACAGTCAACAGTAAATAGAAATGCTCTGAGTCTTGCAAGGCTGCAGATTCTGCAGATGTCACACTGGTAGCAAAGTCACTGTGTGTTTACTCCCTTCTTTAGCATTTGAGATTCAGCACATTTGGTTCAGCGATAAATGAGGAGAGACTGGAATGGAAACTGGTCACCAGTTTGATATTGATTTTCTCAGGGAAGGAATCTTAGGGAAAAGGATTATTCCTAAATCATAGAGTAGAGAGTCTAAGATATCATCTGTGTCACTTTACTCTTATGGGGAAAAGTTACTATTAGTGTTTTTAATTTATTTTTAAAATTTGCCTTTTGTGGAACACTGTATTCCTTCATCAAGAATGTTCCCCCTGTTCATTATTTGACATTATTATTTGTTATTTGACATACTGCTTATATTTAATCAATTCCTTGACTGACCAGGTACCACATTACATTGCCTTCATCACTGAAATAATAATAATTTAATATTAAAATCTGGTCCTGAAAATAACTGAACTGTGCAAAAACCTGTAGGGATATAAGTTCCTAAGTATGATCCACATGATCCTAAGATCATGCCCTCTGGGGAACATAAGTTTAATGTCAGACATCTCTTCAAATGGAAAATACGACTTTTGAGAATTTTGTCATGTTTGAGAATAAAGGGACAAAATGGACTTCCCATAAGCCCATTACATTTAAAATGAACGTGGGTGATAAAATTTAACTTGTAGCTTTCCAAGCATTTTTAAGTTCTCTGTACGTCTTCTCCCATTTAGATGTGCTGATGTCTTTGCAGTCTTCACTGGCTGAATGACGCAACAAATCATTTCTCTCCAGCATTTAGTAAAGGTCAAGCCATTCAAGTGAGCATCTCACGAAATGCAATGAGTTATTCAATGCAACCTAATGCATTTAAAACAACTTGGAAACAAACATTTTGTAGAAGATGATTGCTATAAGTCACAAAACCAAAGACAGTGAATCAGTGTGACAAATCACAGCAAAACAAGGCTGAATTTGTAACTAAAGAGTTTGATTAGATATACGGGTAATACATTTGCAACCTTGAGCAAAGACCTTCGATGGTCAGTTTTGATGATACTTATCTGCAGTAACATCTTCCTTCAAACAACCCCCTTTCCAGAAAAAGATTAAACAGTTGGAAATACTTAATAGGAAAGCAATAAAGGGACTTTATTGTGCTGCATAAACTAAAAAAGATTGAAGTAGCTAAATATGAGAAGCAAACTCAGTGAACTGTGGAAGAATGGAGCAATACTGTAAACATTTGCAGACCATATAAACACACAGAAGTAGTAATCACTGAGAACAAGGTGGGTGATAGTTTAGAGGAAAAAGTTAAAAAAAAAAAAGAAAAAAGAAAAGAAGAAAGAAAAAAGTACAGTCCAGGTGATATGAAAAAGAAATTTAGAAAGCAACATCAGCAACTATCCAGACATGAAATTTCCTCCCAGAGAATACAGAAGTTCTACAATCTATGACATTTAAATCCCACTGCAAATGACTTGATAACATAAAATAAATAATGTAGGAAACCTTAGGCTCTGAAGCAGATGACTGAGATCACTTCTTTATCTTAAACATCCAAAATTCAATGAATAGGTTTATATTTTCCATTTCTCCAAACACTGGCTTCACTAACTACTGAAATTTTTAATGTTTTGTGCCTACCTAAATCACAGTTTTACATATGGCACTTATACATGTTCACTATTTAGCATTAATAGCAGAATTTTCATTATGTCATACTGATAATGTTACTTAATTTATACAAAAGATGAAGATCTGAAAATGTATTATCTGAGTTGCGGGTGTGCTGTGAGGTGAGAGAGCAATTATCAGAATCGTTATTATAGTTCATTAGTGTCTAATGGTGTGTGATAAGGACTGTAAAATGCCTACTATGTACTTAGTTATCTTTCATTTGGCATTCAGTGGCAAAAAAGAAAATGATCTGTATCGTATGTACACACCGAATGATTGAGAAAATAGAAAGCAGTATAAAATACTTAGAGATTCAGAGTAGAAACCAATACAAATAGAAAAAAAAAACCCACAAACTTTTCTTTTTTATAAGCAGGAACATCAACTTTGGAAAAAAACGCCTTTAAAAAGGTTCTGAGAGGTTGTCTCAGAAAAGCAATTTCTATTTCTGAGGGTTTTCTAAAAAAGTGGTTGCAGAGTGTGTGTGTGTATCCATGCATATACATGCACGAAGGACCATCAATTGTATATATGATTTTTAAACAAAATGCTTTACTTTCACCACAATTGACTTTTTTGAGCAAAAGATGTCTGGCTGAATCAATTTAAACAGCAACACGGAATTTGGCAGCAATCCATTCCTGCTGAGATGAAACCAGCTGCTACCTAATCCATTGATCCTTTTAGCTATTGATTTGTTAATTTAATGAAAAATGAAGTTTTAGAATGTGAGCAAATTCACAGTGCTGAGGAGACAGGATTTTGATAGGTTCTGCTGCCAGATTAAGCTGGTAAATCACACATGATTTAAAATATTAAAGATTTTCAATATGGCAGGATGCTTAAAATATGAATCCAAATAGAGAAGTGAGCTGTTTCGAAAAACCTCTCAGAATTAAAAAGTATAATCTTGAAACAATCAACCTGCCCCCTTTGTCTACTGTTTACTAATGTTGTTGATTAAAACAATTTTGCTATGTTTTATGCTCCTATCCACTTTGAAGTGCTGAATTTAGGAGAAAATAACACATATGATTGTTATCACAGTGAAAATTAATGCCTGCTCTATCTAAACTGAGATAGCTCCATGCTGTAGCAGACCTTTCATGTACATCTCCCCACTTTTCTTTATCAAAAGAGTCTACTGCAAAACAGATAGAGAATTCACAGGTGAAACATGCTGTGCTCTTAGCAGATACCCAATCTGTGTACCACTAGAGCTCAGTATCTGCTGTCTTGTTCCCTACCTGAGGAATTATACCCATTAGGCTGTACTTGTTTTCTCATGAATTTAGTTCACATAAGTGAATCTGTGACTCAGAGGACCACAGCTATATATGTAATGAGACTGCCAAACTGACAGAGTGACCTCTCCTTCTGCCAGTGTTTAAAGCAGATCAGCATTTTACTACCAAAATAGTTTTTTTCCCCTGGAAAATCCTAGTTGCAGAAAACTGGTATTTTGGAGAAGTTGTAATGAATCTATAAAACCTGCCTGTTTTCCTACCAGCTGTCTTGAAGAGCTGCTGGGTATCCTAGGCTGTGAACAACTTTAGCTCTATCAGATTGATGGAGAACAGAGCTACCTTATAAGAACCTCAAGCAGGCCAGGGGCGAATGCTGTGGTAGGAGGGACATCAAAGTTTTTCAGTGTTTCTGTCTCCATCAAAGGGGCTGAGTCTGTATTCCCAGTATAAAATGTAAAACAAAGTATACAGAAAAAAAATGTCAGTAATACTGTTGAGGAAATAAGTCTTCCATTTGAAAATTTCCCTGAATGAGAGTTAGCTGTGAGATCAGTGTTCACCCGATTGTGGCAGTCATACAGCTCGCAGGTAAGTTTTGCAGGCTGTATCAACACTTAAAAACAAGAGCACAGTGGCTTTCATAAAACTTCAGAAAAGAGAATGAGAAGTGGAGGAAACTCTGGACAGTCTGCAACAGGAGTGAACAATTCTAGCTTTAACCTGGCCCCCTGAGGCAAAGGACAAGAAAAGCCATGACACTGCCAAGCTTTAGCTACTCAAACTGTTGTCAAACAAAGGTGGTTGTAATAGCTGAAAAGCGCTTCCCAAACACACGCCTTTCTATCTGCATATACAGAGAGTTTTATACATATGATTGTACATCTAAACATCCAGTGTCTGTGTTTTGTAAGTACAAATGTAGAGTCTCAATGCCAAGCACTGGAAATACAATTCACTGTACAATAATTAATGACTTATAAACTAATAAATCAATTAATAAATAGATGAGTTTCATGAATTCATTGCAGTCCTTACTTTCTTTCTTTCTTTCTTTTTTTTTTTTTTCCTACTGGAACAAAGAGGACACATGGAAATAGAATTTGCACAAAGAGTTCTAGGAGAATACTGACAAGGATAAATATATATTTTTCCCCTTCAAAAATTGAACTAGAAAGTGTGAAATTGAAATACAATGGAACAAACCTCCACCCACAAGAATTTGTTTCACTCATTTCTTACTTTATTACTTTTTAATTATTTATTATTTTTTATTACTTGTTTTTATTATATCTACTATATGCACTCTCCATATAATATCTACTGATACACGAGGGCTGCTCAAAAAATAACGCCTCCCATTTTATAATGTTGGCCCAAGAAATCGGAGGCAGATCTGATCTTGGTGCTATGGCAGTAAAGACTGAACCTTCCCAACAGTATTCTGTTACATTTTATTGACTTGTGACAGATGGCAGCAGAAGGGCAGTCTGACACAAGTGTGTCTGACACAGAAGTGTGTAAGAAACAAAGAGGTGGAATTGAATTCCTCCATGCAGAAAAAAATGCACCTATTGATATTCAGTGATGCTTGCTGAATACTTCTGGAGACCAAACAGCGGATGTGAGCACAGTGAGGCAGTGGGTAGTGTGTTTCAGCAGTGGTAACAATGACATGAAGGACAAGTCATGTTCTAGATGGCCAAGCAGATTTTTATGAGCATAGCACGCAGGCTCTTCTTCATTGCTGGTGAAAATGCACAGCTAATGGTGGTGACTATGCAGAAATAGAGTGTTTTGTAGCTGAGAGCTCACACTCAACTAAATAGTGCTTTTGTGCTCTTTATCTCTTCTGTATTTTTCAAGGAAATAAATAGGAGGCATTACTTTAGTTGTGACCTACATATAAGAAATATAACAATAGTATCCCGTTATTCTACAACATAGTAGTAAGTGCCAGAATTCAAAGAGCAGCCTCTAAATCTCTGAGTATCCAATTGAACTGTTCAGACATTTTGTCAGTAGCTGAGAACAGTATTTAATGCAAGGACAGAAAAACAAAGAATTATTAATATATCACTGTTGAGACAAGCTCCTCGGTAAGCTTGAAGGAAAGCATAAGCTTTGAACATCTCACATTTTCCATTCTATACAGGTCTACTCTATTACTGAAAACATGAACACAGGTAAGGAACACACAAGACTAATCAAATCGGAGGAAAAAATATGTTTGAAGAGGTACATGAGGTGAAGTAATGGAAAACAACAAAGCCCAGGAAAGCTAGCTTAGCATTAATATGAGTCTTGAGGAAATCCTTATATCTACAAAGTTTAACAGGCCAAGAAGTTCCAGTCAGACCAGAAGTAACCCAGGGTCAAAGCTACGAATTGTATGTACCTTGTGCAATAAAAATGTAAAGAATCCTTCATTCTACGAAATCATGAATGCTTTAAGTTGCGCTATGCAATTGCTCATCAATGCAGCAAGAAAGTGATGAGTCTATCCTTCATAGACAGCCAGCTCAACTCTGATAATGATAAATAGAACTACGGAAAGCACTGCTCTTTCTTTTACGATGCCACCTCTATATGTACACACATGACATACAAATATATCTGTATAATAAGGAGAATTAAAAAGGAAAAGCCAATATATATATATATATATATATATCCCACAGGCATCAGCAGTGATTAGAAGGCTAACAAAATACTTGAAATGATTTTGAAACAAATAAAAAATATTGAAGAGCTATGTGCTATTTTCCTATCTCCAGTTATTCATTATTTTTGCATTGGAATACCTACAGGTTGGAACTGTGACATAATTAAACCAGCTTTCAGCAGGGCTTAGTCAATTTCCCTTACTAGTCCAGATTCAATTTAAGATACCTTGTCTTCCTGAGTGGAAATCTCCTGTAATAGGAATGTAGTTAAAGTGATAATGATGCCAAATTCTAAGTATTTCCAATAAATGTATACATGTCAGACTTTGCTATTCAGTGGCTGCTCCTTCCGGGTCTTTTTAAGGGATCTTGAATGAAAAACACTCGATGTTGGATTGGGCCTTTTGCATATCTGCCACAGCAACTTAGAATTTTGTAGCCCTCAAACAAAAACCAACCATTAATCATCCAGTAAATTTCACTGACATTACTATATGAGACAGAATTTGTCTTTTATTTAGGACCCTCGAAACTTGATGCATCACAGAACCATCAGCAAGGAGGTAAACACTGTGACTATGCAATGAAATATAAGATAGATAATATATATAGTGTATACTTCTATGTCACTTTGAACATTAAATCTTAGGGTAGGTCACTGACATAAGAATATACCAGTACTTCCTATATTCTTTCAAAAACACCTACTTATCTTTTGCATTTGAAATAGATTTAATGTTATCTTATTTGCTAAAGAATGTTGACTCAAGTCATGTCTTATCTTTTAATGTTTCATCAGTGTGAAAAGCTGACTCCTGGTATCATCCTAGATGTCTGGGATAGGATAAAGCCCGTACCTCTTTTATTCTTCTATTACCAGGAAAGAAGTTGCCTATGAACTAATCCTGAAACATAATGAAGAATTAAAATTTAAGATATTTAAAATTAATACACAATTTGCCATAGAAATGGATAATAAAATTTCCTCCAATAAAAATTTGTAACTTCAATACATAGTTTTTGGAATCAGTCTGGGTAGTTTTGTTGTATTAGCTGATGCAATTAAAATAATAGGTTTTAAATGGGTTTATATTTCAAGTATGATTGTGCTGAATTGAATTATCCCCTACTTATTATGAAAATACTGGAAGAACATTCCTCATTTTCAACCCACACTTCTAAATTGATTTCTATCCACTTCAGCAGGACTAAATTTTTAAAATAAAGTATGCAGATACTTTACACTCTCAAGTACTGTCTCAAGTAGCAAATCTGATCTAGAATGCAAAAACAACTGAACTAGGTCCAAAACTCACCACTGAAATATGCAAATGGACACATACCTAAGAGAGTCTACATACCGTCATCTGTTCTGTAGCCCAAAATTGAACTACCTCCGAATGACCCAATGTATTTTTTTTTTAACTTTTTAATTTTTATTTTCTTTTTAAAGCTTTCCATTTACAGATATTTAATTGTTAAAGAAATGTTGATGAAGTCCAAGGTGACATGGAAGGAAAAGGATGGGATGGTGCAAGGCAAAACACAATAGGCTGGATAATTACTCTTTTCCTCAAACAGTATGCAACAATCAGTTCAATCCTGAAGAACCTAAGAAAACTCTCATTGTCTATTCCACACTGCATTCGCTGCTGCAGAGACCAGCTTTAGGGCAGGCAAGACTTCACTGGGTAAGGGACCTAAAGCAAAAAGACTGACCAAAAAGCTCCTTTTAGGGCTTTTTTTTCTTTTTTTTTTTTTTTAAGCCAGCAAAAGCACTGCGCTGGTGCAGGAGGCTAGCAGCTTGTGGGCAGGCTGCTGAGCCAGTGGGGGTGGAGCTGGCACTGTCCACTCTTATCTCTTGAGCTTGACCTTGACCCTTTTCTGTGAGGCTAAAAGCAGCCCTCAGGAGGACGGAAGCTGGCACAGCCCACACTGCCCATGTGTTATTGCAGTAGCAGGTGTGGGAGGTGGGGCTTGTGGTAGGACACTTTAGTGTTGTTCTCTTTGCTCAGGAGGCCAACTTTCCTGACAGACCCTGAGGCCACAGCTTCAAACATGGTCTCTACCTGACGGTAGGCTTGCCTCGATGAGATTGTGGTGACCCAGATGGAGGGCCTGCCCAGAAATGTGGCGGTTCAGGTCTCTGGCTGTGGGGAGTGCTAGAGCCTGCTGCTGCTGGGGGAGGAGGAGAAGGATGCCACTTGTGTGAGGTATGAGCAGGTGGATGAGCTGCTCAGTTTGGTGGTAGAGCTTAGGCAGGAGGTAGAGAGATTAAGAACCATCAGAGAGCGTGAGCAGGAGATTGACTGGTGGTCTGACTCTCTGTGAGAATGATACAGAGATTGCACCCCCCAGACTGTGGTGGACCTTCTCCCTTGCCGTGTCAAACTGAGAGAGCCAACTTGAGAAGAGAGGAGGAATGACAGCAGGTCCAAGCTTGGTGATGCAGGCAACCCCCATCCTGACCTACCTCAGTTCCCCAGATGCCTCTATGTAATAGGTTTCAAGCCCTGAAACTGGAGGGTGAGGTGGCTGAGGATGAGGTGGGAAGACTTTGTCCTCCAAGCTTTTCAAAAAAGAGGCGGTCAGCTCCACACTTAAAGACTGCCTCCTCCAGTAAAGAAAGGAGGGTGATAATCATAGATGACTCCCTTCTAAAAGGAACTGGGGGCCCAATATATTGGCCTGCCCCTACCTGTAGGGAGGTGTGCTGCCTCCCTGGGGCTCGGGTCAGGGATATTTCTAGAAAACTTCCTAGTCTGATCCACCCCTCTGATTATTATCCTCTATTGATAGTTCAGGCTGGAAGTGATGAGGTCACTGACAGAAGCCTGAGGACCATAAAAAATCATTTTAGGGGACTGAGGAGGTTAGTTGATGGAGCAGGCATACAAGTAGTATTTACCTGTATTCCTACAGTGGCAGGGAAGGACACTGAGACAACCAGGAAAACCCATCTTATAAACACATGGCTGAGAGGCTGGTGCAAATACAAGAATTTTGGGTTCTTTGATCATGGGGCGGTCTACTCGGCACCTGGCCTGAGGTCTGTCTATGGGTCTCACCTATCTCAAAGGGGGGAAACGGATCCTTGCCCAGGAGCTGGCAGGACTTGTAGAGCGGTCTTTAAACTAGGTATGAAGGGGGAAGAGGATAAAACCAGGCTTGCTAGAGGTGAGCCTGGGGGAGCGGTAATGGGATTAGGGGTGAGGCGAGGGGCTCAGCTGAAGTACATCTACACCAATGCATGCAGCATAAGCAACAAACAAGAAGAGTTGGAAGCCATTGTGTGGCACGCTAACTGTGACCTAGTTGCCATAATGGAAACATGGTGGGACTGCTTCCTTGACTGGAGTGCTGCAATGGATGGCTACAAACTCTTCAGGAAGGATAGGCAAGGAAGGAGGGTTGGCGGCGTGGCTCTCTATGTTAGAGACTGCTTTGACGTTACTGAGCTTGTGGCTGGGGATGGTAAGGTTGAATCGCTATGGATAAAGATCAGGGGAAGGGCTAACAAGGCAGACATCCTGGTGGGCGTCTGCTATAGACCACCGAACCAGGATGAAGAGACAGATGAGGTTTTCTACGAGCAGCTGGTGGAAGCTGCGTGATCGCCAGCCCTTGTCCTAATGGGGGATTTCAACTTCCCCGACATATGCTGGGAATACAATACAGCACAGAAGAAGCAGTCTAGGAGGTTTCTGGAATGTATGGAAGATAATTTTCTGATGCAGCTGGTGAGAGAGCCTATGAGAGGAGCTGCCTCGTTAGACCTGCTGTTCACAAACAGAGAAGGTCTGGTGGGAGGTGTGGAGATCAGGGGCTGTCTTGGGCAGAGTGACTATGAAATGGTAGAGTTCATCGATTGCCAGGAGAGGGAGCAGCAAAACTGCTACCTTTGACTTCTGGAGGGCAGACTTCGAATTGTTTGGAAGACTAGTAGGGGGAGTCCCCTGGGATTCAGTCTTAGAGACTAAAGGGGTCGAGGACGTCTGGTCACTCTTCAAGAAGGAAGTCCTAAAGGCGCAGGAGCAGGCTGTCCCCCTGAGCTGCAAAATGAGCTGGCAGGGAAGAAGACTGGCATGGATGAATAGGGAGCTATTCTTGAGGCTCCGGGAGAAAAAGAGAATCTACCTCCTGTGGAAGAAGGGACAGGCAACTCAGAAATAGTACAGAGAAGTTGTTAACGTGTAGAGAGAAAATCAGAAAAGCAAAAGCCCAGCTTGAACTCAACCTGGCCGCTGGGGTAAAAAGGAACAAGAAACTCTTTTACAAATACATCAACAGTAAGAGAAGGACTAAGGGTAATCGCCATTCTTTACTGGATGAGGCTGGGAATGTGACTACTGAGGATAAAGAAAAGGCAGAGGTTCTGAATGTCTTCTTTATGTCTGTCTTTAAAGATCAGATCAGTTATCCTCAGGGTACTCCACTCTCTGACCTGGTAGTCTTGGCTGGGGAGCAGACTAAAACCCCACGATTTGGGAGGACACAGTCAGAGACCTACTACTGCAACTGGACTGCCACAAGTCCATGGGGCCGGATGAGATTCACCAGAGCGTGCTGAGGGAACTGGCAGAGGTGATAGCCAAGCCACTTTCCATCATCTATCTGTACTCCTTATTGACTGGTGAGGTCCCAGAAGACTGTAGGCTTGCCAATGTGACTCCCATCTACAAGAAAGGTTGTAAGGAGGACCCGGGGAACTACAGGCCTGTTAGCTTGACCTCAGTGCCAGGGAAGGTTACGGGGCAGATTGTCTTGAGGGAGATCACTCAGCATGTGCAGAACAAATGGGGGATCAGGCCTAGTCAGCATGGGTTCACAAAAGGCAGGTCCTGCTTGACCAACCTGATCTCCTTCTATGATCTAGTGACCTGTCTGGTGGATGAGGGAGAGGCTGTTGATGTGGTCTACTTAGACTTCAGCAAAGCCTTTGACACTGTCTTCTCCTGCAGTATTCTCCTGCAGAAGCTGGCAGCCTGTGGCTTGGACAGCTACACCCCTGGCTGGGTAAGGAGCTGGATGGAGGGCTGGGCCCATAGAGTGGTGGTGAATGGAGCTAAATCCAACTGGTGGCCAATCACAAGTGGTGTTCCCCAGGGGTTGGTGCGGGACCTGTCCTCTTCAATATCTTTATTGATGACCTGGATGAGTGCATTGAGTGCACCCTCAGTAAGTCTGCAGATGACACCAAGTTGGCTGGAAGTGTGAATCTGCCTGGGGGTAGTGAGGCCCTACAGAGGGATCTGGACAGGCTGGAGAGCTGGGCTGAAGCCAGTGGGATGAGGTTCAACAAGACCAAATGCCGGCTCCTGCATTTTGGCCACAACAACTCCAGGCAACGCTACAGGCTTGGGGTAGAGTGGCTGAAAGACTGTGTAGAGGAAATGGACCTGGGGGTATTGTTTATGCTCAGCTGAACATAAGCCAGCAGTTGTGCCCAGGTGGCCAAGAAAGCCAATGGCATCCCGGCTTGCATCAGAAACAGTGTTGCCAGCAGGAGCAGAGAGGTAATTGGGCCCCCCACTGCAAGAAAGTCATGGAGGCCCTGGAGCGTGTTCAAAGAAGGGCAACAAAGCTGGAGAGGGGTCTGGAGCACAGGCCTTATGAGGAGCGGCTGAGGGAGCTGGGATTGTTCAGCCTGGAGAAGAGGAGGCTCAGGGGAGACTTTATTGCTCTCTATAACTACCGGAAGGGAGGTTGTAGTGAGCTGGCGATTGGCCTCTTCTCTTGTGTAACTGGTGATAGGACTAGAGGGAATGGCTTCAAGCTGCACCAGGGGAGATTTAGGCTGGATGTTAGGAAACACTACTTCTCTGAAAGAGTGGTCAGGCAGTGGAATGGGCTGCCCAGGGTGGTGGTGGTGGAGTCACCAACCCTGGAGGTGTTCACGAAACATTTGGATGTCGTGTTGAGGGACATGGTTTAGTGAGAACTATTGGTGATGGGTGGATGGTTGGGCTGGATGATCTTGTAGGTCTTTTCCAACCTTGGTGATTCTGTGATAAACAAATGTAATGTAGGAACTCCAAAACAACAAATGAGCTTGGTACTATTTCCCTGTGATACATAGAAATGCCTCTTAAAGTTCCCCATCCCGCTACAGAAACACTAGATGATTTGTGGAACTCTGAACCAATAGGAAGAGTGGAAATGCCACATTCTCAAAGAAGTTGAGCAATGTTGAGGATATAAAAACTTCTGTAGAATAGAAATTACAGCTGCTGCGCAATGTAAAGTGATACAGTTGATCTATATGGAGTAGTAATGTTTGAGAATAAAAGTAAGGCATCATTTGAAAATCTTCATCCCATCTTTCATGAAAGAATAGCAGAGTGTTCTAAGGAAGATAACATACTTGTGTCTAGTAGTAGGGGAAAAAAAAATTAGGAATGATAAATATATACACACAAGAAGAACAAATCTCTTACTGGAAACAGAATGAGGAATGAGACATATAAATAGGATTTTACAAATAACATCACATACAGGGGGAAAAAAATAAATATGCCCCTCTTATGGGATGCCACTAAGGAAGTTGGCAGTAAGGAATGTGCCACTTCCTATATGGCACATTCAGTCTTAGCTGTCCTCTTAGTAGTTTCATGCACAGTTGGATGTCTGGGGCTCAGAAATGAAGTGTTAGGGTCTAGTGGACACTTTGCAATGACAACTGATAAACAACAGCAAGAAAAAAGGTGATGTTTGAGATACTTGAGAATATTTGGATCTACACATGCTGGTTTTCATTGTAACTTTACGTATCACTAAACTGGTGTGAGGAATCCTGGTGCTCAGCAACTGCAGGGATGAACAAATAGTAGGAGCTGCAGACTCCTGGACTAGCCATAATTTATTCCCAGAACACATTTTCATGTAACTGGAAGATGCTGTCTGCTTGCGATTTGGCTTTTTGATGTCTTTGACTTGCTTTTACCCATAAAATAGTATCAGTGCTAGATTTCTACAGGGGTAAGAAATAATGTGAATTTATGTTTTCTACTTATACAAACCACAACCTTTTCATTTGCAAGCTTGAGAGGAGCAATTCCAAAGATAGGTATCCCTTAAGGTTGGTTGCTATGTATATCTCTGCAGGGATTTTCCTCCTTCTCCTTCAACATCCAGGTTCCAAGAGAACTCACCCCACAACAAGTGAGACTGACTAGTCTGTAGTTTCCCAGACTGTTATTTTGGCAGTTTTTGAAAATGAGTGCATCTTTCGTATGTGTGTGTAATCAATAACATTGATAGCAATTTCCAATTTCACTAAAAATTCACCTAACATAAAGCACAATTATTTTGTAAATTAACAGACATCTGCTGAATCTGTACTGTCTGTAGTATTTGAACATCTGTCCTATTTGCTTAAGTAACTAATTAACCCATTTATAACCCTCCCTGGCTTGCATTTGCACAGCATCAACAATAGGGAGAAGCTACAATGACGAAACAAAAATCTGTGTGTTAATGTAAGTGTTCTATACCACCCATACAAGAGAACCACATCCATGGCCCTAAGTAAAATTAAGAAATACAGTCACATTAACTGTTATGATGATAGAAATCTACTTAGCACTGTCTGAACTTGTTTTCCCTTAATCCTGTACTGGTCTTGATTTTTATAATGATTCCTTCAAAGGAATGGACAAAGAATCATAGGATCATAGAAACACATAATCACAGAATCATTAATGTTAGAAAAAACCTCTAAGATCATCCAGTCCAACCGTCTACCTACCACCAATATTGCCCACTAATCCATGTCCCTAAGAACCACATCTACACATTTCTTGAACTGCTTCAGGGATGGTAACACCACCACCTCCCTGAGTAGCCTGTTCCAATGCCTTACCACTCATTCTGAGAAAGCAGCTTTTTCCTAATATCCAGCCTGAACCTCCGTGGTGCAACTTAAAGCCATTCTCTCTCATCCTATTGCTGTTACCTATTGTTGTGAGAAGAGGTTGACCCCCACCTCACTACAACCTCCTTTCAAGGAGTTGTAGAGAGATAAGGTCTCCCCTGAGCTTCCTCTTCTCCATGCTAAGCAATCCCAATTCCCTCAGCTGCTTCTCATAAGACTTGTGCTCCAGAACCTTCACCAGTTTTGCTGCCCTTCTCTGGACACACTCCAGGGCTTTGATGTTTTTCCTGTAGTGAGGGGCCCAAAAGTGAATACAGAACTCAAGGTGTGGCCTCACCAGAGCTGAATACAGGGAGACAGTTACCTCCCCATTCCTGTTGGCTGTGCTGTTTGTGATACAAGCCAGGATGCTGTTGGCCTTCTTGCTCACCTGAACACGTTGTTGGCTTGTGTTCAGTTGAGCATTGTCCAGCACCCTGGACCAATCCTTTTCCTCCATGCAGCTCTCCAGCCACTCTGCCCTAATCCTATAGCAATGTACTGGGATTTTGTGACCAAAGTGCAGGACCCGGCACTTACTGTTGCTGAACTTCATCTCACTGGCCTCAGCCCATTGATCCAGCAAATGGATCAGAAATTGGAGACAAAAATACTTTAGGACAGGCACAATCTAAATTTGTCATAAGAGCAGTGTAAAGGCTCTCTTGCCCTCATTTATGAACCTTTTGGCAAGTATCTAATATTAAGAAGCAAAGTTAGATAGCGTTGGCTGTAAACAGACATTTCCTAAGGATAAGTCAGATGCTAAAGAAGAATCCTACCCTTGACAAAAGCGCTAAAAAGATCAGAGGATCATCAAACACTTTGTCAATTTGCTGCTTATCAATTTGATGTTAGTATTTCATTCTATTCTGTTTCTATTCACATTTTAAAGTTTACGTATTCAAATGGGACAAGAAGGGCATCTACAGCTTTCCTATTCATATTCAACTACATAAACAAAAGACCCACAAACTACATTGAGCACAAACAGTATGCTAAATGAATTTAGTTTAAATCAAGAAAACACGTTAACTGAAGATTCAGGTGTAATATAAACATTTGCTTTTCATCTTCATTTTAAAGCTAGGAAATATTTTTGGCAGTAGGTAGAATATTTAAAAATTACAAGACCTAATCAACTTAACCAAACCACCTACTTCTGAAAGTGCTAAGCCTTTTTCTAACTCAAGGCATTAAATAAACTTTCAGAGGAATTAGGCTGGACCTGAGAAAGAAGTTTCTGGTGCCATTTAAGAAGGCCTAGCTTATCCAGGGCTAACAAATACAAGACAGGAGTTGCAAGATACCTATGACCTTCCGGAGATGTAGATGAAGTTGAAAGATAACACATCAGGATGTTTAAAATGGCACTAGACCCCACATTTAGGCAACTGAATCTCACCATTATTAACTCACAGGATTGAATGCATTTTTAAAATGCTCTGCATATACAATTATCATAACAATTCTTTCTAAAAATTCTGAAGTAGACTATGCAAACGTATCCTACAATAGAAAGTAACACTTTATTGCATATTGAGAAAGGTCTATGAAGTATACCTTTTTTTACCGTGCCCTGCAACTTCCTAATGAGAATAAAAAATCCAAATAGTAAGTCAATACGACTTTTTATTACATGCCAGAAACCAAAGCAGGGATCATTCCTAATTCTGTTTCTGAATAGCAGGAAGCAGTGCTGTTCATTATATCTACCTTGTTTTTCACAGTTAACTGCTTGAGGTTATAGTTTTTCAATATAACCATTGACTGTAATAAAAGAATGAACATAAGGCCAGAGGAAAGAGTGGCTGCAATGCTGTTCTTTGAAAAGAGCATATATATTCCAGATCTCAGAGCTGATTAGTTATATGGACAGAAGAGTGGAAGAAATTAAGCTAAGACACCACAACCCCAGGGTTGAATACTGTTATAACTTCATTAGTTCTGTGTTCTCCAGAAACTCATTATCTGAAATAACGTTTGATATTTCACCAGATTCAAAGGGGACATAAGAGCCTCTCTTATTCCCTGTCCTTTTAAGTTTTCTAGGAGTCTAAGAGTCTAACTATATTCAGATTGAATAATAAATGTTTGTTTAGTTTTGTTTGAGGAAGATGGTTTGGGTCAGCATTAACTGGCAATGACTAACAAAAATTCATTTGAAAATATTCTTAACGCAAAGAAATACAAAATAATTCAGGTTGAAAAGATGCTAGGGAGACATCTGGCCCACCCCTGACTTGAAGCAAGTCTCAGGTGTATCAGCTACTCAGGAATTAATCCAGTCAACTGTTTTTTTTCTCTTGCCCCTCTTGAAGCGGGGTGCACCAGCTCCTTTCTTCCAGTCACCAGGAACCTCAGTTGGTAACCATGACCTTGCCTGCTATATGTTTGATTTCCAAATGCCCTTGTGATTAATACTCATCAGTTAGCTTAAATTGTTTATCACTGCTGCATGTTTTTCGTTCAGCTCTGGATGGGGCAAATAAGACAGTCTACTATATAAACATATTCAGAATTCAAATAAGTCTTCTGATATAATGTTTGTGCTTACAGCAAATAGTGATAAAAAAAAGTCCTAGAGTCTCTAAAGGGACATTGCCAAATGCTGCAAAACACAGTCGTTTAATATCAGGAACCAGCTTGTTTTCTTGAAAACTTGTGTTTTTCCAGACAGTTTTTACTCTGAATGTTTTAGTCACATCCCACCATCAGTGACAATAGAAAGCCTCTTTTCTCATCTATCTGTATGCTCAGGAAAAAAACTTATCGATACATGGCTTTTATAAACTCTTGCCACAGATCAAGCTTAAGAATCATTCATGTTTCTTAACGATTTGTTTCACTCCAAGCACAAGAGAGGCTGGAGAAATCCCTTTATTCAATCTGTTAATTTTCCACTTCTGTATTTTCAGTTAGGAAATGTATTATTTTCTATGCTTGAGTTTGTCTAATCATACTGAAAATCATGGTCTTCTGTCTGCTCTATATCAAATTGACTACCTCTCTATTGAATGTGAGCAATCTTCTGTAGGATGCAAAGCGTAATTTTTTTTACCCAATTTTCTCAATGCCCATGCAGTTCCACACTGATATCAAGAGACTGCAACAGTTTCATTCTTCTCTTTAATTACTTGTGGCCATATTCTCTGAGATCAACAGCTGCCACTTCAATTCTGCTCCTCTAAGTCATACAAGTCTTCTGCTATCAACTGCATGAAGTAAATGAAATGCTCACCATGCTCCAGATTCAGGTAGGTGTATTTGTGGCTTCAACTTTTTTTTTTTTTTTTTTTTCCTTTTTAGTCATATACTGAGACTTATTTTAATGTGCTCCACTTTTTCCAGCAAATTTTGCAGTAATTCCTACAAATTTCCATTCAAATTATTACCACTGACAAAGCACAGGCTAATGTCGACCCAAAGACAGATTCACTGTCAAGAATACCAGTACTGTAATCCATCATGAAATTATGTACTGATTAGAGAATGATAGCCCACTTGAAATCATACTGCAAAGTAAAATCAGGAGACTCTTAAGTTAGATTGTTACCAGTCCTTTTTACTCTTATTTGTTACAAAAATAAAAGGTGAAATGATGCTGTTGGCAGTGAAAACTCTAGGAAAATCTTATTTTCTTGAAGAAAAATACTGTTATCCCCATTTTTCATTAAAAATTTGAAATTTTGTTTTTAACGACAATGTTCACCTATTTATTGGAAAAATTTATTTCTACATTTGTTTTATATTCTGTTACAGTAAGTGAGAAGACATGCTAAAGGAAGTATCAAAGTCTCAAACTCTCATTTTACAACACATGGGGAAAAGTTTGATTCAGGAAGTCAGATGAGCACAAAAAGCAATTACAAAATAATTTAAATATACTTATCTCATGCTTATGGCATTTTACAATTTATAGCATTTATAGTATGTTATAAAATGACAAGTCAGATGATAATAATAGATCTCTTCTCTTAGTGTCCTGCCATGAAATTTCACACTGTACAAATTCTAAAAGGAAATCTATAAAGTGTATAAAGTGTATTTCTTGTCATTCTATCAAAGTAATGATCACTGGGAACATTAGCAATAAACTGGGCAATAATTCCTTTTGTCCTGATTCAGAATGAAAAACAATGTCAAGCTATTACAGCAGAAATCCTAAACTTTATCAGCATTGTTAGACATGGAGCATCTTCATGTCTTTGGTCTGCTGATAAGAAATAGCTCCCACCAGGAACAAGGAATGTAAGAAAAGGGTTCTTCTTCTCCCCAGGGCAAGCTCTGCTCTTTTGGTCCCATGTATTTACAAAATCACTAAGTGCCTCTGGGGGGTCTTGGTAATAGAAGCAGCCAGAGTTATTTACCTTGGAAAAGAATGAGAAACCTCCTCAGTGGGAATATATTTCAGTCAGCTTCCAAAGACCAGATGCTAAGGTCATTCTTTCATTCTGCAGGAGGCACTAAAACCTTTCCACTGGTAACAAGTGGCAGAACAGTATTTCTTATATAGAGATAACGGAGAAGTCCATCCCTGCCCATTTATTCTCAGTGAGCTCAAATTTCATTCTAAGGCAGTTTCCGAGCCCAGTAGCAGTGGAAAAAAACACTCACAAACATCATTTAACTCCTAATAATGAAAGTAAGTGTATTTTATAGCTGCTCAGCACCTCAAGAGTGGTGATAACATTGCTTCTATTTTTGTTCACACTAAAGGGTGGAGAGTTCATCCTTGCTGCACCAAAAGCAGAGGGTTTAGATAAAAATCCTTTTCTCTCCCAAAGAAGATGGGGCTCCAAAATATTGTCAAATCAAAAATCTCAAAAGATGTCTATAATTTTCTGCCAGCTTTCTCCTTTATTTACGCCACCTGCTGCTGTCCTGTCACAGCACAGCACAGCAGGGAGCAGGAATGAAAGGAAGAGCCACAAACACACACGGCTGGATTGTGTTTTCCCAGTGGAGCAGCATGAGGTAAAAATGATAGGGATTACGCTGCCACTTGCCCCGAGGCAAAATGTTAATAATGTAGGAAACAGCCTTGTGCTTTCTTCTCCCAAGGGGGAAAAAAAAGAATCTTTGATATTGGGAAATTGAGTTTTTATGCCCCTAAAGGTTGCTCACTGGCTTAGAAATGTATATTACTGCATGGGGTCATTAAAGTAGTAACATGATATTATAAGGGCTGGCTTTTGTCCAAGAAATCAGGTGCTCATTGCTTCCAAAGTAGTATCAAATAGGTTTTTTTCAGATAGTCTGAAATATACTTTTTATTCCAGCACGGCTTTATTAACACAGCAAATTCTCTTTTTTTTTCTTTGGCCTTGATGTTTCAGAATTTTCACATTAGGCAAGTCCATAGAAAAATAGATGTTATGGTCTGTTGACAGCAATATTAATCTAGACAAACATTTCATTGGAAAGTAGGAATAAAACCTCTTTTGTAGCTCACTAAACCATACAAATTTAAGTTTAGATACTGAGAAAGCAAATAGATTTTAGGTTATCCTGATCTCTTTCTCTGCGGGCACATCTAAACACTGTAGTGTTCTTTCCAGTTGTCATTCAGCTCTGCAAATGCGGTACTGAGCTTATGATTATGAATCTAAAGAGGCATAATTAAGTACCAAGTTCTTTTCTGTTGATTAAAAACAGCAGAAGTGAAGCAGAAATCTGGTATTTTTTTTCTGAAGAAAGAATCCAATTTTGGGATTTCAGATTTTTTTCTTTACAAACGTTCACATTGGAAAAATTATTCCTGATCTCATCTCAGATCAAATAAAAATCATATCATCTCCTGTTTTACAGCAATAAATCACTGACATATATCACTCCCGAAATCATAAATCATAAGAAAATGAATTGCTTTTGATTAGAAATGCTTCTCCGTGAGGCATTTAGAATGGCTGGCAGTGCACAGAGAACGAAGTACAATCACTGCTGTCTCCTGTAAATGTGCTGATAGAAAATACTTTCAGAATCTGCGCTACCACTTTCTGATGCTCAGCAAGCACTCCTGAAATTACAGGTAGAAGAGTGACCCTTAGCAATTTTGCCTTAGGATCAATGCAGTTGATTGAATTTTTCATTTCCTTAGCATGGCTTTGGGTTGTAGCAACTTCTCATACATAACTTATACTTCCGGTCTCTATCAGTATAAAACATGTATTAGGAGATTATTTATCAGTGTAAAATGGAATTATGAATACTTTCTGCTGAGAGAACAATTCCTTAACTGCATTAATCCCAGCAAGAAAAAGTCCTGATTCATGTCTAGCAAGATACGTTAAAGCAGATCAAGTATAGGTGTTCATTACAGCCTGCTATTCTTCTGCCCTTCTACATTTAATTTTGCTGAGGTCTCCTAGTAGAAGCAGTTTCATTTAGCCTTGTTAAGCGTTACTTAGGGAGAAGAATGGAGAAGCACAACCTGCCAGTCTGGAGTAGCTTTTTCAGTTCACATCAGAACACATTCCAAATTGAAAATGCCCATGTGAAGGGATACACTGACTTGCAATGTTTACATAACATTTGTTTTTCTGATGTTGGTAATTTTTCCTGAGTGTTCTCATAATGACTTTAGATTCTATGAAAAATTGGAAACGCAGAAGAAGCTATAGCAGCAAAGCCCATGACAACCAAGTTAACCTGGCCAAATAAAATGGAAAATGGGAAAGCTAAGACATTAAGAGAATCAATAGCATGCAACATTTAATTGATAATTGGTACTCAGTAATTTTTCCTTTTTTTTTAAAGGAGATTAGCAGTTTGATGTATAAAGAGGTGCTTTACCAGATACTATTGTAGTGATTTCTCTCAGAGCCTTCACAGCTATCAGATACAAAAGAAACAGTTAATTTTTTTCCTTTTAAATCTTAAAAAGGATTTCAAAATTGATTCAACATTTGAAATATTATTTCTCTATGGAAAGCCAGGACATCCTCCCTCTCTCTACAGATGATTTCAGCAGGAAATCCTGAGTTGTAGCTCACAGGAAAAGCCAAGTTTTGCTGCTTCATAAGAAAGCCCATTTCCACTTGTGGTTATGTGTAGTTTAAAAACCGCAGTGAGATATTACACAAAATGGCTTGATGGCATCAAGCTGTCTGAGAGCATCTGCTTCTCAGACCTTCTCTGATGCATGTGATGTGTGTTTTCCAGTTCTATCATCCCAATGGTCCCTAAACGCAGACTGAGTCTTGTTCCCTGGCTGCATGTGAAATCAGGTGGTGGCACTGGAGGGAAGATTCAGTAAGCGGTAGGGCACCTTGTATGAACTGGAAAATGTCTGACATTTTGACAATCACTGGCAGGCCTCATTTTAACAAACCTTTGGTCAAAGGATGTTGTAGGGTGCCTGCCTTGTTAGCTTCGCCAAACTGCAAGGAGAAAGCATTGTGCTCCTGTAGGGGAAAGCCAAAGGACAGCAGCACTGAACAGGGAAATGCAGATTTTTATGTTGCATTATCCTTATTGTTACCATCAAAGTTCAGCTCCAGAAGAACGAGTAAGGCTGGATACATGGTGTCATGCCCACTGAGCCCTGTACAGAAACTCCTCATATGATCACCATTCTTCATCAGAGTTGTGCATCAGCATGTGCATCACAAGCAATAAAGCTTTCACCATATTCATACTGCAGTCTCAGGAGAACACATACCGAAGATATTATCTTTGGTAGTGATCTGCTTGTTCCCCGCTGGTCTTTCAAATTTTGTTTTTATGAGCTTCTGATGTTTAGCAGATGTTTCAACCTGATTTTTTCTTTAAAGTTGATATAAAGCCTGCTAGCCCATTCCGTCATGTTGGCTGTTCAAGACATCGAGGTAAAATTCTTAGTAAAATTACTTTAGGGAATGAAACAAATCTCACAGGAGGCAGCCATTTTTCTTTCCCCAAATACAAAGGAGAAGTCTTATATAAAACGGTGGATGCTACAGGTAGCATTTGTCTGAACAAAAGCAAATGTTTATATATTTGCAACTAACTTGAACTAGACACTTCTGTGATCTTTTCTAGGCAGAAGAGGAAAGCTCTTTCAGGCTGTCATTTTGATATACGTATGTATGTATTTTGATATACATATCATCTTATAGTGAATCACTAAAATACAATGTATTGATCTTGCTCCAAAAGCACCTATTTTTCCACTTACTAGAAATAAAGCCTCAGCTGTCTGTTTACACGTAGAAATCTAAAGCTGAATATGATGAATCTCACCTTGTTAGATTATAATGACTGACCTGTCAATCAATTTATCCTACTGATGAATGTCTATTACAGAATCACAGATACATAGCACTCATGATTCAAATAATTGGTTACTATAAGCTCACATCTGTGGTTTCAGGGACAGAATAATTTACTGCAGTGTCTCTGCATGAGCATCAGATCCTTACACTGAAAACAACAACTTAATCTGATTTCCCTGATAGTAGCACTGTATATTCTAATTTTGTTATAATACAGGTGGAACAATGTGCTGTCCTCAGTCCCTGCTCTGTGCAAGGCAGATGCTGCCCTGGGCTGTGACAACGTACCTGTCCAGCTGCTACCCATCCTGTGGAACCAAGAGAGCCCTGAACATCTGAACATTTGCAGCTGCCAAAATCCTCACTTGCTCTTCTGTCTGTTCCTGCATTACATACTCTGGCATAAATCCTTTCAGCAGAGAAGTTTCTTTGCTCATCCTTACACACCTGCTTAAATAAATATATGTCCTTCAATGCTCAGCACTATCCATTTCACAGCTGGAAAATCGTACAGCTGAGAGTACTCAATTAAATTTGTCAAAAAGTTTGGACTGTGAAGTTTATCATTTTCCTCATTTCGTTGGGAAAAAAAGATGTCAGAACTACTTGCTCCATTTATCCTTGTATACAAGTCAGAAGAGGAACTGATGAAAAAGTGTATTTTGGAACATTAGAAACTGTAGTTTGAAAAGCATTTTTTAGATCTATAGTTCATAATGAAGTGTGCAGAATTATGATAAGGATGAGCTACCCTGAATAAGTATTAATTTCATTCCTACTTATCTGTCTCTTTTCCATGTCATCGCTTCAATTTCAGGTTATGATTACGAGATAAAAATCCTTCTCTTAAGATACTTTAGCACTGTGTGCTTGTGTGTGTGTGTGTGTGTGTGTGTGTGCAAAGCAGTTATGGAAAAGATCATTTGTTTTCTTTTGAGTGCAATCTCCATACTCAATGTACTGAACTAATAAATGAGGTCAAAAGTTCAAATAATCAAAAGTGCAATAACCCTTGTTGATGACTTTACTATTAAAAAAAAAAGAAAAAAAAAAGAGAGAAGGAAAAAATATTGGAAAGTGGAGAAGAGACAGAAGGAATTAAGCATACGTTGTAAGAGCTCTTAACAAAGTACCTCAGTTCTTCTCAGAGGACCAGCAAATGTGAGAGGAAGGGTTGCTCAGTTTGAGGAGAAACCAAATAATTTTTTTCCAACAACACTGGAAAATAGAAAATGGAAAAAATCTAGACTGGGAAAGAAAGCTTTTTTAAAATTTTATTTATTTATTTATTTATTTTGGTGAGTGATCCTAACCACACAAGGCAAGTGCTATGTAATTTTGGGTTTTCTGGAATAATGAAATGTTGCTCATGGAGATAACAGAATATGTAAAGCTGTTAAGCATCTTCAGTCACTTCAAACATCTATAGAACAACATAGGCTGCTGCTGAAAAGAGAAGCTCTATTTCCTTTTGTTTTCTCTCTCAGCTTAGCCTCTTATATTAGTTCCCTCCCTTGCATAAGATTTTACAGACCTTTCAAATACGCAGTGAGTTGGATCAGCCTAACTAGTTAAGAGAAAACCATTGTTCTGACTAGTTTACTTTGTGTTAGCAAATGATAGAGCTGATTCCACTCACTGTGTGGTTACTGAATTACTAGCACAGATGACTGGGAATCTGGGACTGGAAGATGTGGCTGAGAAGGAAGGCCATGGCTTTCAACAGACACAGCTGGACAGGAATAAGGGCACTGTAAAACACAAGCTGCATTTTTTTCTGACCTACTTAGTTTCCGTGCAGGAGTCACAGCAGGTACCATCTCCAGAGAATACACAAACACAAACAAGGCCAGGGGTAAGATGATGATGGCAGAGCCTCCTTGTCTTGGCAGTACACAGCTGCACTGTGTCAAATACTTGAAATAAGAGTAAGGAGGAAGGTAATCCTATCCTGCAAATTTGTGGAGGTGGGAGGATTCAGAGCAGCTAGAGTACAGGAACAGTTACAATTCAGGGGCAAAGACAAAATACCACAGAATCACAGAGTGGCTTGGGTTGGAAGGGACTTCAAAGTGCATCCAGTTCCAGCCCCCAACGGTGGGCAGGGCTGCCCCCCACCAGCTCAGGCTGCCCGGGGCCGCATCCAACCCGACCATGAGCACCTCCAGGGATGGGGCATCCACAGTTTCTCTGGGCGGCTGTGCCAGCGCCTCACTGCCTTCTGAGTAATGAATGTGCTCCTAACGTCTAAACTAATCTCCCCTCTTTTAGTTAAAAGCCATTCCCCCTTGTTCTATCGCTATCTGACTGTTTAAAGTCACTGCTCCTACTTGTAAACTGCCCTCAAGTACTAGAAGGCTGCATGAGGTCTCCCTGAAGCCTTCTCTTCTCCAAACTGAACAAGCTCAGTTCCCTCAGCCTGTCCTCACAGGAAAGGTGCTTCAGCCTCTGAGCATCCTCATGGCCTCCTCTGGACCCACTCCAACTGCTCCATATCCTTCCTGTGATGGAGGGCCCAGGCCTGGAGGCAGTACTCCAGATAGGGCCTCACAAGGGCAGAGAACGTGATTGAAATATTTTGGGAAAAAGAGCCTATGGCTGGGAGCCAACGAGAAAGGAGTGCAGAAATAAAGTACAAAGAGCTTTGTATACAGAAAGGGACTCTGAAAGGAACAGAAGAGGAGAACTGCTACAGTGCATGAAGACCAACCTGTACTAAAACAGTGCAACCTGAGATGGGAGACAGATGCTGGAACCTGAGAAATGGAGACTGGATTTGGGAATGAAAGGAGATGAGGACAGTAACAAAGCATCAGCTGAGAAAGGGCAAGATAGTAGTAGATCGGAATATGCTGAAGAGATTGAGTCATCATCAGAGGATGAGAATGAAAATGGAACATGTTCCTACTTGACCGCAAGAACATCACAGTGTGACATAGAAACCCCGATCCTATTATAGTTTCAGAGAACTTGTGGAAATCACTGTGTTGTCCATTTATTTCAGCAGAATATCCACCAGAGAAGGGCCATGTGTACTGTTCTGCATTATCGAAGAGGAGGGAGAGAGGAAAGAAATGAGAAGAGCTGAGGCGGGGTATTGTCAGGCCTCAGTGACACCGGCAGCTTGGAAACCCAAAGGGGTATTTTGCTCTCGTGAGTTTTGCTTTCAACTAGAATCAGCCTCACCCAGACTGTACATGGAAATCAGTAAGGAACGTATTTAAAATAGCAACAGGACTGTAATCTGGTGAAACTCACTGGGAATTAATAGGAAAAGAAAGAAAATTATTATTTTTTTAATGTTCCTAATTGCATTAAGAATAACTGACTGGTGAAACAATCAGATAGAGACTGCTTAGAATTCATTTCTAATTGTACCTTCTATCTCCATCTAAGGGTAGATAATGAGCTTCACAGTGAGTTTTTGTTTGATATAAAATGAACTTCAATTAACTAGACACCTTCATTTTTAAATCGAATAATAAATACGGTTAAACATCTTATCATCTGTTAGTAGGAACCTGCGTTATGATAAAAATGAATATAATTAAAGATTATAAAATCGGCGAGAAAAAAATAGTCTCGCGTAAAATATAGCCAAGATTTCTTTCATTCTCAGATGGAATCAAACGCCACAACCAGACAGAAAAAAGTATTTCTTTCAGCAAGTCATGCACATCATTAAGAAAGCTGACATAAATGGAAGAGTTCTCATTTATTTTACATACTCTCTGAAACACCATCAAACAAACTGTGACTGCCAGAGTAATAAACCTAAGTATCCAGAACATGTTGTACACATAATATTTCTAGTTACGCAAACCTAACTGCACACTAAGTGAGTTGATTAGTCTCCACTGTATATATTAGGGTGGTAAATATGCTGTACCCCATTGATTCACTCTCTGTGAAATGGTAAATGAGTTGCAATTACCAAGTGATGCAATGCGCAAAACAATAATCATTCATATATGCACACACACGGATTCACACAAACATGTACCCAAACGCATTCAGAAAGTAATAGGAAAAGTTCATCCAGCCTTTGCCAGCTGTTTGAATCATTTACATGCAGCAACATTTCCAGTTACCCGAGGGGTACATCCTGCAAGCAGGAGGGATGTTTGCTGCCTGCAAGTCCTTCACCTCCCCTGGAGCTCTCCAAGCAGCAGGAAGACCCACAGCCAGCATCTGCAGTGGATGCCCAGCCTCTCTCCAGCTGATAAACTCCTGCAAAATTAGGCTTCTGGGACTGGAAGCACAGGTTTCATAACAATACCGTGTATATAAGATTGATCTAAAGCCTGTGGAAGTCAAAGGGAACCCTTCAGCTATTTTATATTTCCTTTGGCAAGTCCCTGAAGTTAACTCATGGGATAAGGGAGCTGGACAGAAGAGGCCAAGAACATGAAAAGGTGTTAGAGACTTAGAACAGATAGTTTTGGGCTCAGTACAGGTTCTGGACGCAATAGAATGGTTAAGATAGAGATCTCACTTTTAGAGGTCTCACTTTTATTCATTGGAAAACTTAGCTATGATGATGCTGTAGTTATAAGGTCCCATACCTGTTTAATGTTTTACAGGAGATAATGTAGTAAATACTGTAGAAAATCAAGCAGTAGGAAAAAAATATTTACTATTGGCTTTCCTTAGAAACACTTATTCCAAAATCCACAATATTGAGAGGGATGTAAAACTAAGAGACTTGTTTTACAGTTCATGCTAGCATAGGCACTGTGTTGATTCTTTGCAACAGCTGGGAATTTCACCAGCACGATTCCTGGTTTACAAAACTCCAGAGAGGACTGGTTATATTAAAAATGCGCTAAGAAGAGATTTTATGAATGCTTCTTATTATCTCTTCTGAATTCAAGTCTTGATTAAAAATGATCAGGTTCATGCTATGTTTATTCATACTCATTTATTAAACAGTCAAATCTTAATTTGTATGCATGCATTCTTACAAAATGTTATGAAGAAAAATACTTTTCTGTAGCTAGCCTCTTGCTCCAGAATAATGGAAAACCCATGCTGGCCTTTATGTCTGCCTCTGACCTTGGGGGGTTACTGGCTTAAAGCCTCCTTGCTGCAGGTGGCTTGCACTAAATGACCTTGTAGTCTCAACTAAAACATCTCCAAAGTGTTTCATAAACATCTTGTAATTATCTCAATAATGGGATTTGCTAGCTGTTACAGATATGTGGGGTGTTTTTTTTTTTTCCGGTAAATATTCCACCCAGGAGTGTGCCTGCACAGTCCTGATCTTTTCAGCTGCTCTGAGGTAAACACACAGATGGGAAGAAAAAATAGGCTGGTGTAATAATTAGCCTTGAAAATTCTGAGCATGGAAAATACAACGGGAACACAAACTGAAAATACAAACTTCCTGGTTTCAGGCAAAGTTAGGCTCCTTCTGGTGCTCCTGAAAGTGGTGATAAGTATCCATCCGCACCCCTGGCTGAAAGATAATTGCTTCTTGAAGGCTTTCAGCAAGAAACATATACACATGAAATCGACTTCTAAAACTTATTCAGATGTGCTTTTAACAATTTTACTCTGATCCCAATTTTCACACTCTGGAAATTCCATAATCTGCTCTCACTGCCAACTCAGTTCACAGTTAATACAGATTTGCTATGTTTCTTTCTGCATCTGTACACAGTAAATTTACATGACAATATGTACCATGCAATTGCAAAAACAGCAATTACATTTTAATAAAGGAATTTAATTTGACAATTTGAATTCTAAATGCTAAGGGATCTTAAATTCAGAGTGACTATCTAGAATGAAACTATCTATCTGCTAAACTTTAGGGAACCCATCAAAGTTAACTGTTGTCATGGAAGATTTTACATCCATAGTGCACTAAAGGAAATACATCATATATATGTAACAATAGGATTTACCTCTACTCTTTATCAAAACACACAATGAGCTGTGCCAAAATTTGTAGAAATCAAGTGCTTTATGACTTAGAATAACGATAGAGGTATGCAAAACTATATATTGTATTTGGATTCAAACTGGAATCTAGACAGTCACAGAATATAAGTTCTGAATGTCACAGTATAAGTTTATTGAAGACGGTCTTTGTTCCCTGAGAGAACCTGTAACTATTTGTTCAGATACTCCAGTTCTTCCCCATGGATACATGACCCTGTATTTGGCTATTACTCACATACATCCTGTTTGCTGTAGTACATTTATCAGCCATCACTAGTCAGTGAGTGGCCTGCTAACTCCTCAGCTTACCATTCTCTTCCTAACAAGAACTGAATAAGGTCTCAAAAGAAACTTGCAATAGCCATTTTGATTCCCAAAATACACCTGTTTCTTGAAATTCACAGGTCAGAATTTTTTTTTAATCTAATGTACTCAACAGCAATTTGCTACTTCCTTAATTGTCAAGTCAAATACTGAAGACCATCGTAAGGACAAGATAAAAGACAATGAATGAAGTGACTCTGAAAATTCAATTTATTTCTATTTTGTAATCCATGCACAGTCAGTGGATACTGGACACGAAGTGAATAAAGAAGCTGAGATACATCATTTCTGAATAGCATGTAGAATTGTGATGATGCCTGATGCTGTGAGAACAATATCTGAAATGAACTATTTTTTTTTTATATTTTGAAGAAGATACTTTTATATCAAGAATTTTTAGAATTCCTGGTAACAAAAATATTTGGATATGTAATTTCACGCTTTAAAGTTTAAAGCAAACTAATTATTAGATATCAGGAGAAAAGCTAATGTGTGGCAGATGATGCCACAGCTGTGGAGATCTTTAACTTCCCTCTGAAGTATTTGATTTTGGCTTTTATGAAAGAAAGGAAGTTGGAATTGGATGTTGGGTCTGAGTCAGCATGACAGCTTCTATTTACCCATTTAATGGAATGTTGTAGCCCAGCTGCTAAGAAAAGTCTTACACTGCAATACGAATATGTAAGTAAAATCTTTTTTAAAAAAGATAAAGGAAGTTTTTCATTAAACTGCATAGGTGTTTTAGCCATTGGTGAATGTGTAGTAAAGATTAGAGTTTCTCACAAATAATCCTAAGAAACATCACTGATTTCCTTTCACAATAGCTGAAGCTGTCACCCACTGGAAGAATGAAGGCTGCGATTCCTCCTGCAAACACATTCAGTGTTCTTTGGTGAAGAGACCCCCCCCACCCCACATATCCATTATTTTCTAGTTCAAGACATCTTTTCGTTAATCAGTTGTAACCGTAACAAATGTTAATTGTAGCGTTTCCCATATAACTCTTCCCCCCTCCCCTTTAAGCTTTACAGTATTGATTTTCACAGTGCAAACGATTCAAAATGCTTAAAGTTTCCTCACTCTAGTTCCTCACAGAATGGCTTGAGTTGAAATTTTTTTCCTCTTATTTTTATTCAGAAACTTCTTTATATGAAAAAAAACACCACCTTTCACGTTCAGCTGATCTGTACATTTTATTTATTCTCCTCCAACTTATTTAATGACCTCCAATTTATTTAATAACAAAATATGTTGATCCCTGACAGATTGGTAGGAGTAAATATGTTCCCCATGCACAACCAGATTATTTTGCCTAAAGCTCAGGCAGAAAGGCTACAGTGCTGTCAGTGCTTTGGTTTAGGCATGCTGTCAGCTGCGTTGAGCAGTGAATGCACATGGCATCAGGGCTCGTGAAGACCGAACAAGGGTAATTTTCACAGGGTCTGTGAAGGAGATAGTGGCGCTGAAAGCTTAACACATCACCCGTATTTCACAGCTTCACCATTTAGTTCGACAAGGCCATCAACAATTAAAGCTATTCTTTGGTCTGTCTGACAATTTTTTAAGACTGGTAACTTTCTCAATTTTATTTCTTTTTAAACTATCTGGCAGGCAGGCACCGTAGCTTTTTACAAACAGACATGCCATTCTCCAAGTTATATGAAGACTGCTGAAATGGGAATGTTAGGAGCATGATTAGAAAATACAACTGTTTTGGTGCATGGGAAGCCTCCCTGAAGCTGTCACTTGATTATCAGGAGGAGAAACACCTGTTAGGAGACTTGTGCATCAGGCTGACCATTGGCGGGATCCAAGCAGACCCTATATGTGTACTGAAATTTGCTGCTGCAGTCTGTGACGTGACTGTTGATCTCTGTAAATTCAAAGCTATCATTCATGGCCATTCATGATTAGAAAAAAAGTTTATTAGGTAGAACTAAGCAAATAAATAATCAAAATAAATTTCTGCCTCTCAAGATGACCTCCCTGCCGTCAACCCTCATGACAGTATACAGTTTTCTTTGTACTACAGAAGAAAACAAAAGCTTCCAAGTATCCTGGGAGTCATCACTGCATTTGATTTTACTCTAGCAGTGATTTCATTTGCTAGCATCCTTCAAAATGTGAATGAATATTTTCACTGCATTGTATCTCAATTTCGAAGCACAGTTTATCAGCCCATCTAAAGAGAAAACAAATCAGAGGTAGGTGGTATGGATTTACTTCAGCAGGGGCAAGAAAGGACCTGAGAACACTCAGAAGTCAGATAATTTGTTGCTTGCATGTGAAAAGTTTAGTTTAATCCCTGCAATGCAATTAGAAAAGGGGTGATGAATATCATGGCTATGATCTGATTAACACTGATGATAGCAAAAGAGCACTAAAAAAAACCCCTAGAAATCTTCAGCATAAAACAAATATGTTGCTACTACTACAGAATATTTCAATCTCATAAATAAAAAAGTAGGAAAATATTTTGCAATCCGGCTACAAGATCATCACTCTTTAATCAAAAAGTTATTATTAGGCCACAGGATATAAATGAGTTTGGGGATTCTCATTTATTTTTGACCTAGAGACTTTTTATTGTAATACACAGAGAAATTCAAATGACACTGTACACTTCAAGCTGATGCAAATTGATAAGTCTGAAAGAAAATCAGTGGGGGAAAGAACGCAAGCAAAATAGTATAGAATCATCAGTGGTATTCTGATACTATAATCATGCAGATGGTACAAACTACATTTTAATTTCTTGACTATAAGCAGTAAAACAACACAGTATTGAAAACTGATATAGAAAAAAGTACCAATGTGCTCCAACATGGCTGAGTGACACCTTTCCTTCTGGGCCTTGGCTCTGACTCACAGTTCTCACCTACATCTGAAAGGACAGAAGTGTGATAATGCCTATGAGAAAGCTGAAATAAATAGCAAGGAAAGAGCAGGGCACAGAGCTACCCTCAGCAGCTACAGTGTTTCCATCACACAGGTTATGGAAACTGTGCTTCAGTCAGACACCTCTTTGAACTGCGAATATAAACATCACTTATGGGTTCATGTGCCTCCCATACAGCGCTCCAAAGAAATGTGTGTTGAGCTTACAAATATGATGAAGGACGAACAGTAGATAGGAACTTCTGGAGTGACAACTGGAGGTTGGACAAGATATTTGAACTGTGCCTATGTTTGATTTTGTGCTATGTAGAGACAAAATCCCAATCTATACTTAGAATAAAATTTGCTTAAACTTCGATTAATTGCTGATATTGAAGCAGCCTCTTAATTCTTACTGTCTTATACTGAGAAAGAAATAAGGTAAATTAAGCTTTTTTTTTTACTGTTTGGTACCAAAACATATGTCAGGTCGTGATTATGAAATAAGATCAGCTCTCAATAAATGATTCTCAAAATATGTTAACGCACACCGCAAATGAACATCTACAATTTCCAGGATGTAAATTTCACTTGCTTAATGAAGGTATTTAGATGACTTTAACAAGCACTTTAATGCTTAATATTCATCACCAATTGTAAAATCTCAAAGAACTATAATAATACAGTGCAAGTATTTACAGTCAAGATTTACAAAGCATGAAACTTGAAGAGTCAGTGCAAAATTGTGTGTGCATCTTCATGTCTGCATTTACAAGGGCAGTAAGCATGCCTAAGCCATATAAATATATATATATATGCACATATATACACACTCAGGTAAGATTTGAAAGAGGAAATTTTGAATCACTTTATGTCAATCTCAGAATAATGGTTAAAGTCTGAGAGAGTCCAGGCAAAATTATTTAGTGATACAAAAACTTCAGTGAAAAGTTAGAATTTATCAGAACTATACAAGCTGTTTAGAAACAATTCAATAAGTAATTCTTATCTGACATTTTTTTAATGTTTTTCTATACAACAGCAAAGTGGATTTCTGTCTTTTGCTTCAGCTATCAGCATGTAAAAAAAAATACTTGCTATATCCATCTTCTTAAAAAAATCCATTTATCATTCCCTGCCTAGCTGATTACACTAAGGCAGTGGCATCACAGCATATCACAGTTAACCATGAGATACTTAATTCCACGCTTACTATCATCATTAAGAAAATATCCTGTCCCACAGGAAACTTCTATGGTCACCATAAACAAAAGATACATCTGCAAGAGTTTAAAAGCTGGTACTGCAAAGTAATTGAAGGTTTGCTGCAGTTTTTTTTCCATATGATGCATCTATTAACTGTTATATGTAATAGTCCAGGAGGTACCCATTTACCCACAAATGTGATTATACATTATTTCTCGCTTTTCATTACAGTGGCATCCTTAGAGTTTCTTCCAATTGGAAAAGAGTCATTGCTTAGATGAGTAAAGGAAGTAGATGAGGCCTTTCTTGCTTGTTTTCAGTTTATTTTGGCTGGAGGTTTTGCAACCAAAGCAAAATATGATTAGTGACAAAACGTAAGCACTTGACTTGTTCTCATTTCCACTGATCTTATGCATTCCCTTTCTATTACAGTATAATGAAGTTTCTGGGGAATGTTCGGCTGCTTCAGATAAACTAGTGTCAATTCAAAATAAAGCTGCCTTGAGGACTAGCGTAGTTCCAAACATACAAACTGTTATTATACTTTCTGTCTTGTTTAGTCAGCAAGATCTGGGCAGCTAGCAAATACAGAGGAATCCACAGAAGGTGCATCAAACCTTCAAATAAGTGAGAAAGAAAACAGCAAGGGAAGAAAAAAGACAATTATACAGCAAGCACACCAATCTACTGATATTGTCAGAGCTTTACCCATCAAAGACATGGTCCATCATCTGGAGTGACTTATGCTTTTGTCTCCTAGATGACAGGATTTAAAAATAAACTATACATTTTCAAGAGACGTGGTTAGACACGGTGAAACTGTTGTGTTTTCATTATACTTAGCAAAAGTCTACCCAGCCATTAGATGACTAAACTTTAATAGCCTTACCAACACAGCGAAATCTGGATGCCCTGCAGAGTTCAGTGATATGGACTTCTGTGTAGAGAAAGGCAGAACTGACAAAATGCAGGTGAGTAGCCCAAAGGAATGCATGCTATTCAGGAGCCTCTGTACTTGTGGGGGGGCAAGGGAGCAGACAAAAGGACCACCATGAAAAAACATTTCACATTCTCATGGGAGGCACATACAGACACACTGCAGTGGATTTCATTTGTGGAAAACAGAAAGAAAAGATGGAGAAAAAGGAATACAGACTGAAAGTCATTTGCTAAACTTTGTCTCATGTCTTGGACTACTTTGAGAAAAAAATAAGGCCCTATTTTATTGAGGCAGGAATCAATCTCCAAGTGAATCAAAGCGTTCAGCAGCTAACAGACACAGATGGTTTCCTATTCATACATTTTTATTCATACATTTTTATTCATGAATTCAATTTTGGATTCAAAAACCAGTATAATTATTGGGAAAAAATGTTCAAATTTCATCCTTCTGTCAGTTGTAACCTAGTAATATATTATGTATTTCTTACCAGAAGGAGCAAATATGTACACAACAAATTTAAATTATCAGGGACAAACTAGGAAAAATAAAGAACTGGAATAATCTCACATGCTTAGCAGAGGGGTTGATTTAGGCTAAATTCAGACTACCCGAATGTAAATGATCATCAGAATCAACTTCATGATCTAGATTAAAGTGTGCCTTATTTCAGCTTGTCATCCAAAAGGAAACTACTGCACAATGCAAGGACCACATAACTTTAAAAGACTATTTACATTCATATTTAGTGAAATGCTTCGTATTAACTTTTATATCACAGAATCATAGAATTACTCAGGTTGGAAAAGAACTTAAAGATCATCAAGTCCAACTGCAGCCTAACCATAGTACCCTAACTCTAACAACCCTCTGCTAAGTCATATCTCTGAGCACCACATCCAAATGGCTCTTAAACACACCTAGGGATGGTGACTCAGCCACCACCCTGGGGAGCCTATTTCAGTGTTTAACTACCCTTTCTGTAAAAAAGTGTTTCCTAACATCCAACCTAAACTTACCTTGGCGCAACTTGAGGTCAGTTCCCCTTGTCCGGTCACCTGTCACCAGTGAGAAGAGGCCTGCCCTGCTCTCACTGTAAGCACTTTTCAGGTACTGGAAGAGAGCAATAAGGTCTCCCCTCAGCCTCCCTTTCCCCTGGCTAAACAGCCCCAGCTCCCTCAGCCTCTCCTCATAGGGCTGATTTTCCAAGCCCTTCACTAGCCTCGTTGCCCTTCTCTGGACCTGCTCCAGTACCTCCATGTCCTTTCTGTACTGAGGTGCCCAAAACTGAACACAGTACTCGAGGTGAGGCCTCACCAATGCTGAGTACAGGGGCAGGATGACTTCCCTAGTTCTGCTCACCACACCATTCCTGATACAAGCCAGGATGCCATTGGCCTTCTTGACCACCTGGGCACACTGCTGGCTCATATTCAGCTGACTGTCCATCAGTACACCAAGGTCCCTTTCCATCAGGCAGCTTTCCAGCCACTCCTCCCCAAGCCTGTAGGGTTGCCTGGGGTTGTTGTGACCAAAATGCAGGACCCAACACTTGGCCCTATTGAAACTCATGTCGTTAACCTTGGCCCATCGATCCAGTCTATCCAGGTCTCTCTGTAGTGCCCTTCTCCCTTATGGTAGATCAACACTCCCTCCCAACTTGGTGTCGTCTGCAAACTTACTGAGGGTACATTCAATCCCCTCATCAAGATCATCAATGAAGATGTTAAACAGAAGTGGGGGTGCCCTGGGGGCACACCGCTCATGACCGGCCACCAACTGGATTCAATTGGATTCAAAATGAGTTGAAGAGTGACAACTAAAGTACAGTCTCTCTTCCTTGATTATATAGTCAGAACTTTAGAGAAATGTATTCAAATAGACAGAATCAAATCCAAATCAGTTACTTTTCTCAATTATTTTTAATACAATTAATAATAAATGCAGGAAGAAATCAGTGATGAACTCAGTGCAGAATGTGATAACTGTTCACCAAAAAATGACACTGTTCAGAATCAAGACTAAAATACCTGCAGTTAATAGTCAACACTATTCTTATAAAAGAAATGAATGTGATTTATTGGCTAAGTATTAATAAGGCACAAAATGCCAAAATCCCCACAAATTGGTACAATAAAGGCAATGAAATAAAGTATACTAGTGTTAGGGTTGTACTACATCAGTGGATCTAGCTTCATGAAGGCAATTCAACTGTTAATCCAATGTAGCAAATTGTGAAGTGTAAAGGAAAACAAAAATTCATTATTATTTAAACAGGGAAAGTTTGAATTTTATCATTTTATAGGAAGAAATTTAGTTGCTTACTGCTTTTATGATGGCTGTTGTGAAATACATGATAAAAATACCAGTACATACAGAAGGGATTTAATTTGAAATGTGGGAGCGTAGGAAAACAGATTGTTCAGTGATATAAAGTGACAGAAAAAACTGATAACTGAATGAGACTGCAAATCAAGTTGAAAGACATTGGGAAGCGTATGGTTGTTCGAATCAGTAGAGAGCTAACTGCTTCTTAAAAAGCAGAGATAAAAGATGCCTATCTGTAGAAAGGAAGAGATTAACCTGTTATGAAGAAAAGTGTAGTAAACATGCCAAAACCAAAGATAATGAAGACTGAATGGCAAGATGTGTAGCCAAGTTTGCCAATCCTGTGGATGAAAACCCTCAGTGTAGTCTATAACAGACCATAAAACAGAGGTATGAAGCAATGGGTGAGGAAGAGAATTCTCATCTTTGTGAGGTTGATTTATTCAGAATTGTGTGGCATAAAAAGTACTAAACAGGCCAAAGATTTAAATAAAAGCCCCAAAAGAGAAACAGAATTGAAGACAAGAAATGATTTTGTGGATAGAGTTTGACAGATATTAACAAGGGAATCCAAATTACCTGCCCACCTCTCCTCCAGATATGCTGCTACAAAGACAACTTAGCGAGATGAGAAACCATTTACTAGGAAATTTTACTTTGCTGTCATACCCATCCTACAGTATTGGGAATGTGCTACTGCAAAGTAGCATACTGTAAGCTGGAGAAGGGCAGCACAGCATTCCCACAGCTCCTCATTACTGCAGTCCTCTCATTGTGTCACACATGGCGCTTGGGTTATTCCTGCCTCTGAACAATGGGACTTGTCTCTTCTGAGCAAGAAGACTTCTCTCTTATGCCCGTGTAGCTAGAAAATGCCCCAAAGCATGATGCATCAAGCAGAAAAAAAACACCATCCTGACTTCATTTTATGTAAATAAAACAAGAACAACATTAGATAAGGCTTCATTTCTGTAACAACTGTTTTGTACCAGTGTGAGGTATGGATGTCACTCTTGCCTGAGTTCCTGCCTCAAAAACAGGTCATACACACCAGGGTGGAACTATCCATACCAACTCCCCAGTCCCTCCTTAGGCCTCACAGCTGCAATCCTACAGTATTTTCTGCCACTGACTTCCCTGTTAATTATTCTTCCCCATCAAGTCTTCACTTCATACATCTTTCCACCCCAAGGGTCTCCCATCCTCCCTTATCCTAGAGCTGCTGTCACATTGCAGATATGGTCGCTTAGAGTGCACATGCTCCCAAATCAAGACTTCTCTTAAAGACTCCCATATTCTTTCTTCCCTTGGGTCACTTCCTATTAACTGCAGCTATTTTGACACTCTTTCTGCTCATTTCTGTAAATCCACTCTGCTGTATACCAGCCCAGCCTGCTCTTACTAGCTACCAGTGATGACTACTGCAGAAGTCAGTCCAGCACTGAATGAACGCCAACAGCCTTCTGGGCAGTAGATGTAAATACCTCAGCTAACTACTAACACCAGGGACAACTCATCCACTTATGCTATACAACTTACTACAAGTGTAAAGGTGTATTTGACAGTTCAGTAAAAAATGGCAATAAAATTGATTAATAGGGGGAAAAAAAAAAAGCTTATTGACTGGAAATGGTTTATGTTAGTTCCTTGGCAACTATTTTCAATATTCTTCAACATTCAGCTTTAAAATGTTGAGTGTGGTAAGAGGACGTACACTTCTTCAGACAGCGAAGGGCAATCTGCAAATAACACAGGCTGCTACTGCAGAGTGAAATTTGTGTTTTTATCTGATGCTGTTGTTTAGAGTCCTCTCGCAACTACAGGAGAAAAACAGCCTGATAACTTTGCTCACTTGCACGCTGCAGTTAGGAGACATTGCTGGCACTGCAAGAAATCATATACAGGCATTTTGAACATTTGATGTAATGATCTTGTGTGATCCATTATTGAGGAATGTTTCTAAAGCCTGCTAGTTGCACACACTTTGTGTAAAAACAGTCCAGAGAGGGAGAGAATAGGAAGAAGGGAAAGTTACAGTGCAGCAGTTACTGACCACAGTTGTTTTTTTGTTGTTGTTGTTTGTCACATTTTCTATGTAGACATATTCAACCTCCTGCCTTACTGTCTGAGCAGGTTGTTTTTTTTTTTTGTGTGTGTGTGTGTGATACGCTGCACCTTGCTAACACATTATGCTTAGTGCGATCCTTTAAGAAAAGTGCTCTTGCACATCAGAACAGCCTGCTGTTTTTCCCATACCGTCATCCTCACTGGCCTAACTGAATCAGCCTGTATCTGTAAGACAGGAGGTGCCCCACTTTCCAAAGACCTGTGTTTCAGTTCTGTATCACCCACGATCATACTGTAGGATCAAAAAGTACCTAGGAGGAATTTGTCCTGACACCAGAAATATGATTGCGTATTATGGAATAACACTAAATATATATTCATATATCAAGGCACAATGTATTACATTTTTTTTTTCCATAAAGTAAGCCATCTCACCACACAAGATAAGAACATGAATATCTTAGCCTTTTCCTTTTGCACACAATATCCTAAATGAAAATGGAAATTGCCTTGGGTACGAAAAAAAAAAAAAAAAAAGATATTTTTAATATGACATGGATTTTTTCATCCTCTAGAAATGTATTTTTATACATTTTTATATATTCTCCTTATTTTTATACATTCTCCTTATGTTCAGCCCGTCTAAGAATTTGTTTATTGCAATTCGTCACTAAATTTAAAATAAGTTACAGCAGAATTATGTGGTACACACATACCATATAAAAGCATGCATATATGATATAAAAATAAGTTAACATTCAGCTAAGGTGGGTGTGCAGCACACAGGAAGAGAACAGAATTTAATTCAAACATTATATAAGATATGAGCTTATGCATTTATATTTATAAAATATGTATAAGTGTTTACATAAATTAAATGGCAAATTTCAGATTTAAAAAGAAATGGTGCACCCTTAAGAAATAGCTCTTTGAAGTTAATCTTCTGCTTTAGTAATTTGACTTTCAAGAGTGCTTAATATCCAACAGTACTCAGTAAAAGTGATGAGATAATGCTGGTTCTCAGCATTATGGAAAAAAAAGATTTTGTAAACAGCCTCCATGGGAGAAGTGAAAGGATCACTGCCTGTGAGGGAGATCGACAGAGCTTAATGGCCATTGGTATCCCATTTCGCAGTCTGCCCAGTGCCACTTAGGTGCAGTGTCCTGAATCCATGCTGTAACAGCTCACATTTAAAACCTCATTTGACTCCAGTTCAGTGATTTACTAGTTGTCCTTTGGCTGGTTTCTTTATGATCCTGCTAAGGAACAGAGGATTTGACGTTGGGTAACAGCAACAGCCAATATATTTTAAGCTGAGAATCTGTGCTGTCAGTCAGGCTATTACATTTTTGAGTGATGAAGAAAATGTACCTTCTCTGAGTGATACATTGACTAATTCAGTTAAGCAGTGTATGAATTGCCAATCGATTCTTCCCATTTGCAAAGCAGTAGGTTTGAGGCAGACAGACCTCACTCACCAACTCTTGGAGCGCAAGTGGGCAAAGAGAGGCACCGTCAAATCACTCAGTTTTCTATCTGGTTGCAAAGTTTTTCATTCCTGTTCTCAGAAAAATGCTAGCCATTTCTTTGTACTTGATGATCACTTCTTTTGTAGTTAAGCCTATCAACACTTACAATGTTTTGCTGCTGTGGCTATCTCCTTCGAACAGAATTCAGCTTCCAGGACTGTTAGAATTGAGAGCCTGGCTTTTAGGGGTGTGCAACAGCGAGCAGCTTTTCAAAGGCAGCTGTCAGTAGTGAAAAAAAAACCCAAACAAACAAAACAGGCCACGGGCTTAAATATCTGCTAATTGCCCTATACACTTGCTGCTGGAAAATTGTTCCGGCACTGAGTGCAACAGGTTCTGACTGCTCAAGTCTCTACCCACACTTACGGATGCTTTTAATGACCGAAGTTGCCCATCAGCTCACCAGCTGCATTTTAGACACTGAATGTAAGAGGCAGAACAATTTTTTGTACTTGGAAGAAAGCCTGGAATCCTGAATCTAAAAAACAACTTCACACAAAGACTTTTCCTCCGGTCAAGGTATACCATAGCAACCAATAACTGGCTGGAAGATCGTCCTAAAAACTCAGGCGTTCATAACTCATTTGAGAATAACAAAATGCCCATCAGGCAGCATTCTCTTCAGGAGATGGAAAACGAATTGTCCGCATGATAGCTGCTGCTAGCAGAAACAGAAAAAAAGTAGGTCCTGAAGAATTAGTTGACCAATACCATGACAGATTGTTCTGCTTGTTTTCCATGTGAATAGGAAAATATTTTAATAATCCAAGATCATCCAATTACTTCAGGATTTACATTTCAAATTATGACTCATTTATTTTATAACAGTTACGCACCAGTGATTTATAATTTTGATAGTAAAATCCTCTCAGGGCTGGAATCCAGCATATGAGAAGAAAAGACGTAATTTATTTTTTCCTTTATTGTTTTGAAGGTTATTGCTTTTGGCTATGTGTGCGTGTTTAAAAATTCATATACATGTCTAAACAAAACACTGACATAATGTTTAAAAGACAACATTTTACAGACGATTAGCTCATAGTGTTATTAATCTCCACCTCAGCATTCAGTTCTGATTCCTGTCTTCAGGTCCTACCTTCAAGCTGGGCCTTGCTGTCCTGGTGGTAAGGACATGGCAGAGAAGCACCTGAAAAAAGGCCTTTTAGCTCTGAACTACGACGAATGTAGGTAGATCAAGATCACCACGGATCAACACTGGTGGTGACAGTCCTTTCACCTGTGAGCCAGAAGGCCGGCTGCAACTGTTACCAGAGGGATCTGAGATAACATCTAGCTGTGCCAGACATGTCAGCTCGGCCTGCAGGTCTGGAAGGCCTTCAGGTTTACAGATCTCTCTGTCTCCAATTCTTTGATAAACTTCAAAATATTACTGGTCACGCTGTCAGACAGTTTTGGTAATATTTTAAAAAGTAGGACAGAAATTAAAGTGATATCCCTTGTCAACTAAAAATAGAATTTCAGGAAATGTTTGCCTCATTTCACTGAATCTAAATATATTACAATTAAATTTGCTGTATTTACCTCTGCTTCCTCTCTATTAGCTGGTGCACTGAACTGTCTATGTAAGACAGCTCTGAACAAATGAAAAGTACAGGAAAATAGTAAGAGAGAAGTAGTTGAATTTTTGTTCTTAAACGTAAATAATCATCTGTTATCATCCCCTAAACTAATAAAATAAGTGGTATATTAACACTTAGTGTTTTGAGGCAGAAAATTCTGCAGAATTTGAAGAGCTATTTCTTCTTTTCTTTCTATTCCTTTTAATATCTGTGCCAAGTCTTTGCCGGTGTTTGTCTTACATAATTCTATGAAGTTATTAAATCCCTGTGATGCGAATGTTACAGCATTACAGAGAAATAATTTTTGTACTTAAAGACAAGAAAAACATATATATACATCTAGGGAAAAATATTTCTATCGATTATTTAGATTACTGTGACCCAGATGCCCGAAAGCTGCCTTTGCAGCTTACTGCCTTGTAGTTTAGCAGTAGATGATAACATGCCTGGTGCATTGCCTCCCTGCTGTCACCATCTATTTGGCATAAAAATGGATACTTTGATAGCACATAACGCTTAATAGGCTAAAAGCTGAGTATGGATCTTAAACTGGGATAATAAGAATGACTGGTTTGGGGATTATAAATTTAATACTGCAAGCACTTTTTAAAATATAATTTTGTATCAATTTAAAATGGAAGTACTTTACAAGTTATTCATGTAATGATATACACACTGTTTTTGTAAATACTCTTTCAATTAATCTAACTCATTAGATCCCTAGATTTTTGGAAGCTATTCTTGTAATTACTATTCAGTAGCATGTATATGGCATAACCTCCTAGAGACTGAAGATCTTTTTAGCTTCAGAAACCAAAGAGCTGGCTTTCCTAGAACAACCGGATCTCAGTCATGCTAAGCCAATGGGAACTGAGAGTACCTGGGTACCAATTTTCCAAGCTGCTGTGCACTGCAAGCCAGGCACCCCAAAGAAACGAGAGTCACCACAGTTTCTAAATCAACTATACTGCCCTGATGCCCCCTCAGTATTTTTGTACATGAAGTCCTTTTCCAGTACAAACTGGAGTACAGCATCACCTGAGGGCACAATGACGCTGCACTATGCAGGCCGCATGTGATCAGAAGCTATACCAGTGTGAGTCTTGCCTTGTTCTGCTCGTACCAACTGGTAGCAACAATCTCCCTGCGTTAAGTGGTAGTATTTTAAAATTTTAAGCTTTTATCCAGAAGGGCAGCCATGGAAAATGGATATTATAGGTCACTGGTTGCGTATTGGGAAGGTTCCTGAGCACAGGGGAATCGGCGAGCGTCTGAAGCCATTTTCTAGCAAAATACACTGCATATATATTGAAGTTGCTACTGTTCTGAACTTCAAAAGTAGATGCAAATTTTCCCTAAATTAGTCAATCAAAAAAAAAAAAAAAGAAGAAAAAAAAAAAGAGGAAGCTATTCTTCAAAAAGGGATAGTTAGAATGAGTCATGTTGCTAATCAGATTTCATCAGCATTTGCCATTTCTAAACCTTTTCTTAATGAACACATTGTTTAGATGAAGGATGCCAACATGTCCTCTGAGAAAGTTTTTCAGAAATCTAAAGTAGAGATATAGAGGGGAAAAAAAAAAAAAAAAAAAGCAGAGTGTTTGGTAGCTGATATATACCATTATCCATCTGCCTGTTAGGTCCTTCCCAGTGAAATAATGCTGCTAGTGAGGGCTCTGCCAACTGCATTTGCAATTTTCTTTCAGTTTTAAATAGCAGGCAATTTTAGATCCTACTTACATTACCCATATGATTTTCTCCAACTGAAAGTCCTTCTGTTACTATTTTCCACTGACAGAGAAAATATTGTTTGATATGCAATCTGTTCCTTGCCTTACACATTTCAAATTTCAGCTTGTCTCAGCAATCAGCTCACTATTTTCTCTTGACAAACCCTCACCTCAGCGCTTACAGCTCAGAAACTGCACGAGGAAAGTTACAATGTTACTGCCATTCCAAGGCACGCCTTTCTATTGAACATCAAACAAATTCCACCGGAGAGAGAATCTGCAGAGAGATTCGATCATGCAGTATATTATTCCAGATAGCTCTTTTTAAAATGGAGGTATCTTGAAATACGTGGTAATAATATCACTACTGCAGTAAGCACAGGTTAATATACAAGCTTGCAGAAGGGAAAGTTAACTGTGGAGTGCCCCACCTGCGCTAATTTGGGACAAACAGCTTCATCCAGGCGTTGGAATGGGTGATCCCTGTGGGTTCTTTCCAACTCCGGACATTCAGTGACTCTGTGATTCATCTTCTGTGGTGGTCATCCCAAAAGCAGGGACAGGGAGGAAACCTGGATTCAGAGCGCTGCAACTCCTCAAATAATGAAACCTCCAGATTTTCTAATCTCTGCCTTCCTAACTGGTTTCATACTGAGATGGTAAGTTTCCATTCAAAAGGCAGCAGGAACACGAAGAAGATACAACAGCATTTTGATCCCTATGCACAAATACTGTGCAGAGTACACTCCCCTCCATCTATCTTTTCAGCCCAGCAGACTGTCAGAGATATGTAACATGAAATGCTCCTCTCCAGGAAGCCCAGGATGCAGAAATCTTCCCCATCTCTCCAGCACTGTCCTTGTTCCCAGGAATAAAACAGGTTAGGCAATACACACAGCATGCAGCCTACACTAAGCATATCCCTGCTAGGTAACACCAGAATGGTAAGGACCTGAAGTATCATGCAGCTGTTGATATGATGAAACTGAAAGATCTTTCTCAGTCTATTCACATCTGAGCAGGGCACGTAAACATCAAAAATCATAGAATCACAGAATCATAGAATCACCAAGGTTGGAAAAGACCTACAAGATCATCCAGTCCAACTGTTCACCTATCACCAATAGCTCTCACTAAACCATGTCCCTCAACACAGCATCCAATCGTTCTTTGAACACACCCAGGGTTGGTGACTTCACCACCTCCCTGGGCAGCCCATTCCAGTGCCTGACCACACTTTCTGAGAAGTAACATTTCCTAACATCCAGCCTGAATCTCCCCTGCCACAGCTTGAAACCATTCCCTTTAGTCCTATCACTAATGACACGAGAGAAGAGGCTAACGCCCAGCTCACTACAACCTCCCTTTAGGAAGTCATAGAGAGCAATAAGGTCTCCCCTGAGCCTCCTCTTCTCCAGCTCCTTCAGCCTCTCCTCATAAGGCCTGTGCTCCAGACCCCTCACCAGCTTTGTTGCCCTTCTTTGAACACGTTCCAGGGCCTCGATGTCTTTCTTGCAGTGAGGGGCCCAAAACTGGACACAGTACTCGAGGTGTGGCCTCACCAGTGCTGAGTACAGGTGCACAATCACCTCTCTGCTCCTGCTGGCAACACTGTTTCTGATGCAAGCCAGGATGCCATGGGCCTTCTTGGCCACCTGGGCACACTGTGCACAAAAAAAGTTAAAGCAGATGGATACTAACCCAAACGTTGACTGTCCATCACTGTTATCATTTCCTTACTTGCAGATGAAGGAACAGCTCAACCTTGATTTGTATCTCCATATTAATTTTGTCTTTTTCTGATGGTTCTGTGGACCACTACAGAATGTATGAATCCCTTGAAGCATTCAAGACCAGGCTGGATGTGGCTCTGGGCAGTCTGGTCTGGTGGTTGGCAACCCTGCACATGGCAGGTGGTTTGAAACTAGATGATCATTGCGGTCCTTTTCAACCCAGGCCATTCTATGATTCTATATGTAACAGTTCATAGGCAGACAAATTGCTAGAGGAGATTTGTCTGCCTCAGAGCAGCAAAGAGGCAGCACAGCCCCATTTTTCATCACCAGGAAAAGGGATGGCTGCTGTGTTCTGCCCCGAGACTCCTACTTCTTTAAGTAAAGTGGTTGTGTAAGTACATAAAACAAAGCCAGTTGAAGTTTATAATTACTCTTAATCTACTGACTTTCTCACTCACAGAGCTAGAATAGGAAACAGATATACTCCTGTATGAAGTTTTAATATTCTGAGTTTCATCTAGCAAACTTCTAATAAGATGTCTGTCTAATATCTCTGCCACTGAAAGATGGCTCTTGTAAATCTTGCTAACACAAATGGTTATGCTTCCTGAAAATGGCTTTCTTGTCCAATGAAGAAATCATATCCTTTTTCGAATTAAAACAAAAAAAGTTGAGCTGCCAAAAAGCAGTTAAAAATGTAGTTAAAAAGTCACAAACTAATTATATTTTCCCACTCTTCTATACAACTTCCATCTGTTTGGTTTTTTTTTTTTGTTGTTGTTGTTGTTGTTTTATTATTATTTGTAGTTAAGATAATATTAGTTATCCAGATGGAATATAATGTTACCTTCTGACTAGAGAAGCAGAAATATTCAGGATAAAAAGAGCAGACAGAATTTTAAAGCTACTTTGATACTTTTGACAGAAGATAAGACATATTTCAGGTGCTTGATTTCAGGCTGCAGGATCTTCAAGTTTATGAGTTCCATCTGCAGTGACAGCACTCAAAAGCCACTAAGGAACACAAAATGAGCCGCCAGCACTGTTGTACAGTGTCAGCCCAATGCAACTGTTTGCTCTGCATTTCACTGGGAAAGAATTTTGAGCAAACACACACAGACCTGTTGCTTCAAGTGTACCATACACTGCTCACCATGATGCTGAAAGAGCTGCAACTTCTCTGGCATCCCTCCCTGTGCATGGCAAGTGGAGGGAAAGGCTGGGAACAAGCGGTACCAAAATAGGCACAAAATGGACTGCTGGATTCACTGGACTGGCAGCTAACTCACTGAGTCACCATGGGGAGCCTGTGCATACAGCAACTGCAGCATTTCCCTTCTCTATCAATTAAATGAAGGTGCAGCTCAGCTTGTGGCTGGAGGAGCAATCCATGTTATTGTCAGGGCAATGGAAAATGCGCACTGTGGGGGCTACTCCTCATTCTACCCACCTGGAGCTACTCATCCCAATGGGAGATAAACAAAAATTTATCTAAATGCCAGTGATAGACTGAAGAATAGCAAATCTACAGTTCAAATGAAATCCACCACCCACTGGTGAAAAATCCTGTATGTTTTAAACAATTACAGAACAGGCTTGGCCTAATATAGGGAAATAACATCCAGTTCTCTTGCAAATTTAAGAAAATTGGAACAGGTTTTTAACAAGATACTGTATTTCAGAAATCTATTCAATATTTCAGCTCCTAATCTGCTTGGGAACATTAAATTTATTAGAAATATGCTATTTTATCAGTAAATGCAAATGTCAATTCAGTCTGCGCATCTTTAACACAAACAGCTTAATCCTAATGAGAAATTACATTTGTTCTGGTTTCTCACCAGCACATTTGAATTACATCTCAGCTGAAGGCACAACCTTGATTTTGGAATTCCTGTTGACATCTCGTTAACAGTGAAGCTGAAGGAAAACTTGTCACAAATAAATGTAAAGGAAAAGCTGATTTAAGGAAAAAGTTCAACTCTTGCTGCACACAGAATGATGCACAAAACAGATTTATAAAGAAAAAAAATATTTTACCTTCAGAATAATTTTAAAACACTGTGAACTATTTTGGTTGCCTCTTCAGTTGCAACTTTGGCTGCATTGAGTGCAGTGCAGTGACCTTTTTTTTTTTTTTTTTCTTTTTTTTTTTTTCCCCCAAACAGAAACAAATGTAACTATCCTTTAGCATTCTTAAATCAAAAAGCTTTACAAAATTATTTCTTCAGAGAAAACCCTTCCGCTGGGAGTCCTAACGTTAATGTTATTAAAAGAAAGGTCATTCTCTGAAACATTCTCAAAAATGCTGTCGCTGTTATTTTGGCAAAGTGATACGGGGAAGCTGTAGTTCTGTGCTCTGGAAATAGATGTCAACAATGAGGAAGCTTATCCTGAATTAATAAATATACATGTTGACTTTCAGCTTCATTTCACTGGAATAATTACTGCACATCATCACATCAACAAGCCAGCAATCAGCAGTCTCAGTCTCAGGTCACTGACTGCCTTCTGAGATGTTTATCTCCTGACCACGTACAATCTTCATGCAAAATTTTTGATCTTATTAGGCGGTTAACTGTTAAATATTCCAGCAGCTGAGAACTCAAACTTTTTGTATATCCGTTTTTAAATGTATGAGTGGCACAAGTAAAAAACAAAAACAAAAACAAAAAACAAAACTGCTAAGAGAAACTTTAAAATAGCATCACCATGAACTGGGTGAGCAATGATTATCATTAACCACCCGAACGAGAGTGCACATGTAACAAGACATGGTGCTGCACAGTTCTGAACATGATTTTTCTTCTTAGAGTTCACCTGTTACTTCTGCTGATCTTTATTGTTTAATTTTTGTTGCATTCTTCTGCTTTGAACAAATTTAATGGTAAAGATCATGAAGGGATAAAGCTATTTCAAGCAATGGCTCTAAGGAGACACTCAATGACAGGACACCAGGTCTCATTATTCCAGGCCACTAGAATAAAATTCAGAATTGGAACAATTTTAACAGCCCATATGAAATAGGGACTGTTTTTCATTATGTTGATGGTTCCTGTAAATTCCCTGCACAGATGCAGGAGTCATCTGCCTCAAAATAAGTACAGAGAAGGAATTACGTGCTTGCTCCTAAGAGGCTGAAATACAGGTGATGAAGTAACATTTTACTCTTTAAAAACCACCACAGATCCTCTGTCTTTTACCTGAGTGGGCAGAAAAGACCCTTTGTTACCTTACTTCAAGGACTCTAATCCATCACTCCTTCAGGACCAAGAGGACATAGCCTGGCCGTGAGTCTGAAGGACTGCTGAATCCTTCTGAGAACCAACCTACTGAAAAAGTTGAAAAAACAAGCTGCAGCTTAACAAGCACCACAGCTCATTATATTTTGATCTCATTCTTCAGTTTTCTCATATTATCCAATACAGTTCTTCAAAAAATACCCTTAAAATAAACTTAAGTATTTTTTTCCCCCAAGAAGGCTCTTTTGTTTGTAAGTGTTTAGTGGTGGTAATAACCTCAAAATAATAATAAATAAGAAAACAAACCAAACATTTAAAAAACAAGGAAAGCGTGTGGCCAGAAATAAGTGTTATCACCTGCTAATTTGCCTTCTGTGAATCTCTTTCTCTCAGCTTGAGATGTTTATTCTCTACTAGATCATCAAAGATAAAGAGTTTCTCTAACCTGCTTTTGTCTGAAACTATTTCAGTTCCACTGCAAGTAAGCTTTGCATCACAGTAGTTCTACTATGAAGACCATTTTCTAAAGTGTAAAAAGCACAGTTCACAATATAATACAGAAAAAAAACCCACACCGTAATATAATAAAAAAAGAAGCAGCATTTCTCAGTGCTCTACTGTTATTATACATGGCCAGTTAAGAATCTTTCCATTTGTTATCTTTTTTTTTTTTAAACAGGTGTTGCTTTTTGTTTTTGTTGTTGGTTTTCTTTTGTTCGTTTGTTTTGCAAGAAGCATGCCAACAATACTGTGTTACTTCCATAGATATGGAGACTGTGAAAATGCAGTTTTTTAAATCTAGAAAAAAAAAAAAAGAGGTAATTATTTTGAAATTACTTTTCACACCATTACCACCCAGCTACAAAGGTAGAAGTTTAAAAAAAACCACCCAAACAAACAAACAAACAAAAAATCCCATTCTAAACCACTCAAAACCTTAACATGAGAGAAGTACGTAACACGATGGATATAACCAAACATACTTAAAACTCTTATGTTTGGAATACTGCTGTTAGAACTGCTGTTAATGCTAGCAGTAATGATCATTGCGGGGTAAGTTTTATGGAGATAAATGTTAGTATGAAAATTGAAGCTTGGTCTTTTGAATTGCAGAGGATCATTTTCCTTTGTGAGCATGACCACAGTGGGATAATTACTCTGACATTTAAACATTTTCTTCCTTTTAAATTGTTTATGCCCTTTAAGCAAAACAGCTGATTATGAATTTCAATGTTTTTCATCAGTCTAGCTCTGAGATTGTCCTAAGTTGCAAATGTTGAGATAATTCACCAAAAGACATCCAACTATGCTTAATTTTCATTAAACCTAATAAAATTTAAGTACTAGCAGATTTCCTTTCTTTTTTTTAATGCATTGTCAAAGCAAGTCTTTATTGCTCCAAGACTGTCTTAATCAAAATGTTATAATGGATAGTTAGGGAACACAGCCTCAGTGAACACTGAATGAAGGGCAGTTTAATAAAGCAACCTTAATTTAAATTAGTCTCCCTAGTTTAAGTTGCATGAATTGCATTTTTTATTCTGGCCATAAGTTATGAAATGCTGAGAATACAGTAAAAAAAGAGGAGAGGAGAGGAGAGGAGAGGAGAGGAGAGGAGAGGAGAGGAGAGGAGAGGAGAGGAGAGGAGAGGAGAGATGTATTTTTAAATATTGGTGATTGGGAGGAATGTTATTTCTGCTGCTTTGCTGAAAGGGTCACATTACCTCAAGCGGATGATTCCTGGCTCGTACTCCCACTGTAGGAAGTGGTGTCCAGTTCTCCTGCTTGAACAGGGGACCACAGGCTATGGCCCCCTCTTTGGGCTGATGGGGACAGAATTTACTCATAAGGACTATGAACTAACAACACAGAGTCTCATTGTGTCTTCTCTTTTGTCTGCTCCTACCACTCTCCATCACTTGTTAGCCACACAGGTGTCCCGCAAAGTTGGCAAACCAGAAAGGAGGTCACTTAACAAAAGCAGTTTGTTCTCCAACTGCTCTGTGAAGGCCACAGGTACTTGCAGATATTTTCAAAAGAAGCCCAGGGCAATCCTCTAGGATCTGTCTAGCATCTGGCAGGGATGCAGGTGCTTCAACTTGACCTGCACCAGCTGGGCTCATATGGAGTCAGCACAGCTGTCAGCATATTACAGCCAAATTCTTGCTTCTTGAGAGGCTGCACTCGATGTTATTTTTTGATGCTGGCAACTCAGAAGTCAGTCATGTGCTGTTTGACCTATTCTAAACTCAGATTTTGCACGCACAGAATGTAACAAGGATTTCAGCCGGCAGTATGCAAGACGATGTAATTAATAGCACTTTTTTGTCTCTGACTTCCATTATTTACATACAGCCCAAGGTGAAATTACCACTGTCCTAGGAGGTTCTGCATACTTTTACAGTAAAAAGCCTTCCCTAAAATGAATGACCTTAAAAACAGAAATAAATAAATAAATCTCTCTTTCAGTATTATTTTCCTATTCAGAATGAGTTTTGCAACAGGGAGGACGTGCAGACACTTTCCTAACTTTCACTCAGTAGTACAAAACAGTTGTCACCATTCAGAGAATACATCACCAGCCTGCTCCCAGATCAGATTAAAATTGCCATTAATACCTGGCACTGGAGCAGGCTGCCAAGAGAGGTGGTGGATGCCCCATTCCTGGAGACATTCAAGGTCAGGCTGGACAGGGCTCTGAGCACCTGATGGAGTTGTGGGTATCCCATCCCTGTTCACTGCAGGGGAGTTGGACTAGATAACCTTTAAAGTTCCATTCAAACTCAAACAATTCTATGATTCTATGATAATATCCAAAATAACACAAGCCCTTGGTACAAAAAAGTAATGTCAGTGAGAGTTTTTGAAATCTCTTCCTTCTTCCCTTCCCTTTTCCCTCTGCAACTGTTCCCCCGAGTGTTCTGTGGCAGAAAAGTGGGACACACGTCTGGAGGAGCAGGCTGCATCCTAGAAAACACCCTACAAAATGTGCAAGGCTCCCAGCCAACAGGTGCTCTGCTCTTCTCATGAAGTGGCACTAGGGAAGCCCAGAACAGCCCCTGGTAAACCACTCAGGCTTCCCCATCACTACTGAGAAACGCATTTTGAAAGGTGGCTGAAAAGCTTAGGAGAGGGCGGAAAAAAGCCACAAATCCTGTCTGAAGTCTGAGGAAAATGCTTTATGGTCAGGGTTCTAATGAGCTCAATCTATTTATTTATCTATCACAAACAACATTTTGTGGTGACTTAATTACAATATATGAAGGTTTCGAAGGGAAGAAACAGCAGATATTAAAGAGCTCTTAGGTGCATGGGAGGAACAGAAAAATCTTCCATCAGCCAGAAAGAGAAGCTGAGTAGAAGCATATCAGAAAAGGCAACACATTTTAACAGTGGGGATTCCCTCACCCTTCAAGTCCCAGAGTTCAGACCAGATGCAATACAAGATTTACAATAGCAAAACACAGCTTTTACTTTAAATCACCCATGAATTGTCTGTAAGCAGGGCTAACTATATGCTATGCAATGAACTGCAAAGCGCCAGAGTACAAGTGGTCAATGCTCACAAAGGGTGCATGCAGCTCAAGCTCTCTTGAGAAAGAGAGAAGAATTAAGAATCTTTTTTTTCCAGAAAGGAAGCATCTCCTTCCAAAATTGATTCAGAGTAAGAAACAGTATTTACATGTTCTAAATTCATTTCATTCACCTTTCTTAGTTGAAGTCACTCTTTGTCTGGCTTTAAAGAATTTTGTTTGGGCAAATAAAAGCGGTGACAGCCCAACATCATCCAAAGGTTGGCAAACAAACATGGACAATGCAGTGACAAATTATTCTTACTCATGAATCTTTGCCTGGGCACTGCCCTTGCAACATTAAGGACAATCCCTTAGCCTATCAAAATCTAAAGCTACATTACCAAGAAGAGTATTAAATCACTTAAGATGCATACATAGTTATTAATAGTGAAATTTTGGAAAATACTACACAAAATCTGGTTTTGGTGTTTTTTTTTTTCTTGTTAATATTAGAGAAGCACACACAGTAAACCTTTCTCATATTACCAGTCTCTTAACCCTAGTAAAGCATTTTTTAAAACTGGATACAAAGATACTGAATCAAAGCAAATGAATAACATAACAGAAATGATTTTGCAATGTCCTCTGCCTCTTCTTGCACCAAAACTGGTAAAAATATGGAAGCCACAAACATGGCTCTTTGGCACAATGTCTTTCTTGAATCTGTGCTACTTACTTTGGCAGGACACTGATTTAAGCATCACCTTCGGCAGACCTCCTCAAACCGGTAAAATACAGCTGAATTGCAGGTTGTCCTTAACACAGATACGATGAACATCTGGGAGTTGCTCGGGTTAATGGGTATGTGACACAGCAAGGTGGATTCACTCACACATCCCTTAATTAACACATTTATAAATATTCATAGGTTAACTAGCTCTCTAATTATTCCCAGAGACTTAGGGAGGCCTAATCTTCTATTAGAACCTTGCCCTTTTATCTTTCTATCTACTAGCTTCTTTTTGACCAAATGTTAAATCTGGCATTTGAAAAACTGTGAATTAGAGAGTGCTCATTAGAATTTGGAGAACTCATTTCAATGCAAAGTTAATTTAATTAAAACAAAGGGCAATATAAACAGCATGGTGCAACAAGCTAAGCAAGGAACACTAAAGACGTGTACTACACTGTATTATTTCAGGTGTAATACCATTTTGCGTTAGTATTCTTCATACAACAGTAAAGCTTGAGGCAAAAGCTGAAAGAGCACTCACTATTTCATTGTACAGATAAATGAATATGTCTCACGAGTATGCATATGTTTCAGCACACTGTGCATTGCATACAGATTACTGGCATCTTACTTTCCTCCTGTTTAATGGTTGGACTATGCTGTCCCTCTACTCCGCAAACATCTTCAGGTCACCATGGGACCTACCTGATCCATTAGAATAGGCCACAAAAGCAGAGACCAGGCTTTCTGAGAGGTGATGGTAAGGCAGCCTGTGATCTATCAAGATGTTTTGAACACGCCTGCATTTAGCAGATCAGACCAAACGGCAGAGAGGATGTAGATGCCCAACAGATTCCTGCACTGGTGCATTCATGGTAGGCTGGCCAGGCATCTGAGCTGCTTTGCTGGCTAAATACTGCCCTCTCCCAGCTAATCTACTGCTCACTCACTCCTGATCCCTTCTAGCAGAGAAAAATAATGCAAGGAGATTAACCTATGTAGAAAAGAAAAACATTTGCAATTTCAACAAAAGAACTGTTTGGAATCATTTCTCCAGGATTGCTAAGCTCTCGAGTAATCTCATGTCCACTAGTAGTAATAATTTAATGTTCAGAAAGTAAAACCCATAGTATATAGAAACTTGTTATCAGCCTCATTACGTTCATCTCTTTCAGATTTTCCTTTGCTTGAGGCAGAAGTGGCTTTGCAGAATCACAGCTGAAATATCACCTAGAAAAAAATGCAACCCCCTACCTTTGAGAAATAAAACATCTGTAACAACTGAAATACGAGACCAACAACCCTTCTTGCGAGAACTCCAGCCCCAAGATCTTAGCGTAAGTTTGGCCCTACCTGAGAGCCCAGAACCCAAAGACAGGAAGGGCTGAAGCTGCACTGCATCAGCCAGACCAGGGGATATATCACCAGTACAGGTGATGCTTGGATATGAATGTCCAGATACATTTGCTCAAAGGCTAGAAAACAGACAAGAAATAGGTAGAAGAGTGGCACAAAACCCAGCTATTTCAGAAAGAAAAGAAAAAACAAACAAACAAACAAAAACCTTCCCATGTTTTGTTTTGTTTTGTTTTTGTGGAATCAGGAAAGTAAATCTGATTTGTAAGTAATTTGAACTGAAACAAACAGTGCTGAATGAGACAGATATTTCATAAATCTTATGCTGACTACAGGGGATACACTTGTAGCCACATATCACAAGTTATCAGGAGTGTGACTAAAGAGTTTGGGTGTCAGAAGTCACAAACATAATCAATCTCAGAGCCAATGGCTTCCTTACCTGCCCAAAGCCTTCGTACTGGAAGATGAAGGCAAAATAACACAAGGCTTGTGAGAACAGTTTTACAACAGATTTGCTCAAAAATAATTTGATAACTGTGTTTATACGATGCATGGAGAAGAGAATTCACTGTTATGCTGTAATCAGAAACAGATTATGTATCTTTCATGTTTGTCTTATGAGGACATTACAAAGAAATAAAGTATCATCGTTTATAACACTGATATAATAGTTAAGGAATACACACTGAAACCCTCACCAGCACTGTGCCAACTGCGCTACTTTTTGGGCATTGTTTTGCATCTCCAAATTCTTTTCCTTAAAAAAGACAGTATTTCCTATGATCTCATTCATTTTTCTTTTATTCACAACCATTTTTCCCTTATGTCCTATTCCCACTCTTCCTCACTATGTTTTCTCTGCATTTCCTTTCCCCTTTTCCTCGGTTCTTTCTGTTTCAGTAATCACAAGACGTGAAGTATACTGTCAGCCTGTAAGTATTTTATCATGAAAAATGCATCCGAAAAACACCCTGATTTGAAGACTTCAGGAATTACATTCATATTACAATGACAGATAAATACAAAGTAGTGAAGAGCAATTATAGCTGCTACAAAACGTAGCAATTAATTCTTTGCAAAAAAGCATAATCTCAGTTCCTGTATTGAAGAACACAAGTTAGTACTGTTATGTGTCATTTTATGCATAAAAATATAAATTAGATTTTGATACTAAACAAACTCAGTCTGAAAAGTTTTGAAGTTCACTAAAAATACTGTAAACACAATCATGAAACCTGAAATGATATCCACTCCTCCCCTGGCACTGCTAAGCATATCATGTTCAAGGAAACTAGTGCAGAATGGCACTTTAAGTAATCTGCAGTGCTCATGGCTAGTGCCCACGTTACGTACTGGCCATGCTCACATTACACAGCATTTGATGCTCTGGCTTTAAAGCTTCTCAACCACGTGGAAGTAATTAATAACCTTTTGTGAAAGAAAATGATGAGGTGCATTACACTTTTCATGGCACAACTGATATAGCTAACAGTACTTTGCAAATGATGAATTTCTTTTGGAAGGAGGCAATACGTAAAAAATAATGAATTTGAAAAGAAAGACAAGGTATTGTTATACAATACAAAATTTCTAGAACAATAATGATTGATATGTGCTGCCTGAGGTTCAGATACAAGCAAAGGGTAAAATAAAAAAGTTTGAATGACCCAATGAGAAAGTAAATTAAGGAAAAGACGGTAACATTTAAAATATAACAACAGCAAGATTTCACATGGAGAATGAAACATTGGATGCAGAGAAGTACTGCAGGAAGTCAGAAATATTCCTGAAGATTTATATTTACAAATACAAGTTGGCCAAGTATAACATAATTCTTTTCAGAAATATCTTTAAGCATATCATTTCAATATGGCCCCACTTGTAGTACAGTGCCCTGATATGTGGCCCTCAACACAGAAAAAAGGAGGAACTGTTGGAATGGTTCCAGAGGAAGGTCACGAAGATGATCAGAGGGCTGGAGCACCTCTCCTATGAAGAAAGGCCACCTCACTGTGGCCTTGCAGTACTTGAAGTGAGCTCATTATCAGGAGGAAGACTGACTTTTTCTACGGTCTGATAGTGACTGGACAAGGTGGAATGTCGTTAAACTAAACGAGAGGAGATTTAGGCTAGATGTCAGGAGGAAATTTTTTTCTCAGAGGGCAGTGAGGCACTGGCACAGGCTGCACAGAGAAGCTGTGGATGCCCCATCCCTGGAGGTGGTTGAGGCCACCTGAGCCAGTCAGGGGGAGCCCTGCCCATGGCTGGGGATTGGAGCTGGGTGGTCCCTTCCAACCCAAGCCTTTCTATGATTCTATGAATTATACAGGATAACCAAATGCTGATGGTAAAAAACCATGTCACTTGCAGCCAGACTGAATCGCTGTTCTTCTCTTTTGCAAAAAGCCCTGTTCCTAGAAATAGCAACCTGGAAGTGCTGATATTATGGAAATGGTTTAGAGGAACTCTCTACAAAACAAGGAGTTTCAGGATAAAAGGTGTGGGTTTTTCTTTTCCTTTGTTTTTTTTTTTTTTTCTCATTTGTTTTGTTTTTTTCCTCCACTCTTTCTTTATGATTCTCAGTGGATATTCTTGTTCCTTACTTAAAACCTTAATTTCAAAAGCATGCTGATTTGAAATACACATACTGACTTTGTAGTAAGCCAAGATCCTCTATAAGACCCAGCCACAATGTTTCAGTCATTTTTTTCCCATTAAACTGAAGTTCAGAACCAAAGAGAAAGTTGAAAACATCCCACAAACACTTTCATCCCTTTTTAAGGGAGAGAAAATGCGAGCTATCTATCAAAAAAAAAGCACATGAAGGAAAATCAAGAGTTTTCATTTAAGAAGCAAGAAATTTCACTACAGAATATTTCTTCTCATCAGAATTCAGTCACTTTTGGTATAGCTGAAAGAAAAGTCAAAAGTTGTAAGTGGGATGAAGAGAAGATGTGTGGGAAAGCATTCCCCAGTCATGGCACTTCAGGCACAGCCCGGTTTGTGACTATGTGGAGAACCAGTATCTTTTCCTCTGATGCAAAAGCAATTAGAATGACTATGCTTACAAATGTTCTGCTTTTAGCTTTTAATATAATGGACAGCTCTATTGTATATCTGAAAAATCAATAAGTACAGATCAACAGAAATGCAAATATCAGCAGGTTTTGGCCAGTACTGTCTATGTAGGAATTTTGAAACACTTTCATAACATCAAATAACCCTGGAATGCACTCTGACAAATGCAGGCTATGCAGGCACTGGCATTTCAGTGGTTTGCCACCTTTTTCCCTCTTGCTGTCTGTCCTGAAGGCCAGTGTACCTTACATGTTGGAAAAAGAAAAATATGAAGCCATCTTTCCTGCTCCAGAACTAGCTGTTGAAGAAAAAAAGACTTTAGATTCTCCACGATAAACCTGGTGTTCTGCATATAGTATTCAAACCCTGTAAGCAGATATTCCCAGTACTGCTGTTGAAGAACGGGCTCAAAAAGAGATCCAAAAGGCTTGCGAGAACAGTCTAAGGAGATGTATTTCTGCAAGCAAGATGCTATAATATTTACTGCAACCTGCAATAAATTAAAACAGTCTATCAACATATAAAAAGTATTTTGTAGACATTATCAGTCATGATGTTACTGTCAGATCAGAAACCAACCAGCCATTCAATACTGCCCTACATGTCAGATACATCAGAAGCGCAGTGAAGCACAAGCACCAGCTCTGGCCAAAAGAGGAGCTGTATGTGTGCTGTCTCACTTCAGCATAACAGAATTCCTTTTATCATCCAGATATACACACTTTTCCCCACTGGATTTATTTAAAAGTTTTTTGGAGCCTTAATGATATGTTTTCAAACAAGGCTATTCATGTCAATAACCACTTGATTTTGCAGCTTTCAGTCTTTCCATAATAGATCTTGATCTCCTCTGAAGAACACTTCTATACCTTCTATTTAGCTGTCATGAAGATCGAAGTACTTCCAACCTAAGACTGCAGATGATGACCCAGGGCTAAATTTCAGGTGCACCAAGCACCACGATCTTCTGCTAAAACCAACTGCATGGGAGGAAATAAGTCAGCTATGTCTCAAGCTAGGCAAGCAAAAATTCAGTGACTACTTCTGAGACAGCTGTTACTGCTCATTAAAAAATATCGCCTTTATACATTAATTGCAATACAGAACATGAGTATCACAGAGATACATCACACTCACAGGTTTTATGCTAAAACATGAAATATCTGCACTCATACCGTAAATACGGAACTGCATCTTAAGCTGCATGCTGTGTGATACTGATTTAACAAAAATCTTTGTTAATGTTACAAATCAATGAGCACAGTTCATGGTGAGCATAAGCACTGCTATGATTGCAATCAGAGGCGTAATTGCTGATTCTCGTTTGAAATGCTGAAGGGGTATATTTTAGGATAAAACTGAGGACTAGAAATGGGAATATCTGCTCTCTGCTCACGGTTTTTGGATTTCCATTTACATGAGCTTTGTGGGCAGAGTTCTGAAAAGCCATCACAGTGCGATGGACACCCACTTCAAACTGCCGCCCCGAAAGACACAGTCACTAGAACAGTTTGCTTCCAAAACTCCAGTACAGACCCTATTCAGTTTTGCCCTGCATGATGGGAACATAACAGTTCTGTGAATAAGGCCCTTAACATCTCTCTATTAGGATAGGAGATATGAGTAGCAATTATGATAATTAAACGTAATTACATTAAAAATAATTAGCACTTTAGCTATCAATTGCTATGTGCTAGCACAGCAATTAAAAGGAGACCAAATTCCACTATAATCTTTATTACTCTATTCTTCATTCAAAACAGTAAAAGGTAGAGAAAATTTTCTTTTCATGTGCGCTGTGTTCTTATTTTAATGAATAATATCATCTGAGCAGAATAAGTACTCCAGAGGTGACATAATTGTCAAAACATTACAATTTGGACTTTTTCCCAGTAGATTATAGTAACTTGCATATACTTGTAAGAAAGTGAACAAAAGATGTCCGCCATCTAACTTTCTGGTTTAACAGATCTCTCCTCATTAAAGATATTTAAACACAATTAAAATGGATGATCGGATCAAATTGAGTAAACAAACTTCCGATAGACTTTACTGAATGAATATAGCATTAAAAATACTTGAGCTTGCCAGTGGGGCTGTTTGCACACGTATAACAGCAAAACATACATTGGCATTTATAGCCAACTCAAAACCACCTATCTTTCCAGACCTATGAAGTTGGACTGACAATTGAGACAGAACATGTGGTCTTCATCACTGATAATCTTTTGAGCAAATAACAGTTGCCTAAAGTTTTCAGAATGGGAACACATGAGAGAAGTCTTACAGGTGGAGCAGAAGGAGACCTGGAAGCAGCTCCAGTGACTGACAGGTGCCCAACCTGCTCATGTGGCTGAGCAATGCCTTCTTTTCTGACCTAAAATCTGAGACTATTGAAAAATATTCCAGTCTCTGGAAGGAGACTGACCTTTGGGGCTTGGTTTTTGTTATCCACCAACAGATACTAATCACCAGAAGAAAATGCGGACAGCTAGCAAAACAAACCGCTTGTCAGTTATCAGTCCTCCAAATTCTACTAATAATATACCCAAAACATAAAATGAGACTTTTCTGAAATGGTGTCATGATAAATGACAGCAATCCTGCAAGGTCCACAGAGTGACATTGGTCTGATTTGATTCGGCTGAATACAGGAATAATAATGCAAGAAAAGCAATGTGTTCATATATCATTTCTGATTCAGATATTCACAACTGGATTGGAAAGAATAAATTAAAAATAACCTGGAAAAAAGTTTCATATAAGGTAGACTGCATATAATTGCATAATTTGCCTGGCACTATAAACCAATATGGATACACAAAGTTACACTAAATTATATCCAGTGAAGCCAAGGAATAAACAGTGCCAAACAGTACTGTCTGGTATCCACTATTATCAAGGCAGTTTAAGACAGAGCATTGCCTAAATAACATTTCTAAGATGGTTATAAGACTGTCCTCCTCCCATCCTGTGCTTGCACTTAGATCACAGTCACGCAGGACAAGAACTATGATGTATTTACTTCAATGTATTTCTGCACCAAGCAGTAATGTATACCTACCTTCCCTTTTTGACAATAGATGCTACAATTATAATTAATATGTAACTGCTGGGGGATATTTTTGACTAGTTCATGAGATACATACCATCAGCATCATGAATTCTACAGGTCATTCCTAATGTACTCATTAATCATTAATAGAGCAAATATTTGCTGGCCTAGCGAGGTAAAGAGGAATCCAATCTTTATCTGTGTTGTGAAAATCCATTATTTAAATATTGTCTAAATATCGGTGTTATTCATAAGCTCGTCTCAAAGAATTAACTCTTCCCACACCTGGCACTCTCCACAAAGGCCTTCTGAGGCTAAACTGTTGGCTGCTCACACCCACAGTGCGTCTCCTTGAAAGACTTCAGCAGCATTAAGTACAAGGCTTTTTCAAGCTGATTTAGAGCCCGTGTTCCATTTCTAAGTCTTTACAGAACTGTGCTTTTAAGGGATTGCAGACACTAAAGACATTTTAAGGAATTTTAAACTTTTCTCTGTCATTTCTTCCATGTGACGCATTCAACTTCTGTCCTCTACTGCCACAATCTTTCAAAATCTCTAAGGGATTTTGGATGATTGGCAAAACTAAGGCATACATATGGGATAATGTCACTGGCCTCCCTCGTAGAAAAACCCAAGAGGTCAAGAGAATAAATCCTATGGGAAACAGGGACCCCTGAAGGATAACAGGGTGGGAAGAGAAAGCGAAGTAAGGGAGAAGAAATATCACTCAGATTGGTATCAGATTTGCAAAATGCATTCCGACAGTTTATAATCTGAAAGCTGCTGGGAGAATACATCTTTGGTTAAACGGTCAAGTAAAATTGTTTGATTTTGAGCTGATTTCAATAGATTTTAGGGTTTTTGTGTGTTTGTTTTTATATAAGGTGAAAAAGCTTAATTCAGGTCAAACTACTGTTACTTTTGTAATTTCTTTTTATAATTTTTCATTAGACCAGTCCTCCAAATGATGTATCATTTTGAAATAAATTCTTGTACAACTTGACTCTTCTTTTCCCCTCCTTTTCACTTAGCATAATATTATGAACAAAATATAAGTTCAAGAAAAATGAAGGCCAACCTGAACTGCACTTACAGGTGAAAAGATGTCTAGATAGATCTTTTTTTAACCTTAGTTTAGTCTCATAACCTAAGTTAATCTGTACAGCATCTTCTCAGGTACATGCATATTTATTTCATTCTAAGCTAGCAGAGCCAGGTGAAATTTAAATATTTTTATACATACATTCACACACAGAAATACCTGAGATAAACAATACTGTGTATCAGGTATCATTAGCTTGCCAAGTTATATTTTCACATGGTCTGTGACTAAAGATATTTATGAACAATACATTTGTAGACTGTGCAATTAAACAAACCCTTTACCCCTCTGTTCAAAATTAATCAACCTGTTAATGAATTAGAATTTAATATCTCTTGTGCATGGGTATCTTTCAAATCCAAGTTCATTTAAAAATAAGGAAAAACATCTCTCTGGGAGGTTATTGTTGGGTAATGCTTGTTGTCAACATTCATTACTCATCTGTAGTGCAATTTCTTCATTTGTCTGTGAAATATGTTCACTAGAGGCAGTGGGGCCCTGGAATGGGCTGTCCAGGGAAGTGGGCACAGCCCCAAGCTGATGGAGTTCAAGGAGCACTCGGACAATGCTCTCAGACATAGGCTTTGGATTTTGGGTGGTGCTGTTTGAGGCCCAGAGGTGGACATGATGACCCTTGTAGCTTCCTTCCAGCTTGGGATATCCAGTGATTCTATGAACAGGGAAACTGTAGCCTCCTTCGTGGAACTTTTAAAACATCCTTACTAAAACCTCTTCCAGGGTTGTTCTAGGTATCATATACCTTGCATCAGTGAATTAAATGATCTCTGGGGGTCCCTTCCAGCCTCACATTTCAATGAGTGCTATTATCTCCACAGATAACAAACACATTATGATATGCTATTAATTCCACTTTGTGTTTCAGTTAAGTTTCTCCCTGCATGCCATGACAGAAGTAAATCCTGGATTTAACTCATAGTCAACACCTGTAATACTCATGTACACAGTTTAAAGGTGAAAAAATAGTCATAGAAACATGAACTACACTTGCATCACAATAACACTGATTTATGTGTCAGTAAGATCTCATCAGCGGCACTTCTGACGGGTTGGATTTGGATCCAATCTTGTTCAACATCTTCATCAGTGATCTAGATGAAAAGACAGAATGCACCCTCAGCAAGTTTGCTGATGATAAGAAGCTGGAAGAAGTGGCTGACACGCCAGAAGGCTGTGCTGTCATTGATCAAGACCTGGACAGACTGGAGAGTTGGGTGAAGAAGAACCTGATGAGGTTCCACATGGGCAAGTATAGAGTCCTATACATTGAGAGAGATAACTGCATGCATCAGTACAGGATAGGGGATGACCTGATAGAGAGGAGCTCTGCAGAGGACCTGAGTATTCCGGTTGAACAACAGGTTGGCCATGAGTCAGCAGAGTGCCCTTGTGGCCAAGGCCGATGGTATCCTGGTGTGCATTAAAAAGAGCATGGCCAGGTGAGGGAGGTTCTCCTCCCCCCTCTACTCTGCACAGGTGAGGCCACATCTGGAGTCCTATGTCCAGTTCTGAGCTCCTCAGTTCAAGAAAGACAAGGAACTTCTGGAGAGAGTCCAGCAGAGGGCCACAAAGTTGATGAGAGGCCTGGAGCATCTCCTGCACAAGGAAAGGCTGACTGACAGACCTGGGACTGTTCAGCTTGGAGAAGATTGAGACAGGATCTCATCACTGTTTATAAACATCTAAAGTGTGGAAGTTAAGTGGAGAGGGCTGGGCTCTTTTCAGTGGTACCCAGCAACAGGACAAGACAATGAGCACAAACTGCAACACAGGAAGTTCTGTACAAACATGAGAGAAAACTTCTTTGAGGGTGACAGAGCCCTGGCATAGGCTGCCCAGAGAGGTGGTAGTTTCCTTCTCTGGAGATATTCAAGTGCTGTCTGGAGGCCTTCTTGTGCTACCTGGTGCAGTGAGTTGCTTTAACCAGGAATTGAATTTTATGATCTCCAGTTCTCCACTCCCTATGATTCAGTGATTTCATATGGTATTCATGGAGGCGTTCACCAAGATTTAGAGTGGCTGTCTTTCAGACGTGGAGAACACAAGTTAGTTTCATATAAAGCCCTGCAGCCTGAGGGCAGCCACAGGACACAGACCATCAGGCATTTATCAGGTTGTGCTGCTGAGTGAGCACAGGGTTTTCACACACAGCTGCATATATTTATCAAGTCCTCTTTATGCACAACCAGTAATAGCTACTCGTTCAGAAATCAATAGTTCTGCCGTGTATTTGTTACAAGGAGTGATTATAATGCCCATTTTTCAATCAGAAAAAAAAAAAAAAAATCAATGCAAAAGGCCCGTTTACTGCAGATAAAGGAGACTGAAAATCTTATGGTAATAGCTGAGGCCAGAAAGCCTTTAAGAGGAAGAAAGGCATATGAAGCTCCATCTTATACAGCCGGAGTGTTCATGCAAATGAATATAATTGAACAGAAACTTACTTGCTTCTGAACTATATTAAGTAAAAGGTACAGAATAAATTAAAGCAAGTAATGCATGCTCAAAACTCTCAGCCTAGTGTGGACGTGACATCATTCACTCAGCTTTTTAAGTGTTCACTAAAATTAAAATTAAATCATAAATTCATACTGAAATGAAAGAAAAACATAAGTTTCACGGCCTAGGACTTCTGCATTTCTCATTTTATTAAAATCTACATAATAGGAATCCTTTCTAGCAGCATATTTATTAACAGTCCAATAAATAAACCAAAAATAATGTTCCAACTGCTTTCCAACTGTTGTCTTGATAATAGAAGATATTATTCAGATAGCTATTTCACGCTAAAGAACTCCTTATTATAGCCATTCCTGCAATCTGAAAGTGCAAATGAGCATACTTAGATATGAAATTTCAGTTATGGTGTCCTTATCTATCTACATGAGAAAAACTCCTTCAGTTTTTCTGATACTGATTATCTGCAGCGCAAACATCAGTTAATAAATCCTCAAGCAAAAAATCTGCGATGAAAACAAACTATTATCAAATTTCCAAATGACAGCAGAAGGAGAAAGAGGACAAGACTGAATTTCATATTTGATTGAAAACACCTTCAAAAATACAAGTAAAAAAATCTTTTAGTATGAGAAAGAATGTCCAGAATTCACATGGAACAAATAATTGCCTAAACAAGAATTGGTAAACCAGAGGCAAAATAAGCAGTCCTTCCATTCAGTTTTGGAAAGGCATCGGATTTTGTTCACTTCAATTTGGCCTCTCAAAATAGCCATGTTTCAGGAAGGATATGAACCTGATTGTGGAAATGAAGCAGAAAGCAATCAGGTTATTTCAGCATCCAGAAAAAACTATTTTAAAGAAAACTTAACTGTGGTGGACTTTTTTAATATCATGAAGTGAAAACTGAGATCATGATGAGTTTTCTGCTGTATTTCATATAAATAAGAAAATAGAGCAAAGAAGAAATTTAGGTTGGAAGGACACTTAATGGTAAGGAGAATGAAACACGAGGAATTATTTTCTCTATCCATCCATGAATTATCTGCATAAACTGCTATTAGGAATGCTACAGATATTATGGACCTATTTACATCAGAGACTTGGTATAGATGACTTCTAAAGTTCACTGCACTCTTATAAATCTACAGTGGTAATCAACAGTGGTTTTCATCTACCTACTAGCAAGCATGCACATCTGTTTCCAAAGAGGCATGTACACACAAATAATTTTGTTCCTTAAAGACACTTCACTTTGTGTCTCCTGGACAGAGCAATCATTTTAACAGAGTGGTGTGAAAGTAAAAAAGCATTTTGTATGTTTTAAAAAAGGGAAGTGAATTTGTAAAATGCATTCTTATTTTTTCCCAAATATTTTTTACAGAAGATAAAACTGTAAGCTAAGACATTCCATGTTGTACATTATAATCCTGAAATCCTTTTTCAGGCAGAATTATAAAAAAAAATATTACTGAAACAGAGCTAGGAACCTTTGCATAGCTCAGGACACACAGCATGAAAAGTCTCTATCGAAAATATAGTCATGAAGGTTAAAAAATAAGGAAAATGAAACTCTTCATTAATTGTAATTAATTACATCTGTTCAGCAAACAGTACAGACATGCCTGTACGAAAAGATCTTTTGAACCAGTTATATGATGTGGATGTTTATTTTTTAAATAATGTAATGAAGAGATAACTCTAAATTGGAGTTGAGTTATGGAAACTAGGATGAAGAAAAATTAGGTCCTGAGATGAGCCAAGAAAGAAAAGGAGCACAACAAGTTAAATATCTGCAAATATTTAATAGGCATTCAGTAAAGAGGAATTTTTTGCATTAGGTTTTTAGGAAGAAGAAGCGGGCTGAAGCTGCATCACTAGAGATGTAGGCCAGTTACTGGGAGAGCAGCGCTCCAGAAAAACATAAGTGAGTGAAAAAAAAGTTAAGTAAAACTCAGTAAATCATTTAAAGTTGTCTTTAAAGCCTGAATTGATTCAACTGGAATGAATGGATTTGATAAAATAAGACCAATCCTTCACTTTTCAATCATTGAAAATGTTTATTTTTCTGAAACTGCACTGAATTGAAAAAAAAATAAAATAAACGTTTTGTGTTCATTTCACACACTTCTGTTCTTTGTAGTTAAAGTAAATGTAGGTTCAAATTCACAATCTAACATTCAGGCATCTGAACATACTAGCCATGTATTCTGGGTCTAATTAAATGTTAACAAGGAAAAATGGAGGCAGTGAAATATTTCACATTAGCATTTCTTAACCTTTTTCAAGTAAAAAGTTTAAGAATCTACTATATTTGAATAAATATGTGACCATTTATCAATTATGGGGCAATATACTACTGTTTGATCTATACACCTATCATCTATTACGTTGCCCATGTTTACAGATGACTTAATGCCATGTTTGCATTCTGGCATGAAGTTAACATATTTATCAATTATGGGGCAATATACTACTGTTTGATCTATAAACTTACCATCTATACTTTGCCCATGTTTACAGATGACTTAATGCCATGTTTGCATTCTGGCATGAAGTTAACATATTTATCATGAAGGAACAAAACTGAAATAAAACTCTAGGGGAGCAAGGCAAGAAATGAATATGGTAGCAGTTAATCTTCATTTGACAAAAAAAAAAAAAAAAAGAAAGAAAAGAAAAGAAAGAAAAACGCCAAAAGAAAATCATTTTTCTTTCTCAATTTTGGTCACAGTGTGATTTCAAAACTTGAAGACATTTTGGCAATGGTTCTCAGAGTCAGTTCAGCTAACAGTGTATTATAAAGAGCAAATTCTTGATCCCCTTGACATGTGAAATTTCCATTCGCTTCATAACAGCAAAATGTAAGCCATACAGAAGTTACCTTTAGTTTCATCAGTGTTTTGTCTGGTAAATGAATACAAAAGCTTGATACTTTTTAGATAAATAAGAGATTTACAAACAATCTTTAAGATAACCAAAATATGGATAAGTGTGTCACTGTTTCATGTGAAAAGAAATTGACATTATCAAAAGTACAACAGTGTCTTCTGATTCAGATATCTATCAGTTCACCCATCCCAAATTATGCCTTTGCGAGTAGATGAGAAGATGGAGAGGAACAGCCATCTTACTGCATACAAACATTGTGTGTATTTAGCAACGTTTACACATGGCTAAATAGCAGATCTTCGTGGGTCTATTCACATTTTAAAGTTTGGTGCAAACATCTGTGAACTAACGTAAGATCAAATATACGTGTTGACATACAAGACAAATCAAGTATAAAACACACCAGATACATGCACCATTGGGTTAATACTATGCTATTACTATCAGAGTTATTATTGTATAATAATATTTTGAATTGTAAAATAGTGTAGAAAAAACATGCCTATATTTATATATATTTATTAAGATACTGTTATGGTGCTATTGCTATGTTTGTTGTGAAATGACTTTCTCCATTTTTAATTGTCATCATCTTAAAAAGCAAACCCCTAATCTCAGGAGTTTTACAAGCTAAGCCCCCGGCAAGCTAATGTCACATTCCTCTGATGCCAGGCATACATCATAAGAACCATGCAGTATTTTTCAGCACTCACTCAAGAAGCAGCTTGCCTAAAGCAAGGTCATATTCAGCCCTTACATTGCAGAACCTTCCTGTGAAAACACACTAGCTGTGTGGTGTGTCACCTCATGTTTATAGCAGCATTACTCCAAGTCTGATGCAAATTTTAAGACCCAGAAGGTTATATCATTTAGGCACTCTGTCAGATATATTCAACCATATCAGTCAAGCTGTCTTCTGACAGAAGGCAGTAAAGCCTGCACACAGCAGGACGACGAAAGGGTCTATACTGTTGCTTTGTGGGGTTTGCCCCCAAAGGCTGGAGCATTCCGGCTGGCTGAGTCAAATGTGCGCTGGAGCACTTGGTGACCTTCTTTTAAAAATCACTTCCCAAGGTTAAACCACATTTGAAAAGAAGTGCACCGTAGTAGCTACAGTCTAAAATAACATTAAATGACAAGTGTGCATCCTTTCTGCCGCATCATTTCACAAGTCAGCTGTTGGAGAAACATGAATCATTTCTGTCGCACTGGGACACAGCCAGAAGCGCTGCCTTTCTAGTTCTCTCTGCCAAAGGAAGAGAGAAAATAAACACATACATACCTACACACTCAGGCAGCTTTTCCCAGTGTACCACTGCCAAAATTGGTAAATAGGCAGATGTCAAGATAAATTCAATACAGAATTGGAAAGAAAAATTAACCCACGGCTTATAACAAACAACTGATCAAAAAGAACATTAGCGTACTATGAAAGCATTTAATGTATCTTTTGCTTCATCTTGTCTTCATGCTTGTATCATTAGACATCAATTCCTCATTTCTCCCAATTCATTCACCAACAGCCACAGGATATTTAGGTGTAACTGAGGAAACAACATTTCCATTAGCCTCAGTCTGTGCACGCTAACAGAAACAACATGTGCAGAAGTGAGGTAGCAGTCGGTAACAGCAGTGAAAATAAAGAGCTCCTCATTCTGACCAGAATCTGCTACACTGCAAAACTCTCAAGACATTTGTAAGATGAAGAAGGGTTTGAAGCACTTCAGGCAAACATGCATAAAGCAGTCACACAGCTTTTCTTTCCGGATGAACTTTTGATGTATTTTCAGGCCTGCATGACCAACTACCCTGAAGACTTCACTAGCACATGCTAAATAAAATTAATAGTATGTGGTAGGGTTTTTGACGCAGCATGAAAAACCACAAATGGTACAGATGATGTACTAAACATCAGAGAACAGAGATAAAAGATGGTGTTTCTGAGTAAAGGATTTCACTTCAGAGACACTGAATGCGTGACCACTTGTCCTGAAATCTATCTGATTTTAAACAAAATAGCAAAAGAAGACAGAATCAAAGTAAAAAGGTATAAATGCTGTACCGATGTTACAATAAATTCTGTAAAGGAAGAGATTTGTCCCACGAAGCAGGATTTAGTGGTCCTGCACAAGCGATAAGCCATTCTAACCAGTTCTGAGTCCAAATAAAACAAACCTGAGCAGAAGAAAATACAGATAACCTACTGGAAAGAAAACTGTAATGCACACAAACACACCTTTGCAGTACTACGTTTGCCTCAGCACAGTGGGACTGTATGAATGGTAGGGATGACTCAAGTTCTGTTCATTTTAAGATGAGAAAATCTTATAAATGTCTGATTCTTGTGCATCAGTTGAAACTGGATTTCCATAGGTATTAAAATACATATATTTTTTAACAACAGAGAATAATTCCAGAAAAGCCTTAAGAATTCCCTTACCCTTGACAAAGTGGCCAAGTTTCACATTGTTCAAGTTATTTCCCATCAGAGAAATACCAGCATCACGAAATTGTACTTGCTACACTGTTTATTTAGATGACAGATTCAGCACCACAGCATGAACATTTTTTTCATATGAATCCTTATAGGAAAATATAGGTAAGCCATTTTGCAAAATTCTGTTAATCTATCCTGCTCACCATTCCCTCCTTTTCAAAGATGCCTGTTCTTTTTGAACAATTATTCTTTCACTTTCATAAGCAAGAAAAGCAGCAGAAGACTCAAAATATCTTTTGCATGTTACTGCTCAGCAGATTCATTTCCGTGCATATTCATATTTAATCAGGATTCTGTCTTTTGCAGGATTGGTATTAACCATTGCCCTTTTCCTTTTTGCATGCAATTATGAATGATTAACAAGACATATAGTTCATTACAGACTTGTAATACAAGCTATTTTTCCTGAGATCTGTTTTGTACATTCAGCATTCTGCAACGCTGGCATGGCACTTCACAGAAAAAGCACTATCAGTACTCCAACTTTGCTACTCTCGCAATGTCATCGATTACTGGAAAAACATGTCTCTGATGAACAGTTATGATGAAGGAAGTGTCAGGACAGAGAAGAGACTCCAAAGACCACAGTATGGAGGAACTATACAGGGGAAGACACATACCACCACCCTGTAGCTGATGCTGGGGACTTCTTTTTAGAAATCAGAAACTACACAGCTATACTGTACTATACTTACTATATTATGAATGCAGAAGGCCTAACATAATCTTGATCATGCACCATTTGTATAATCACTCTTCACCTTCCTACATCTTTCCCCTTAAGAACAATGGGAAGATGCATGAGTAATCGTTACAAGGAGAAATATCACACGTCAGAGCTTTGTATATTTCAACCTTTGGTATTTTTGTTGTCGTTGTTGCTGTGAGAGTGCCTCGCAATATTTGAAACTGGTTTCAGTTCTTAAAGTGTTAAACATTTAACACCTTGGAAGTCTGTGAGGTAAGATTATAGCAATGTAGTACCTCTACAGTACTTGAAGTTAAAAGCCTCTTCCTTTTAAAAAGTCAGTTTTGCTCAGCTTAAGTGAACTGCTGTGAAATGTACTGCTTCTTTACTGGCTTCAGAGCAGGACCAGTAATAAAAATATGGCATCACTCAAATCATTTGAGGAGTTGTCAGAAACGTGCTTGTCTCCAACTATTCCTTGGGGAATCACTAAATAAGCAAAGAGTAAGGAAAAGGCGAAGTTCTAGCAATATGCTTAAATTTGATGTGGGAGAAGCAGCTGAGTCTTGCTTGCCATTGCCATGCAGAATAGACATGGAAAGGCCCATTCCAAGAGGTAAATTGAATTTTAACCTCAGAAAATAAGAAAAAGAAAACTTAGGTGACTTTGATTACAAAACAGTTGTTGAATTTATCTTCTCCAAGAAAAGGAAGCATTGGTAAAATATTCATGCCTTCTGGACATAGGTCTGAAAGAGAAAGATGTAATATCAACACTGCCAGGGACACCTTCGGGCCTTCTAAAATACCAATGACTTAATGGCATAGGATACCAACACTTCCCTGGAAACGGTGGCAAGGACTGGGAGGGATGAGGCACTACAAACTGCAAAGATGGAGAAATGGGAGTGGAAACAAATACTGCTCTGTCAGGCAGACAAACTTTCCTTCAGAAACCTGTCAAGAACTCAGGATAGAGACTATGCACTTCAGGTTTCTTTTACAAGCTCCATTAGTAGCTGTATTCTTCAGAAATGTCAAAGTTACAATTTCCTTCTCATTATATCTAAGGTGAATGGTTGAAGTATAGATTATGCAGGCACAGCGTGACTCACTCAGACACTGTCATATTCCAGTTACAGCTCCCACTGTGTAAACGACCACTAACACCTGGGGAAAAACAAACAAATGCATACACACACACAAACCCACTTCTTTTTCTACTGAAAAATACTTGAAATTTGGTATCAAATTATTTTATTCATATCAAGATGAAGATTTGCAGGAAGTATTTCATATCCTTACAGAATTGCTCAGTAAAACTCTTATGAAAATGAAGAAACAAAAATAACATATCAAATAAAATTAATACTGCCTTTCTGGCTGATAGGATTGCCTCCTAAGACTTCTGATGTAACTCCAGAACAAGATTTAGCTACTATTTCCTTACAAACAGCCTATTCTACAATAATCTGCTAAACTGCTAAACATCTGCTAACATCTTCTAAACATCTGCTAAACTTTATGAGCCCCCTCGTCCCCTGATCATTTCATAGCTCAGTCACAGCTCTGACAATCTGCTTCAACAGATTGCTCCGCTATAAAATGAAGTCTTTGTACGTCGGTGAAAGCACTTCAGCCACCAGTTCTAGCCACTGAGGCTGGGGTAGTCTGGGTGTGCACCTTCATTATCCACATAACTACACTCAGGAAGAAGTTGGCAATTACTGAACATAGTTTCTGCCAGTGAACTGTTGGACTGTCCTAACACTGTGGTGATTTGATGCTTTTGACATTGAATATGCCTACAGCTGTGGTTTTTAAGCCCTCCTTTGGTTTTTAGTACATACAAATAAAAGAGAACTGAGAAAAGAGTGTCAGAGAAAGCACAACATGTATGCACCTGTCAGCAAATTGCTGATGCAATTCAAAATAGAACATTCTCATTATGTATTCTCACATATCCAGCATTAATTATATTTATTTATAGCAATTTTTTAATTGCTCCATATACATATATATATACATCTATATATATAAATAAAATTACTGGCAAAGAAAGATGAAAAAAAAAAAAAGTGAGAATCCTGTGATTTTTATCTGACGAGTGCTTTAAGATAATTGTTTTCCAAAAAGAACTACATCCTGTACACCAGATCCAATGCACTGTCATTAGGCCACAAACATATTCACTTTGTGTCCATTATTACTAACAAAAGAGAAAATTGCTATATTGTGAGAGATGTACAGTATATGTATATATATATGTACAGTATAACTTATGAGGTTTTTTCAGTTTGAAATTTTGGACACTCTTGCATAACTTACACTTGCCATGCATCAACTACGCAAGATAAGGAGCTGTAGCAGAGCTTAAGTTAAGTAAAAAGTACAGGAACAGAAATATACTTCTGTTGGGATTAATTCTCAGATTCTAGCAGTAGGTGTAATTTATGTTTTTTTCCATTCTAGCTTTTATTTAAGTTTAAACCTCACAATAAATATTACAATATAGATTAGGCACTGTGAAATTAAACTTTCAGCTTTTTTTCCTACATTTCGTCCCTTGATGGCTGCACAAAGAATCCTGTGAATGGCATGAAGTCTCTGTATTTTAAGTGTGTTCTTCTGAAGCTGTTCTCATTTGCAGTCTCACTTAGTGCTCAAAGTGACACTAGCATTTATTTATTCTTTTGTTCTCTCTGATTGCACAAACCTACGGCATCATAAAAATAAAAAGCTACAAAACATTTTAATGAATAGGAAGCACTTAACTTTAAACAGTAAGAAAAATTGGTAAACATAATTTAAATTGAAGCCTCTGAACCAAAATCCCTGGCAAATCATCCGACAGATCCAGATTAAGGCTTCAGGCTGTATAGTGAGCCTGAATTAACCTGGAATATGGATCTGACTCCTACACTGGATGATATCTATCTATGATCAGCTGCCTGGACATTGACTTTTTAATTAGCATTTGTTCTCTATTACACAGACATAATTTACAGACATCTATACTTTTTCTACTACCTCAAAAGCTTGAGAACGTTCTCATTATATGCCACTGCCCTCCTAATGAATAGCAAATTGCTCTGCACCTATTATTTCCATTTCAAAACTTATTCAAAACTAGTTTTGCATGTGTTGTAGCCTTTGATATGATCCCACATCACATTCTTCTCTCTAGATTGGAGAGATATTGATTTGAAGGCTGGATATTTATTTAGTGGATAAAGAATTGGTTAGTTTATTGCAGCCAGAGGGTTGTGGTCAATGGCTCTATGTCCAGGTGGAGGCCAAAAATAAGTGCTGTCCCCCAGGGTTTTGTCTCAGGACTGGTACTCTTCAGCATCTTTATTGATCACACAGACAGTGGGATTGAGTGCATCCTCAGCAAGTTTGCTGATGACACCAAGTAGTGCAATCGACACAACTGAAGGAAGGGATGCCATCCAGAGGGATCTGGACAGGCCTAAAGTGAGCCTACCTGAACTGAATGAGGTTCAACAAGACCCAGTGAAAAGTGCGGCATGTAGACCAGGGCAATCCCAGGTATGCGTACAGACTGGGAGAACTCATCAGGAGCAGCCCTGTGTAGAAGGACTTGGAGGTTATTTAGGATGCAAAGCTTTATGTGAGTCAGCAATGTGCACTTGAAGCCTGGAAAGCCAACAGTATATTGAACTGCATTAACAGAGGGGGCCCAGCAGGGTGAAGGAGGGGATTGTCCCCCTCTACTCTGAACTCATGAGGCCCCAACTGGAGTACTGCATCCAGGTCTGGGGTCGTCAGCAGAAGAAATACATTGAGCTGGTGGAACAGGTCCAGAGGAGGGCGATGAAGATGACTGGAGTGCTGTCCTCCTACAAGTCATCAGCAGTTTTGCCACTAGCATAAACATACAGAAGAACTAAATCTTTCTCCCAAGAGTGCTTTTTCTTCATTTCCTTTCCAACAGAAGGATGTTATGTCTATTATTACTTCTAGCAATTCATGAAATTCTCTCTTTTGCTCTTACATTTTCATTTTCTTTTTCCTGAAGTCTATTTAATAAAGGCTAGTCAGTGCTTTTTCTAGAAGTTTGAAAAATACTAATTCACTCTACACAAATGACATCTTTCCCTTTTCCTGCTCTATTTCTCTTAGTAGGTTTTTGTAGCAATTTTCCACTCATCATGCTTCCAAAGACAGCATGTCATAAGAGTTAGTATAAAAAAAGCCATTTTCCTTCTTACAACCTCTGTTTTGCTTGTTTTTTAATTTCACCAAAAAGTATTATTTTCACTATAACCATTCTTTTAAGTGGAACTAAGAAGTAGTAGCAGTGGCTTTCTAGTTTAGGATATGATTAAGATACGTAGAATCTGAAAAACTGGTCAGATACAGCATGTACTACTACTAACACTAATCCTTCTTGAAAATAATATGAAAAGAACCCATGAAGGCATGCTGGTCTTCCAAAAGAAATTGTTTGAATTTACAACCTCACATCAGTATTTTCAACTTCACCTGTGCCTGAAGCTCTGAGACACACTGTTGAAGCATTGACTGCTACCAGTATGACATCTTCCAATTATTTATTTATTTTATTTTATTTTATTTTATTTATTTATTATTTATTTTTAAAATGTAGAAATTTTGTTGATCATAAGGTTTGTTCACAATTGTGTGCATTCAATTATGGACATCTTCTGAACTGTCGTAAGTGTTTCATGTATGGCTTTTGTCATTCACAGTGCCAATATTAACATTAAACGAATATAAGTATTATAAACATCTACACCTGCAAATGTCTTTCCACGCAGAAAGCCATGGGCTCTCTCTACAAGGATCATTGAAAGGAATGATCCCACTCCAATTCCTGTTCAGTCATCTCAACTATATTATTCTTTTAATTGACATCACATTAGACATCATGATAAAATCAAACAACTAAGTAAACATTCTCTGTCAGTTCATTTGGGAGAATGTTACTCGATGAGTTTCACTACTGTGGTCAGGAAACTTCTTGCAAAATTTCTCCAGCATAATTTAAAAATGAAAAATTCAAAAATCATCGAGTTATTTATGCAGGCAATCCAACCTGAGTTAGTATGCATTTAGCCTTGTGTTTTACAGCTGTCAACTTATTTGTAAAAGATGTCTCCCTACTTTTCTGCTTCTAAATAACCAGTCTACAGACAAACACCTATTGCTTACCTAGAAGGTTACCCACAAAATCCATTGGTAGAGGAACTATTACAGAAGATTAAATGGATATGGCATTTTCTGTCTCAAGTACCATAATGAGGAAAGCTCTTGTCACCTCAGAAAATTATTGCTTGATTCTTCACAGAAGACAAAAGAAGTTAGTGTAAGTTTAATGCCCTTCACATTCAATTAAATATTCTTTGAATCTTTTTGTTTTATCGGAAATACTGAATTATAAATATTATATGTTCTTTTTATTAAAAAAAAAAAACAAAAAACAACAACAAAAGCCCAGCTTTCTGAGGCTTACTTTATTTGGAGAAGTATTCTGTTACAGAAAAAAACAAAGCAATCTTGGTGTACCTTTCCGTGCTTCTATAGCCTGACTCATATAATGGGCAGAGGCTTGTTGAAGAAATTCTTTAACTCTCTTCATGCAGTTTAATTTCAGTGACTTTTCCACTTACTCTTCTAAGAATTATCATATATTTTTATAAAATTAGGGTAATATTTAAAATAATTTTCCACTAACATACACATTCAAAAATAAGGAAATCTCTTACTTGAACCATATCAATATACTGTTACCTTGATTAACAGCATCAAACATAGGGTTAAGTGAAGCATAACTTAGAGCTACTGATGTGACTGTGAAAGGATTACCTTCACATTCCCAAAGAAGAAAGCAGCTACGAAATCATCAATCTTTTGTGAAAATCTTGGGGGTGGGTAAGTATCTGTGATCCTGACATAGAACTAAAAGAATAAACACACAAAAATGGGCAGAAGATCAGAATCAGCAACCACCACTGTTTCCATACCGATGTTTCAGCTGCTGAGAGCAGAAACCTCAAGGCAATATCTGCTGCAGTGTGGTACTTGAGCCAACAATACAATCATCTTATCTTCACTTCCTGCCATCATACTCAAGTATATTCAAGTAGGAGTGAGGAGTCCCCTGATGATTATCAGAGGAATCAAATTCCTGGAAGATTACAAATCTTCCTAAAGCTTAATGACCCAGTCGAAAAGTCTTTCTATAAACAAGATACTTGAGCTTGTGGATATTAATTGGTGTAGACTATCAAATTCAAATGCATTAGCTGTTTCTAAAAGCATCATATCTGTATCTGCTGCAAAATCAGTAATTAGTCGCGTCTGTTAAGTCTTCTGCAGGACCTGCAGCAGCAACTTTCTAGTATAAATTGAATGAAAAGGCTTCTAAAGCCTAATTGTTGTTGAAATTATTATAAATGCTTATTATTTATTGTTTGATAGAATAGATAATGAAAAAAAAAGATCACATTCAAATTAATTTAAGAAGTTCCTATGTATAAATAACAGTATCTGCTCTTTCAGTGAAAGTCACAGAAGTAAACTACTAAAATAAGCTGCGAGGTCCTAATTTTACAAGAACATTAAAAAAAATGATCAAGCCTGCTGTGTCAATCAGTTTCAGATATTATGGAGGTTGTAAAGACCAACAGCATTTTTGTGAACTGTAAATCCTGCTTACTGATTTTGGTATCAATAAAGTAATCACAGAATGCTGGTAACATAAAGAAAAAAAAAAGAAATCTTTGGCTTTTATAGAATACAGCACAACCTAATCAGACAGCTAATAAAGCTCTGACCCTGAATTCATGGATCTCAGCAGATTTTGCTTCAAGGAATTCTATAACAATTCTTCTCCTATAGGTGCTTTATTTGCTGAAGTAGTCTGTTTATCTGGAGCTTACTGTTTCCATTATTATTATTATTATTACCAGCTACACTGGAATAGTGTCTAAGTCCCAGTTATGGGCCAGGACATGCTGCACCAGGCAGTGGACTCCAAGAGAACAAAAAACCACACTTCCCTTAGAGATCGTGATTAAAAACCTGTGAGAAAAACATGCACATGAGAAAATGTTGAGATGAATGAGGAAAGTTTGAGATGAAGATGTTGATCAGATTGAAAAGCAGACCGCTGATAAAAATACTCGAAGACAGGAAAAAAGAAAAAAAGAGCAATTAGGTACTGATCCAGGGGAAAGAGTGATGCTGAATTTAACTTATCGAGAAATGTCAGAAAGATGCTATTTTTCTTTGGTGCAAAATGAGATAGAAGAGAGATTTCATAAACAGTCTTGACTGCCTTCCTGTCCTTCCCAGTTGCAAGACAGGACTGAATTTATACAGGTTTGCTTTATACAAACTGTTTCATGTTTGGCAAAGTTAAGAAGAGAGAACATATTTTCTAACAGGAACCAATAGTCGGCATTATTTGCATTTTAATTATTATATAGCTGCAGGAAGGGAATTTAACAAAAATAGCTTCTATGAAATAATTAGGTATTAACATCTAACTGATAAAAAAAATATATATACAACTCTCAATGTCACTAGAGACTGGTGCACTTTTCCTGAAGTCATAAAGTAATAAGATTGTAAAAGTTGTTCCTCAGAAGGATTATAATACCATTTGTCTCAGGCAATATTAAAATTAAACAAAAGAGAAGAGATAGTGAAAGCTATGCTCTCTCCAGCTGTAGTATAACTCAGAAATAGAACTTTGGAACTGAATTAAAGTGGTTAATAAGCAATGCAATCTTAATGGTAATTTTTCAATAGCTAAGGCAGCAGATTTGTACTAAAATGTTCAGTGAAGCATCCTCCTAACAAGATTTTGATAAGAAAAATATACTCCCATTCTCGCACCCCATCTCAAAGACTATGATTGAGAATTAATTAAAGCTTTCAGAGCAATGAAGTTTCAAAAAGATATGTAAAATTTTTTAAGAAGGAAAACTCATTTAATTGTGAGATAGACAGTCTGTTTTCTCCTCAGTATTTCCTCTGCTATTTCTTGTAATCTGGAAATTCAGAAGCTTGGAAAGTATAGAAAATTTAGAATCCACTTTATTTTAGATTATTTTTAGATATTAGAAATTATTACTTTTTATTTTATTATTATTTAATTTTATTATTATTATTATTATTATTATTATTTTACCATGGGGGTGGTCAAACCCTGGAACAGGTTTGTTAGCAAGGCAGTTGATGCCTTGGGCCTGTCAGTGTTCAAGAGGCATTAATGTGCTTTAACTTTTGGTTAGGCCTGAAGTGGTCAGGCATCTGAAATCCATGATCTCTGTAGATCCCTTCCAACAGAATTGTACTATCCTATTCTATCCTACTTTGGGCAGCCAGAAATTCAGTGTGTAAAACTAGCTCCCTGGTGCTAATTTTGGAACAGTATGAACAGAAACACTGGGAATTAAGGTAATTTTGATGTTGAATAAATTCTTCATAAAATCTGTGAGATATTCAGGTCACACATGTCTGATAAACATTCAGAAACATAAAGAGCAACAAAAGTGTAACTGCTACTGTGAAATATTTTGTTTGCAATAACCATAAGACATTGTTGAAAATACCTACAAAAGTAAGAGAAGCAGAATATGGCATCCAGACTGTATTTTAGATGTTGCACAGCAACCAGAAGATAGACTTTAGAAGCTTCACTGCATACAGTTGAAAAGGTGTTTGGGAATAGGGGCTGGTCAGCCTTTACAGGCAGTTTTATAGACACAGATAGAGAAGGCTGCCTATTCTCAACCTGCTTCTATCTGCCAAACCTTACTACCCCCTCCAGCATGGGGAGTAAGCAGGTTGAGGGTCCTGCTGTACCAGATAAGGAAACTGCTGAAGCCCTTCCAGCCCCTATCCTTGCTCTCCAACTGTTTGCTTATCTACTTCAGTGCTCTGGACACAGCTCGGTATGCAGTCCTCTTTATCACTTGTAAAGTGGTATTTGTATGGGTAGTAAGCAAGAAGTGTTCCATCCAGACACTGCAGAAGGGCCACAGGCTCCTGGAAACACTACTATGCATCACTGTTCCGCCCCCATTGGTCACATTTCCTACTTGAGGTTGGCCTGCTGGATGGATAGATGAATGGATGGATGGATCTCACAGTAAGACAAAAAATGAAGACAGTCTGCCTGAAAGAACATCACAGTGGCTCAAGAAAAATGGCTGGCATTCAAATTTCTGAAGTACATGAAATATTATCATGAAGTATTTCCTGGGGTATTTTCTCACAGTTTTGAGCTTTGACTCAAATCACTTTCTTACAGCTCTTTTATATAATACATTGGGAAATCAATTGTTATAAGGATCAGCCTATACATATCCTGTAGTTTGATCAGGAAGCTTCATGAAACAATGAAATGAATATTATGCAGCTAAGTACATACATGTTATGCAATCTATATGCTATGCAACAGTTAACAGGAACTGTTTAATGAAACATAGACTTGAAACACGAAGCAGAAGGTTGTATTTAGGAAACATCAAAAAGTGAAGAAAAATGAGAAATAGTTGCTTTGGCATTTTATTATAGCCTCAGAAGACCTATGTCCCTCTGTGCCATAAAGTACAGTACTATTCTCCCAATGCTACAGATAGATAATGGAGCTTCCCTTGTGAGGATGATATATTACAATGAAATCAAGGCTTATATTTGACAGAAGTTTCAAAAATAAACTGTCAAAAATACTGTCAAAAGCATGCTTCTCTTGTTTTAAAGGCAGCAGTATGAACAGTCAAAAAAATCCAAACCAGTAAAAATAATTAAAAAAAAAAAAGTTACTGCATGTATCATAAAATTTGAAATGAATAAAGCCTCCGGAATACAACTGATAAAACCCCACTGATGTAAAATTTTTGGTTTCAGTATAATAAAAATACTTCAAGCCTACAACAGAGCTAAAGATTATCATTTGAAATATAGCTCTTAAAACATTCCTTCCCAAGAAGTTTGGAGTAATGCATGCACGAATCAAAAATGTAAGTGCTGTTCAAACATACATATATATGTGTAAATATAGACACAAATGTATGTAGACAAATAGACACATTTAAATACATACCGATGTTCTTGATTAAGAAGTTGTTCATATTCAGAATGTCCATATTAAAAATGATAAATGAAACTATCATAAATGAATGAGCTGCAACGAAAACTTTATCATATTTTCATGTATTCCACTACACCTATTCTTAGCGCAATGATGTTCATGCTGTTGTCTTAGTGAGTTCCTAAATTTCATGAGTGAAGATGATTCTGTAAACCTAAACATGCAGTGTCCTGGCTTTTATGGATTACGTTCTGTAGAATTTAAATGAAAGAAAATGCTGGCTACAAAATTTAAATTTCTGGAGTTACTAGGGTAGTTTCTCCTTGGGAAACAGTAGGAGACACTGTAAATACAAGGGCAATTTTTTTTCCCCTTACACTGAGGCATTTCCTTAACTAAATATTCTCTAAGCAATTTTTATGTTTTTAATGATAGCATTTTTGCATTTCTCCACTAAATTACGAGCCTATACTCTTAGCCTTTATTCTACTGTAGTTTTTAGTGTACATTTTCTAATCAATTTCTGAGAAGAGATTAGTTTATGTAGGAATAATTCAAAAGTCCTGAAAGAAAATAATAAAAGAACTAGGAGACAATTGAGAGGCATCTTCACCACCCACAAATGGTAGCCACAGTACAGTAAATAAGTTCGGTTCACAGCCCCTTTCTGTCATTAAAAGGATGCTAAGCAACTTAAGTATATTGAAAAATGGAGCACTTCATTTGTAATCATCTAATCATTCTGTATTTTTCAGCTGTCTTGGAGTACTAGTGGAAACTAGGCCAAGCAAAGAGCAATCTTGAATTTCAATGCCCTTTATTTTCTCAACAAAAATACAAGTCAAAGTATGTCAAACTAAGTCAGAGCTGCAGAGTTCATAGAAAACGTACATTTTGTGTTTCCTCATATCACGCTGGCTGTTTAGGAATCTAACTCATGACAGCTGATAACTATTTAGAAAGTAAAATTTTTCAGTGAATTAAACGCTTGTCACAATATATGTAAATAGCTCAAAAGTTAAGATGGAGGTGATGTCATCACAGCAAAACAATGTGAATCTTCTCAACTCTGTATAAAATAGAAGCAAAATAGAACCCAAAGATCCTGGTACATTTTAAATTTCCATGCATCTATCTGGCTAGAAGAAGTTTTATTTCTTCTCCCCCCCACCTCCCCCCCCCTATTTTAACCCTAATCATTTCTCATTTAGACTAACAGAATAGAGATAGCAATGCTGGAAAGTGTAAAACTAGTGAGAAACAAAACATTTGCAAGATGTTCAAAAGCAGTTAATTCAATTATACTTTCTTGTTCTTCAGAGTAAACAATTACATTACTCTTCTTATATTAAGTGAAAACTTATATTGCCTTACTACAAGATCCAACTAATACAATAAGGATTAATCTTTCTCACTCCAGCAACAGCTCAACAAAGAAAATTACACGTAGCTGGATCACTACAGCCAGGCTGAAATCAATTAGAACTGAATATAATTCTCAAAATTATCAAAGGAGAAATCTGCACAATGTACATATTTCCAACACCAAGAATATTCTGTCCAGACTTACTGATCTTATGAATTTAAACCAGTAATTATCTCCTCAGTTTACTGTCTGATTTCACTGTATTGCTTTATGTATGCTTTGTGGTCTAGTCAAGTGACCAAAGACGCCTTTGCGGACGCAGAGATCAAATGAAAATTTTGGCAGCCTCTGTTAGCCTTTTTCTGGCTCTACTGAAGAAATTCTGTGCCCTCCTTTGGGATACTGAAGAATACTTGGATGATACACTGCATTAGCTTTGGTAGCCAGTGAAAAAAAGCAGGAGGTGCCAGGATCACAGTGCCAGTATTTATGCCCTGAGTCTTTTGAGTCAGTACTACGGATGGCACCAATAGGTTAGGTAAGCTCAGGAGGACCAGAGGTTGCAATTTAACAAGCTCTGTCATAAGACCAAGGCACGGTGCTGTGTGAACCACACCTCTGCTGGCACCAAGTAATTAAAGCTTTCTGTATTAAGCAGACTCATTCCATTTCCATGAAAATCATCAGGGATGTGTCTTTATAATGATTTAAGAAAGCAAGGTACTGGATGACTGCTAGCAGTACAAATTGCTTAGACAATTCTTAGCTTTTTTTTTTTTTTTTTTTTTTAACCTTATTGTTATGTACAGTATCACTGTCTTCAAACACTGATCTTTGTATATTTACTGAGACTTATAATATCATTTTACATACTAAGTGTTCTTGACTAGGATAGTCTACACTCAGTAGCATCACTTACAGTTAGACCATAAATGTCAGGCAAGTAGTGCTGTACAAACTCCCTTAGGTAGTTCAACGGTGTTCTGTCTGGGGATCAGATTTATGTCATTACAGATTGTTCTGAGAAAAATGAAGGACAGCATACAGAAATCCTCTGTTAGAAAGGAACATGTGTGTTCTCTTTCAGGCCTCAGCATCACTAATGCTGATTGTGAGAGCACAGATCTCACTGGATTTCAGCAGTACATAGACTAGGCACCCAAGAAAGATTGCAGAAGGGTTATCCATACTAAGAAAATACTGACTAAATTCATTGCTGCACAGATGATTGCTGCATAGGGGCAAGATGAAAAATTAATGCTCAAGGTCACAAAAGGAAAGTGCACCACAAAATAGTTTTCTATGAAAAAAATTCCTATTAAGATTTAACATCAACCAATAAAACCAGTAACAAAACTTTCTTACCACGTGCAGATAGAAGCAGACTACAAATCATAATCAGATCCCTAAAAGTCTGCAAATTAATCCTGGAAGAATGTATCGTCCCAAATAAAAGGTCAAGTGTTACATAGCAAAGCTGAAATTCTTGTTGTTAGGTCATTATTTTTAAGTAACATTTGTAACCATTGAGCTCCTATTTGTATTCCCTACATTCAAGTTTTCTGCTCTCTACTTAATCTTATTAATTAGCACTAAACAATCACCATTTTTAGGGTGTTTTGGGGAAGAATTTATTGATAGGTAGTCCTTAAGGCCACGAAGTATTTCTTTTCAAACAAACTTTGATTTTTCAAACAAACTTACTTGTGTTTTCCTACTATTTCCCCAAGACATCTGCTCAATCACGTTCATTTATTAGCATCAAAGTACTGCAACTCTTTCTCTTTTGTTTTAGCAAACATTTTGCTATCTGATTTGCAATCTGCTCACGACTGCTCAGAATACTGCTGCAAAGATCACTCTGAATACTTCTGCATTTCCATTTTTCCTTCTATTCCCCTCCTTGCCTACCCCTATTATAACATCAAGGGTAAGCACCTTGTCTCTGTGCAAGCTGCACCTGGCCCACCCAAGCATACTTACCTCAGTTTACTGTGAAGTCTGCCATCTTTGGTCAGCTTCAGATGCCAACCCTCATTAAGAACCTGTCACCTTCCCACTTGGGAGCTTCTGTGCTTCCCTCCTTTTAGTAAACATCTGAGAAGTTATTTCATTGTTCCCAATGAGGAACTCCATTACACTTACTCTAGAAAGCCTGCAATTTTTATTATTTTTAAAGATAATTCTCTGCAAGACCATAGACTGCATTGCCCAACAACATACCATTGTTTCCTTGCATTTGCATGTGTGTTTGTACTAAAGTTAACTGTATTTTTACGTAAGCATCTTGCCAACTTTTTTCGACAACTTTTGCCCAGCACCTCAAAAATCAGGTTTCTGTTCTATCACTAGAGCACTTGATCAATATAAATAACAGAAAGACAAAATATGGCAATAGGTGTAAATTCTTGAACCATATATTTGCTTAGACTTCATACATCTCTAAAGAATATCACTATTTTATTCCCAAAGACGGAAACCATCTGACTTCTCAACTTTTGTTCTCATTCTTCCATCATGCTACTCAAGTAATAATTCCTCCAATAGTGAACTGTTTGCACTATGTGTCTTTCTTCTCAAACAAACCTCTTGTTAAATTAGAAATTCTCAATCCTCTTTTCCTTCAGCTGCTGGCTAAATCAATATCGTAATTGATGTACTCTCAGCAGAAAGCCTTCTCACTTCTGACACTGCAACTGCCCAAACAAATTCAAGCAGCTTAGGTTCCTTCTTTTCAAGCCCAATCTCATAACAGCGTTGACCTTGTAAAGTCCTAGATTCCTGGAGCTGTTGTATGATCTTCCTCCATTAACCTCTGGGCTAACAATTTATGTTAAAAAAAAAAAAATTAAAAAAATCAACTACAGTGGTTAAGATCAGCTTGAACCGTTTCAGTGTTACAGCAATTCAGACAGACCCTTTGTACTCATGGCTACAATGCTATTTCAATATCATAGAGGTGGTAAGACTGCTAAAGACTTTTTGATGTAAAAATACATGCACTTCTTTTAATTAAGATTCCAGTCTTGTTGGAGTCTCAGTGGGGTACCCTTCTAAAACAGAGCTGCATACAGAAATGTTTTTGCAAAATCTCACCTTGCACTTTTGCTCTAGTAATGCTACATTTTAATCCAATCCATGATGGAATTGAAAACATATTTTGAATTTTCCATGACCAAAAGGCGTTTGAGAAGATTCACTTAAACTTTAACAAACAAAATATAACCAAACATTCCTACTCGGAGACCGTATTTTAAATAGACTGCCAATCTTTTCAGTATCTATTTATATGTTATTGAAATGTGCTTTATTTTTCATAGTTCTGAAATTATTTTACGCAGAGACTGAAATAAAAATTAATGAGCTAGCACATAAAACCAGTTTTTTATCTGTTGTAAAGAATTAAAGAATATTGATACTTGAGACAATGTCTCTGTTTGCATAATGTTTCTTGGCTTTGCTGCCACCTGCAGCAACATAAAGGATAAAAGCCCAGGTTAGACATTGCTGTCCTACTTTGCATTGCTGCTTTTCAGTCATTACAACTTTCGGATCATAAGGATTTTTGAAATTTAGGAGAAATGGACAGCTGCTTTCAAACTAATCTGAACTCTTCCAGATGTTAAACTGTTTTGTGAAAAAAAATGTATCAAGTCTTAAATGCTGGTTTTATTTCACTAAATCAAATATATATTTGTATATATATATTTTTAAAAGACTTTTCAAAGCATTTCCCATTTAAAATCTTTTCCATTTTACCCAGGTAGTCTTTTAAAAAACAACAACAACAACAACCAAACTTGCCATTGTTATGCTTGAATATATGGTTCAGAATTCAAAATATCTGCTTAGTTGAATTTGAATAGATTATTCAAACGTTGCTAAACTATGTACATTTTAAAAATACTGATGATACATGCACATCTTCTTATGACGAAGTCACAGGTAGAATCTATTCTATGCTATTTATTACATCATAGACCCCACTGGACAAAAATAATTATCACTACAAAAGCATAAGCAGATGGCTGAGCATCAGGATCAGTTCACTCATTCTTAGCATTAACTGGAAAGTAGGATTTGTCATATTTCCTGTTTCCCAAAAAACATCTTTTATGGCTTCCAAGATGAAAAGCAGCTCAAGAAACAAAAACAATACATGCACAAGTTATCCCTGAAAAGGGCAACTGCCCTGAGTGAGCCAAGCTTTCTTCTCCACCTACTGTCAAAAGGCTACTAGACCCATTTGTCATGGTAAAAGCACAGGGTCTTTGATTTATTTTTTCCTCAACTTGAATATTCACAGAACATCAGTGTCCCAAATGGCCTTTTGTTTTTTATTTATTTATTTTTCTATCTCCTGCTTCTTGGGAAACTTTCCTTGCAGACGAAAACTTGGGTCATAAATCACTCCATACGTTGTCACCTTCAGTGTAGGTCACTGGAATTCACAGTATGTGAATATTAACAAGATATTATAATGTGTAAGTTGTGGTTTGTAGGGAGTGTATCTGCCTGCCTTCTTTTCATGCTTAAGATCATGCTGACACCATCAGTTGACATTTCAAAACTTCTATCAAGTTCTAGTAAGAACCAGAAGCCATTTTATATTACTGCCCTAATTTATAAAGCTATATACACATAAATCAATCTTGATACTGGATTACCTATGTGCCTTTAAAGCAATACACAATTTATGGCATCCAGAATTACAAAGTTTGATTATGAAAGAAGTTTCACTCTTAGGAGGTATAGGAAGTTACTCTTGGAGACCTTTCCCTCACAACTCGCTCTATTTCAAACTCTTACCACAAACTCCACAAGCCCATAAGAAGACAGCTCTACAAAACCAATCCCTGACAGAGACAGTTTAGTGCCAGGCATTGCAGACATTGCCCTGATTGTTTCAGTATCGCCTCTCGTACAGGCATAAAAAGCATCAAGTTAAATAATGAAGAAAAGGAGCAAAGTGTCTTACAGTACGTAGATAGATGATGCTCCTGCCATACTAGTGACTTATTTTTGGCATTTCTGTTCTAGAACTAAAAAGATGATATAACAAAATTTGCTGGATTGCATTCCATCCCACATGGCACTGGAGAATTTACTCAGCTACACCTGTTCGATGTCTGAGGCTATACAGCCACACAGTGTTTCTCATGGCCTTAATTTAACCTATGAAATCTTTATCAAGGGGGAAAGGAGAACTCCAACTTCCTTCACGCATCTGTAACAGAGTATTTGTTTTCCCTTTTTGTGTGTGGGTTTCTTGTTGTTTCAGTGGCCTGGACATAAGAGCTGAAGACATTCTGTTGGTAATTTTTCTTCCTCACTAACCTTTGTCAAAGGAATGACTTTAAGGACAACAGAGCATGCTTTACGACTGTGTCTAGTATTAGCCACTGAGAAGACACCTTAGAAGTTTATTGCCTTAAAGTACTGCTCAAGGAGCCCAGCTGAGATTAGTCACCCTGCTGGGTTCAGTGTAGTACAACCACAAGTGAAAACATATGAGAGCCCTCTTCCAAAGAGTTTGAGAGCTCATCTTCTCTATCAAAGGTGATTTGACTGTTTGGTTGCAAATTTAGATTTAGTTTTAAATCACAGTAAAAAGAAAGCACAGCTGATCTTCTGCTTGGTCACAACACAATGAGCTCCTGCCAACTTAGAAACAGCAAAGCTTCAGAAATAATGAAAAGGGGAAAAAGAGCAGAAACTCAGCAAAGAATCCGTATTTTCATCCTGGAAATTGTATTGCACAAGCTGAAGAGGAGAAATGTTGCTTCCATGGAAACAGATGCTGAAATGGGAGAAGGCAGACGGCCAGTACTTTTTTCCCTGCTGAGCCTGTAGAGACCATCACAGAAGTTGTTAATACCTAGAGGAACAGTTGTTTCATTGCAATGCTCATGGTGTTGCTTCTCAGCCCAGTGAGATCCTCCTAGCACCAGGGCATTGCCTGTTTAAAATGTGTAACAAGAAAAAAACACAAGGAGGCTTAGGATGCTGGGAATAACTTTTTTCTCCCGCCTACCAGAGTTGCATTTTGCAGTCCCAGATCCCTTATCTATTGGAAGAAAGCCCGTCTAAAAGCTCCACACAAACTCACCATCCTTATTATGTTTTCTCCATGGTGATCTAATTGCTGGCTTCAAATAATATAAAATGATGAAAGTAGATATAATTCATGAGACAAACAATATTGTTATTTCTGTCCATGAATCACCAGCAAGGGGCTTTTTGATTAGCTTACTTAAAGTTATTCAAAAGCAAGTCCATAATAGAAGATCTATACATTACTCGTAGGCAACACATTGCTGGTAGTTAAACTTAGGGATCAGAGTTGTTTGTGGTGGCCATAGAGGTCGGTCGCATACCTGTTTTCATTTCTGTTCTCTAAATGAATGAGTTTAGCTTTCAAAATAAACAAGAGCACATACACTGAGGGTAATGGTAACTCAATTTCTGCCTGTAGTCTCTAATACATGCTTAATAACAAATTCTGGGACAACTCATTTCTTGAAGTTAAAAGAAAATACTGTACTGACAAAAAGAAATGAAAAATAAAACCTTCTATCATTTAGGTAGATGTCAAGAAGTTATGCCCATTATTTAAAAAGTATCAAATTTGCAGGGTGTTAATATATAGTAGTTGAGTTTTATTGAAGAAGAAAGACTGAGGACATTATGAAATGATTGCTTTTGTTCCTTTAAATATTACAAAATACGGAGATAAGTAATGAGAATGGAAGGTGCTCTCTTTTGTCTCAGAAGAACCACTTCTTTGAACAGCAGTGATTTTATTTTTAGGATAGCTGCAGTCAAAAGACCTTAATACAAAGAAACAGCTAGAGAAAACTACCTACACATCCTTCATAATTCAAAGCAAAATGGTATAGAATTAGAGGATGAAAAATGAACCTCTTGCTTGCTACGCTGTTCTTATTTTGTGTCTCAATGGGAAGAGAATGACAGATGGAAGTATAAAGTATGTTTACTCATATCAGGCCTTTGATATGCAAATGCTTGTTCTGAAAGAATGAGAAATACACTGACCAGCAGACATCCCCTCAGAAGAGAAGCATTGCAACCTGAGGGAGAAGAGAGATAAACACTCCTTGGCAGATGCATTATGAATACTGACTAGGGCAAGTTCTGCCACAACACTTTCCTGAGGGAAGTATTATGTTCTCAAATGTAACATCTTGACAATATTTAAATGCCAAGTGTGAAAGAAGAATGAAGTATCTTAGGGACACTGCTAATAAATAAAATACATTCACTCCTTCACTCCAACTTTTATTTATTTATTTATTTCAGCACACTGGTAATTACATTATATAACCCCCAAAACAACACAGACAAACGCAAAGTTCAGCCTCAGAGGGTTTGCTTTAAGAATCACCTTTAAGTCAAAGCAGACGTCAGTTGAGTCACACAGCATTACGTTCAATTCCTGCTCTGAACCTCTAGCGGGTAGAGCTGAACTGCCTAAATTAACCATACAGAAAATCAGCAGAGACCAGCGTCTCCCACACTGCAATATTGTGCATTTCTGACAAGGTGGCTATAAACATTAACATTACTTTAAAACCTGACCCAAACCACTTTAAAATTTGTGACCGTAAAAACAATAAAGCTAACAAAGCCTCATAAATAGCTACTAATATGAAAGTGCTTGCTGTAAACCTACAGGGAAGCAAGCAAGAATGGTTTTCAAATGCATCTAATTACTTTTGCGCATGTGAAAGCAGTATTTCCTCTCTTCCTCACACTGCCACAGTACGGAGTTTAGATGCACAGTGTATGTTCCACAAAGCTCAGTGCACATCAGTAAGGTAACATTTCAGAAACAATAAAAATTACTCTAAGAAACGTAGCAATGATTAAACAATTTTATTTCTTGGTTGAAGACTTTGATGGGGCATGAAACAAGGTAATTGGACAAAGATGGTAAAGATCAGAATAGTACCACTAACTTCCATTATGTTAAAACATACTCAGTGAATTGCACATTGTATTGAATTATTGCTTAAGACCCATTGAGTTCTCCATCCATCACCAGCTTGAAAGCGCAATGCATAAGAGTAATACTTAAAGATTTTTCTTAAGTTATCCCTTTTTCAAGGTCCTTGCCACATCTAGTTGTTCATAGCAGAATTGAGGGCATAGATTTCTCGGTTACTAGCTGCTTTTAAGACAGGAAGCTGCTGTTATTACTTTGATAGTTGTATCATGGAGTTTTCTCAGTAATTACAGCTAACAATTTATTAGTTCCTTAAGGCCAATCTTTTTCATCCCTTTTCTATTCTTTTAAATTAAAAACATATGAAACAAACAACAATCCAGAAAGCATTCTTCAGAAAGGTAAAGCAGAATAATTGCAAGAAGATCTTAGAGAATAAATAAGGAAATGTAGAACTAGCATTCTCAAAGTTGAAGCCAAGAGTAAACGCTACAGGAATATCTTCAATATTACCGCTACTCATTCCCAAAGTAAAAGAGCAGTTTCATTGTGCTCCTGTCCTTGAGCAAGCTGATTTTCAGGTTAAGCTGTTCTGCTGATGCTATTAACATTTAAGTAAAGACAACGTGGTCCAAACAAAAAACAATTACCAACACTGCTTCTCTAGCAACTACACTGTGGTTTTTTTGCATGCAGGCAACTGTGAAAATTACCACAGACAGTGATTTGGTCAAAAATCAATAGGTTGCTTTAGAGCTACTGCACCTTCATTTCTTTCAGGTTGACCTAATTTATTCCCAAGCATTAGGAAAGTCCATAAATCAGGAACATGGATAACAGTTTCACGGGCTTCCCTTGAAAGAAAATCCTTCTAGTTGTTATATATAATTCCTTTTCTAACTGTAAATATCCAGTAGATTGTGTCATTGTTTGCTATGCCTTAAAAATCACTTTTACTTCTACAGGGTTGGGAGTTACTTAAGTTAAAAAAAAACAAAACAACTTCAAACACATTCTGAATTTCAGCTTTGACACTGTTGATATAATACTTCTTTCAGATCAGGAAGTGACTGTTTCTATGATATGTTTACAATACAGTTGTTTCTTAGCTACAGTAAAATAACAGCATGTTGATTTCAGAACAAGTTCTACAAACTCAGCCACTGGGGAGCAGCTATGTTAACCAAAGACGTCTGCAATGTCACTGAGACATTTGCAGAACTAGCTTGAACACTGCAAAACCAATAAAAAGGTGACAGTAAGATGACTGGTAAATAAGTAAAAGGTCTGTGGACACTAAATCATCATCCCCACCTCCATCTCACTTTCGCGCCCTTCGCCTCTTGGCCATCCATCTATAGGCTGCTTCTCTCCAGGTCTATCCTTTTTTTCCTGAGATGATGTCTCAGAAAGTCCTTCACATTTGTTTCTTGTCAGAAATGGTGTAATTCACTGTGGATCATTAGACTAGGTAACATATTTTATGAAGATATAACATTTTATTTAGAGACAGTTTATAAGTAATATTTTACATTTACCGGAGAAAAATATATATATATATTTTTCTGTAGGCTATGGCGATTAACATAACCTATATTTTGGAGTCAAAATATGTGGATACAGAGCAATCCTACAGTTACCTTAAGTGTTTTTCAATTTCTATTATGATTATTTATTTTGTTTCGGCTCCCTGGAACATGAATGGATTGTTTTTAAATTTCTTCTCATTTAGTGAGGTCACTTACACCTTTTGCAGAAGAAATCCATTTCTGCAAAGTTTCCTTATCCACTGTGCTTTTGGAATTCTAACACACTGCAGAGTAACGCCTAATTTAAAAACATCAAGGCCATACATTTACACGTAAATATCAGCTCACTAGTATAAACGAACTGTATCTGTTAGCATAAATATTTCCCACAATTTTCCTTCCATTATTGCTCATTTAAAACACAAAAATCCACATCAACTGTACGAAGAACTGCTGTACAAACATTTAATCACATGAACAGTGAATTATGAATGTGCCTGCTCATCCCCATACACGTTGCCCGCCTTCTAATCTGAACCTGTATTTTAACATTGCTGAAGTTGATGACTAGATTTTTTTTCTGATTGTATTTGCACACCTGTATGAAGCATTACTTAATCACTTACGTCATTCTGATTTGTACAGCCCTAATGAAAATTATCCATTATTTTCCTTTTGAAATCACAAAACCAAAATTCCCTCTTAATTCTTGAACAGCACTCTGACCGCCCTCTGGAATCAACAACAAAAAGAAGCAAGCTAGCCTGATCAGCAGAAAGGATTCAGCCACACTACTCTCATTCCATGCAAACTAAATTCTAAAAAAAGCCCAACCGTTTTATTAAAGATGGCATGCATGTCAGTACCCAGCTTCTTTCTTGAATATGTGTGTGTTGGTGCATTTGTGCTGCCATAGCAAACTAACCCTGCAGTTAGACGGTGTCTACTTCCTATTAATTTCAGCTATGGCATCACACTGGATTTCGCTACAGTCATCAGCTAAAACACACTCTTAACTGTCTCTACCTTATAACAATTGCCCATTGTTTTTGTTCCAAAAACACTCTGGAAGATGGAATTGGCCTTGTTTTCCGTTTACTGCTGAAATTTATGAACAATCCCTAAAAATGCGCAGAGCAGAATAGTAAGAATAAGAACATTGAAATAATCTATTTGCAAAGTTAGGCCAAGTTTTATTTTAAAGAACCACACTGCTTGACCCTGCTATGGGATCAAAGTAGTTAACGTATCAATAAGTCATTTTCATATTATAATTATGTACTGAACAACCTTTAAGGGCTTAGTGGTTACCAACAATCACCATATAGAGCAGGTAGGAGAACAAACATTTTCATTGCCCAAGATCACCTTTCAAAGTGTTTCTTGAATCATCTTTATTCACAATCAAATAATATGATTTCCACCTCATCCCACCATTCCATTCCACATTCACCACTTATTTACCACATTCTGTAATACCACTATCAAGGATTTAAACAGCCTTCTTTTTCCTCTCCTGTCCCTGCTTATGTTTTTTTCTGCTGTTTTTTTTTTTTGTTTGTTTGTTTGTTTTCTACATCACAACCACTTAAAAAATTTTACACCACCATCATCACTATAATTCATTATATTTAAGGAGGACATTATAAAATGAATAGTACAAAGGAAAAAAGCCAAAACATTTTGATCAATCCAAATTTCATCCTTAGAAAAGAATCCAGACTTACAGAGAATTGAAAAAGAGATTTTATAGATTCAGTCCTTCACAACACTGAATTTCTCTTACTACCGTGGTTTTTCACGACCTGTTAATTACAGCGATAATGCATATAATTCAAAACAACTAAGTTAAACTATGCATTGTAAATAGGCAAAATGAAGTACAAGCAGATACAATCAAATACATTATTAATTTACTGAAGAAGAATCTCTATTCTGATTTTGAAAAGGAAGCAAACATTCTCCTACTTCTGAATTTCCCTTTACATGCATCCTAGACATTACTGGCCAAATACATCTCTCGGTGTTTCCCCAGCTCTCTCTCTCCTCCCTGTCTTCACTGCCTCCTCACTTGGTGCAAGTGTGTAACATTTGTGTTTTCTTTTAAAAGTGGTGGAATATCTATTTTGATTTAGGAAAATCAAAAAACAATGATTATTAAAGTCTGATATCCCAGTGAGTCAACACCAACATTTTTGCAATTAAAACTGCATTTGAAAAAAAGTGGTTTTGTCTTTCCAGTTTCCTACATTAACTGCCAATACAGACAGTGCTGTTCAAAGCACTGTCCATATTCAAAGGATTTTAGGAAAATGTGAAAAAACATTTCCTGTCCTGACTACTCAGTTTTTCCATGATGACCAGTTTATACTAAAAGTGAAATCTATATTTTGACTCTGTAGAAAAGATTGCTATTAAATTTATTGTTCCACAGGGACTTTATTAAGGCTGCAACTGAACTGTGTATCATTTTAATTAGAATTAACACTTTCATCTTGTTTATGAATATATGTAAGATAAGCTTTGAAATATTTAACATCTGGGAATACAGTCAAGCTGTCACAGCAAAATTAAGATGTTTCACATACATAACTATTATTATATAATAACCAGATACCAAATAACGGAACATTCATTGTTAGCATTTGGAGTATAATCTCTCTATGCATAGATTTTCATGTCCTTTGGGAATTTATTCATGCTTTGATCATTATCCCTTTGAAGCAACGCTTCTTTAAAGAGACACATTTCAAGTGCAGTCCTTGGCTCTGTTAGATGTTTCGCTAGTAGGTACAAGACCTGCTTTACATAATTTATTCTACCTTTAGCAGACATATGCCTACAAGTACACAAGCTTGCTGCAGTAAGTTTGTTCCCCAGGACCATCTTCCTTTACTGAGATATTTACTTCACAGGCTAGAGTGATAAGATACTTCATAGGATAGAGTGGCATTAGCGCTTAAAAGACCACCGTCAGCAGGTTGACCACATCTTGCCCATGCCAGATTCTGCAGAATATTCTCCTGTGATGTGATGGAACTGCTAAAAATAAAATCAAGAAAAAACAGTCTTCAAGAAAATGACTTCCAGCATGTGAACTAAAACACCACTGGACCATGTTAGTGTTGAGTTAGTGCTGAGATTCATCAGAAAGTACATCATTTTTTTATTTAAATCCTAAGATAGCTTTTAATCACGCACATACACACGCAAAACAAACAAACAAACAAAAAAACCCCACCAATGTCTTGCCTCTTTAATTATAAGAGCTGAACCGCACACACAACAGCTGAATGTCAAGTAACAACCAGGACATCACAACTGAGGTCAACTCCCTGGGAGCTGCTGAAGAAGCAGCTCTGGGAGTAGCAAACAGCAGCCAGTGCCTGAAGGAAGGAGCCCTGGGAGATGAGATACCCTCTAAGGGGGACTAAAGGAGCTGTGGCAGCAGTAGGCTGGGCTGGCTGTGAAGGCAAAAGAGGGCTGTTATTTGTCACAGCCACGAAAACAATGTAAAGGTATATTAAATCAAGTCATGGTTAAAAAACTGATATGAACTACCAGCTGTAAGAGCACTAATTACAATCCACATTATAACAGCTTCTAAACTTTGTAATATTTAGCAACTAATTAGAATAAGCTTTAGTTTCTGTAGACAATTTTTCCCAAATGCTTGCTGCAAGCACTTGAAACAGCAAAGCTCCTTTAAGACTACAGACCTCCTTCACAACTGGAATTCAACATCCAGCACATGAGCATAACACCTGGATATTAAAACATGAAAACTTATCATAGGATCATAGAATGGCCTCGGTTGAAAAGGACCTCAAAGTTCCAACCCCCCCTGCTATGTGCAGGATCACCAACCACCAGACGAGGCTGCCCAGAGCCACATCCAGCCTGGCCTTGAATGCCTCCAGGGATGGGGCATCCACAACCTCCTTGGGCAACCTGCTACAGTACGTCACCACCCTCTGAATGAAAAAAGTCAAACAATTCTGAAGACTAAAATATTTTCTTAAAAGTATAAACTTGCATGATCTGTGAGCAACAGATACTAAGTATTTCTCATTCACAAACTGAACTCCTTGGCACACAATTATCAGTGCAAAACAATAATTTGGGGTTTCTTTTTTGATAAAAACAAGTGGAAAGTAAGGCATGAGTAGCAGAAAGACTAATAAACATAACAAAATCGCAAGGAGGAACACGCAGATATAAGGGGGAAGACCGCAGATGAATGCGCTCAATCAGATGTGATCTTTTTGCCTAAAAGCACCTTAGACAATACATAGACTATTTATTTTGCTTCATTCATCTTTGGAAGCAATTCTTCCATAGAAAAACTTCAGAAAATTTTTTGCCAGTGACTCGCTTATAAGGAGAAAGATCTCTAAGATATATACAAAGAAACTTGTCACCAGAATCTCCAATTCATTTCCTAGAAAATCAGCTACTTAGATACACATCTCTTTTTCTGTATCAAAATAGAAGTGCAAACAGTGAGCTTTTTCTGACTTGAAGTCAACCTCTACACCCAGAAAAAGATCTGTGATATTGCACAGAACTGTACAAAATGTCTTGTGTGTGTCTTTTGAATACCTAAACGAGATTTGAATACATCTAAATTATGCAAGATGAGAGCTGGGATAAACACAAGGATTTGAGATATACATAAGCTGGAAAATATGTACATAAACACCAGCAAGATTGATGCTGGAAAGCTAAGACCAACAGTGCATGTCAGAAGTATCAGTAACAGCAGGATCATACTTGTCCAGAGTACGCAGATATGGGATGCAGCACAGATTAGCAAGTAGAGTATTCTATAAAGTAGAGCAACAATAAAAATAATGCTAATTAGGAAAAAAAAAACAAACAACAATAAACCAGAGTTTTTGTTGCTGTTTTTATTTATTACTTTAATGTAATTTAGCAAGAGCTTAAGTTTGTGAGTAGCCTCCTGACTGCTTTGGCTCAAATGATGCCTCTAATTTGAGGAATTTTGGTAGCTGTGATGTCTGAGAATTGTTTGAATACTAACTGCCTTCGAAAACTAAATTAGTCTTTGACAGAGAATGAATTTCAAGTCTACATCAATAGTTCCGTATGCAACAAACGCTCTTCATATTATTTTCAAACTTACACTTCAGGAAGAAATAAATCAGCTAAAGCCAGTCTCATCTCACTTGTATGCCCTGACTTATAAAAAGTAAATATAGTTTGTATACATGTACAAGTGACTATTTTTTTTTTTTTTTTTTTTTTTAATTTGTGTGTGTGTGCGTGCGAATGTTCAAGACCAACTTTCCATCAGAAGTAATTGTGTGCAGTTACTTTACTCCCACCTGTGACTCCCTGGCTAAATCATGCAAGAGGAAACTTTTCATTGATTGCTTTTCCAGTTACATTTCTCAGTATAAATGCGTTAATAACTGAGTGAATAAAATGATGGGTAACCTCAATGGGAACAGCTCCATTGCAGAATGTGTTTTATGGTTTATTTGTGAATATTTTACTCATTAATAACCTGCTTCAGAGGAAGTAGAGGTGATAATCTTCAGATTTCAGAGCTCAGCTTCCTGAGTTCTCACTGGTACATGATCTACATAATAATAATACTCTAAAATGTTTTATTTCTTTCTTATAAGTTTTAAGAAACTGTGCTCAGCAGCAACATTAGAAAATTCCTTATTCTAGAAATTAATTTAGTTTTATGAGAATTTTTGTCAGAATTCTTTCTACACATACTGTAAATCTTAAGTTTATGTAAATTTAAGTGAAATTTCTAATTGTTATGTTAAAAAATATCCATAGCTTATTGTAGAGAGAAAGCACTGATCTTTTGGTCTCCAGTTTTTTTCTCAGCTTATCTTTATTTTAACTACTCAGAACACCACCACAAAAGTCAATGATGAATAAAAATTCTAGGAACACTACTTTCACAAAGACGGACAAATGCAATAAACCCTTATTATGCTGTAACTGTTACCTCTCTACAATATATTCCTATGGAAATCCTGAACAGTTATTACATTGCAGCACACAAAGTGTTCATTTGCCTGATTAGTGACCAAGATTACAAATCACAGCCTCCTCAAAATGCATTTCTCTTCTGCAGCATCCATTGTGGGTGCTCAAATGCAACGAATAACGCAAGGTAATATCAGCAACTTTTTATTAAAGATATTTTTTTAGTAACTAAATAATTATATTTTATACTTTCATCAATGTACTTGTCAGAGAAGACCTCTTCAGAACTTATTCAGATGTAATTTTTTAAGCAGTAGAGGAAAGCTAAGTAATAGAGAACATTCTCAGCCATAAGACAACCCCCATCACACTTCCTACAGCTGTAATAGGATAGCAACCAACACTGAACATTCACAGACATTAAATACAGCAGGCTGTGGTTTCCATTCAAGCAAAACCTACCAACATTCAAAGTATTTGATTGTTGAAACAGTTGAAGTCAATCATGTGTAAAGTACAGTGAACGTTTTCCAAGTCAAATTATCCTTAGATGGTTGAGCTCAAGCTTTAGGTAGTGACTCCCAGAAGAAAGAAAATACGTGGCAAGGAAGAAGAGTTTCTATTACCCAACGACTAAAAGGTACTGGCTTTTTAGTCTCTTGTAGGCAACATACATCTCAAGAGCAAATCCTATCACAGTGTTCTCACTGTGGATTGACAGTTTTTGGACAGAAATTCAGAGTTAGTGCCTACCTTCTTCACCTTCAGACACGCCACTGCCTCCAACTTTTCTGTCTTCCTGCTTCTCCCACTTTACTTGCACATTGGCATACCCATCTGCTGCCTTCTGATGAATAAACCTTTTGGAGCTTCTTAATACTAGATGTCATGAAATAGCTATTTTAGCACAGGCAAGTCCACTATAACGTTAGACCGATTGTTCTATTAGGACTGGACAGTTACCACTGGAAGACTGCCATTTATATAGGGAATTTCATTTACACAGAGATGTAAAAAAAATTGTGAATTGCACATACAAACCCTGCCCTTGTTTCCTGCTCTGGCACCCTGACTGCTCACACTGCCCATTTGCACCTACAGAACAAGAGCCTGGGGACCTAAACTGAGATCATCACTTGCGTCACCATCCCAAATCAAAGCCCTACATTCATCCTGCAGTGCAGTCAGGAGAGCTGCCACACAGGTTTGATGAAGAGGGGAAAAAATCGCATCAAAGCCACTTGAGAAATCTTCACTTCAAGCTTTAAAAAATATAAGTCAGGCAACAACTTTGAAACATGTTTGTTCTATACACAGTTGAAAAAAATATATGAATAGAATTGTATGCATTTATACGTACATTTTGCAAAACCCAAAAAAACACAATCTGTTTCCAGTGTTATTACAGTTTTGCGCAAAATCATCACTACTCTCCTACTTTCAGCACAGCAAATACAAGTAATCATAGTACACTATAGCACACTAAGTATATATACCAGAAAGTGGACCACTTCTAATATCAAATCATGTATCACAGAATGGCTTGGGTTGGAAGGGACCTCAAAGATCATCTAGTTCCAACCCCACTGCTGTGGGCAGGGTGGCCAGCCACTAGGATCAGATTGCCCAGGAAACTATCAAGCCTGGCCTTGAACACTTCCAGGAATGAGGCATCTACAACTACTCTGGGCAGCCTGTCTTGGTGTCTCACCATCCTCTGAATGAAGAATTTCTGCCTAACACCCAGCTTAAACCTCCCCTTTTTTAGTTTAAATCCATTTCCCCTTGTCCCATCAACATCTACCTGCATAAAACATCAGTCCCCCTCCTGGCTATAAGCTCCTTTCAAGTACTGGAAGACTGCAATGATGTCTCCAAAGAACCTTCCCATCTCCAAGCTAAACAAGCCCAGATCCCTCAACTTTTCCTCATAGGAGAGGTGCTCCAGCCCTTTGATCATCTTCATGGCCCTCCTCTGGACCTGCTCCAACAGCTCCACATCCTTCTTGTGCTGGGATCCGCAAGCTTGGACGCAGTACTCCAGGTGGGGCCTCACAAGAGCTGAGGGGGACAGTCACCTCCCTCTTCCTGCTGGACACTCCTCTTCTGATGCAGCCCAGTATACAGTTGTCTTCTGTGCTGCAAGCACACATTGCTGGCTCACATTCAGCTTTTCATCCATCAGGACCCCCAAGTCCGTCTCTACAGGGCTGCTCTCAAGGGGTTCTTCTCCCAGCTTGTACTCATATCTGGGATTGCCCTGACCCAAGCATGACACCTTACACTTGGCCTTGTTGAACCCTCTTTAGGTTCTTATGACTCCACATTTTAAGCCTGTCTAGGTCCCTCTGAATGGCATTCCTTCCTTCTACTGCACTGACTGCACCACTCAAGTTACTGTCATTAGCAAACTTCCTGAGGATACATTCAATCCCACAGTTTAAGTCATTGTGATTATGATGTTGAAAAACTACCAAAAATGTGCCCCTTTTCCTAATGTATATGGCTCGAGTTTAGATCAGGTGCAGTTTTTGGCAGTATACTAGCAGTCATTTGTGGTTAAACATATACAGAAGCTTCAAACAAATCATTATCAACTACTTTTCTGTACTGTTGCCTACAGTGTTGCTATTATCCACAAGTCCTAGGTGGTTTTTTTTTTCAAGCACGCTCTTGTATTATATTAAAAACTCTGTATTTAGTGGTTCAGCCTAAAAACTGTATTTTAAATTTTCAAATAGCAATTACATTTATCCACACTCAGAATTCAAGTTAAAATATGTAGCCTAATACAGGCAAGAGAGCACGTTTTTCAGTGGAAAACACGTATCCCTCATAATCTCTAAGATCTAAAGTACTTTCACTGTTTTCAGTGTTAGTCAGTTAAATCAAGTCATTGAGACTCACATGAACTATGTCAAATAACACATTATTTCTTAAGAGTAATAAAAAAAACCCTAAAATATGACCTTCTTCCAGAGCACTTGCATATTCAGGAATTTGCTAAAAATTCCAATACATGTTTGCTTTAAAAAACAATCCAACTGCTTAGAAAGTTTTGGAAATGCACGCTAAGTCAACAGTACTGTTAAAACAACAACAACGTTTATATTAATTATGGAGAAGATACCAGTGTGGTATCTGCAGTATGAAATAGTCATCTTTGATGCCAAGAATAGGAAAGAATTCCATGAATTTGGCAGTACCTCCCCCTCCATTTTCCGGGATGCTACTGGAGACATCTGCTAAACAAAACATGTTGTGTAATGTGTTGTGTAACACTGCGGGGGGGGGGGGGGGGGGGGGGAAGTGAAGGATAACCATGGAGTTTATGCTGGAGCGATCACCAAACTTGATCACTCATTCTAATATTTTTCATGTCACCTCTGTCATTACCTCTCCGTATGCTCTCACCTACCTCCCCTAGTGCACCTTCACGTATTGCCACTGGCTTTCTGCACCATTCGCAGCACAAGCAGACTGCAGCAAAAGGAGGTTTCAGTCAGAATGTATTTGTAGTCTTGCATTATCAGTATCTTCTCTTGTCTATCTTCTATTTTAAAAGGAAAAAAGCGGGGAGTCCCCAGATATTCTGCAGCTGTCCCACTTCATGACAAGGAAGAGCAGCCACAGCCCTCCACACATTCAGCCTCCCTGTCTAATTCTTACCTATGGCTATTGAAAACAGCTGGCAGTGATCTGCACCCTTTGCTGTCAGGGATTTCTGGTGTGCCGGAGCAGATATTATCCCACTACTGCTGCAGAAAGAACTCCGACTACTACAGTTGAAGGATTCTCTCTTAAAAAGACACTGTGAACTCTTCCAATTTAAGGTTTGATCTTATTTTGTCCCTCTTTTGTAGTCCAAGAGTTTGTTTTTCCTTCAGTTTCACTTTAGTGCAGTGCCCAAGTGCTGGCAGAGATATAAATCTCGAAAATAAAAAAAAAAAAAAATCAGAATAAAAAGCACTGCATTGCATCTCTGTAACTACCAGGTAACCTGCCATTTCACTGACCATGTATTTTGCTTCTCACAGAATTAGACAAGTACCTAAATCATGACCATATAGTGAACTGATGTTTTAATTACCAGATTACCACACAATAGCTCACTTGGTTTTATAAAGCGACTTCCTGATTGGTACAACACTCACCAGTAACAAAGACATGTCATAGGTTCATGGAGGATAGGGCTGGTTCATACTTGATAAATGAAAGTACCTTCTAATCAAATCAGACTAAAAGAGAGAAGAAAGGCTGCCCAAGACAGAGACTCAAACACAGAAACCTTACCACAATGTTGAGTTACGAATAAAAGGAATTGAACAAATACTTCTTCAATTTGTTCAATCAAACCTTCCATGTATTTGTGCATTAGAGTTCCTACGAAGCGTTGGGAAAGGGGGAACACGTGACACAGAACAGCTCCTGAAAATGTTCCAAGAAAAATCAACTTCCTGAAGTTAAAATACACTTCTGGATTGCATTTGATTGGTTGAGAATCTAAAATTAATATAATTGTAATTAGCATTTGCTATGTATATTCTTGAATTTTTATCTGCAATTAATTACTAACCTCAACTAATACAGATAATTTTTGATAAATAATTAAAGAGTCAACAGTTAACCAATTGTTACTATATTATGCCAAAGAGAACTGTTTGGGAGAAGTTTATATGGGGTCACTAGTGCAAGCAGAACTCACATAAGCAGCAAATGCTTTACAGAGCATACTTTACAGAGACCAAAATAATTTGTTTTGAGAATTGTCACATAACTTATTTAATTAAAACTATTTTAAATGACATGCTTTCTTTGTTTTCCAGATCATCCCAGTTATCTTTCTTGCACCGCAGCTTCCTGTCAAGTTCATTCTTACTCCTTTATCGATCAACAAAATCCACTGTAATTTTATTTTTCCTTAGCACACAATCTAAAAGTAACCCTTTCTTTCTTGTCAGGATTTCTTTTTTTTGCATCTAAAGCCAAACAAAAATAACAGCAAAAACAAAACCACCATGCCTGACACTGCCTGTGCGTATTCTGCATTTGTTAAATTCAGGATGACCTTTGTCTGGAATTGAAATTCAGAGCAGATACCACATCACTACTTTTAATTATGTTTATGAGAAGCCTGTGCAGAATCTCCTCCTTTAATGCAATGACCATCTCTCTACTAGTGAGCAAGGCTAGTATCAATGATTAGCAAAGCATATTGGAGCTGTTTGTGATTACTATTGCCAAATTACTGGAGCCAACTCATTTATTAATGCTTAATGAAATGCAAGAATATTTTGCCGCTATTTCACTTACATGATTTGGAGAAGAATAATCTTGAAAGCAGATTCAGATCAAAGAGGGATAGTTTGTTGACACAATCAGTTCATTAAAGATTTGCTTCTTCCAGGTGATATCACTAAGAAATGCATGTAACTTGTGAATACCTGTGAGCCTATTGCAGTCAATGGGATTTTTCCCCCCCCCAACAAATTCAGCAAAGCAAGATAGTGCCTAAGTCAACAAAAAATTCTCCACTGTCTCTGAATTCTATAACTATTCAGGTAGCATTTAATAAATTCAGATATTTTAATCAAATTATCAATCTTCTCAAGACTCTGCCACACTACAATTGTGCTTTTGAAAGCAAAGAAAGGATCAGGAGTACCGATAACTTCATAGGCAAAGAGGGATGCATACAAAACCAAAATACATTGAAACAACTGAAGTTGTAACATCTTGTTGTAGTTCCTGAGTACACAGTATTTATCTCCACGAGTATCAAAGCAGATACGTATTTTAAATTCTGTGACTAATAAGCTATACTTGTCATAAATAACTTACTGTTCCTCATAGAGCCTTACACTAATGAATAACTGAAAGTTTGATTCTAATCACAAATAGGAAAAATATTCAAATATCAATCTATATTCTGCCCACCACCCGATTACTTGCCAGAAGACATTTCAAAATATTTATTTTGCACGTTATTGTCATGCAGAAGAATAACAGTGGCCATCGGTTTAGATTAGTTCTGATCTGAAGGCTGTAACTCTCTCTTTCATATCCAATACACTCGATATGTCACAGCAAGTGCCTATGAGAAGCACTGACAGAATGGCATCAAGAACTTCCAAGTCTCAGATTTGTAACTGCAGTGGGAGGGATAAAAAGGTTCAGGGAGACTTTGAATATATGATGATTGTGTGAATGCATTTTATAAATAAGTAGATACAGTGTTTGGGGTTTTGCCCCTTCTTTATGTTTCCATGGAAACAAGTGTAACTTTCACTTTTTTTCCCCCCCCCACATAAAGTTAGTAACATCCAAGTGCTTTAAGTTGCAATTTAGGGTCTTTAACTTGCAATTAGGAATTATTGATTGGTGATGTATCTTTTTAACTCTAAGATCTGATTCTTGCCTCAGCATAGAAGCAAGAGTCTCAAAGTAGGCCATTAGAGCTGGACGGAAGACCACTGTCAGCTTAGCTGGTGAACTCAGTTCACCTCACTATACTCAAACACTCTCATGGCAGAAAAACATTCCCAGTTACTCAAGCATACATCTTCACTATTAGCTTTGGCACAAAGGGAAACATGGTCATCTTGACAGCAACCTTGCTAAGATTTTGTTTGCGTAATAGAACTATAGAATTGGCACTAATAAAATTAAATTGCTGCTCATTTTGAAAGTAGGGCTTGTCCTACTATTTTGCCTCTAGCATGACATTTATCAAGAGATAAGTCAAACATACTTTGAGAAGCTGTCAGGAAAAGTAGTACTAAAATTAAAATACTACGAAGATAACTGAGAGGAAAGTATCAGACAGCTGTGAAAATGATTTCAGAACACATGGAAGCTCTGTTAGATTATGATCTTCTAAAACATTTATCTATTGCTCTTGGGACAAAAAGCTAAGAATATATGAACACTCAAGGCTTCAAACATTCCATTTAATTTAAAAGGTATCCATTCAGTAGCAGACTGAGCTGTCAATTGAATAAATAATTTGAGCCAATGCACAGAAGAATCATTTCCTAGCATTTTGCGTGGGTTTTGGTTGCTGGTTTTATTGTTTCTGTAAAGTTTTAGAGTGATGATTGAATGCAAATGTATTGGAGAAAATCCTTATCCCATTAAAAGGGAAACCTCTTGACCTTCTGTAGAAAATTATATTTGCTTCCAGTAATGGCAAAAGCGTATCCTCACAATGAGTATATTTTGATAATTAATGTCAGCAGAATCAGACAACAAAAAGTAAGCAGATCTCATTTTCTCATTCCAATGTATGATATGGTTTTAATACTCTTTATCACTCAAGGTTGCTGTACAGCTTGCCAAATACTAATATGAGTATTTTCATCAAACTATTTGGACAACAGCAACCTCACCTGTGTAATTTATTGACATAGACCTTTTTTCTTCCATTTTGCTACAAAGCAAAATTGAACCAAAGCAGATGAGCATCTCAATGGCTACTGAGGTACTCTCTAGAAGTCAGTAGCAGACCTACTCTGAAGTCTATGTGAAACTTACATATAGGTGAAAAAAAAAAAAAAACATTTAGAAAAACAAGATGTTCTTCAGTGCACTGTTTCTGAAGCTGACAAAACAACTAGTTACCACACAACTCCACTGTATGAAAAGACACATGCCTTTAACAGTTAATACTTCTGGGATAGCGCTTATCTAGAAGGTGGACATGCACACACTCTATAGATATCAGTCTCAAATTGACTGCACAAAAGCTCACATACTTGGGCTATTCAAGCATAGTATGAGACATAGAAAATTTTAGAAATTCTCAGTATAAACAGCACAGTGGTCAAGTCATCTGAATTTTCCATTTGTGCATTAAGTCCAGTTAACAGATTTTGACAACCACAATATTTCAAAAGCGGCAAAGAGGAAGTTAATGAAGCATAACATTTGGATTCTGTAGAAGACGTGCATTTTGCTTCTGCACGTGCTCTCTGTCCAATTTACGAATATAAGGGGCTGATAAGAAAATACATTCCCTCCTGCAGTAACTTTCAAATTGCTACCTTGATTTGAAATATCCTTAGTTGTCATACTGACAAGGTGTAGTGTTATGCTATTCTACATACACCAGCACTTGGTGTGGTCTCCAACATTTTTGAAGAGAGTACAGTTTTTCTAAGACAGAGAGCTCATAAGATACAAGAAAGTGACAAAAATCATTTGAAACTAACTGCAGTGCACTGACACTTCTAAACAGTTTGGCTTATAGTATTTTTAAACTAGTTGTTGTGTAACACAAGTACTAGATACAGAGCATGACATAATACAATGAATTAATTTTGACCATTTAAAAACTTTTTGCTTTAATTTTGAATAGGGACTAAAACCTCTCTCATTGAACTAAAGTTATGGACTCTCTATTACTAATTATTCACATAAGTATTAGAATCTTCCTTTTTAGAATAACACAGGTTGTCACGTTATCTCTTCAGGTGAATACTTCTCTGTCTTTGTGCACCTACAGGAAATACCTAAGTCCAAGTTAACTAACTAGATTTCCCTTCTTAGGAATATAGAGAAAAAGGGGATGATTTTCATCACTGCTCATCTCATCTTAAGATATGCATCTCAAACAGGTCAGAGGAATCTGCTCCAACGTGCTCACTTATCTCCATTCATTATAAAAGGAGTCAAGGCAATCAGCTGTTCTACACATATTCACATCATAGGCATCAAAACTTCAAAATGAAAATCATCTTCAGTAACTAAATGCTTTCTTAGAAATTTACAGTGTCATGACTTATTCAGAATTATCAAGGTCATTTAGAGATATTCCTTGAGAACACAACAAAATATTTTCAATATGATATGGGCTATTTAGCGTTCATATAATATCGTAAGAGTATTTTTAGTTTTCTTACCATGACAGGAACCTTCCAGTTCTTCATATCCTACACTGCAGATACATCGTCCAAGAGGCACGAGCCAATCCCCATCTGCTCCACAATACAATTTTGGAGTATCACGCTCCTCAGCGCTCTTCACACAGGAGCCCCGCACTTCCACCAAAGAGGAAGAATCAACCCTTGGAATAGTATCAGGAAACATAGCCAAGTTACGGACTGTGAAAGGGCACTTCTTGTAATAAACACGGACTGAGACCAAAGCAATACATGCTCCAATGTCCTGAAATGCAAGATAAAATCCTTTCTTGTTTATGGGCCCAACCTCACGAACTTCTGTGTTGAGTTTAAGAATGCGATCACCTAAGTCCATCTGAGTAAAGCTCTCATCAGCCGCAATAGTATCAATTTTAGTGTACTGGTTTGGCTTGAATTTTAATCCATGAGACTCATCCGATTCCATGTAGTAGAGATTAAAAGTTTCCTTGCAGGTTCCCACTACCCATGGAATACTGTTGCAGTCCCTCAGGGTAAACTTCATTTCCACATAAATTTTCTGTGCAGCATCACGGGAAATCCAGTTTGTTCGAAGCCAGTTGTTTTGGTTTGGTTCCATCACATTACATACCTGATAGGTATGAATGGGATGATTGTGTTCATCCATTTCAGTTATGGCATCCCACTGAAAAGAAAACAGACTGTTTGAAAACCAAGGAAAATATAAATTTTGCTATATACAGAACCAATCTAGACACACATGAATGTGAGTATATGGAATCATGGCTGGATTAAAAATAATTGTTTGTGTAGAGATTAGAGGAATATCAGTAGTTAGAAGCAGATACCAGCTACAGAAGAGTAGAACAGTTTTCAGAAATTCTACAATAAATTTCTATGAATTAAAAAGTCTCTAATCAACATGGCTTCAATAGAAGACAGAAATACTGGCCATAGTGCTATTCAGTACATTCCTGGGCATGCAATTCAACTGCCTACACTGAAAAATTTGCTAGAACAGCCCCATTTGGCATGCTGGCGGGCTGCTGTTCAACAGTCCTCAGAAATATTTCCATTACTCAGATGTACACCACAGACAAAGTACCAGCAGTGATCAATAGCTGGGACAAAGCCACTCTGGTTTGGTGGGTCTGAGGTACATGTATAGGCTGCCTTGGTATACACAATATTGCAGACACAGTTAAATGTATAGATAAGAGATATATCTGGCTCCACAGATTCTGTATTATACTCATTTCTTCTTAAATAATAATAAAAAATAATAAAGAACTATCACAGGCATCTTATCGTTTATTTACCTTTATAAATTCTCTTTCTTATAAATTGAAGATGAAATAGGAATTATTATTTTTACTTGTGTTGCATCATATTTGTTGTTCTCAAATGCTGGTGGGAACCCATGCCATGAGACCACTGAAAACACGCATCTGAGAAAAGCCATCCATGTACTAAATATGAAAAAATTTTTGAACATCTAACATTACATAATCTGCTACTCTAAGAGACTGACAACAACTCCAAATTAGTTTGAATAAAATTGAGTCAGCTTTCAATAAGCACTCATAATATCAGTATAGCATTAAATATTGATTTCTTTCTTACAAAAACACAGAAGTAGTTGCAGTTCTGTACCCAAAAATATTGCACCCCGACAGATATTTTTAGTGTAGCCTTCTGGATATACTGTTCTCTTATGGTATGCTAGATATTACCTGGCATAGCCAATAAGCCAAAAGCTTGTTATTAAATACTACTAAAAACACCAAACTATCATGTTTTAATACTATGAAACGTGAAAAAACCAGCTGGCTTTATTTTCTGAGTTTCAGAAACATCACTTGTTCCTATAAGAAAGTCAGGGGATACGTCCCCATCTTCAATATCTTTCACAGAAACAAAGCATGCACGTGGTTGGAGAATTTACACCTTCTTCTGCAAGAGCAAACTGATCCATCATGGTAGAGGTAGCAATAAAGCAGTAAATACTCTGTGGTTTCATTAGACTGAAAACTTGGCAGCTGGAATTCAAGTGGAAATGGAATTCCAAATGAAGCCTGTTATAACCTGAAAAGTTAGATTTCTGATCACTGCAGCGTGTATTCGAGAGCTACCCAGAACAATAAGCTCTCAAGAAAAGTCAAGGTCTTTACAGACAATAGCTTTTGAGATTTTCTTTTTCTCTACCTATCACAACACGAGTAATAACCTAGCCTCAAGGTCATATTTTAAAAGCCATGAAACATACTTTTAAAAATGATTGCTGGACAGGTACTAGCCATTGGCTGCCTGTTACATCTTAAGAGATTCTTATACTGCTAGGTCTTATGACCTCTATGAGTCTAAAATGTGTTCAGGAAGGACAAATTAGATCACAATTCATACCAACATGAGAACAAATTCAGATCTGGTCAAAATTGCACAATGGGGGATTAGTTACCACAGTACTCATCTCTGAACCATTGCTTATAAATTGGATTTTGAGATATGCTCAAAATATACCCTGTATCAAGTAATACATAATATAACAAGTAAGTCTTGGCTTTGAGAAATGAAAAAGGGACTTGCATACTCTGACAGGCTTGGCCTCTCCTCTTTTGCCAAGCATGTGGCACACAGTTTGAACTAAGACTCCATAGTCAGAAAGGATTTATTAAAGGTATTTAATTAAAATACACACTCCAAGCCTTAAAATCTTGACAGTAAAGATACTTTAAAAACATAAAAAAGTGTCTACCGCTATCTCCCTGTGAGGAGCTGCAGCTGCCATAAGGCCTCCCCTCAGTTCCTCTGCTCTGCCCTGAACAAACCATGGACCTCTGCTGCTCCTCTTTCACCTTGCCCTCTGGACCCTGCCCCATCTTCACAGCCCTCCTCTGGACACTGGGTAGTTTTCTGTCCTTACATTGTGGCACCCAAAGATACACCCAGTGCTCAAGGGAAGCCATGCAGCGCAGAGGAGAGTGAGAAAACCCCTCACCCTGCCCAGATGGCAGTGCTGGTCCTAATGCACCCCAAGGTACAGCTGGCCGTAATTTTGCCAGGCACCTAAGTGAGACTGTAAGTCCTAAAGATACCACTACTTTCATTCTTGCCTTTCTTAAAAACCATGACAACCTTTGCCAGCTACCAGACTAAGCAGATTCTCACTTCAGCAGCAGCCCTATTTGTGCCTGAAGGATTCACTACGGTGTTTTATTTTTATATCCAACCCTGCAATAAGAAGTTTTTCCAGTTAACAGGGGTAATTCCATCAAGCAGTTGAAAATGTTTATTTTATAATGGACTGATATCTACATAACTTCACACATAGTGGAAAAGGCTTCTCCTACAAATTCTCACATAGACTGGTGAATCAACAGTGAGTTCTTAATCTCAGCCACCAATCCCAGCAGTAGCTATGCAACCTAGGGCAGCAGTTTTAGCATCTTGCACAACACAAGGTTATTTTTATTGACATTTTACTTCTTTCAAAGAAAAAAAGATATTGGCAGCAGCTACTTAGGTCCAAGCCCTTGGTCAGTAGGTTAATGAACAGAAGAGTCCATCTACCTTTAGGACTTCTCCATTTGTTCCCCAGGCTAGAAAGTTCTCTCACCTTTCTTCTTACCCTGTTAGTCTAGGATAGACTTAAAAAAAAAAAAAAGAAAAGAAAAAAGAAACAAAGGGTTCTGTATTTACATATACCTAACTAGTCTATCTTAGCTCAGTCCTGAGGAAGGAAAAGTTGCAACAAATTGACCATGCAGTATCAGTATGAATACTCAAATGACCCTTGAGTAAAATATTTTAAATTAATCCTTTGTTGTTGAGCGAAGTAATTATGGATAAACGCCACCTTCTTATTCAAATAGAGAAGCAAAGTAAAAAACACTGCCCGAAAACAAAATGGGATGAGATTTGTGAACAAAACCTGTATACTTCAGCCACACTACCGATGTGTCTTAGTCAAAGGCAAGTCCTCAAAGGTCATAAATCTTACCACTTAGCTCACAAGAGAAGGAAGTTTTCCTTTTTAAAATTAAGGAACAAAATACGAAATGATCATGCTAAAAATACCTCTTTAATCGTTTCAGAGAGATAGATAATTCCGGAAATGTATCTGTCAATTAATTCTTACACAAAAATGGAGGCTGGCATTTGAAAACTCTCTGAATCTGAACTAAGTGATAGGATACATTCCTCATGACTCACAGATGCCCATTTGGAACAGGTCAGAACCTAAATAATAAACTATAATCGTTATACAAGACTGTTGCTATCCAAAGCGAACTACATATACAGGAAATTCCTACAGCAAAGAGCAGTTAAGTAACTGAGTAATAGGTCCGAAGAGAGGGGAAAAAAATAAAGCAAATGGTAATTTTCACTAATATTGGATTGGTCCTTCTATCATTATTATTTCTAAGAAAGATGTTATTTCTTGTTTGGGGTGTCAGTCTTTTCCCTCTGGGACTCTGCTGAAATCTACAATTCTCACTTTCAACTGTTAGCTGCTGACAATCTTTTTGATCCTATTTCCATGGAAACAAGCTGAATTGTTAAAAAAAAAAAAAGAAAACAACCAAAAAACTCTTTAAACTCTCTTTATTTTTAAATTCTCTTATGCTGTCTCCAGTGAGATGATCTCCATAGAAATGGGATCAGAGAGGTCTAAGCTAGAAGGCAATAGAGAAGAACCTGCACTTGGCATGCACTGTTTCTCAGTGCCATCTGCAAATGCAGATTTAAACTTCTAGCTGCTCTAGTGACATTCGAATAGAAACAGCTGTACTAGATAACAGATCCGGTCAATGAAAATGAACATTCTAAAGCATAGTTGACAATTAAAACAAGACAGTGAAAACTGGAAAGTTACTGTAAATTAGTTAATATTTTTCCCTGCTCCTTCTGACTCATTTCTCTTCACCTAAACCTTTTTTCATTCAAGACCTACCAATCCTCCAGTAGGCAGACCACTAAATTACTTGTTACAATAGGAATTATAGTCTGCAGAGCTTTCAAGCTCTCAAAAGAATTGTTATTCTGCAGCTATGTGTGAAAAAACATACCTCTGAAGGCCATTAAGACAAGTGACAATTTATGAAATGTAACAATTAAATTAAAAAAAAAATTAAAAAGGCAGACAAGACCTCACAGTTATCTGTATACTTCCCACCAAATACAAGTTTGCTTAACTAGCAAAAGAGAGCAATGGTTAAACTAGTTAACTTACATTTAAATCACGCTGATCTGAAGTTGCTTATGAAATGCAAAAACTACATGGCACACATTAGATTAACTCTGTAAAACAATGACTGTAACTCAGATTTAGGGGAGAAACTTTACATCCGTTTTCTACATGGGCAGTAGCACCTAGGCACCGACTACGACGAAGTCAATGGCAAATCTCTCAAAATGTATAGAAGTAAATGTAATTAGAGTGGAAGAACAAAAATCAGAATTAAAAAATGAAAGAATAATTAAGGAAGTTAAACAGAAGATATAGGAAAGTGGCAGATTATTTAGATCTCAAAATGCAAAGATTGCAATGTCCAGGACTGTAGAACAGCTTCTCTAAGCCTGAGGTGGCCAGGATGATTCAGAAAGATATTAGTACACTCAAAAATGCGAAATCCACAATAGTGAGTCACTTTCTGGTTATTTACATGAAGCACTGAACAAATGCGAGAATGAGCTACTACCAATGGTCCAGCTTTCCTTCGCTCCATACATTCTTATGGCATGTGTGAATGCTTTCTTCAGGAAAATAAGGGTATAATCTAGTGAGATTTGGGGGATAAACCCTGGTTAAGACCAACTTCAGAAATAATACTTCTCATCACTTGTTTGTGGATTAGACAGCGAGATCAGAAGTTATAAAAGGACAGTCCTGCTCCAGCTTTATAGAGGACATCATAGTCCTTTGAGAAGGGAATCATGGGTCCTGGACATGGACCATTATACATATACTAGAAGAGATCAAAACTCTAAGAAGCATGGTTACATTCCGAAATACCTTATCTGATATGGGGCTCGAACTACTGAGGCAGTCAGTCCATGTGTCCACCATCTAGGCAGCATCATTAGGCATCAAAGGAAAAGATACTCATGGAGTAATGTTCTTGCTGTTTGGATAACACAGAGAAACTATCAAACAGAAGCTGAAAGTAATGACGTAATCTCTTCCCTTCAAGACCAGAAGGTAGCAAAGCGCATTTGGAAAAGGGATACACTGAAAAATTTCACATGCCTACAGACACGCGTCTCCCTGGGGAGCCCAGCTACTAAAGAAATAGGGGAGGACACTTCCTAGCAGTAACTCAGCCTCCCTTTCACTACTCCTTATCTCTCTATAGTCACTCTAGCCTTCATGATGAGTCCTGTGATTGCTCCTGCTACAGGTCCTGTGGCTGTTCCAAGTATTGTGATAAAAAAAAAAAGGCCCCTGGGGGCACCATGTCCAGAGGTACAGTCCTGTGGTCACTCCACAAAGACGAGCCCCATGGTTGCTTCAAACCCTGCAACAAACAGTAGAACTTGTTCCACAGTCACAACTCCCAGCACTCTCCACTGGCAGTGAGTCCAATTCCATCCAAGCTGGAACTAAGACAGATGGCCTTGCATGGCCATCCAGAACATGGCTTGTCCTTCATGTTGCTGTTGTCACTGTTAAAACACACCACCCATTGCCTACTCTGTTCACATCCACTATTTCGTGTCCATCAGTGTTCAGCAAGCATTGATGAATGTCAGCCATTTCTTCCTCATGTTGGAATTCAGGGACATCCCTTTGCTTCTTACGCATTTCCATGTCACAAGTCATAAAATCATAAAATAGCCTGGGTTGAAAAGGACCTCAAAGATCATCTAGTTTCAACATCCCTGCCAAGGGCAGGGTCACCAACCAGTAGACCAGGCTGCCCAGAGCCACTGCCAGCCTGGCCTTGAAAGCATCAAGGGACAGGAGTCATTTTCCTTACACTGCTATTATCCATCACGCAGTCACAAAATGTAAGAAAACATTGGTCTGTAGGTTCAACCTCTCCTGTCATACCACCAACATCTGCCTCTGACATCACGGGCAGACATGACATAGGACACACTACTTTCAGAACAGCCCACATATATGCATATGTGTGTATATATATATATGTAATATATAAACATATATGTATATACACACGCAAAACAAGTGATACACAAGCAATTACTCACCACCCACCAAACGATGCCCAGCCAGCCCTGAAGTCATGGCTGCCCTCTTGATGAATTCTCTACTGTTTTTCAAGTTTGTTTCACATGGTATGGAATACTTCTTTGGACATTTTAGGTTAGCTGTCCTAGTTCTGCCCCCTCCCAGCTCCTTGTGGCCCAAAGCCCTCTCGCTGGCAGGACAGCAAAAGAAGCTGAGAAACTGTCCTTGGCTCCTTACAGCACTGCTCAGCAACAATGAAAACCTCAACGCACTATCAATATTGTTTTTTTACTCCCAAAGCCAAAACATTATCAGACACTATGAAGAAAATCAACTCTGTCCCAGCTGAAGTCAAGACAGCTGAGAATTCAGACTACCATAAGGACAGAGAGAGATACCTGATAGAAAAAAAAAAAAAAAAAGTCCTCAGTCCAAGAGCTGACCTTGCCTGCTTTATGATTTAGTGCATGCAATACTATCCCTTAAATGACTGATTGCTTTTACCAGTCAACACCTTTTAAAGCCATGAAGAACATAAAGCCAAGAAAGCGAGTTAAATGCATGTATTTTAAAGTGGTACTTCCCTTGACACTATACTGAAAAGAAATAATTAAAAAAAAATTATCCAAAGCAGTTACATAAAGCACTCAGAAGATGAAAAGTCTTACGAACACTAACAAATTAAATCATACTAAGACATAAAACCGAAAGCAAAACTAAAGATACTTGGAGGAAAATTGTCAGATCACTTACTTTCACCAGCATGCACTACAGGTTACAGCAGTGAAGAGCTTGCTGTAACAGTGTAGATGCCCTTTACCTAACACTGCACCCACCTGCATGAACTAAAGCAATGACACTTCTAAACTTCATTGCATCACAGCTATACTCCTTTAAGCACATTGTCAACCCAAAAGGCTCCTTCAAAACTGCCACTGGGCCACTCCAACTGTTGTGCTACCAAGTGAAATGGAGCCCTCTCCCATGGCGTACAGCAGGCTGAAATACCTGCTGCCAACTTACTGATGAACAACTGAAGGTGTGCATTTTTCATGGATCGCTTCATGCGATCATCATCATACTAGCAAGTATTATCACTATGCACCAACAACATAATTCATTACTTCATTTTATTTTCAAGCTACTTATCCTTTTCAAATGATCAGTATCAAAAGAGGAATGACCACAGCTGGAGGAATTATTAAAGGGATAACAACTTGCTATTACTAGAATTGCAGGGGATCACATCGATAAACTAAAATCAAAGCCAAAAGCAACATTATCCTACCCTGCTGTTAAATGAACCCCAGATGTTCTAGAAGGAAAATCTGAGAGGTGAGCAGGAAAACTAATTATTGTAAGCCAATATAAGCCACAGCTCTATTTATTTTCATATAAGTTCCTAAGTTTATTCAAACTTTCTACATACATAAAAACTTTATATATTTACCTGGTTTAATTAGTATGGGGTATTAACATTCAGCTGAATAACTTCAATTACAGGTTGGAAATATACTTAATCAATACACATAGAGAAAAATACATGAAATAAAATTACAAAAGTCTGCAATATGAATAAACAGATTTTCAGATATGCATACCAGCTGCATCCATAAAATCTAAAGCAAAACCAGATGAAAACAAAAGGAGAAAACAAAAAAGATGACGACATCAACAACACCCAACCAGTCACTGGTATTTTCCAGCAAATTAATTTCTTCATGTTTCCTATGTAACTGTGTATATACTGATAGCTTGTCTAGCACTGTCTTCTGTGGGAATCCAGGCTCAATCATACTTGTTTAAAATTACTGGAAGAAAACATCCTGCTACCCTTCCCTGGTGCCCATCCCACTTTCAACTGCACAAAAGGAAGAAGCATTTTTATTTTCATACAGTATATATAAACTGGTATTGGTAATGTTCATTCACTAGAATCAAGGACAGTATCAGAATAACCTGCTGAGATATTTCCTCTTCTCTACATGGCAGTCCCTTCTCCAGTTGTAGCTGAGTAAGGCATACAAACTACAATAACTAATAATTCATATGCTTTTTCAGCCTCCCCCCATTACCCACATTTTCAATTAGATAAAAAACCAAAAATATTTTGTAGCTCAATTTATGGCAAAGCTAAGGAGTAAAAGAGAAAAAAAAAATATTTTACTGGTTTGACTAGGCAGAATAACCTCTCATATAGCTTTGTTCATAAACTCAGTGTAAAGTATATCCTGTCTTTTCCGTGTTGCATGTACAACTTCAATTAATTTGGGTACATACTGAGTACTGACTTGTTCATGACTGCATATTTGATGGAGTTGGTTGGTATATCTACTTACATCGGATATTTAGAACTTCCTGTGATGAGTTATTGTAAAGGACACAGCAGAAAACGCTTTCTGTGGTATGCTAGGTAAGTCTCTAACGCTTTTAAGACAATGGATATCTTGAAAGTTCATGTCCCTTTCCCTTATGGGTGGGATGCAGCAGGTATGTACAGATGTCAAGTAACTATATTTCCCTTAAGTCTACTGTTCCAATTTCTAAAGGGAAAAATAAGCATGTACAGAGTGAGTTGAAGAGATTTATCTTCTATTTGCTCTACTGCTAGTTCACTAAGCACTGTTTTCTTAGAAGAACAAATAATTCACCCTAAGATACAGCTAACAAACTTCAATTGTCCAAAAGGGCCTTGTTTGTAAGATGAGTCATCACTCACTGGGCACTCTCTGTTAAGAGCGTGTCCTAAGAAAGTCAGCTGCAGTTTCAAGGAAACCATTTTTCACTGATGGATGAAGGCATAAACATCATCTATCTTTTATCACTTTGAAGGGATGGATTGAACACAGTTGTAAAAATAAAGTGTAGTGGCATCCCACCATATCAAAACTCTACTTCCAATGATTGTGATGTCTAATGAAAGCATCTTCTCTGCAACTCTTATGGAAAAGATTTTGAAGCTTCTTCAGACTCATAGTCCCATAAGAACAGCTCCTTTCTAGTTGCAACAATGTCAACTGTCACAATCTTTAGCTGTTAAGTATTTTCTACAGTCATAGAATCATATAGTACCAGTAAGGTTGAAAAAGACTACTAAGATCATCTATTCCATCTGCCCACTTACTACTGACGTTGTCCAATAAACCGTGTTCCATAGTACCACATCTACAGGTTTCTTGAACACCTCCAGGGACAATGACTCAGTCACCTCCCTGAGCAACCTGTTCCAATGCCTGACCTATTATGTAAAATCATAGAACAGTTTGGATTGGAAGGGACCTTTAAGATCATACAGCTCCATACCCCCTGCTATAGGCAGGGACACCTCCCACTAGACCAGGTTGTTCAATGTCCCATCCAGTCTGGCTTTAAATACTTCTACACAGGGGACATCCACAACCTCTCTGGGCAACCTGTTCCAGTGTCTCACCACCCTCACAGTAAAGAATCTCTTCCAGATTAAAACCATTTTCCCTCATCCTGTCACTACATGGCCTTATAAAAAGCCCCTCCCCAGCTTTCCTGTAGGCCCCCTCCAGGTACTGAAAGGCTACTTCTCCAGGCTGAAGAGCCCCAACTCCAACATCCTGTTCTCATAGGAGACGAGCACCAGCCCTTTATCATCTCTGTAGCTTTCCTCTGGACCTGCTCCAATAGTTCAATGTCCTTCTTGTGTTGGGGTCCCCAGAACTAGATGCAGTACTCCAGGTGGTGTCTCACAAGAGCAGAGCAGAGGGGCAGAATTGCTTCCCTCAGCCTGCTGGTTTCACTTCTCTAGATGCGACACAAGATACAGTTTCTGGGCTGCAAGAACACACTGCCAGCTTATGCTGAATGTTTCGTCAACTGACACTCCCAAATCCTTCTCCTTAAGGCTGCTCTCAAGTCATTCTCTGCCCAGCCTGTACCTGTGCTTGGGATTGCCTTGACCCAGGTGTAGGACCTTGACCTTGTTGAATTTTATGAGGTTGGCAAAGACCCACCTCTCAAGCCTGTCCAAGTCCCTCTCAGTAGTATCCCTTCCCTCTGGCATGTCAACTGCACCACTCAGCTTGGTGTCATCTGCAAACTAGCTGAGGGTGCACTTGATCCCACTGCTCATATTGCCTACAAAGACATTATATAGCAGTGGTCTCACCACTGATCTTTGAGGAATGCCACTGATCACCCGGTCTCCACTTGGACATTGAGCCATGAACCACAACTCTGAACGCGACCATTCAGCCAATTCCTTATCCAGCAAGCGGCCATCCATCAAACCCGATTTTCTCCAATTTGGCAACCAGGGTGTCATGCAGGACAGTGTCAAATGCTTTGCACAAGTCCAGGTAGATGACATCAGTTGCTCTTCCTTTATCCACTGGTGCTGTAACTCCATCATGAAAGGCCACCAAGTTTGTCAGGTATGACTTGTCCTTGGTGAAGCCATGTTGGTTACCACCAATCACCTCACCTTCATTTCCCATGTGCCTTAATAGAGCCTTCAGAAGGATCTGCTCCATGATCTTGCCAGGCACAGAGGTAAGACTGGCCTACAGTTCCCTAAATCTTTTTCCCCCTTTTTTAAAATAGGGGTTATGTTTCCCCTTTTCTAATCAGTGGGAACTTCAGACTGTGACGATGTAAGAGGCCATGTTGTTGTACTTTTGTCTCAAAAATTTGCTGAAGATGGACTATTCCATGCCAGTCCTGGCCAGGGATTGAGCAATCCCTTTCTCTAAAGATTTGCTAACTGGAGGCAGTGACAGAAGGATAAGCACCTTGATGGCCAGGAGGAAACCTTTTTGGACAAAAGCCCCTCCCCAGCTTTCATGTAGGCCCCCTCCAGACCCAGGGCATCCATTACCATCACCAGTCTCAAAGTCGGGTGAGTTGAGGATTCCTTCTCCAGCTGACTAGTTTAAAGACCTCCTGACTAAATTGGAAAAGTTTGTTTCTCTCTGTCACATCCTTGTTGCAGGCCCCTGGCAAGCAGCAGACCTCTCTAGATAGCTGGTGCCTCTGTACTTACCAAAATAAAACTAAGAATTTGTTTTTAAAAAGTTCTAATCATCCAATAGAAATCAGTACCATGTGACTACCTCACAACCTACCTCAACTAGATATTTTAGTGATCAGAGGCCACATGGTTGCATATCATACACCTATCCAGCACTAAATCCAAAGAAATTTATAACGCTGAAAACTACAGGTCAGAGAGAGAAGACAGTAAGAAACAACATGTAGCGAGGGCAAACTTATCCCCAAAAACCAACAACCACAGCAAAGAGTATTAACTACTACTCTTGGACAATTCAGTGAAAATTTGAGCACTTGCATTCTTCTACAAGAGCAACACCACGTATTACAAAGGATATCAAGCCTGAGCCATATAGTTTTCATTTAAAAAATACACTACTTATTAAAAAGATATTTAAACTTGATATTTTCATTTGCTTTCAAACTTAGGAGACTCTTAAAAGAATACTGCTAATTCTTAACTTAAACCCAGTTTTTCCCTGTGTCACGACCAATAACGATCTTTGCATTTTCCAGATTTTCCACTCCAGTTGCTGTAAGAACAGCAACTGACTTCAAGTACAATGAGACTTCTTCCACCTGACAGAAATCTAGAGCCGTATTTGGACTTCACTGTAAATAAGCTGATTTGCAGACATGCTGAGCAGGAACAAGCTAATGACAATTCATAAAAGCTGTGGTGTTCAAGGACTATCAACTGGAGGTCAAGTTAGACATGAGGATTCTCTAATCATTCACTGAAATAAACATTTCACTTCCTAGTGTGCTGTGCTTCAAGAATGTTGTAGCTCAGTTGTCACCACCATCGTGCTCCTAAGAGAACTATAATTCATTACAGTACAGCTGAACACAGTTGTAGAGATATTAGCCCAGTGTACCTGCTTAACATAACACCTGTCAGCAGGATTTCATTTCAACACGAAAATAAGTCTCATTTAGGCATACGTTTTCTGAGTATCCAAAACAAGGAACATGTGGTAATGTTGTTTTTTGTTGTTGTTATGGGTTGTTGGTTTTTTTGTTGTTGTTTTGTTTTGTTTTGTTTTTTATGAAGAGCATTAGCAAGATTTAGATTTTTATTTGGAACTTCTACACAAGTCCAGGTCTTCTCATAATGAATTTAAGATAGTTCAGCAATTATTTGATCTAATTAAGAAACATCAGGAGAAGCTTTCATAAAAAGATAAATACAATTGAACGCATGCACACCAAGAAGTAGAAAATCGTCTTAGATAATTAAAAAATTCTTTTTGTTGGACTGAGCAAAGTTCGCAGCATGAAACAAGTTTTTGTTCATTTTGTTACTGAAGTTATCCCTTCATCCAAACTTCCAGTTTTCGAGAAAGTAAAAGTTGGAGTATTCTCACAGGGACAGAAGGAAAAAAAAAAAAAAAAAACAGCTCAATTCACTTTTGGGAGTTCAGAATTGCAGAGAAATTCCACGATGTAGAAACAAGAGGTTCCACAAGAACTGTAAATCCAGAAAAAGAGCGTACAACAGGACCTCAATTTTTATCTTCCTATTTCTTTTTCACTCCAAGAACTGTCTTACAGATCACAACAATTACAGCTTCCTTATATGATGGAGCCACTCTCCTACTAAAGTATTTATCTGAAGGGAGAGTCATCAGGAGGTTTTCACAACTTGGGCTCTTCACAGCATAGTTAAATAGAAGACTTCAGAATGAAAGTCTGCCTCATCATTAAAAACAAACAAAAAAACCCTATTCCACTGTTAAATATATAAACTATTGCCATCAAATGATTGAGTATGATCACTGTTAATTTTAGTAGCTCTGATGTACAGATATTATTACTTTCTGTGATTGCAAAATGACAACTATACAATGCTTCTAGTTCCCTACAAAATGACTTATTAATGAATGACTGAACTGGATTGCTGAATTCTGCAATTCCCTCACAGCGAGGATGCAAAATAAAAAGCAGTAATTTTTCCTTTTTACAGAAACGACCTATCAACCTTTAGAACTTCCTCTCTTTTTGACCTTTGTGTATTTGGGACAAGACCTGGAAACAAAATATCTCCCCACAAACCCTGGTTATTTGAGTGAGAAAAAACAGGAGCCTTTAAGAAGGGAAGAAGATGCAGAAAACACCAAGTCTCTTCGTGCAATGGAACAAGGGATGGAGCTTTTTCAAGAGCACAGAGACAATCCATCAGAGATGGAAAAGAAGCATATAACCCCAGACACCAGATCAATTTGTCAGTCCTTTAGCACATTCTTCTCTCCTTCGTCAATCACAGCCACGTAGACAGGAGTAAACAGACAGTGACTGTATTTGATTGATTGAAATAGATTTAACTCCTCTTAAAAATGAATATATTATTTTTACTGCATATTGCTTGCTATACACAGCCACAAATTGCATGACACTTTTCTGTACCCCATCTACAGTACAAGGTTCTTAGGAACTTTCATGAGAATCAGTCTCAAAATTTCCACCTTTGTCAAATTGATGAGACCTGTGTATGAAGTCCAGTTTCAAAAATTTGTCTGCAATACATTTTGAACTATATCATCTGCTGATCATAGTCTCAGTATCTTCTGATGAAGTTACATGCCTGAGAAATATAAGTACTTGCCTAGAGCATGGTGTGCTAAATTCAAGCCATCCTCCCCCACCTTCCAAAAACACAGCACAACACTTTCTTAACCCTTGCCAAATTTTGCAGATAGGTCATTATGTTATCTCAGTCTATGCTCAGATAAACCTGGAATTACCAGCCTGATGATTTCCAACTAGAAACTATGTGGGGGTATTTAACGTTGTTACTTGCATACTGCAACATGCTGTTCTTTTGCTCAAGGATGAGATGGAGGATGTTCAAAATGAAAGCTAGTTTTGTACATAAATTGATATATGTAGAGTATTTCCTTATAATTCCTTCTCAAATTTGCAGTCATCTCTTGAAGCAGATACATTAAAATAACTGCACATATATGTATGCTTTCTCATGAGCTCTGACAATAATTAGCATGCAGCAAGCTGGAATATTTTAGTACGCTTCTGCCATTGTTTCCATCCAAACTTATAAAAAGTTTCAGTGATCTTTACCACCACCAAGAAATCCATACAATATGCATAATAAAGTAAATGGTACTTAATAACTATCTACACTTCCATTTCAGTTCCAGTATTAAGTATTGGTTTCTGAAAAATAATCCTGCTGCTTTTCAGAAAAGCTAATTATCTGATTATTCAGATGTTTCAAGTAAACTGTGCACTCTGAAATTCACCTTTTAGAATTGCTACTGATAAGAAGAATTCACTGAAGTGGTTGATGTGGGACAGAACAGAAACAAAGTTGACCATATTTTTGTATTCAGCTGCCGTACTGCTCATTGTTTTGAGCTCACAGAAAATGTCATCTTAGCGTAGCTACAAAAATATTTGTGTTACGTAAATAGAAACAAAGGAATCTATACAGAAACCTCAGCTAGCAAAAATACAACACATATGAATGGACTAAAGACTCAAGAGCTGGTTCACAGAAAAAAAGATGATTTTTCCCCCCCCGTGAAATGGGATTTCTATATCTGACCATACAGAACGCATTTCTTTGAAATACAATACAGACAATCCTTTGCACTGTATGTAGATTCTTTGTATAATAATACACTTTGTATAATAATAAACTTTGTATTTACAAAGGAGACAACTGGACCAGGATTAAGATAGGAAAGAAAAACACTGAAAAATTTCAGATGAAAGTGCCTTCAAGCAGCCTCTGTCCAATGGGGTGACCTATTTGTCACAGAGACTGAATTATAAACTTTTACTCATGTTTTCCACCAATAAGAAAACCACAGTGCTCTATAGAAAGTTCACACGGTGACTAGGAAATGTAATATTTCTATGTCAACTCAAGAGCTAAGCATGTAGTGTACCGATAATTCTGACCCTCTGAAAATTGATAGGAATCCCTATTTTGACTTCAGTTTTCCCAAATGAATTTTAGAATGCTTAGTCTCTGGGCAGCTTGGTCTGGTGGTTGGCAACCCTGCCCGAGGTGGGGGGTTACAACTAGATGATCATTATGGTCCTTCTCAACCCAGGCCATTCTGTGATAGCTGTCAGCTTTGTCTATAAATACAGCTCTATCGTACGTCTAGAGAGACGGGATCCTAAGTGCATAACTTCCTTGGCTTGCACTCACCCTTTCCTTGCTTCCTATGTAGTCAAAAGAGGTTTATTTACCTAGACTTACAGCCAAGCCACTTTTTGACTTGAAAATAAAGCAATAATGAGTTGAAGGTATAGAAAAGTCATTGACTAAATACAGCAAGATACCCAACGTCTTACTAAGAAGAACTAATCAGAAGTGTCTGGGTCAGGTACTGAGGGCTCATTACTACTCCATACTTCCCAAGCGTTTTTATTCTAGGTGACTACCAGCTCCAGCTCCTACTACTTCTATTTCTTTCAAGTTGTGAAGGCTCTACTTGGAGCCAGCTTCAGGCTACTGTTTAGTGACCTACTGCTTGTGTCCAAGACTTGCAAATTTTGTTCCTACCCCTACTGTACACACAATCTATATCACTACTTGCTCCTGCTGCTGCACTGCAGTTCACAGCAGTTTAGTTGCTTGAAACTGGAACATTGGCTGTGTCAGAGACTACTCCGCAAAACAGCTTCATAACACTGGCTACTTCTTTGAGTCCACTTCTCAGAAAGTTATTTTTAATCATCTCAGCAATATTATAATAGAACAACTGAGAACAGTGTGTTAGTAGTACAGCAGTGTAGCTTGGCACGCTATCTTTGCTGCCAAGGTATCAAGAAATCATTCAGTCTGTTCCTAAGAGCTCCATCCCTATCTTTTTGATGAATGTTATCTTCTAGAATGCTGGATTCATGAAACTATTTATACATACAATTCCTAATCTTATGATCATGGACACATCAGGTAATAACAATGACAGTTTTTCTAATAAAGCATACAGGCAGGGTCAGCGATTTATTTTACTTTTTTGAATTATTTTTCTTGTCTAGTGTTCTATCCACCCGCTCCTACCAGAAAATCCAGAAATCCAGCTCCTTTAATACTAGTGTTTTTTCCTTTTTTATACAGAAACTTTACAGGGTACACCGTTAACATCCATTAACATGCACAGTATGCCCAGAAAGAAGGTGATGTGCTCTTGCTCCTGAGGTTGCTGAATGCAACTCAAAGCCTCCCATAAAAGCTGCCACAGACTCTATGGACAGGGGCAAATATCACCAGCATCATTAAGTTAATCGCTGGTAAGAATGTGCAGATCTGAAAGAAATCCAGCTTCACAAGCCCTTCAGGGCATGCACCGTCACCTCTCTAGCTGCTTCCTGACAATGGTTGGCTTGCATCTTCTGGATCTGAGGGAAGAACGATAACCCCCGCCAGCCTAATGCAATGTTTAGAAAATAGCCTGAATGGTGTAGCTACTTAAAGCTACAGTATTTTTAGTACTGCTTCCAAATAAAGCTTTGTTGGAAAGACAGATGAGTAAGTTATATAGATTCCTTTTTTTCCCCCCAGCGACTTGCTAACATAAATTATCTCACAGAATATTGGCCTGTTAAAACGCTGTTCTGCTGCAATGCTCTACAAGAGTACCAACAATGCAATAAAATGTCATTAATCAATAGTACTGCATGAAACATCTAATAAATGCTAAACCACATGAGTCAGGTATTTTAGTTTTTACGTCAGTTTTTGCTTACTTTCAACATTAAACATAATAGCCATTTCAACAAAAGAAACTAACCACAAAAGCATTTCACTATTTGAAATTTTAGGCTTTCCCCATCCTTTAAAACAGTCTGTTAGAGAAATCACAGGAGGAAGAGACAACTCTAGGTAGCTACTCAGTTTTAACATTTTTCATCAGCTCATGCCATTTAGGTTTTTTTGTTGTTGTTTTTTTTACCTCCTACTTTAAATATAAGGAATGTTGTACTGTTCTATTTTAATCTCAGTTCAAGTTATTTTAATCTTTGTGGCAGATAAGATCACAAGCCTTACAAATTTTGTGATAGACAAGAATTGTTGCAAAGAAATAGTTTAGAAAAATGTCACGAGATAATAAAGCATCCCATGTTAAAGCATCTTAAAGGAAAAAAGACAGTGACTACAGGAACCAAAGTATTATAAGCACGCTAGAGTATAACTCAAAAGTTGAAAATATGATTTCTTAAGTACATACTCCAAAATATTATTTTTCTTTCTATATGAATGAATTAATGACATTGTGCCACATGACTTCTGTGTGACAGCAGCTATCCAAAGATACTTCTAAACCATTTATATTTCAACCACTTATTTTCCACTGACTCAAGTAAAAACATTTTGTGTAGCTTATTTTTTGCTTTTTTGTTGTTGTTGTTGTTTTTAAAACTGCACATTATCATTTGAATCATAGAATCATTTGCATTGGAAGGGACCCTTCCAATGGAGCTGGAAGTTGGCTTTCCTAAAATTTAGTGCCTTTTTTTTTTTTTTTCTGATTTGACATAGTCAGGATATAACAAGAAGGCACTGGAAAATTCTAATCGATTTGGATCTACATGCCTTTGAATGCTTGAAAAGCTCAGTGTAGACCACATTAAATCTAGCTCTGAGTCTCCAAAGGTACTTCCAGGGAATGCATCACCTGGTATGTAACCCTAATGAAAGGCTCCTGCGTCACATATGTGGATTCTAATAGAAGTATCAATGCAGGGATTGTGGTTGCCTAAGGGTATACCTATGTGCCAAAGACATCAAAATGCACACAATATTCTTGAACCAGTTTCTTCAATTTCCATAGACATTCTCAAATCTAAAATGACAGTATTCCTTTCCTCTAATTTGCCCCTCGTCTACAGAATAAAAGCCTGTTCCTTTCATTCTAAATTAGTTTACTAAATTAAAAACAAAACCAAAAGTTAAATTTCAATAACCCAAGTCAAGTAAATGTGAGATGTCATTCCAGGTTCAGCCTTGGTACAAGCCACGACAGCAGAAACAGGTTTTTTTTTTTTAGTTTGCTTGCTTGCTGTTAGGTTTCTTTCCCAAAAATAACATGAGATCATGAGATTCATAATCTACTCAAATTATTTAATTATAATATTCCATGTATCCTAGCCAAGCTTAGCTATTTAAGGTGAATATCTCATGATCTATTACTGAACAATGCCTGTATGGCTCTCTGTTCAAATCTACTTTCACAGCAAGTAGGGTAGGCTGAGAAGGAACCTGGGAGAAGACATGGCTCCAAGTGCTGACCACGGGGACAATATTCACTGCCATGTAACATCACACTCAGTTAAACAAAGAAACCTCAGGAGAGGGGCTTTTTGGACTGGGTGGGCATCAGTCAAATCCTGGGAAGTGGTGTGTGATTGCTTGTTCTGGGTTCTCCCTCCTTCCTGCTAACAAACTCTCTTTATCTAGACCCATGTGTTGCTTCATTTTTGCTTTTCCTGTTCTGCTACAGTCAGGTACTGAGCAGCTGCTGCTGAGGTCATCCTACCACAGATTTGAATAGATTGCTTGAGAGTTGGGGGCTTCTTTGTTTCTATCAAGTAAGTTTTTACAGCTAGTTTTTAAATGTGCAACACTAGAACTGAGATAATGCAAATATATAAAAAGCTAATATTTCCTTCAAAAATTATCTAAAAATGATACGATAAGCAAAATTAAATTAACACTGAATTATGCAACAAGTATATAACAGCATTTCTTGTAAGTGCTCCAGAACAAGTCTTGTCAGTAATAGTATTGTATTACTCAGTTTTAGCAACATCACTTAAGTCATAGTCATCTTAAAATTTCACCTCCATACAAATTAAACCTTTTGTAGATATTAAGTTCTGAACAATACTCACTATCAGCTGTATACTATTTTTTTTACCAACTTCAGTGAAATTTAATGAGAGAAAGTGTCAAATTACTCGAATGGCATTTTTGAATATATGCATGTGTTTTATTCATAGCTGGTAACGGTATTTCTATTATAACTGTTTTATAAGGAATAGGGTAGAAATAAAGCAAAATCCTCAAAGCACTGCCCCAACTTCCAGACAAAATCATTAGTAGTATTACAGGGGGACACAGCTAATTAGCACAAATGCTACAGAGCAAGTACAAGACATTAAAATGACTGTTCTGTTAAGAGAGAGGCAAGGATGACTTTATTTGAACACAAAGGCTAGTTGTTTACTCCTAGCAGTGGCAAATAATGAACACACAGGAGCAGGGTACTATTGCGTCTGCTCTGTTCTTCAGCAGTCTCCAGTCTCACTGAGCTGGGGTCTCCAGGAGCCCCCTTTCAAACCAGAATTACCATCCACACATCAGAACAGAAGTGAGGGACAATGGAATGCAAGAGCCTTCCTTTGGCTGAATGGAATAAATGGTTACACTCATAGTTAAGCCTTACAACTTTCAGAGTTGGCCCATATTGACTTTGCCAAGCAATGATGAACAATACTGTAGGACTGTACTGAATACTTATTTTCCATATAAGTCATTTAAAGTCATATTATAATTAGTTTTAATGGATCATTTCCATAAAATGCAAAAAGCAATAAAAAACAATGTTGCAGTTCAGAGTTCTCAAGCATACTTTGAAAAAATAGACCAGATTTCTTTACTTCTCTTTCCGAGAAAAAAAAACAAAAACAAGAAAAATGTTACTTTTTGTTTTCCCATGCAATGCTCCTTTGCACATTCTCATACTTAACATTTCTGTGTAGAGACAGCTTAAAAGCATATAAGGCAAATTTTTCAGTATGCACAAATTATAACAGTGCTTGTTTGAAGAAGGAATACTTGCTCATTTTTTACCTCTACTTTTGTAAAGCTCAGGAATTTATGTCATGTACAGCCTTAATGCAGTAGCTGATATTAGCAAAAAAATAGTTTAAAAAAAAAAAAAAAAAAAAAAGAGAAGGAAGTGATTCCTTACAGAAAGGAGAAATCCACTCTGTCTGGCCAGGCTGGCTCAGTATGTGCACAGGTAGTGGTACCCACACCAGCATCCCAGTGTGGCGAGCCAAGAGGCAAGCTGGTGGCTTTAATTAAAATGCAGTCAGCTGAAAAATCATTAATATTGCAGAGAAAGAAAAACAACCATTATCCTACTGGGCATGGCTAATAAACTTTTGTTTTTTTAACTCACTGAGCTCCATCTGTGAAGGTTAAGAGGAAGGTTAGCTCTGGGAAGACTGCAACTCTGTCTTGTATACCCTATGGTTGCGTATCATTCAACCCTTACCTTTGCAAGCAGAATCAGATTTTATTATAGGATTATTATTACTTTTAGAAATTAGCATTATTTACACAATAAAAATGTAAATTTGAAGCAGACCACCAAAATAGAGCATACTTAACTTGTATTCTAGAATACCAGGCAACCAATATGTCAGGCCTCTGGTAACTTAAATTACAACAACTTAAAAGAAACCTGCAATTGAGGTTCTAAATAATGAAAGTAAATGGAGAGATTAGTACTCTGATGATGACTGAGAACATCATAAGAATGCTTTACAAAAGAAGTTATGTTTTCCACTTGAAAATATAAGTAAAATAAAAGAGCTTCCACAAATTGAAAAGTTTCAAATAGGCCAATTGAGTAAAACGTCATTATTAGGAAATGGTATTTTTCCACTTGTACTTATCTAGGATTTACTTTTTGGGGTATTCACCTATGTACATACATTCTATCTTCCCTTACTAGATTAAAAGACAAACCTTTTCTTTTCTTCTTTTTTGAATATTAAAGAATTCACCTGGATCTTCACACCTCAATCTAACAACACTTTGCTATTAGTATGATGTCAACACTGTAACAAGCAGTTTAAGTTTGAAATACAAGAGACAGACTAACATTAGTTCTCATGGCAGTCTTACACTCTAAGCTGTTCATTATTAAAAAATAAATAAATAAATTAAAAAATCCCACCACTACTTATTTGCTAAAGTTATGTAGAAGTGGGAGAGAAACATGGAGAGCACCAGCGGTGAGGGTTTCAAGTAACATAAGTAAAGGAAAATCATACTAAAGAATAGGCTGTGTTAGATCTTCTCATTCTCCACAATGGTAATGTGGCAACCTGCTGAAAGGTGGAAGAATTGCTTAGGATTGAACAGCTCAACTGCCAGCTAGGAAATACAGACAATATTGCCTGTGCTATTGAATTTCTTTAGAACAATGTAAATATGGACAACACGTTTAACCCCTTTATGCTCTAGTTCTCAGTTTACTAGAGACAAAATAATGATTCAGATGATCAAGCATACAGATGCATGATTTCAACTACAAATCTACAGACAGAAGCAGCAAGTCAGATAATGACAAATACAGTAATAATAAGAAAGCACACAAGAAAAAAAAACAACCATACATTTAGCTGAGCTTTTCAAAGTAATCTTAGAAAGACCAGGAATTACAGGTCACTAAATATCTCTAGGAGCTGGACCCCAGGTCCTTGTGGATCCCTTCTGTAACACAATGGAAAGGGCAACAGGACAGCAGAGGAGTGCAATCCAAGGCTATAAGCAAGTATTCGCTCAGACGCAACAGCAGTGGGTGCAGAAATAAGGGAAAAAAACTTCCCAACATCAGAAGGCCTACAAAGCCCCTAGTACACAGGGATCTCCAGAAGAGATACCCTCACCTCCACCACTAACCCTTAATTGCGGTTTGGGAAGGAATGTATCCACTCCTTTCAGTCACTCAGACGCACTGCATGCACCTGAGCTCCCCTGGGTTGGCCCTGCCTTCCCACCAGGTACTCAATCACTTCTTCAAGCTGTGACTCAGCATTTCCCCTACACCTTCTAACTCATGCTATTCTATGATTTAATACAGTTTAATTTTCTCTTAAAATGCATATACTACAAAAATAACAGTAACAAATCAGAAAATTGGTTAAGATTTACATGTGCTTCTGTACCTAGTCTTTTCTCTACACACATTTCTTATTACAGCATGCATGCCTCCCCTAAAAATAAAGAACCTACAATCCCAATTCTGACGCCATCTCAGTTTGACTTTCTTTTTTACAAATGTTTCTTTTTTAAAAAAAGAGAAATGATTCTATTCTGCTTTTTTCACTAGTAAAAAAATCTTACAGATTGTGATAAACAGATTATGTTAATTTATTTTCAATTCAAACTCTTGATCTTCTTTTATTACCCTTGGTGAAGAATATTTCAAGTTTCTCACATCTACAAGGATAAGGCTGCTTTGAAGAACAGGCAAATATCCCATGATCTAACAATTCAATTAATTTGGAATGTGTCTTACTGATTAATAAGTTTTCACCGAATTGGGTGTTTCATCTGTATTCATATCCTGACATTAATGACTGTCTTCATTCAGCAACACAGATAAAATATTTATATTAAGATACTGTAATTTTAATTTTGTTATTAAAATTTGATAATATTATCAAACTATTCTCTCATATCCTGGCACACAGTTCAATACAGTTTTGTAATGAGATTCTACACACCTACAGCCCAAATAATCTGCTTCTTTTGCCTAGCTCATGTTTAGTCTTCTGACCCCTGCAGAGAAAGGGGACTGTGTTTTCTTGTTGGAAAAGAACAGCATTTGCAGTACACAGATAGAATTGTTGTGACAGAAGCTAACACCAACATGTATTGGATGTGATTTAAAAGACACTTAGTTCTGAGGACACCTCACCTTTCAGAAACATGCATTTGTATCCATTAGTGTATGATTTTTTAACTATAGTAACATCTGTGCTTATTAGTGTAGAATAGTAGTACATAATAGTCATACTCATAGAAGTATGCCCAGAAAAGTTGGAGGTAAATTCTCAAAAGAGCCATGAAGTTCAACTCTAAACTTTCAAGAAACACCCTCAAGTCAAGAGGTTTCAGTTTCCACTGCAAAATGAACCTTGGTCTCTTTGATAAAACGAGACAGAATTGTACTTCTCAATACTCTGCAGCTTCACCTTGACCTATAACAAAAGAAAACCCATATTCAAAGCACACTTGAGATTGGCATATGTGCTCAGCAGATAGAAAAAATTCTGGGCCTATTTCTACCAGTATAGTGAAGGGAGGAAAAAAATATACAAAAACAAAACCCACATTTCCTTATGTAAGAGTGACAGTTACCTAGCATTCAAGAGACGCCTGTCCCACAGTGCTGTCTTCAATCACAGCTTTTAGGCATCATGACCTCAGATAAAATTTTTTCTTCTATTAATTTTGTCATTCTCTTAAAAAACTGTTGTCACCTTGTGCCCAATTCTGAGATTTAGTATCTGTGCATAGATATCAAGAAGATTTTAAATTTTCTGGAGGGTCAAGGGCCCTCCAGCATGAAGGGCATGAAGGGTATTTCTTTTTATCTTAGAGATACAAGTCACAACCATGCCTTATACTTCAAAAACTGCTAATTCAAAAATGAATTTTTGACTTCTTTTCCTTCTTGCAGTTCCTGATGTTAGGAATATGTTATCCAATACAGACTGCACATTAATCATTTTTAACAGAAATATACTGTAAGATGTCAACTGCGTGTTTATTTCTAGTTCATGCAGGTGGAGCTTACCACTGGCAAAACAAAAACAGCACTTGCGAGGTACACATAATGTAGGTAATGCAAAGCAGAAACCATGGCCCTGAGGAATGGTAAAAAGTCTGTGCCACCCCTTTATTAAAAACAACAACAACAACGCTAAAAGATAAGCCACAACTGGGATTCCTTATTGGCTGTTTGAATTTTCCTGCATCATTTCATGTCTGCTTCCCCAGTGAGGAACTTCTAATGCTGTTGCTAGCAAAGTAACTGACTCTGGAACAACTTCCTCCTCATATGGAAATGGTGTTTGTAGGAAAAAAAATACGTCTTTAGTAATGAGAGTCAAACTGTAAAATTGTAAACAAAGAAACAAAAAAACCCCACAGAACAACCCTATCATTTGCATTTCTTATTTCTCAGTATAGAGAAATCCAATGTATGAAGGAGGCCCTTTGGAAATATATTTGGAATCATTTCTTTTTAGATATTTACAACTTACTTCAAGACTTAATTATAATGAAAAGTCAACAGTTATTTATCTGTGTAAAATGACTAATATCAAGAAAAGAATCCTGCAAGTATTAAAAACATTTTATGAAAACCACAATAGGAGCAAGCATTGAAAGTAAGTTGGGATGGGAACAAACTTGAGATAGATGCTTTTAATACAAAGATCTGCTGCAAATGCCTGCTGAGAGTGTCTGTACATCACAAACACAAATTTGTGCTTTTTAGAAATGTATGTTCTTTGAAAGGCATTTCAAGATGCACTTTATGAATTTCATGAAATAAAAAAAGAGCAATTATATTTGCCTTACGTTTACTTTCAGCTAAAATAACAATAGCCACAAGCAGAAACAACAGCTGATAAAGTACTACAGTCGAAGATAACAACATGATCTTTCCCTAATTCTAATGTTCTAGTTGTGTCATCCTGTTACTCAAAATCCAAAATGAGTACCCAAAACTAAAAACTCACACACTTCACTCCTCACTTCAATTTCACTTTTAAGTACTAGGATCCAGCTCTGCATGCATGTGCGAGTCTTCACTCCAGCACAAATTATATATATAATACTACCTGATTTTAACCGATTATTCAAATCGTATAGCTGCTCCTACTTCACTTGCTTAAAAGATTTTACTAATAACGAGTTCAGTGAGTTTCAGGTAGGTTACACATCACACAGAGTGCTGCTTTTCAATATGAACAGCTAACACCTCTCTTAACAACCCACCAGTAGCATACTGAATAATAGCTTCTGCACTGTCCTTAGAAAGTTTACCATGCCACATAAGGTGATGTAGCAGTGGTTTGCACAACAGAAGAAAAAATTAGAAGCGACATCTGGAGGCCACCCAGCAAAGCAAGCAGTAAATAAATGGTCATGAGAGAGCATGGGGTCTCATGCAGCTCACCCCTGGGGATGGGGAGCTAGTTGCCTTCCTGGGCACCTGCTCTAGGATTTGATGGTGAAAAGTTATTGTCCACTTAGAATTTCTCTTGTTACTGGTTGTGGCCATTGCCTCTTTCCTTCTCTGCAATCTCCTGTAGCCAGAAAAAAGTCTACATTTGAGACCCCCTGAGCCCATTCCTGGAATAAACAAGCCCAGTTCCCTATTGCTCCTTGCCCGTCATGAGTTGCAGCCCCTTCCCTTGGTGCCTTTCAGCTGGAAGTCTTTCTATAAAAAAACAAAAACACACACGTAGCTTATTCTGAAAAGTTTGAAATGCACATCATTTTAATGGCCAAGTAAGCTAAGAAATTGGTAAGTGAAACTGTTCAAAGAAAAAGTCAGGCACTAGAACACAAACAAACTATTAATTTCAATTAATAATTTCTGTTATATGGTATTAAACATACAATTATACAGTAGTAAGAAATTTCTGTAGCGGCCCGTCTCGTGATTTGTCACGTCTGCGCTCCCCTAGATCACTACCAGGCACAATTTCCAGGGTGAGAATCAAACCCCTCCACAGGCCATTCTTAATAGGCAGTGTGCACATAGTGACCCTCTCCTGGAAGCCAGACGACTCCAAAATAGCTGCAAGTTATTGCAATGCACATCCCTAAGCATCTTTAATTTACTGATACTGATGTTGCCTATGCTTCCATTATCTTATCACAAGGACTAGACCAGAGGCAGTGCTTATCTTTTTTTACACTAACATTAAAAAAAAAAAATACACATTTGTAGCTGATTATTTGTGATAAGCAAGAATAAAAATACTCCTCTTCATCAACTGTGTAACGATCATATCAATTCATATCTGCTTCCAGTTAAATTACACCGGAGTGGAGAATCGTACTCAAATCACTCAGTGCCACCGTTGCCCTTTGCACCAGGGAAAGCACTTCCACTGCAGAAAGACAACAGTTGATCCTCAGTACATCACGCAGTAATATCAAAATCCTGTCTTTCACTGAACTCCCTCCTGTCTGTGTTTTCCAAGCTTTACAGGGGAAATAAGACTGTTGTACTAGCTGCAGTACATGCATAGTCTGGATAGCAAATATGCAAGTAAAATACAATTAAATGACAGAAGGTACCAGTTAAATACCCTGTTCCCAAATTATGCATGGCAGAAGTTTGCTTTTCTTTTCAAAGTTTCATCATAGCAAACATAAAAATGCAAGTAATTCAAAATAGAGTACAATTAAAAGGAAAATTGAGAGAAATTTTAGATGGCATGTTTTCCACCTTAAAGCACGCCTATGGCTTTTATTAGCAATAAAACAATGTTCATATCCCATAAACTCTCTAGCTGAGACTGTGTTCAGAACTAGTTTTTCCGCAGAATTGTTCAACTTGTAACACCGCTTTTCCAAGGAACTACAGTGAAAGTGTTGTCTAAAATGGAAGAGCTTCCCTTTCAGTTCACAAAATTAAGTAGAAGAAGAAAATCTCAAAACTTTAGATGAGATTTTTCATCACTTTACAGTTATTGTCCTTTAAATATTGATTAACTTATTAAGTGAAAAAAATGCTTTGTTTCCCTGAAATATGTACACTAGTATCCATTATTACTTGAAGTACCAACAACGAGCACTGAAAGAGCAAGGTCATAAAGAGCTTTGTTCCTTCATATTAAATTTAATTTTATACCATATTTAAATTTTTATTTTACTACTGATAGTTGCACATGTGGATACAAAACATCTTCAAGTGTTCTTGTAAGACTACTTCCATTTCAATTATTTAAAAGTAAAATTTCTTTTTTTACTTTTTTTTTTTTAAAGTTATCCAAAATTAATCTCATTCCACTTGAACATTTTCCTTTTATTATACCATCCACTGTTTTCCTCCTTCTTAATTTAAACTCTCTTCTGAACATTAATTATTGTATTTGGTGAGTACATTAATTTTAAAAAGGCAAATAAGGAGAGAAGCATGCACTACTTCATTTGGAAAAAAAATGAAAACAGTAACAAAACCTGACAAGTCAAATAGATAGCTTTCCTGTTGTCTTTAAAAATGAAGTTGATAGAAAGCCATAGCATCCAACCAGACAAAACTGACAGCTGTTCCTAATCGAAATACAAATGAGTTGAAAAATACTTCATACAAGAGATGAATATTTCTGGTAACAGAACACTAGTGTTTAGCTTCAGGGCTTCATTTCCTCTCCAGGAACTCCTTGATAATGCAAAGGTATCTATTCCTTAATCTGTATTTTCACTTATTACTTTTAAGAGGATGTTGATCCCTCCATGAATAGCAGCACTGAGAACCTCTGAAACAACAGTGTGCATAAAAACAACATCAGAAAGTTGTCATTCTGTGGTATACTGACAGTTCAGCCATCATCAAAATGTGCGGCCACTAGTTGTTTGCTCAAATCTTCACTTTCAGTTGTGGATGATAGCTGAAATCGATGGAAAGCCCTGCAAGAGCCATAAAAACAGATGCTCTGTGGCTTCTCTCAAATCCCCGCACAACTTTCTGTATCTGTCCCTAGTGACATAGGCTGGTTTGTTTAACTGTAGAGATCAGTATATGAGTTTAAGGAACAATATATTAGTTTAGCAAGAAGAATAAATGAGTGCTAGTTCTAAAACTTTTCATTTCAATTTTGCTTGGTTTGTGAACAGTGTTGTTTTTCCTCCAAGATTTTGCTTCACAAGAAATGCTGGGGTCACAATATCTTTTATCTTTGTATCCACCAGGTGCAAGGACTTTTTCCTTGAATTTCATATATATTGTTTTGGAAATTGCTCATTATGACCTAACAAGCAATGGAAGTTTGCCAGATGAGAGAAAAACAGCTAGAGGTCAGCCAAAAGCCTCAGTGATGAAGCTGATGAAGGAAAAAATGGGGAGAAATTAAGCGGTTGTACAACCACCTTACATGCAACTGCGCATGCCCAGAGGGACATTACCATATACTAATGAGTTACTGAAAAATGATGAATATGTATGCCAATGTACTGCATATGTATGCCTTAACTGTTTAGATGTAGAAACTGAATTCTGAGAGTAGGCGCTTGATTTATCTAGTTTCACAGTACGTATCATGAGGAATAAAGGAATGCTGCTGTCTAACACCACCACATTGGAGTTAGAGAGTTTTCTTCCTGGATTTTGGATGACACTAGAATACAAAGGATGCTTTGATATTGGCTTTCTGGGAACAAGGGATTGATATTTTGAGCCCCTCTTCCCTAGTTTATTTCTTCTTTTCTGAAGAAGCATCCCAGTGGGGCTTGCCAGCTCTTCAAGTATCTTTAGAAATCATTAAACATATTTAAACTGCTTATTTTAGGAATCAAATACACAGCAAATGAAATGATTAAGGCTTATGACCAATATGACAAAAATTACACAAAAGCATTTGGATCCCTTAAGAAAATATGTACCCTTGAAACAGTACAGTTGCTCTGATAGTCTAAATATTGATCATTTGCACACAAAACAACAGAAAAGCAAATTAAAGTTTATCAGGTGGTAGGAAACTGACATTCAGGATCAATGAATCACTCTGTTATATTTAATCCCAATTGATTTGAGAAGTTCAGTACATTTTCCAAGCTTGTCTTTATGTCACATCATAAAATGTAAGGCAAATGGAAATTTATTAAGCTATGAATCCTTTATTACTTAAATTCAATAAGCTCTAAAAGGCTCGTTCATAAATGGCAGCTCAGGTTCTCAGTGTTTAAATTTTTTAATACAATGAAAAGCTTTAGCAAAATTGACGCAGTGGTCTAGCGGCAGCACACAGTACTGCAGCAGCCAATACTGAAGCTCAACCCACTGCTGCCAGCCCAGCAGAGGGTGGCAGGACTACAGGGAATGCAGGCTCAATAAGACAGAAATTGAGTTTTATCAGAGAGCTCCTGAAGCCAGAGATGAAGCTACCAACCCCAGAGAAAACAAGGTTATCCGCGAACAGAAATTTGTAGGATTTGGTGTAAGTGTCCTCTTCCGGGCTGGTGGGTTTTTTGTTTGTTTTGTTGTCTTGCTAGTTACTTCTGAATAGAACAGCTTTTACATTAAAAGGCAGGAGTACTTTTACTGCTATCTCTATCTAGTTTTAAATATGCGCTTGCATCAATGTGTTGCGCAGGGGAGATTTAGATTAGACATAAGGAAAATCTTTCAGAGAGTGATCAGGCACTGGAATGGGAGGTGGTGGAGCTGCCATCCCTGGCAGTGTTCAAGAGGCGTCTGGATGAGGAGCTACAAGATATGGTTTAGTAGCTTGTGGTAGCAACGGTAATGGGAGGACAGTTGGACTAGATGATCTTGCAGGTCCTCTCCAACCTTGTGGTTCTATGATTCTAAGTATGAAATAATAATACTGAACAAACAGTATTTCCTGTTTAGGAAGCAACTTCTTGCAGATTACTACTTTAGCACTTAGATGGAGCCAAAGGATGTAACCGGGATGTTCTTTTTAAGACAGCAAAAATTGACCTAAGCAGAGTACTGAATAAGCTATACTGCAATCTAATATAAAATCCTTGCCCCCTCCCTTCCACACCTCCAAAATTACTACTTGTAGAACTGGTGTTTGTCAAGTCATACAAACTAGAGAAGCAGCTTAGAGTACAATAGAGCATCCTAAAATCTGCTTCTGCTGGTGCTGCTTTTTTCCGTCTTCCTCTGGTCTTTGCAGCATCCAAAGCTGGACTTTCAGGGAAGCCACAACAACCAGAGCATGCAAGTCTACCACAGTGTAACAGAAGTTGGCACCTAGCAACTACCCAGCAGGAATCCCCATCACAGTCCTTAACTAAAGAAGGGGTTAAGTCCTAGTAATTAGACAGGGTAACTATGGCTACACAGATCTAAGTGCAGATATAGACAACACAAAGTCGTTCAAGAGATAATAAGCAACAAGAAACCATGGAAATGTGCATCAGACATTTACAGTTAGTACTGAATTGCTGCATCTAAAAAACAAGCACCATTTTTATTTAGCTCCTGGACTGAGATTAAGCTCTTGCAATTCATCCAAATGGAAACATTGAAATGCAGCATGCCAATTATAAAACTAATTGCCTTTCGGGATCCTATACTTAATTAGTTTTCATATTCTGAACACCCAATAAACAGTAAGTCCTACATGAAATGTTACAATACTTGGAAACATGCTGTGAATCTGCAGTAAAATAGTACAGTACAGTGTATGGAGAAGCATCCTACACAGCATTTTTTTTGCAAAAAGAAAGCACTGTCTGCTTTTTGGAAACGTATCCAATCTGGCTTCACTGGAGCAGCAACATGAGCATCCAGAGAAGAAGCAGCATCTGATGTGAATGTTCTTCTCTAGGTTGTCTTGTTTTTCCTCTTTAGAGCTCTATTAAGTGGGTCTGGAAAAACACAGGAAAGCTATATCAAGTATTCCTCATGGGGCTTGTCTGCAGTGCTAGCAACTTCGCAATAGTGCGTACCAGGTTTAAATCCTGATACATGCTGAATGCCAAATAAATTACAGAACACTTCTACCACACAGTACCCAGGTCATGTTTGTCAGCAGTAAAAATATTTGGACTGCTGACTGGGAAGACTCAGTTTTCAACTGAACGCTGAGCCAGTTTTCACAGTCAAACAACCGGGAAACTATTTATGTTAAGGATCTGGGGACATTGGTTGACACTTGGCTGAACATGAGCAAGCAGTGTGCCCAGGTGGCCAAGAAGGCCAGCAGCCTCCTGTCTTGTAACAGAAATAGCATAGACAGACAGACAAGGGAGGTGATCATCCCTTGGCTCTGGTGAGGCCACACCTTGAGTACTACATTCAGTTTTGGGCTCCTCACTACAAGAAAGATATTGAAGCCCAAGAGTGTGTCCAGAGAAGGGCAGCTGTGAGGGGTCTGGAGCACAACTCTTACAAGGATTGGCTAAAGGAAAAGGAATTATTCAGTGTCGAGAAGAGGATAAGGGGAATCCTTACTGCTCTGTACAACTGCCTGAAAGGAGGTTATGATGAGGTGGGGGTCAGCTTCTCCTCCCAGGTAACTAGGACAAGAGGGAATGCAAGGGTGAGGTATGAGAATGGGTTGCCCAGTGAGGTGGTGGAGTCGCCATCCCTGGAGGTGTTTAAGGAAAGGGTAAATGAAGTACTTAGGGACATGGTTTAGTGGGCAGTAGTGGGAGGTAGGTCTTAGAGGTCTTTTCCAACCTCTGTGTTTCTGTATTGTTATTAATCTGATACTAAATCCACCTGCTGATGAATATTTGAAATACAAGTGTACATAAGATGCAATTTTCTAAAATTTGATGAAATAACAAACTCGTCGCAATGAAGGAAATGCAAATTTTATCATAATTTCAATAGCATAAGAACTGCCTGAAAATGTGTTATGCAGATTGGACTTAAGCCTTCAGAGACTACTACTTAAAATGGGCCACATGTAATTCTAGACTACAAAATCTGTGAGGCCTTTAGGTAATTTCTTCAAGAATTCCTCAAATGAGAACATAAGGCATTGCCCATTTTTCCAACAGAATTAGTCTTGCCTAATTATTATGGCAATGTAACCCAGAGCCATGTAATTATTGTTCTATTTAGTAGCAAAATGAGGAAGAAAACTGGATTGAAGTAAACCAAGGTTTTCTCTCTTTGTTGGCAAACTACCAACAAAAAAAATGTTGGGATGTGCAAAAATGTTCCATTACCTTTGTAATGAAGAATATTTTAAAACAGCCCATCCTATTTCTCTTTCCACTTTTTAAAATCTACTTCTCTTTTATACTATACATTCTCTAAATATGCAGAAAGAAAGTCCTACTTACGAAGTGACCAAGCAAAACCTATCTGAGTTTTCCCACACAGACTAGCACTTGCCAAAATGGAACAAAGTTCCAAATCTGAGTGATTCCTTTCAAGAGGAACATAGTGATGACACTAAACAAGAAATAAGTCTACAGCATCCAGCTGTATTTTCTGTATGCAGAAGGAATGGTTCCTCTTCAAGGTACCATCTTTTAAAAGCTGGATCCCACTTGCCATGTTTATTCTTAACCAGGAAGCTATCTCCTTTAGTGTTAGAGCAAACAAAAATGAACTGCTTTGAATGCATTTCTTTTGCATTTTAACATTTGTCTTGATCTGTGTTCTTTTTATTATTATTATTGTTGTTGTTGTTTTTAAACATTTAAGGGAATAGTAATTTTGTGAGAAGGATATTAATTGTAACATTGAGAATCAGTTAAGGAATAAATGCATTTGCAGCCAGCCATAGTATTCAACACACAGTGCTCTTAAATGTTAAAAGGATTCAAAAAGTGAAGAATTCTGAAGATTCTCCCTCTCCTCAATTTTAGTCCTTTTAAAAAATCTTAACAAATGTTCCCAAATCTATTTAGTTTGCATGCATAAAAAAAAGAAACAATTATACAAATTTCAAGTAAAAGATCACAATATACCAGAAAAATTACCTTAACTAATATTAATTCACTGAAATGCCAAGCATCATTGTCACATTTTATAATTTTCAGTTTGATATGTTTTATATTTCATCTAAAAACAACATAAACAACTAAACATACGAGAAAAATATTGTACTACAGCCAGAAGGTACAGAATTATATTTCAGGTGAACACAATATTTTCCAGGTTGCTATTCTTTATTTCTTCCCTAAGAATGAGATTTAAAAATAAGACACGGACAAACTGAAATGTATAATGGAATGGACCTTGATCAAAATACAGTGTTCTTCTCTAGAGGATCAAAAGAACTGCAAACGTGAAAGAGATCAATTAAAGTGAACGTAGAAATAAATACTGGTATAAGATACACTGCTGGCATGGTATGTAATTTAACATTGCTAAAACAATATTGCTATTCTATTCCACGTTAAGCTCTCTGAACATGAATGAAATGCTTAATGCTGTGGGAATATCTATATTTTTACGAGTCAATTAAAAACTTAACTAATCAAAATGATCCTTCTTCCTCCTGACTTACATACAACCTCATTACTTAGGAGCATCCATATGAGTGAACATACTAAGACTCAGATATCATTCCAGATACTACTCGTATAAATTTACTCATACTAATTCTAAAATCTAAATTTTCTCTGCTATTTGTTTTTTGCAGTCCTGTTTCATGTATCGCACAAAACACACTGCAGCCTGCTGCATAACTAGCATCTTTATGCACTATAGGAACATGGGTACAAGATAGATGTACACACATCACTAATAAAAAAAAAAATCATAAACGTAAGCTACATCCTTACCCCTCCAAAAGGACATAACAAATATGACTTCAGATAAGCCAAGACAACTCAGAAGCTTACTTTTCCACTATTTTGAGTGATGAGTTTGTTGTGCTTTTTTTTTTTTTTGGTCATTGTTTGTTTTTAAATACCTTCACAAGTTTTACACAGAAGCATATCAGATAGTGACCCAGATGTTACCAGAAGAAACTACTGATACTGAAGGTACTAAAATAAAGACAGAAACTGGACAAAAAAATAAAATTCTTAATCAGAAAAAAAGTTTCTTTCCAAAAGTATCATTTAATTCAAAACCACTTATTTAGACTGGTTGATTCAGACGAGTTTATTCGTAATAGTTTCTTGCTCACTTTGGAAAAGCTATTTTCAATATGGAAAATTACATTAATATGCTGAATCACTTAAATTCTCAAAACCCTTAAAATAGTTGCATCATTCCTTCTTAGCTACACAGTTCCAGAAACATATTGTTATTCATTGTTTTGCCCTTTCATCCTCTATAGGATTTTAATATACTCTGTAGTTTAAATATTTGGATCCCCTACTGTCCATAAATTCTACTTCTTAAAAATATCTCTACTGACAGACTTGGAAATGAGAACAAGATTTAGACTACTTGCATCACTTTCTGCCAATTACCCACACATTACTTATTCACTTGAGCTATCCAGTGTTACAACAATACATCAATAATTTCTAGATAAATTCCTACACATTATTTTTCAGTTGCCTCAGTGAAAAATAAATGTATCATCACCTCTGTCAGAACTTTTAATCAGCAGATCTCAAATGTTTTTGGAGAGAGGGAGTGAAGACTGCTTTGGAAATTCTTCGCTTCTCCACAAAGAATCAGCTTGTTGACATAACCAATTCATAAAACTTGACTTCATTTTCCTGGATTTCTTAATTTGGGCTACTTCAGGATGAAGGGAAAAGAGGCAGTCCAATATAACACTGTGGGATTTCTAGGAACAGCATTTATTGTTTTGATGTCTCAAAATTCTCAAGTATTCTAAAGCTCAGAAAGTTCTCAGAAATCAGAATAATATAAATTAAATGTTTTGAGTAATTCAATCTCATTAGTGCTTTGTTTCATAAGTAAGTATTTAAAAGTATGATGCTTTTTTCATCCTGATAGGAAAGATTTTTCTAGGCAGTCTTCCTTGTACACAACTGCAGTTTGCCATTTATCACTAGCATGCTGCCTTGGGCTGCAGATGAGAGGATGGAAACAGTGAGAACCCAGAGCAATAGCAGAGACTGGAGACGTCAGAGATGTGGTCTTTCACCCTCGCTGCCAGGTCATGTCACCTCTTGGAGCCTTACAAAAGCATAGACATGAAAAACAAGCCTACAAATTTTATGTCAAAGAAAAAAAAAAAAAACAGTCACACATCTGTGAAAATTTGCAGCAGGATTTCTTTGCAAGTACACTGAAAGACCTGCCTCTAGTTGCTCTCATCTGCATGTCACAGTATAACTTCTCAAGAAAGGTCACCAATGCTATAAGCCTCTCTTGCTCTGAATGCAATGCTCCCAAGAGACCTTACTGGGGATATGGGGCCTGCAAGGCCTCTGACAAGGTGCCCCATCCCAAGCGTTCCACTCACAGCTGTTCAGCACAGCAACATCTTTCCTCCAAAGAGGCAAACCAAATGCCATACTTCTGCCAAGCCTTCAGAACTGATATCACAGTAGTGAACCATTGAAACATACAGAAGTAGCCATCTAGGGAAGGCTTTACAAAACCTTTTTTTTTGTATCTAAACTTTACTGACGTTGCAGAGCAGAAAAGGAGGTGAAAGCCTGAAGCCATATGTTTCAAAACACAGGATGGACTAGACAGTGCAGTATATCATCAGCAGCACCAAAAAAGCTATCTTCATTTACAAAATGGAAGGGGTAGGACCAAGAGTATCTGAGAACCAAGGAAAGCAAATATTGCTATCTGCCACATGGAGCAGAGCAATTATGAACAGTGCAAAAAGAATGATTTTTTTCCAAAATTTTCACTGCAGCTAAAAGCCTTAAAGTGAAGAGCCTAGCCTGGGAAAAAAAGCAAAATTATCAGAGGGCAGCAACTGAAGATGGGTTTTTATTACACAAACTTCACAAGCACAAGCATTTCCTGTTATATTCATATAAGGCAGATCAACTGTTTCTACCTGAACTTCACAGTCCACAAGCTAACTGAACCTGACAGAAGTTCATTCAGGAGGGGTCCAGGCTCTTCTGTCTACTGAACTGCAGTCTGTAGGTACTGCTGTAATCTTAATAAAAACAATGACAGGCAGGATTTATAACAGGTACTAATATATCTTCATGGGACATAAAAACAGTTGGCAAAGCAATTTTGAGGGAAGCTGACCTTCAGCTGTATTAACAACAAAATGTCTAAGTGCCTCATAAATGACTTACGTAGCTAAATTTAAATTAAAATTCATACAAGCATCTTGAAAAAAAGGGGAGAAGGTACTTAGGAAAACTGTAACACAGAATCATAACTAGGAGAAAAAAAAAGCCTACAATCACAACGCGCTCTTTACAACACATACTGAACTTAGCCAGATTGAAGAAATTCTTCACCAACATGTCAGTCTTTTTTTGTTTTCAGTTTTTGTTTGCTGTTTTTTTTTTTTGTTGGTTTTTTTAATGAAATTATGCTCCAAATTCATCTACATAGCAAAAACTCCCCACCTAACTCACGACGTCTATACTTCCATTTTCTAATTCATTTTTGTGTTTCTACTGAGGTCAGATGCAAACACTATTCCTGTTTGAGCAGCCCCCCACTTTAGCCACATAATCAGCACAAGACACAGCAGCTGAAACCCTATGGTCAACAACTTGCACCTCTCTCCTCCCTGCCACCCTCAGTCTTTAGGAGATGTGTAGGAATTGTAAATCCTGTAGATTTTTTTTAATTCCCTTGTCATGGAAATGTAGCTGTGTACTTTTATATATGTTTCTGTTTGTCTCCTTACAGTAGTAAAATCAGCATGGTGCTACTGTTAAAACAACCCAGAAAGTAATGAAAAGACAAATTCCTTTTCATTTTGTTCAGATTTAGCTATGGATTGCTAGCTGCATGGTGCTGTGCTGCAGGAAATATACATTAACAGCTTTCATGCCTGTAAGGGTAAAATACTGCCTAATTCCTTGCGATTCTTGCAGTAGAAGTGTTTCCTAGATGTCTGCAACAGCAGAGCTGACATTGCATTTGGGGTGCAAGAAAAGCAGACCAAGATGTACATGGTGGTCATCTTTGATGAACCCACTAATGCTCAGATGAAAGAGGGGTGAGGGTGCTGATAACCAACAGAGGAGAAAACTACTGAAATACTATTAGAACATTGTGTAGTCGTCTATGAAAATATAAAAGATTAAAATGTCCAGAAGAGAAAAAGTAAACATAATTTGCATTACCATCTGATTCACTCTCCAAAAGCAGAAATGAGTAAATACTTTTAGAAATATATTGTCTGCAATGAATATCTAAAGTAAAAAATGGAAAGTTGCATTCCTATGATTCCATCAGCTTGAGAGAGTAAATGACATTTCTGATTCATTTTTGAAGACAAAGGTTGACAAAGTTCCCTTCGAAAGAGCCTTGAGTTATCAGTCTGACCAATTTTCTCCAAAAATAAAAGAGTAGGTAAAATGCTTTTCTTTGGGGAAATGAAACACAAAGAAGCTTGGGCAGTCACCAATATTTATGACAGACTATGAAACGTATGAGTCTGCTGAAATCCTGACAAAATCTGTACCATTTTTTTATTGACCAAGCTTTAAAGACAAATTTGTAGAAAGACCATACTGAATAATAGGACTCTCATGACCTGCAAAATTGGACAAATAATGCAATATAGGAATGGGAAACAATTGTTCTGAAAGTTTGTAAACCTGTACCTCTGCCACACTGTCTCATAGGCTTTTGTTTTAATGCACTTAGAGTGGGCAGGCAATCCGCCTGAAGTACGATCAACACTTAGGAATCATTACAACAAAGGCAATCAGAAAATATTAAACAAAGTCTAGTGGTTGCAAGCTACTCTAACCCATGAGACTCAAACATAAAACAGGGAGAGAAAAGAAGTTAAAAAAAAACACGAGCAAGATGATGAAGCTGGTCACGCAGGAAAAAGACACACTGTACTTGTGAAAACAAAAACTGCTGCATGAAGCAGGTTTCTGAAAGCAAAGTGAAGAAAGCTGGTAAATATGAAAGCACAGAAACAAATTTTGCAAACAAATCTCTTATCAGATTATTCTACTGTTGGTGCACATTGACCTTTCCAAGACTGCTCCTTCTTCCGTGCTTCGGGAAGCTTTAATGGTGGTATTACTATATCGACATACAATAATATGAATAAACCAGACTGAATCTGGGTTACTGAAAAAAATCACAGTTACATGGAAATTTAATTTGTTTGGTTACTAATGTTTTGTGGCCCTTTGTACAACTTTGTATTAATTTTTCAGGCAAGTAGGAAAAAGATTTAACTCAACAATCTAAACCTGTGGCATACGTTAAAGCAAACACAACTAAGACTCATGTGAAAGATCTTACCAAAGCCCTAAGACAGGAGGGGAAAAGAAAAAAAAAAAAAAAGCAGGCAGAGAGAAGGAAGAGAGCAGTAGAACAGAATACACAGTAGATTAACAAAGGCATGAGAAAAGCTAAGTTTTTGTTGCAACAAAAAGCAAACATTGAGCTACAGAGGCCTCAATGCACCTGATACCTCAAGGCATCCCCCAAATATTCTTGTAGCAGAATTTGCCTTTAAAGCAGAGATCTCCAGAATGGAAGTTCGCAGAGCCACCTGTGAACAAGGCCATTGTGTTTATTAAATGAAAGCAGTTAGACATGCTCTGCCCTACAAACAGTGAACTCTCCAAGCATCTGCAGTGCATGGCTGAGCCTTTCTGTCCTACTTTCGTCACCAAGATCATTGCTGCATCCTAGCCCAAAAGACAGATCAGTCTGGCATCCACAAGTTACACTTCTGCATGGAAAACCGAAGCACATAGATCTAACAAAACCTCAAAGATAACCTGGCTTTCTGGACGAAAAACATTACATATTTCATCCCGCTGTTTTCTTTAAAGTTTTCAGGAGCTATGATATTTTGCATCCTTAAGGTTATTAGAAGTTTAATTAACATTTTTATTGTGGCCTGAAGAATATAATTTAGCTTCTAGAATAAGACAAGTTTCACGCTTGTAAAATAGTCTAGATAATTATTTGAAAGACAAAGCAGTAGGAACAGAGTGAAACAAAGCCAGGCATATCAGCTAAAATGATCAGCACAACATATTAATGTTTTACTAATAAGATTAATAGGTGGAATAAATATTTAGACATAATATCGTCATTTCATATACACAGTATGCTAATTGACCCTAATTATACATTAGTAAGTCTGTCGGAGGTTCACTGAGCTTGCACAGCATGCAGGTTCTAGACACGAGATCAGAATAGGCTAGAAAACTTTTCAATCATGTATAGTTTGCATTTCATTTCTGAAAAAAAAATAAAAAAAAATCCAGAAAAATTCTCAAGAGTATTCTGAGAAGACTCAAAATGAACCATGTTGAAAATTCACAGGCTTCTTTTCCTATATCAGTTCCACGAGAACTGTTATACAGTTTGCATATTTGCCTAAATCATGAATCTTGACCAATGAGTTTGACAGATGAGATCTCCGAGTCCTGAGAAAACACTGAAATCAAATAGAAGTTCTAAATACAATAACTTAGTGACTGGCAACAAACTTTGCGCGTATGAACAGTAAAAGATTACTTTGGGTTATCTGTTCTCTTATTTTAATGCAAAATTTCATTTATCTTTGAATGTAATCTGCCTCCCTACACGTCCCTCCCTTTACTAACAAAAATCATGTTTAGACTGACAGTCAACACTGGTGATTTCAATTCTTCTTTCTAGGCTGATGAATAACTAAATTAATGCAGGTCCATGCTATGAATTCTTCACATACTTCAGAGATTTATTATGTTACTACACAGCAACCTCAGCCAATTGATGTATGCTTTTCATCTTCACACTGGTAACAGAGTAACGAAGAAAACATTTAATATGAATAGTTGAGTTCAGGCAGAGCTATTTAGCAGTATCTCTTGCCTATAGTCATCTAAAGATTAGTTTTCTCTCTTTGAAGTCTTTTTTTCTTAAAACAACAAAAAAAACAAAAGATGTAAGGAACACAAGAATAATTAATTCTATTGCAACCCAAATGAAAGACAGTCAACCATAAGTCAAAAGGAAAGGATGCCACAGTAATAAAGCTGGCATGTGGTTTTACCTAGAGATAACTGGGCATGTTATAAAATTGCATGAACTAGTGAAAAAGATGACCAACTTCCAGTCAGTGAAAATAACAACTTTTCTGTAGGAGTTCTTACTGCAGTAGTTCTTTTTTAAATTCAGATACCTGATAACAAACTCCCTGTCCCACTGCAAAATAGCTTTACCACATACCCTCAATCTTTTCCATTTCTTTTTTAATATGTAATTTACTTTTAAAGCAGACAGAAAATTTAACTACCAACATCAGTGGGAGTTGCTCACCTCTTCCACTGACAATCTGAGCCTTAACTTCGCTGCTAGTGATTAAATTAGCAAGTCAAACAAGATAAATGCGGGAGGAGGAACCAGAAACACATTTGCTGCACCTTTTATGCCAAGTTGGTAATGCTGATGGACAGAATTTGCTTTTAGATCACTAACGTGTCTAACCAAACAGTCCGCTTGATACTGTTTTTGCAAATAAGTAATTTCTCCTATGGAAAATTTTCAGAACCTGTTGGTCTTACATAATAAAAGGGGACAACTGAGGGGAAACACACAAACTAACATCAGTAACTCCCAGAAACTGGCAGTTTGCCTCTTTGTTACACACCCAGTGTGTCCTTTGTTTATTGAGATGGACAAAACATTCCTTACTTGCTCAGCCAAAGACTTTTGGCAGGATATGGAAAAGCATTTTAACAATTTTAAAAGTGCGAGCAAGTCAAAGAGAAAGGAAAGAGAACAAACTACTTAACAAAGCGTTAAAACAAAAAAGACCAAAAAACAAAGAAACCATCACAGTGATAGAGATTTCTTCTCCAAGGATCCAAGCAAAAACACAAAGTACTGAGAGCAAGCTATCAGATGGCACTACAAAACAGAACTTATCTTTACCTAAATACTCATTTAATTCACTCATTGGTTCATTTGGACATTTCTGAGGTGGATTTAAATGATTATCTGGCTTGCTTTGAGAGAAGGTGCTAGCCAAACTATGTACTGTTATCTTCATTACAACTATTGTAACCTATGTTAAGCCATTTTCTCTCCACTTTTGCTTTTCACTGAGAATTTTTTTTTTCTTCAGTCATTTACATGCCAACTTTAAAAGAAGCATAGTCAAACAAGTTACTGCTAACTAAGCAGTTTAAAAGCATTTGTACCTCCTTAGTGTCAAAGGCACTTTTTTTTTTTTTGGACGGAAAATCAAATCTTTTCTAGTAGAGCAATAGTTATTTCCTTGAGGTTTTTGGATTTGAGTTTTTTCAGTCTTCTGATCTGTTTTTGTTGTTGTCTTTGTTTGTTTGTTTTTCGCAGAGACTTCACAGTCCGTTCTATTGCCTCCTATTTCTATGAAGTCTTTAGCATCTGGTAGGAAACATTAACACCATTGCCTGCAGCACGGTACAGACGGGGTCCTTCCCAAGTTCATCAGAAAGGAAGCAACTTGCCCAAGCTCTGCTTGTATCTGCTGCTGCAGAGAAGGCCATATGAGCAGGTGGGAAGGAGCAATGCAGTATGGTGAAATCATAGTGTCTTTCCACAGCTCTATGCTTCACCATTTTCTATACTAATTTCTGAGCTGTAGAAAGAATTTTAATACTCACACAGACCTCAGAGAGCTACTGAAAGGGTGAGGACATGGCCAGGAGCATGGTTGCTGTTTCTGGCACATGCAAATGGCAGCACAGGGAGTGAAGCAGACAGGGCAGGCAGCCAGAGCCTGGCACAGACATTGGCTGGGAGAGCACTGTAACTGCTGCTGCCAGTGGCTCCTGTCATGGCATCCACCTGGCAGAAAGCCATCATCAATGCGTCCCCTGGGGCCTCTCTACAGGTGGAACAAATATTGCTGCCCAGAGGGAGCTCCTCAGGAAATATGCCGTCACCCAGGCTTCAAGGTGTGCCTGAGCTTTCTCTTGGTATCTGGCAGGAGCAGTGAGCACACCTGTTGGAGGTGCACCCAGGTAGAACTGCTCATATTGGAGACAGGGCTTTGGGAAGAGGTGGGCTAGCTGAGCAGCACCAGGGAGTCAGAGGGGATGATGGATTGGTGGAATCTGCCATCCTGGAAGTAGATGTGCTAGCTGGACACAACACGAAAATGAAGGTTCCCACACTCTCTGCCATCAGGCAGAAGAAGGGGACATAAGAGACAGGGGAAGGGAAGCAAGTTTCTACTCTAGGCAACAGGTGAATCCCCTGCCTCCCTTCTTGACTGCCTCACCTTCCCAGGTACCCTTATATAGCTGGTATGATGCTCTAGAGCTTTAGAGTAGAGGCAAAAAAAAAAAAAAAAAAAAAAAGAAAAGTGAAATCCAGCAAAGAGGAGGTCCTACTGTATATTGCTAGCATTGGAGAAATAATAGCATTTTTGAAGACTAAAAATAAAAAAAGTGTACCAGACATATCCAGGAATTAAAAAGAGAAGAAATGCGGACAAACAATTTAAGAAAGAAATCTTCATCAACATAGCAGGAAAATCAGCTGCAAGGGAATGGTCTGGAAGCAGGTGAAACTACAGGATATGTGAACTGCATCCATTAAATCGTACAACAGAAAAATCAGAAAAAAAAAATAATATATATATATATATACAACAGATTATAAAGAGATATAGTCAGGACTTCAAAAGAACACTTTCTGAGTAAAAAATGCATACAGTATCTTCCATGTGTGATACAGGCTTGTTAGAAAAAAAAATAGAAAAAAAACCTGCATCCATTTTGCTTAGTCTAGCAGTATGGAAATTCAGAGAAACACCAGGCTCTGTAAAACAACAATGTAATGCACTTTCATGTACTTATTTTCCTTTGCACCTCTTGTGAATATAGGTGGGATAAGAATAGAGCTTAAGGAGTGGGAAACATTTTATCACAGTGTGCCTGTTGATTTAAAGGCTGAAATTTATTTAAATAGGACTCTGCCCATACTCATCCCGAAAGGATATGAAGAAGTTTTTGCTCTGCCACCCGTTTGGCGTCAAATGTCTATACAAAGCAACAAGTTCCCTGAGAGAGCAGTCTTACAGAACTCACTTTATTGTAACTCTACGCAAAGTTTTCAGGAATTTGCAACTCCAGCTGCATTGTTGCTTTAAGTAACTAATGCTATATCTGTTCTTAATGAAAAGACACACGCATCCTAGTAGGATGTTTTCATCAGGTATATTTCTTATCATGTGGATTGATATAAAATTGAAAGCCAAGCCATTTGAGGGCACTTCATCCTAACGGACAGAAGATAACAAAATGGGGAAGGAAGAGGGAAGCAATTGGCTATTGTTATGTAAAGAATTCTTAGCTGCACCATCAGGCGCCACCAATGTTTTATGAAGAAGAATTTGCATCTTCAAAGCAATGAAATGCTGCCTGAAGTAAGGTATGCTAAGACTGTAAGAGAAGTGCTAAGACTGAAGAGTGCTATCTCCTGAAAAAAACTCAAATGAAATGCATTTCAAGGGGAAGAACGGCTTCTCTCTTAAATCTCCTAAAGGATACTGGAAAGAGAATGAGCTATAAAGGCTTACATATTACACTATGACAGAGCTTACAGTTGATACAGGAAGATAAATTCCCCATAAAGGTGTATTTTGGGAGAGCAACAACAGTGAGTTTTATCTGAGATACTGTCTAGTTTTAATCCAGAGTAAATACAGCAGGCATTTACAAATAGAAAAAAGTATTACAGGTTTTCATTTTTTTATGCATCATATATATAGGAAGTGCTGTCCAATTTGGATATTGAACATAAATACTTGGCAAGCCATTTTCTCTAAACGTAAACTTAAATCAATGGTGAATAAGTAGCTAACTGGCTAAAAGCAAAGTATTCCTTATCTAAAGACCACAGAGCAAGGTACTAGGAAATGTCTAGGTTTGAAATGAGAGCTGGTTTAGCAGCAGTTACAGGAGGAGGGATGTCCCTCTGTGATGGCAAAGAGAACCCTAGAAAGCAGTGATGTAACAGGAGACTGTCGTAAACTGCTTTAAAGCTAGCTTTCATTCAGATATATCCAAACAATTACACGGGGAGAACTGTAAATGTTTTGTTCTGCTCTCACTGTCACCACTGATGCTACAGTCCATTTATTTATACTGGAAGGGTTTTGAAACCTGTTGAGAACCTATTCTCAGAAAAACCCATAGTAGCATTTTCACAACCAAGTAGGCATACTTCGCAAGAAGGATTTAGAAAACAGAGGATTATTGTGTTGGGCATCTCTGGGGGAGTTTCTTAGGACACCCCAAACTCTCATTTATACTAGAATTATGGTGAGTATGGTCTTTTCACATTAGATTACATAAGTATATGTTTGTCTAAAAGTAGATACACTAAAGGAAAAGGAGGGAAATTATACAGAAGTTAAAAGGGACTCAAGGACTGCGGAGTACTGATCTCCAAATTTCCAGTAAGCAGTATACAACTTCATGCTTTCTTTGTAAGCATGTTTCTAAAATATTACCTGTTTCTGCATCACTCTGTCTATGCACCATTCACTTAAACCAGTGGCCCAGCACTTTTCTTTTGCAGTTTCCACGTATCTGTCTTGAGATATCAAACCATGTAGCTGTTCATAAAATTTTCCACTAGGACATCCGGCATCAACATCAACTTGTTAGATAGAACAGTTCTTTCTACTTGAAGTTGTATTTAATTCTACATCTTTTGCTCTGATAATGAATTTATGGAATTAAGACTGAACCTCACCTTCAAAGTCTGAATTTTCCCTTTCCCTGTTTTTTTTTTTTTGTTTGTTTGTCTTTTCTTCTCCCCCCCCCCCCCCCCCCCCCCCCCCATTCACAGGAATTCCAATCAGGTTACTTGCAGCTTTGGTCTTCAATGTTTTCTTGATGTTCAAAAGAATCAGTCTTATGGCACAAAGAATTCTAATTGCTGTGGGGCTGCTGAAGCAGGAGTAGTAGCATCTCCTGTGCTCCCATCCAGACAGCAACAACAGAATTCTTGCCAAATGATCCTTAAGTTCCAAGTGCATCTTTGTTACTACATTTAATTCTCTTGCCCTTTTGTTAGGTAATAGTATGTGGCCAGTACTACAAAAATAGAAAACTGAAACAACAGCATATAAAATAATTTACATTTTAGATAGCAAAACCTGCTATTTTGTAGTTATTTAAGTATGACACACACAATTTCATCTCAGTGACCAATGACTTAGTGTTGTGTACCATGTCATTTCCTACCAACACACACACTGTAAGATCAGTATATGCAGAGAAGAAAAAAATCATAGAGTAGCCTGGGTTGAAAAGGACCACAGTGATCATCCAGTTTCAACCCCCCTGCTATGTGCAGGGTTGACAACCACCAGACCAGGCCACCCAGAGCCACATCCAGCCTGGCCTTGAATGCCTCCAGGGATTCTTTCCCATTCAAATTTTCCAGTAGGATTTATTGGACAGCCTTCCAATTTAATGATTTTTAATCCTTTCTTACTGGTGTAGACCTTCAGTCTTCAAGCTGGTAAAAATCTAGTGTTTTGTTTAGAATGCTGTACGGTGTATCAGAGTGACTTTCTTTTTATTACATTAAGGATAACATTAAAAAAAAAAAAAGTCATCTGGTAATACAAACTTAAATGTAGTGCTCATAAGATTCATTTGACAGAAAATGCCTTTGTACATATCAGCTAGAACTTTCAGACAAATCTATTTCCTTGTTCTAAGCAATTAAGCTGGATCTAATTGATCTATCTTTTTCCTAATGCTACTAATCAACAAGAAGTTTATGATACAATCTATAATGATCCTTCTCTGAGGCATCACGGAGTTAAAAATTCTCTTAAACATTCTCTTAAATCAAGCTGTATTTTGAATTTCATTGGACTTGTCCCAGATATTAAAGTTACAGAAAAAAGGAACCATGAAGTTAGCAAAGGAGACACTGAGTAATTTGCATATGGCAAACTACTGAAGTAAGTGCTGTTTAAAATAGATGTTGTGATCGCTATTTCTAATTACAGCATTTGCAAACAGATTACCATTTGTCTAACCTTCTTTCAAGTATATATTTAAAGATGAATTGCCAATATACAACAAATCTATTTAAATGTGAAAGCAGATGGAATCTTTTGAAGGTAATAGAAATGCTAGCTATTGGAAACGCAGCAATAAAGGAAACTAATACTGGCTTCTCTGACCTGGTACGCTCTGTAAAAATATTGGCAGAGGAAATACAACTGTATGAGGATGAACTGTTTCAAAATGTTGAACAATCTAAAACAATTTGTCAGAAATACAAAGACTCATCAATATGGAATTGTACCAAAGAATAGAATAAACAGGCATATTCTAAGAGGGGTGAAGAGACTTTCTGAATTGGATATTGCTTACTACAGGAAAAAAATACCATTTAGCTATGAAGAGAGAGATGCAAGCCCATTCATTATGTATAGAATTGTTGAAATATGCATTTACTGTTTTACTTTATTTGCTTTCATGCTGCCTATATGACTGACAGAAAAGATGTGAAAATAAATCTCACATATGGAAACATCTGGAGGACTGAACAATTACCATCACTTCCACTTGTGTTGCACTGTCACTTGGTGCTTTTTTGTGTTGTTGTTTTTTGTTGTTTTTTTTTTAAACTGTACTTCCATGTATCTTTTACCTCTTATTGTCCAAGGCATTCTTTGTGTCTCACTACCTGTGTTTAATTATACTATGTGCTATTCACTTTATGGATAGTTCTGCATTTCACAGTTACTGAAATGACTTTAATCAAGTAATTTAATTGCAGTGTCTCACCCACCTTTTATTGAAAAGAACAGCGGATTTTAAATTAAGGAAAAAAAAAAATCAAGGCAACTAACATAGAAAAGAAGATAGCTATTACAGAAATAAGGTTTCTGTGATTGCTGCTTGCCTGTCCATAATTCTTTTCATTAATACCTTTTCAACCTCTGAGGTTAACCTGCAGAAAATCTCAATGCTACAAATACTCAAAAAAATTTCTGAAAATCAGAGCATGAAAACAGTGACCCAAATGGAGGAAAGCTCAAGAGCAAGCCTCTTCTGTTTGGTATCTTCTGTGTACTGGCTGACCAGAGAGTGCCCATGGAACCAGGGAGTCCTGATAGATGAGAAGCTGAACATGAACCACCAGTGTGCTCTTGCAGCCTCGAAGGCCAACAATGTTCTACACTTCATTAAGAGAGGAGCGGCCAGCAGGGAGAGGGAGGTGATCGTCCCCCTCTACGCAGCTCTTGTGAGGCCCAATTTGGAGCACTGCATCCAAGCCTGGGGACCCCAGTATAGGAAGGATGTGGAGCTCTTAAAGCAGGTCCACAGGAGGGCCACTAAGATGATCAGAAGGCTGGAGTACCACTCCTACGAGGAAAGGTTGAGGGAACTGGGCTTGTTTAGCTTGGAGAAGAGAAGGCTCCAGGGAGACCTCATTGTGGCCTTCGAGTACTTGAAGGCAGCATATAAACAGGAGGAGGAATAACAGTTGACATGGGTTGATTGTGATAGGACAAGCGGGAATGGTTTTAAACTAAGACAGGGGAGGTTTAGGTTATTAGGAGGAAGTTTTTCCACACAGACGATGGTGACACACTGGAACAGGTTGCCCAAGGAGGTTGTGGATGCCCCATCCCTGGAGGCATTGAAGACCAGGTTGGATGTGGCCCCAGCCAGCCTGGTCTGGCGGTTGGCAACCTTGTCAACAGTACGGGGGTTGAAACTAGGTGATCTTTGAGGTCCTTTTCAACCCAGGCCACTCCATGATTTTATAAGCCAGCTACATATAGCACATCCTGCTGCTTGCCTTTGCTGGAGGTGTAACTACAACGCAAAGCTCTTGTGTCACAAAGCATAGGCAATGAGATAAAATAGTTTCAAGGTACACATCTGTAGAAAACCCAGCTCTGCTCTTAATGTGTCTCACAGAACAACTTACTCTAGAGAAGGTACTTTCTTTTATTATTGTGTTCTTGTCTTTCTTTCAGTACACAATGCATTTTATAGATTCCGTGATTCTATATCTAGATAAAAAAAAAAAAAGATCAAGATCATCAAGTTCATTAAAGAATAACACAAGTAAGTGACTGCATTTGCCATACTACATAGAAGGCATTAGAATCTAAGTTTGAAGTGTCCACTAATGTATCACATAGCTCAAGAAGCCGCAGACACTTGAGAGGCACTCAAAGCTTGATTTACTCATTCTGTTAAATGGTAGCTTTATCTTCTTATGCACACTTTTTTTTTTTTTTCTAATTTGCTTGAAAATGGTGTATAAATAGCCCTTTTATACACTTCTGTATTTGAAAGAAAGTTCATCCTATCAAGCATGTGCTGAGGACTGTTTCTCTAAAAGTTTAACCTAGAATCATAGCATCTGATAGAAAAAAAAAAATCTAACAGCTTTCTGCTGTACACAAAACACACGTTCTTCATTTAGGAGATAAATATGTATTAATAATCAGCTGTCTCAATTTTTCTCTGGAGTTTAGTTCTTTCAAAAGAGTTCTGTGCTAGGTAGTGCTGTTAAGATTTGTAAATAGACCAATTGAACTTATTAATAATGAAACTGACCAGACTGCCATCAGGAACCTGGATGGCAACACACAATCACTTTATTCTTCCAACTTAACATTAATAATAATAATAACTTAATAAATGTTTAAGATTGTAAGGTCAGTAAATTGCTAAGAAAAATCCCATTCAGCTCTCTCATTAATTCTTCAGAAGAAATATTTCTCTCTGTTAGTTAATATCTCTGATCTGAGATGATCCCAAGTATTGAGATCCGCAAACGTCACTACCTTTCTAAAAGCTTCCAGCTATACCCTCCCATTCAATACCAGCTATCAACTGCAAACTGCAGTTTCTTTTCTAACTTGAATTTCTAAGTGAATTAGAAGAGCTTTTAGCACGATAAGCATGCTCTCAGTAAGCATGTAGGGCTGAGCTGTTTTGACGGATCAGACCTAGTTGGACTATTTTCACCGTCTTGCGCTTTATAATCACAAATGTACTGATCTTCAAAATACCTTTTTGAGATGGGGAAAGATCACCTTCTGTAACTGAGGTACGGAAACAGGAAAATCAGGTAACCTCTGTGAACAATAGTGTCCTCTAGCCAGCCACCCTGTGAACAGCTGATGAGGTGGTGAAATCTCCAAGATAATGTGCAATCTGTCATTTCCATTCATGACAAAGGTAAACAGCACCACTTTGTATTTCTTGTGACATTTATTCAATCTGAACAAAGACAATATCAATAGCAGTTACAAGCCACCTGTCTTAGAAACAGGCCTTGGTACTGACAAAGTGTCCATCTTCTATGAGTAATGGCATGTAACACTAACATATGTCAATAAAGATACCATGTATCTTAAGTCTTTTGACACCCTATCAACATATTCAACTATTTTCAATGCATTAACAATTTGAAAACCAGGCTTGGTATTCTATTCACAGAGAAAAGAACACAAAGCAGAAGCAATAGGACTTGAACCAAAGCACTATGAATTCACCACTTCAAAATTTCTAATCTCTTTTAGGACTCAAAACAAATTCGAAATTCCAAAGTTATCCTGCAAAGAAATAAGCAGCATTTGTACCTGCTGGCTCAATTTTGTATTAAATACAAACTAAGAGCAGAAGGCGGGGGAGGGGAGGGGCTAACAGAAAGTGTTCCTACCATATTCTGCTCTTCAGGATATTTGGGATGCACTGTATTGCAATAATACAAAAATAACTTTTCTTGTCCTCACAACATATACTTCACTGCTATTATTTTGCACTAAAAGTCTTAAGCCAGTAAAAATCACAGGCTTAATGTATAGTAACAGAAGCAAATTATTTGCATAACTTTCCATAATATTGTCTGCTCTTTGCCCTGTGATTGATTACAAGGAGAAAATTTATTTACAGAACTTACATTATTCTTTGCATATGCTAGCCTCCATCCTATTCCGTTTCGGTTTTTTTTTTTTTTTTTTTTTTTTTTTCCACTAACTTAAATAGGAGCAGGATTAGATCTCTGATGAAAGCTTTAGTGTGTAGGAAACATTGATTTTAGAGATTAGCAAAAGATATTCTCCATCACAGTTAAGAACAGGTTACAGGTCTGTTGAGATGCCTTATGTATTTTCATCAGTCTGTGTCATTTTTTTTTTCCAAAATATAATTGATTACATAGCCTCATTAAGTAAGTAATCTATGCCACAAATTATTCCAAGGGCAACTAAGAAAGGTATTTCTCCATATTTGGAAGACAATATTTTCAGGACCACATTCTCCTGATTTGGTGTATGCCAGGACACAAATGCAGTACTGGCATAAAGAAGACTGAAATCCAGCTTCACGCTTCCATTGTTTAGCATTTAACTGGGCATACTGCTTGAGATAGATTTAGGCATTAAAGAGAAAAATACAGTCAGGAACTACAAATTTCCTTTTCAGAGCATCTGAGGAAGAAATGTTGTGACTGCAGGTGAATTAACTCTTTTCCAAACTATTGAGCAGGTCTACTTTGTAAGTTTAGTAGCTGACTATATATTCTAGCTTCATAAACTGTCATGAATTTTGGAAATGCAGAGACTAAAGAGTAATCCTACTTCTTTTTGTTTGTCCTATTCTGAACATACATTTCCTTCACACTGACTACAAAATTGAAAACTGAGATCATTCTATAGAGTGCTCACAGAGGGCACAGATTTAGGGAGTGAAAGCAATCTTTTTCTTAATCTTTTTCTACTAAATAACCTCAGAAACTGTAGTTGGAATGCTGCAATTTTGTTAAGACTAGTAGAGGTGCTTACCTTTGTAAAATTGAGCCACAGAAGTCTGTATTTATAAGTAAAGAGTTCTTAAACTGCTGTCTAGAAAATAGGAGAAAAGGAACAATAACACTGGAAACGCCAAAGGTTCTTGAACTTTCTTAATACTACTGTGTTACAAGTCTGAAGAATTGTATTAAGGTAGTTTAGTTTTTCTTTATTATAGAGATTGTAGCACTGCACTCAGTTGACATGTCAGAAATACATAGCATTTATTTGTGACCATTGAGAGTTTAAGGACTATACCCTGTACTGAGATATGGTCAGTGTTAGTAAAACACAACAGAAATATTGCTGCAAGAAGTACACAAATTTAAATGAAACTTTGCTTACTATTAAAGGGTTTTAAGTAGTTTTTCTTTTTTTTTTTTTTTTTTTTTTTTTTTTTCCCCCAAAAATAGCCTGCTTTCATCTGCTCGGCTCCTTCCTCAATTTGTTTTACTCTGTGTGTCCTTGGGGTTAACATAAGTAGTTTCATCAGTCAGTGCAGATATCTGTTAAATTACATCTGACTGGCTATTTCATTTTCTTCCAAGCTGTCTTAATAGAATTACTGAGCTATTATAATTTCTACACTAAGCAGAAGAAAATAGTAGGATAGTTGTTCAAAACTGATTTTTTCATGTGGTCCTCATGTGCTCCCACAAAGCACATTTTACAGCCTCATTTTACACTGACTTTGCCTCGACAGACATGGAGACTAAAGTTCTGTAGTTACAAGAAAATTATACGTTCACTGTCCACCAGGCCACCCTGCTCACATACCAGAACTCCCAGAAGAAACTTTTCTACCTACAACATAAATTCAGTTACCATTACGGAGTTCTAAACTTGTATTATAAATGCGTATTTTATGCAAATTATTTCACATTGCACATGTTGATAGTCGCATTTCTATTCAGTCTGACCAAAGTATGCAAATTTGAAAAGTTCCATTAAATTCTGAACAAAAAAATCTGTTGGAACAAATGCTCCTAATTTACATCTAATTGTGCTGTGCTTACCTAATTCCACTAGACAAGTGACATTTTAGTAGCTTTCGTAATTCAAAGATTTTCAATAATTTTGTTATGAGATTTAAAATTTTTGGAATTTGCATACTGTTTATGCTATTGTTTAGCTGCTTGCATTTTTGCATCTTGAAGCAAATATTTTTATTTCAAGGACAACAAAGAGTTTTGAGTTTATAGCTCTTAATAGACTAATTGAAGTCATGGCAATAGCAGCCAGAATTTCTGCTCTGTCTAAAGCAGACCAGAAGAAAGGCTTTTCTGCAGTAACAATCACATTCTGAGATAGTCTAATGAATGAAATTACCCCCACCTGCAGACTGGTTCTAATTTATGTCCACAGACTACCATTACCTTAATAACATTGCTACTAATATTTTATATGGAGTGATAACAGTGTCTTCTACCAGCTGCTTCATCTACATCACTGTCACAATAGCTATCCTGTAACCCAGCTTCAGAATTGGGCAGCAAAATTCCATACTTAGCAATGACACCTGAAGCAGCCACACTAAGTGCTGTGGCCTGTTTTGTTACGTTTGGGAAGCTTCCAGTGAAAACTATACTTCAAATGAGTGCAATTTTAATCTTCTACTTATTATCTTAAGATTTATGCAAATTATAACTTCTGGGACCAAACACTTAAAATTTGTTCTCTTCTCAACTAAATAAATTATACTGTCTGAGAAGTGACACAACACACTGAATTATCACAGTGAAATAAATGTTCATTATTTCATCTCCAGTTGAGTATAGGACATTTCAATCTTTAAATACCTCTCACTACTCTTCAATGTTAATTCATTTTTCTTTTTTATTATGGAAAAATGTCATTCTGTGAGAGGACAAATGCAGTGGGATCCCTCACTTTAATGGAATAGGAAACAGCAAAATCCAGTGATGCAGAGATCCAGTGCTCCATTTTATTTGTGATAGGTCTTTAAGTAATCATGAGCCTCTTTGTCCTTTATTGATCATTATTTCCTGCAACTCATGAGAGAGCCTAAATTGAGAAGACATGGCCCACTACCTACAAAAAAAGTTTTCAGTAGTGTACTCTTTGTAGAATAGTGAATTTTACATAAAGTCTTTTTCCATTCACATGTGTATCTCATTTACTATTCTTTTATTCTATCCGGAAATATTAAAAAAAAATGAAAGAAAGCCAAAAGATTAAAATATTACCAGACATTACATTTCCAAACCATCTATTCAACCCAAAAGCAATGAATCAGCTAAAAAAAAAAAAAAAAAAAAGTGCTACCTAGACATGCTGAATCACCATACCTCACAAATTTTAACATTTTTATTAGAATTCTCTGAAGCAATTTGAAAGTCACATCTCTTTAAATAAGCCAAACTGCTTTCAGATTTCCTTTCTGTCAGAAATATTTATGTGTGAAACATTCGTTTTGAAAAGGCCCACTGGAAAACAATTGCATTTTGGTCATGTTCCTCTACTGAATACATGTGGACTTGCAATACATTCCAAATCAGACAAAGGGGGGCAATCTTTATCTGAAAGAATTCAAGTTAATTTAGCACCTTGCATTGGCAATTTCTATTTCTTCACCAGTATACAAGTGACCGCTGTTTACCATGGTTGAAGATAGTCTGAGGGCAGCCATAGTAATTTAAAGACCATATGATACACACATTTTGCTACTGGTACCACGTTTCTTAAAGTCTACATCTGAATGCTGCAGCTCAGAGCTACAACTGAGGTGCACTTTGCAACCTTTGCTGAATTGCCTGTGGTCACTTCTGGCATGCATTTGCAGCTCTTCATTCCATTTCCCATGGCATCGCTGAGCCTCTGATGAAACAAAATGGTTGTTGATAGCTGTCTGAAACAGCATGTCAAGCTTTGTACTTGAAAGCGTGGTTCAGCTGAAGTAGGGGGGAAAAAAGAAATCACATTTCTGATCCTTCAACACAGAGAAGTATTCGTATGTCATAGATCAAACGGATTAAGCTACACTGTGGAAAAGCTCTATTGTGATACATCAGATGCTTTGATTAAATTTTCTAAATGCAGTAAAACCAATTTTCCCCACAAACTGTCTAGTGATGTTCTTTGAAGAAATGTTCCCCATGTAAATTCTCACTACAATAAATATTGTTTTTAGAGCATTGAATTAGAAACCAAAGTATACTATCAGTAACTGCAAAAATGACTTACTACAGAGAAGCAGATCATTATACAGGGTATAATGCTGTGAGGATGGAATAGAAAGAAAAAGCCTTCTTAAGCTTTCAAAGTTTCTTAATTCCAATTGTGAGTCCAAACCTGGCTAACCCAGAGGTAGCTTGAGCAAGATAAGCCACTTTTTTTTTAAACTGGATTTCCCAGCTATGATTTGATCATTTCAGTGGAAGCATGCAGCATTATTTCATCAGCATTATCTTGGCTTTAATAAGCTTAAAAGGTTAAAAACCTGTTAGCTTTACAGAAACACGAGGTACGCTGAGCTCTCTGGAGTGGTAGCGTGGAAATCCATGGCACACAGGAGCAATGTGTCCCCTGGGACACTGAGCTCCACTAGTCCACCTACAGCTGGACCCATTCCCCTGTTCCGGCTAGAAGGCTACACCAGGACAGTGACTGTGAGAAGGTTACTAAGTTAATGAAGCACATAATAATACTAGAACATTAGTAAAACTTTGTAACTGATGTTCTACTATGCAGAACAGGTAACACACCTGCAAACTTGACATGATGTCAAAGAAAAAAAAAAAAATAAAGGTCTTGTAGTGTTAAAAAGCATGGAGAGAAATTTATTGCAACTAAAATGCACTCTTCTCAGGAATTCCTTTCAGTGATGCTATTTAGAGTTGAAACTGCAAAAGCATCTTAGTTTGATCAAAATAGCATCTTACATTGAGGCTTTACTTCTTAGAGACAGTACAGTGGCTTTGTTTAGTTGTAGGGATAACTTTTAGCATCAATTTGATTTCTTTTCTTTTTAATGCTTAATCTTTGTACCTTTCCACAATTCTTCTCAGGAAAAATAATGAACACAAGCTTTACATCAAGCTTAGGCAGCTTCACATAACATAACCACTCAGTGAGCTTTCTACTTGTACTTCTTTGGCTGACCAGTTCCCAAACAATATTTCATGTAGAAGTAAGGAAATAGACCACAATGACCACGTTTTAGTTTCAGCCTACTTAAACTAGAGCTTCTGCATTTTTTAGAACCATAATAGATCTTACCTCTGGTAATAAATTAAAAGGTCTTTATTTCCATCTTACTAAAACTCCAACAGAAAAAGCATTTTTGTCTGTGAAAGAGTACATGTTACTAGATAAATAAAAATGTATTGGTCTTCTCATATAGTTCAGAAATCCACATGCTAGCAATAATGTATCTGTGTCTCACTAAATACAAGAGACTGAAAACCTCAGGAAGAGAGAGAACGCTAAACTTGTCAGCCTACTGACAACACCCACAAAAAAAAAAAAAAAAAAAAAAATCAGATTAACTGAAATTGAACAGTCTAGCTCCTACATCATACTGTATTAATTTGTCATGTTTCATATGAAACTCTTATTCCTGTTCTGGAAAAAAATAAAAATAAAAACAGTATCTCCAAGTGTCCCAAAGGGAGCTTTCATGCAATGTGTTACATGCATCATTTGGTAAAATGAAATTTCATTATCCAAGTCCCAAAACCATTCAATATAATTATGTAATTTATATTCCTTGACCATAGAACTTGAAATGGTTCATATTCGCTTCTGCGAATTGTTCTTAATGTCAGCTTCATTTGAATGTTTTGATACAGGCGAATGTTCAGATTACTGGAAGAAATCACAGTTTTTAATAAAGACAATTACTTCTTCGATGGAGTTATATTTCTTTTCAAAAGGCAGTACAAAAAAAAACAAAACAAAACCAAACCCATCACTTCTTTGGATGATAATACAATCAAGAAACAAAGGATACTTTTTCTTTCCCCCCTAAAGCACCCAGCTACCTAGCATTCATCCCCAAAATGGTCTGCTTTTTCTCATGACCATATTTCTAGAGGACCCGTGAATACCTTACTATGTTTGCTATCATTTTTCAACCTCTACTGCCATGCCACCAATATCTGCCTCTGATGTCATGGGCCAACATCATAAAACAGCAGGCATTACTTTCAGAGCAGCCCTTGTACTTACCTAATTAATTCGATTTTCTATTTCAAGACTCAGAAATAAATACTACCATCTTTGCAATAATACTTCATTACACATTTACAGTAATTACAGTATACTGAATATTTTCCATAAATAATTGTTTTCATACTGGCTTGATTATTACTGCTAACAGCAATAAAACCGACACTACCTATGTGTTAAAGACCTCATAAACCTTCTAGCATTTGAAAACATGATTTTGATACGTTTTGACACAGTAGGAAATGTATCATTTGTTCAATGACTGGACTGATATTTTGGGGCAGATCTTCTCATTTCCAAATATCCATGTCTATAGCTTTCTCCATTCCTGTTCTTGCAGCAGTAGCTACACACAATTTCAGCAATAGAGTTCTATTTAATTCGTCAGTAGAAAGAGACAAAACAGTTTTATCATTTTAACAAGGGCTCTAAACTACTTTTTTTTTTTTCCATAGCAATAAAAGCCTCTTTCTCTGGAAAAAATCATTTCCTGCTTTCCTGCTATTTTAAAAAGGAAGAAGAAACTCCCTACTTCAGTACTTCTGGTAGAAAAACATACACTCTTGAACGAAACCTAAAAGCATAAAATTCAAATTGATGTCTTGGTATCCATTGATCCTAAACAGCACAACACTGATTTGATGCTCATAAATTCCTGATACCTACAGCGCATAAAAAACTTCAAGATATTTGTTTGTACCTTACCAAATCTGTTGATATATTTCACAGAAAGAATAGAAAACAAAATTCTCTGAAGCAAAGAAAGGAATTACTTATATCAGGAAGGTCATGTTTCCCTGTCAAGCTGTCCTATTTCTAACACATGATACCAGCAATTTGTGAGACTGAAGTGCTTGGAGAGAGTTTATGTATTGATAACTTCTTTCTTGTGAATTCATACCTGTCTATAATGTGAATTTAAAGAACAAAGTCAAGGGGACAATATTTGAAAATATTCAAACCCAGGAAAGAAAGCAGAAAAGGTTACTGCATGTCTACATGTGATTTTACTGATGCAGAATTTTAAAATAAAATAAAAAAATTACTTGTTAAAATAAGTATATTCAGTCTTTAACTTCAAGGACAAACCATGAGGCAGATTTCTAAAGACTGAGAATATTCCTCTCTCACAAACTCTAATCTAGCAGTTCAGTAGTAGCCGAAAAGAGGCTAGGATCTGCTTTCTGTGTGATCAAAAACAATGCGTTGCTGTACAATCAAGAAATATACAGAGTGATACTACTAGAAAGATTATCACCGAGAAAAGGAAATAATCCAAAATAAATGAAAATGCTCACCTGTGTTGTAGGCTCACAAAAAAATCTCCAAAATGAGCAACCTCCAGAAAGAGATCCTTCCCCAGTGGCAGCCAGCCCTTGAATGGGATCTAGGAGAGGTGCAGCCATGCTCCACCGCTTCTGGTCACACAGCTGAATTGCCTTCACCTGTGCTCCCATGGCTGACTCAGTGCTTGCCTCAGGTGATCAAGCAGAGGTTCAGGCCGTGATTCAACAGTTCCCATACAATTGCATTGCCCTTAGTGATCACTTTCATGATCTGTGTGAGATTCTAGACTAATACTAATTACTTCTATGTTCTTTTCTTGTGCAGTGGCAAAAAACCAACAAACAAAAAAAAAACAACAAAAACAACACTAATGCACTCTAAAAGGAATATAAAAGGGTATGTAGGAATGCATACCTGGATATGTAGGAACAGAATTAGGAAATCTAAAGCCCAGCTGAACCCGGAGAGGTATATGAGGAAGAATAACGAAGGCTTCTATAGGTACATCAGCAAATATAGAGAAAGACCAGGGAAAATGTGTGGCTTACTATCTAGTGAGGGAGAAGTCTTGAAGAAAGATAGCATGGAAAAGGATAAGGCAGTTCCTGATGTTTTTTCCTCTGAGTTTATTGGCATGGTAAATGTGAAAAAGCAAATGCTACACTCATCTTGAAAAAGGTCATGAAGGAAAATTAAAGACTGGTCAGCTCTGCTGTTCAGTCAGTTCAGTTAAAGGTGAAGGAAAATAATTTGATTGAGAACAACCAGCAGAGATTTACAGAGGGCAAATTTTATCTGATCAACCTGATCTACTTCCATGAAGACACGAATGGCTGTGTGGCCAAAGACAGAGCAATGATGGCTGTTCACCTTGACTATATCAAAGGTTTTGACATGATCTGCCATAGTATTTTTGCTTACATGCATAGATAGTTTGCAGATGGTACTCATGGAGAGGGGGAGGTTGATATTATGGAGACTAGGGCTGCCATTCTCAGGAATTTTGAGAAAAAGGCCAACAGAAACAGGAAAAAAATCAACAAAAGCAAGTGCAAAATCTTGCATGTGCATGAGAAGAAGCCCGTGTAGTTTTACAGAAGACAGGCCATCCAGAAAGAGCTATGTGAAATAATAAGCTGATGTGACCTTACAGTATAAGAATGCTGACATTCTGCAGTGAGTCTAGGGGAGGTTCACCAAGACAGTGAACGGCCTGAAGCATATAATGCTATAATTTAGGCTGCTATATTCAGCCCTAGAAGAGAAGGCTAAAGAGGTCTCTACTATTTTATCAGCAGTTAATTAACATCTAGTAACAGAGAAGTCACCAGTGAAAACAACAAGGAAGCCATCTCATGTTGCAACAGTGAGAACTCTGGTCAAATATATTAAAAAAAATAAATTGGTCACAGTGAAGATAGGGAAGAAATTGGGCTCTGTGGAGTCTTCATCCTTAGAAACCTTCAAAACTTTCCTAAAAAAGAGTCCAAGCTACGTGGTCTAACTTTGAAATTAGCCTTGCTTGGTAAGGGGTTGGGCTTCCAAATGTCCCTCTCAACCTAAATTGTTGTATAGTTTTACGATTCTCCTTTCTTGAATTTAGCACGGTTAAGATAGAATCTGTGATTTTCTCCTAATAGTGTCAGTAACAGTAATTCAGAAGTCATATGATCCCATTCAAATATATTTTCCCCAAAGAGCATACATGGGCATGACCCTTTGTTTTCTGGCCTTCAGAATTTACCTCTTAGTAAAGAATATTCTCACTTCTACACGGTTATTTCAGTATATGCAAAACATAACTGCCATTGCCATTTTTTAATTGCCTGTTGCTCTCACCATGTCAGTCCTGTATAAACATATTTACTGTCTGATTTCTCCCTTTAAATCATATAGCAACTCTGCACTTCCTTCCCTATTACTGTGTCTACTGTTGTGTTCCTATACAAATAATTAGGCTCTTTGGCCTTTAAAACATTTCTCATGACAATTTTGCCATTCTGCTTCCAAGAGATTAGGTGACTAATAATAGAGAGATGATAGCAAAAATGAGTTAACTGGCATCTATGAAATCAAATAAAACCTTGTTTCAGCTTAGCTTCCTGTTCACTTACATCTCTTCAACACAGTGAATTAATTTTTCTGGATAATGGCAGGCACGCAGTATCAAGAGAGAAAACTGAACAGAGTTAAATCCTAGTGATCAAAAAATATCCAAACATTTTAACTTTCTACACGTATGAGAGACTTGAGAGACTATTACCTGCTTCTAAGTCTACATTTCCCCAAAAGATCTGTGGCCAGGAAAGCAGAGATCATGCATGAATATGATTTTTCTGGTGATACCCAATGTCAAATTTCTAGTTTTGGCTACCAGAGCTGCTTTTAACTACGAGAACTATAAGAAAGTATAAATGTACTTTCCCTTTACTTTTATTAAATAAGTTATGGCCTTTATGCACGCTTTTTCTGAGATAAATTTCATGTTCTCAAAAAATATACACATGGTATACTGTATAAAAACCAACAACAGTGTTTTTGCTTGCTTACAGTAAGTGACCACTCATCATTTAATATGATAGCTTTTCCTGATCTCCATCAACCACTTACAGTAAAACCTTATTAAAACTCTGGTGTTTGTCATCTGTTGCAGGCACTGTACAAGGCCATAGAAAAACATTGAGAGCAAATTCTGCCAAAGGTGAAAGCAGAGCTAATGTGAACACTGGGAACTTTCAGCAGCTTTTAAATTAAGTGGAGTATGCCTAAAATAATTGGATATGATTTCTCTTCTGTCTTGTGACTGTTCATAACTGCATCAGAAATATTTGCAGTCTGATTATAAAGAACTCATTTTCTATGGGAATATGAGAGATTGCAACTTAAAGGAACACACTGTAACATGTCTAAATTCTGTAACAGAATATTTATACTTTTAGAATATGTATACATTTGGGACTTACGCATACTAGAGGCTTCAGAACTGTAGTTTGAAGAGCTATTGTTTTGAGAACTCATTGGTACAACAACCGTGTAATGTAACGACACTTGCAAAGCCAATAGTGCCAGTAGTGAGGTACGGTATATATCACCAGAGTGACTACTTGTGTTGGAGCATATCAATGATCCTCTTTAACAATGTAGGTTATTACATAAAAGTTTAAAACATAAATGTGTGGGTTTTTTTTTTTTTCTACAATTTTTGAGCATAAATCTGCAACTCCATATAAGTGGGATTTTTTTTTTTTAAAGTGCTTAAGATAGCTATCTAATATATAGTCATTTTTTTTCCCCAAAAAGTATCACTCTCCTTTCATGCGCTATTAATGAATAGATCAAACGTAAAGTTTGATCATTCTTGATTCCACCCATTACTCCATTTTTTTTTATATTTTGAGGAATGTTTTTGTATCTGAAGGAATGTTGTGTGACAGTAAAAGGCAGCTCAGAATCAGTTCATTTACTTAGACTAAATTAAAAAAAACAAACCTGTAGGGATAACTTGATATAACTGCTCAGTAACACGATCTTCCTCATCAGCATGTATTGCTATTTTTCTCCTTCAATTGTATACACAAATATAGCCTCCATAAATTTTGACAGAAAATGGAAATAGAAATATTTCCTTTTTTGAATGTTGTCTGTTTTCTCTTAACAGACAAGTACAGTGACAGTAGCAGCTCTAATTCAGTTTAAGCTTAAGTTAATGGACTAAACTTATAAACACTTACCTAATTGCATTTTGCCAAAATCGACTGGAGATACACGTCAAATGATCTATTTGACTGATCTGAAATATTTCTACTAAGTATTATATTCTCTAGTCTAGCTGAACTACATTACAACAAACCTTACTCTCATTCTTCATTGTTTGGGTTTTTTTTGGTGCAAGTCTCCCAAAAAGCAACCATTCTGTCAAATTTTTATAAAAAAGATACTGAGCTGCTAAGCTTTATTGAAAATCGTATTGCATTGAAACATCATCGTAGATTTTTCAAACTAATATTCTGTCTGAATAAATTCCACTGCAAGATAATATACTATGACATTTTGAAATGCTGATAAAATGCATGTCTGATCTATATTGCATCAATTTTACCAATTGTCCTACGCCACTTTCCCGCACTTTCAGATTACTCACGCTGATTATCTTCACTTGCTTTTCTGGCAATTTACTTATGTTATAGATGCAATTGCTCTAAAGCACTTAAGGCATCTGGTGAACATTTGGCATGATGTGTTTTATCTGATTTTATCCAACAGACTGAATGGAAAAATGGAATTCTACTGCAGGTCTATATTTGGTGACGAAGCCGTACTTGCTACAAAAAAATAACAGTAATATGAACTAAGAGGAAATGACCTCATCATTCACAAACCTTAAGAAGTGATCATGTCATCATGTGTTAGGAAAACATCTTTTATGGTATCTTTTCTTTTTTTTAAAGTTCATGTTTGTATCTCCAAAATCATTTATTGGCTCGTCCTCTCAGTGTAGATTTCATCATTCAAACTAGAATAATACTAGACTAGATCTTTATTCTTGTTCCTTGCACATTTGTCTAAACCCAGTTATTCAGAATAACTTAAGAACAACACAGTCCAGAATGCAACAAGTTCAATATTACATAGTTAATACGATTTTAAAAGGTCTAAAACAATGTGTTCTTTTATCAGTTCTTATTTCTTAAAGTGGTTAGTGTAATGTACATTTCTAGTGCAGATTTTATGCAAAAGGCTTTTACAACCAGGAATCTCAGAACATCTTTCAACCAAAAATTTCCTAGACAGCATTTCAGTATTCATTTGCTGGCAAAACCTTAACATAAATGCACAGTTGTAATAAAGAATCATGTATGATTGTAAAAGCAGATTGTAGCATACACTGCTAGTATGCTAAACAGACAAATATTTCTGTTTTCAAATTGTTGTTAGCTGGAAAACAGCATATATCTCTTTACCACATACTTTGTGGTCAAAGAGTTGTGTTTCATGGGAGTTGTTGAGTTTTGCGTTGTTTTGAAAGCAGAATTATTTTTTATTCTGCCTTTTAAATTATGTACAGCGCTCTGAAGATGTGAATTGACATACTTTACAAGTTCAGGATCTTGTTCAGTAATCTTGCACTAAGATGACACAATGATGAGAGGATGCACACGGCTGGCATCCAAGGTCCAAACTATTATCAATTGATATAGCAGTATAAACATATATGGGCAACAAAGAAAAAATCCCCGCTAAAATAAATTACTTGGATGTAGGAGACTAGCACAAATCCTCAGTCTAAATGAGATTTGGCAGCTGGGATCATAACATGTCAAAGGCCAGCTGTAGTTGGGGATACTTTTCAGATGGTGGTGAAAGGTAAGCAATGGAGACTATGTATTCAAATTACAAAGTATTAACGTTTCCTAGAGGAGCAAATTTTCACTTGACTTGGAAAACACTGCTGTCATAAACAAAGTACTTCGTTATTAAATTATCCTATATATTATCTGTCATTTTTGTTTTAAGTACATTAAACTAATGTCATCATAATTTCTTACTTGTCCCATTTTCCTACTGACCAACTGTCAGTTACTATTTCTAGACATAATTACAAATTCAGCACAGTACATGGCAAAATGAATGCAGAACAGATTGATCACTGAGGGGAATCTAACTGATGTAGCTTGCAGAAATGAAAATGTTGCGAGCCTGCTGACAGACTGGAAAGAAATAAGCCAAATGAACAGACAAATGCAGCCAGAAAACTTGCAAGACAGCAGGGTTCAAAAAAGCTAAACTTACAACAATTGGGATATAATAGTAATTCCAAACATGGCACATCACAAGACAAGCACAATTGTAGAGACCCATCTACAGATATTTATATCTTCTGATGTAACCACTGCTACTAGCAAGCCAGCAAGTAATTAATTAAACAAATGTTCTCCGTACTTAACGCAGTATTTTAATTAATTTAAACTAAAAGTGACAAAACTGAGAATTGTCAGGGTTACCTAAACACTGTGAATTTTCTGCTGGAAAATATATTTAATTATCTGCCTATATAGGAAATCAGAGGAAAAATGCAGCATGCATTGATTGCTCCTTTATTCTTGACTATTGCCAGGATTCATACAGCAAAATTCCTCCACTAATTTTGTGTAGTGTTAATTTTTTTTTCCCTTTGGTAGATGAAGTCAAAATTTTACAACTTCTTAACAATACAGGACAGTAGAAACACAACATATCTTGAAGAATAAAAAAAACATCTAATTATGCCATTTCTGTATAGGGTCTGTAAGATTAGATTGGACTTCCTTTTTCAGAAGACATGTTAATCTCTCAATTCACTTGAGAAGAAAAAGAAAAATCATTATTTATTATTTGCATGGATATCAAAATACATTTCCAGCTAAAACTTTTTCCTAAGTTCCTTCTTCCCTAAAATGCTGGTCTCTCAGCTGCACTCTAAGCAATACTTTTGTAACTATTGTACATTGCGTAAGATTTCTGAAAAAAAAAAAAGTCCTCTGTCTGCATAGGGTCCATCCAAGGGAAATCGAAAGTACCCACTGCAGCCCAGCTAAGTGGATATTTGGACAATAAACACAGGTCCGACTATTTATGCTCTGTTTCTAGAGTAAACTGGAATCTTCTCTTTGATTTTGTTCATGGCCATTGATTCACATTTTATGTAAATAAGTTTACCTTTGGTAAGAAACATTTAATATGTGCTATTTCTGTACAAAATGCAGTTGGTATTATAATATTAGTATTTCTAGAAGGCACACGGTCAAATTTTTGAAGAGAAATTCAAATGTACAATTTGAACTTTGGAAATTCAAAGTAAATTCCTTATCTGACCTTAGTGTTAACACGGCTGTTTCTCTCATTTTTTTTTTTTCCTCACTCCTTCTCCTCTGATATGTTCTCTCATTTACTGGACACACTTTGCCAGAGCTGCTGCCATCCTGACTGCTGGGCCTGGTTGTGACTCACAGGGGGTCCTCTGGAACCAGCAGTGCAGAGCACAAGGCAGCCCTGGCCTCGCCTAACACAGGAGGCCTGTGGCTCCCTGCTAACAGTGACTTGAGATGGACACTCTCTACATTTGCACTGATAGGATGGAGGGGAGCACTCTGAGAAGTTTGTTATTGAAACTTCTGTAGGGTTTCACACATCATGGAAGCATGTATTATCAATGTCATCCATGTCTGTACCTCTAAGAGGTACATCAGACACTGCCAGTAGCTTGCACTGCATAAATTTTAAGATCATAGAATCATAGAATGACCTGGGTTGAAAAGGACCGCAATGATCATCGAGTTTCAATCCCCTGCTCTGGGCAGGGTCGCCTACCAGACCAGGCTGGCCAGAGCCACATCCAGCCTGGCCTTGAATGCCTCCAGGGATGAGGCATCCACAACCTCCTTAGGCAACCTGTTCCAGTGTGTCACCACCCTCTGAGTGAAAAACTTCCTCCTAATATCTAACCTAAACCTCCCCTGTCTTAGTTTAAAACCATTCCCCTTTGTCCTATCACTAGCCACCCTTGTAAACAGCCATTCCCCCTCCTGTTTAAATGCTCCCTTAAGGTGTCGGAAGGCCTTAAGGTGTCAGAAGACAATGCGGTCTCCCCAGAGCCTTCTCTTCTCCAAGCTAAACAAGCCCGGTTCCCTCAACCTTTCCTCATAGGAGAGGTGCTCCAGCCCTCTGATCATCTCAGTGGCCCTCCTCTGGACTCACTCCACGTCCTTCCCGTGCTGGGGGCCCCAGGCCTGGACGCAGTACTCCAGATGGGGCCTCACAAGAGCTGAGTAGAGGGGGACAAATACCTCCCTCTCCCTGCTGGCCTGTTAAGATCTGTTCTCCTTTGTTAAGACCAAGGAGTTCCACTAAGTGTGCCATGTGCCAGCTGCACTGATGCCAGGGTCTAGACATGAAAATACTCTGCTTTCAGATAGTGGCCAAGACAGCCACTGTTTCTTCTGCATTCACTCAAAAGTGGCAGAATTTAGTCCCCTGTTTTCTTTAATAAATGGAAAAGAGCAAGGAAATCCGTGAATGGTAAGAACTTTACACTAGATTTTAAGCCACAGCCTCCAAATGTACTTCACTATTTAGAAGGATTTTAAAAAAATCCTGGGATTTAAGAAAGTTGCTCTCTCAAATATCATGTCAGTCAGCATTAGCTGTGGCGTTATTTTAGACAAACTAGGAATTTCAATAGAAGTGTTTTTCTTCTACTGTCATATTCCCAAGGGTATTGAAAGTAATTACATATGGTATCATGCAAAGCCATGAACTTTACAAGGCTGGGTTTCCTCTGCTTTATGAATCACACAGCAACTAAGAAGAGCCGAATTCCACTTCTAAGGAGTCTAAGCATGATGAAGTTGATGCAGAACTGCTTTTACCATGCTGCTTAGCATTACTGAGATGTTCTGTGCCCACAGGGATTACATATAATCATTCTTACAGTTCAGATAATTCAGCTTTTGGTGCAAATGCAAGCAAACAAAAAATAATTAATGTTCAACTCTCGTGAATAAGTAAAATTTGAAGAAAAGGAAACTTAGGAAAAAATAACTGAAAAACTATATAAAATCATGCAGAATCAATTTTTCACTAATCTTCAGAAACAAAGACAGGAAATAGTGGCTTGAACCTAATATATTCCTTATTAACATGAATTTTAACACTTTCTACCCCTTTCTTTGATAATATTTCTGCACTTCATCATACCTATAACAGTTATATTTAAAATTAAAACTCTAAAAAAAAAAAAAAAAAAAGGAATTAGAAAAGTTATTCCAAATGCAACTATTTCTTTTAGGTAGAACTTAGGATATTTCCAATGGTATCTCCTACTTGGACCATTAAAATGGCAGAAGATTTTGGACCACGGTTCTTAGAAATATTACATCTTGTACTGCTATTGCATACCGACTTCTTTCCTCTGTATAATGTAATGCTGTTGACTATAATAATGAATTATAGTTACTGCTGTTATCCTACTTGTGACATTAAAGTAAACAAAGAAAGAAAAAAATGTGCAATTCATTACTTGGTAAACCTTCCTACACCTGCATTTGTCTTCACTGAAGTTCTTTTTTTCTGACTACCACTCCTCTGCAAACACCAAACACAAAAAATTTCCGTAAGTTCTACTATATGCAACAGTATTGCACAAAAAAGGCACGTGACAATATTGGAAAAACTTGTCTTCATATAGATTCCATGGATTCACAAAATTATCTAATTGGCTGTGACTAATCTGCTGTCAGAAATAACATATTTTATTATATATTCATGACTTTGAAATATATGCAGTCACATTACCTAAGGGAGTCAAGAAATTAAAAAATTAATAATCATAGATTATTAAATTAAAGGCAAATTTTCATAGAAGTGCCACCTCAAATTCATTAGAGAAAATTCCATTTTTTACTGAGGTGGTTTGTGGTATGTTTGGCTGAATATACGGATGCTTCATAAAAGGCTTGAACACTACAGTATTTGTCAGGTTAGTGTTTCTGGAAACAACTTTTATCATTCCTTATTTTCATTTGAAATGTGCAAACTTTCACATAAAATTTGCTTTATTCTCTCATTTTTAGAAGCAAAGGGCAAAATGTCACAGAAAAGAAGCCTTGGAAGTTCAAAGCTCAGGTAGCACACTGAGGGGATGAACTCAAGCACTGAGTTCTACTGAGCTAAACGAAATGTGAAAGAAATTCAGATAATTGCGAACCACAATGCTAGACAAAGTGTATGTCAGTTTGCACATCCCTCATGTTTATATACAGTCATGGCAGTACATATAAAACTGAAGAGGTCACACACAAAACAGAAACAACCAGCTTGTGAGCTGACAGCTAACTGCAGTAAGTAGGTGCTGAAGCAGTTCTGCTGTGTTGCATTCTGGAGGACCGAAATTAGGTATATAAGCAACATACATTTTGGCAGATATTCTCTTAAGAATATTGTCCCTAGGGCTAGGTTTGTACTATATTAATATATTTATTTGTATATTATATATTATACAATGTATATTATTTGTACTATACTCATATATTTATACTACATAAGTATATTAAGACAATGGCAGCAGGTGCATTATCATCCATTCTGCTTATTTAGTAGGAGAGTCTCTGTCATGGCTTTGGTATTTGCCAGCTAGCTAGCACTCCTCTAATACATTTTCTGGTCATGGGACATCTGGACAGGGCACATCAGGCAGGGAATGCTTCCATCAAGTGCTTTGGATGAGGTCTGTAGTGAGGTAATGGGTACCAAACAAGAAGTCAACATCTGTTTTCTTCGGATTACTTACACACCTATTCTAACAAAACACAGACATATAAGACCACATCTGCACAGAATTTAAACATATTTTATATTTAAAGTTCAAAAGAACTACCCATACGTTTACAGATAAGCAATTGTTAATGCACTTTGGTAAACAAAAATCTAAATTTCCAAGAACTTCCACTACACAAATGAATAGCAATTAAAAAAGATACAAAAACAGATTATTAAAGGAAGAAGTTCATTAGTTTCCAAATGTATGGTCTAAAATCTGCACTCAGTAGAGAGAGACTCAGGTAAGAGCAAGTATTCAAAACAGTTTTGTGGAGACATGCAGCTCTGTCTTCAAGGCCAGTGCACAGATCTTGATTTATTTAATGTTACAGACATAAATTATTCAGCTGCACATGAAGTACCTATTTTGAATTTACATACAGACATCTCACTTCCTTCTATGTTTGAAAATATTAATTTGTGCTAACTGCACAGCGCAGAGCTCAGAGCTGGTTCAACTGGAACTGGTATTTTCACAAAAGCAATGCTGTGCAAGAAACGTAAGGAGAGTTTCTGATTGCTCTTGAGTCAATATTTTTGCTGTCCAAACAAAAAATCATAGCCTTTCAGAGTGTCAACTGTCTTGGACTTGGTGCCACACTAGCTTGGCTATACCATTTGTGACTAAGTTGATACCTTTACTGGATTTGCTCCAGAATCTCTCTGCTGCAGTTGCACTCCAACAGGTAGTGTTAATACTCCTGAGTCCTTCATCTACTGCTGAAGCTCATGGTCATGCTCACTGTCAGATATCAGATAGTATATTAGATGAACCATCAATATGACTGGTTATGGCAATTCCTAAGCTTGGTTTTATCTGAAGAAACAGTAACTGCTGAGTTTTAATGAAGAAGAGATCAAAAACACATGGAATTTCATTGCTTCTCATGAACTTCATTTTATTGATAAATGTTCAGTATGGGCTACGTGCTTGCTGATTGCAGGGCAGAAAGCTTGAACAAAGTAAAATAACTTTGAGTAGTATGAACAGACAGAAAGAAACCGAAATACGAACAGCAACGGTGAGAAAATTCTTGATGCAACCACATGAGCAGTGAAAGCAACCACCCCAAGTTATTGTGTCATAGAATGAAAAGCTAAAGCTAATCCCCTTAGCTTTCCTACGTGAAAGTACAATCCAAAACTAATCCTTTTAGAGTAGCTATACAACATGAAATGAGGTGTTTAAAAAAATTCCCTTAATCATCATGGCAAGAATCAGAGAGCTGAAGTCAATCCCCTTAGCTATCCTACATGAAACAGGGAACCAAGCAATCCCCTTGGTTATGCTGATATAAATGAACTCCATCAGCCTTTTAAACTACTTGGATGTAAAATTCTTAGTGCCATGCTTCTAACATGCCAAGACCCAATGTGAGTACACATTGCTACAGTAAGTTGAACATTAATAATAAAATTTTATGGTGTAAATTACGCGCCCAATGCTCACCACTATATCACTTCCTAATTGGAAACATAATACAAAGAACATATATAGTTAGATGAAAGGCAAAATAAAATATCTGAGCTTTTCAGAAAATAAAATGAAAAATTTAAGAGTATTCTTTGTTGTATGGAAAGCTGATAAAAAGTACAAGCAGAGGATGAGAAATTATTGAACAAGGTGATGATACATAGCATATCATCACATTACCTAGCTGTTGTGCTTAATAACATCCATTCATTTTCTATGCAATGTGCCCATCATTTAACACTGCAAATCAAATTCCAAGAACTTTTGAAATAACTGTTATTGTTGAAGTTAGATGTATTTGCTCCATTTGGTGATAGTCTTGTTTAAGAACCTTTGTTTGTTTGTTTTAAACAGATGGGTTAATAAGATCCTTCCCCAGTAGTAAGATACCCAGAGGCACGTCATCTACACCTCCATCTTGTCTCAGTGAGTCCAGTGGAAAAGATTTGGTTGTTTCTAAAATACACAGAATGGTCAAGCCTCTGGAAATATAAAATGAAGTATGTACCATTTTGCCAAGTGAGACCATCCACTTCTGTTTATTTCAAAGTTATATGCTTGTCTTAATAACACAAGAAGCCAGATAGAATATCTGCATTCTACGTCTAGAATGTTGTTCCAAATCTCAAAGCACTTGTGACCTTTCAATTTATTCTTGCAGGTCACATATCACAATTTAAATTCCCTAAAAGGGCTTCTTTTCATTAAATATAATAGAGGAGTATTATTCTCTTAAATCTGAAATGTAGTTATAATTAATATTCATAAATGCCAGGGTTTTTTTCCCTGCATAGTTGTAATTCTTAAGAAGAATTCAATTTCCTTATTAGCAGTCAATAAACATATCTACAAACTGCCTATTTTCCACTTTGTGAAGTAGCTTATTAGGATTATGTGAACAGTTTCCAATTCGGCTATGACTGTTTGCATAAATACATAATCCATGTGGTGAAGGGCTCCATACTTGGTTGAACTTGGTTGCAGGAAAAAACATATTAAGTCATGTGTGCGAACTACTACGTAAAGTATATCTGCCTAAATCTGTAGTTTTAATTCTTTACATTTTGGACTGACAATTGCTGTACACTTTAAATTGTTAACTGCTCCTCAGAGAATTGGTTTCAAGCTCAAGCATTACACTAGAAATTTAGAAATAGACATCTACAGTCAGGGGGAGAAAAACTGAGAAAAATTTCTACAGCATCAAGTTTTCATTTCAGCTGGACAATGTTTTCAGTAGTCTCAGCCTATGGTTTACCACTCCAGTGTTTACTGCCAAGAATAGGAGGGCCAGAATCTCACTCCAAATCTGAATTTATAGAAGATTTGTCTTAGGGACAGCAAGTGAGACCATTGCAAAGCAGCAAGGAAGTCAAGGAGTATGCACAACACTATTACTGCTTCTTGGCCCTCTTTTAGCTTGCAATATGGTCATAGCTTATATGCTGACTTGAGTTTTTGGCATGACTTTATGGACAGAGAAGCACTTATCACTCAAGAAGCTGGTAAAACATGGATTTTTTGACAGAAGATAAAATACAGGTAAATTAAAATAAGTGGACCCGGGCAAAGTAGGAAGAGAAATGTGTAACTACAAATAAGAAAATCAAATGCATTAAGCCCTCGAGGACTGCAACTAACATGGAGATTTCAGAAAATGTCAATAGAGTCCTTCCTGGCCAATGTCAAAAACAAATCAGGGAATGACAGAATGACAGAATCATAGAATGGCTTGAGTTGGAACTTCCCAACCCCCCTGCCACACGCAGAGTTGCCAACCACTGGATGAAGTGGACACTCGAGAGGAACAATTCTGGGAAACAGAGCCCCACAATTTCATTTAACTACGCCCCAAACAAGCTGGTCCTAACTACTGTATCAAGATCCACTTAGTGAGAACAGCAGCAAAGAAAACTATATACAGTGTTTCCATCCTTACAACTGTGAAATCCGGCACAATGTCTTATACTTTAAAGCACCGTCAGAATGTAAACAATTTACTGCAATTTGCAAAAAGAATGATGTCTGTGCTAAAGTATTTAAAAGAGGCTTAGAAGATGACTCCAACTTGCAGATTTCTTGATAAACAATTCACTTTACTGTAACTTCAAAAATTAAGTCAATGTATCAAAACATCAGTAAAATGTTCAAAAGTACTGTTCTATTTTTTGTTTTAACTCCTTATAAGTAATGGCTTCTAATACAAGGCCAGACTACTGCAAACCCTTAAGAGTATATTAATTATTTTAATTACACATAGAATATCCACTTTTAGTATATAATTGCCACTGTCACTAAAGATGATGAAAGCAGGACTTTGTCAAGAGTTTCACTCAATTACTGAACATAGCATACAAGAAAAAGCAACAACAGTAAAGCATGTTTTTCTGCTGCCACTTTCATCTTTCTCTCTAGGAAATAAAACAGCAACAACAACATATTTTGTGCCTTTTGTACAATTCAGAGAGAATGCTTTTCAGAATACCTTGATATTTATCAACTACTTAAGCATTTATGAGAACATTTCGTATGCACATAGGAATTCCAAGGAGCAGTTCCCATGAGGTCAGTATAGTCTCTAAAAATACACTCGTTCAAATAGATTTTCAGTATGCAGCTGGTATTTCCAAAAATATTGCTTTTCTTCCATTTTCTTTTTTCCTTTCTTTTTCATGATCTTGCAATGAAGGCAATATTCATTTTGATATGCTTTATAGCTACATTCTTGTGCACAGTGAAAGTTGAATTGTATCAGAAACAATATTATATTTAATTGGGAATGGATATGAATTAATTTTTGACTTTTAGAATTCTTACATGCTGGCAGAAATAGTAAGAATTCTGTAATTCAACACAGCTGAAAATGTATCCTATGCAATTTTTAAGTGAATTATACTTGTTTTCCAAGTCAAGTACTTTTTCCCTCACAAGTTATCCCCTTTTCCATACAGAAAAAAGGCAATATGTTAATTTTCACTAAATTACACTCTTTTTTCTTATGAAGGTGAAATTTGCAGTGACTTAAAAGCTATTTTCTATGTGCAGCAAACGTAGATGTGCAGCCCTGATGTAGTATTCTTATCTATTTTAACTTGCAACCAATGCATTTTAGAAAAAAACAGTATTGAGTTTAGCATACATTTTGTGGGGTTGTGGCACAGAAAAAGACAGATTTTTACAGTGCTCCACTACCTACGCTGTTTCTCATACTTAGAGTGGGAAACATAACAGAAAATCTAAGTACTGCTACTGCCACTCTATGCCTTCTTTTGCAACATAAGATGAAACATGCACTGAAACATAATCAATTTGATTTGTGCGTTATGGTTAAATTACATGTGATAGACAAGATACATAACAAAACAGTATACTAAGAAAACGAAATGAACAGTTTTACAGTTGCTATTCGGTAGTTTCTGGGCACCAAGTGTGCGAACTAATTCTAACCAAAGTACAAAACAAATATGTTTAAAGAAAAAAAAATATGACATTTTAAATAGCACTTTTGCTGCACTGAACATTACAAGCCTGCCTGCTTATCTCCTTAATCTTAATTGTAATCCTGATCCTAATAAAAGGGGTTTTCAAAAGCACACCAAGTCCTTAATAGTCATGAGAGTATACACACAAGTAAGAAAGAAAATATTTGGTGTGTGAAGGCAGTGGGGAAAATTTAATCATGGACAAGAAGTAGAAACAGCCTCACAAATCACAGAATCATAGAATAGCTTGGCTTAAGTTGGAAGGGATATTAAGTATCACCTCATTCCAACTCCCCTTTGATGGGCAGGGTTGCCAACTACTAACTCAGGCTTCCCAGGATCCCATCCAATGCTTCCAGAGATGAGGCATCCACAGCTTCTCTAGGTGCAACATGCTGGTGCCTTACCACCCTCTGAGCTAAATAAGCCCATCTGCATCAGCCTGCCCTCACCGGAGAGGTGCTTCAGCCCTTTGTCATCTTTGTGGTCCTCCTCTGGACCCACTCCAACAGCTCTGTATCCTTCCTGTTCTGGGGGTCCCAGGTCACAGTACTCCTCATAGGGCCTCACAAGGGCAAAACAGTAGAGGACCTTCCCTTCCCTTCCGGCCACCCCAGCCTTCCAGGCTGCAAGCACACACTGCTGACTCATGTCGGGACCCCCAAGTCCTTCTCCACAGGGCTGCTCTCAAGGAGTTCTTCTCCCAGCCAGTACTCGTATCTGAGACAGCCTCACACCCAAGTGCAACATCTTGCACTTGGCCTTGTTGAGCTTCTTAGATTAGATTCTTAGATTCTTGCATGCCCACTTTTTGAACCTGTCTTGGTCCCTCTGGAGGGCATCCCTCTCTTCAGTTGTGTCAAGTGCACCACTCAGCTTGGAGTCATCAGCAAACTTGCTGAGGGTATACTTGATCCCAATGTCTGTGTCATTGATAAAGATACTGAAGAGCACCAGTCCCAAGGCAGACCCCTATGGGACACCACTTATGTCTGGTCTGCACCTGGACGTAGAAACATTCCCAACAACCTTCTGGCTACAACCATCCAACCAATTATTTATCCACCTAATAGTCCAGCTTTCAAATCCACATCTCTTCAATTTAGAGAACAGGGTGTTGTGTGGGACCATGTTAAAGGCCTTGCACACGTCTGGGTAGACAACATCAATTGCCCTCCATTTGTCCACCAATGCCATCAGTCCATTATTATGATAGACCTGAATTTCAGATATGTGGATTCAACATGGATTTTAACTCTCTGCTATGTTTTATGTTAAAAGTCAGAGAGGATGAAATGGAGATCGCAGAATTATAGAATCACGGGGGTTGGAACAAACCTCAAGAGATCATAGAGTCCAACTCCCTCTAAAGCAGGTACCTTACAATGAGATGACAAACACTCAGCTTGACATCCTAGTTAAGAGGTCATCCTGCTACAAACCTGGTAATAACTATGTTTCTGCTTAGCAGATATCCTATAGTAAAGATTTCAGTTATGGACAGAAAATTTTGCCTTTATTAGGAACATATTTGTATACAACATCATCTAAACTAAATAGGAATGGAAAAATAATTCAAACAGTATATACAACATTATTATCATAAAGTTCAGACGTACTACATAGTAGATTAAAAACAAAACAAACTGGTTTTGGTTAAGCAGTTTTGAGTCTACCTCTATCTCTATATTTTAACAGATGTCTATTTAAAGATATAACTGTTCTGTACTGAACCATATTGTATACATTTTCTTACAAGTGGGCGTTGTGTTGGGGTTTTTTAAATTTATTTGTTTTTTTAATTTACAGTTAATTATATCTCATTTTTTAGGGTATGAATGCTTTAGATCTGTGACCGCATAGTGGCAAGCACAAATGGGCCCCAATGCGTTTGCAACATCCAAATAAGAACATGACTATGTTTTACCAATAGCTTTCCTCTATGGAATCTATAATTAGATGTTTCACACAAAACCAAATGAATACTAACTAGAATACTGCACAAAAAGGAGGACATGATTATAGATGGAACATGCACTGGTAACCCTGCATCCATCCAACAGGGACTCAATCACAGCTAGGATTTTAAGGTCATATACACACAAAAATTAAGATTTTTGCCTCTTTAATAGGAAATACCAAGAAAAACAAAAACAGGTATGTGACAAATTACTTGCATGTTGACAGTCAGAGACACATACTGTTTTCAAGAAAACTTTTAATGTTCTAAGTGTTCTTAAATGAAACACAGGAGTGGAATCTCAAAGGTAAATCACCTCAGATTAGTAACAGTAATTCCTCTAGAAAAGCTTTCTTCGACAGTTGCATGTACCTAATCATCAAATCCCTTCTGATTAATATTAATCTCAAGAAAAACAACCTTCTATTTACCTTTTTCCTCATACAGCATGCCTTAAACATCAAAAAGGGTTCTAAATATGGCACTGCAGAGCACGGTGTCTGATCATGTTCAAATTACTGTTCTACTACGTGATTTAAAATATTTTTCTTAATGTCATCTCTAAATTCCCCAGATTGTGTGAAAATCTGATTAGCTTCTTTCTTTTCCTTCATCTCTGTTAAATGTTCTGACAGCTAAATCCCTACCTTCTATTAAACCTATTATTAAAACCATATTCTTGGTGACACCTTTGAAATCTGGCTGCTGAGCTTTCACAGACATAACTGTATATCTTTATTGCAGCAGGATTGTTGTAACAGAGGATTTTACACCTTCAGATGCTTTTTCTCAGAAATGTCCCCAATTCCTGGCTAAAGCGTTATTTCTTGCTACTTTTGCAACATCTAAATGAATGGGTGCAATGTTCTGTTTCATAGACTATTCAAATATATTTATCTGGAATAGAAGTGAAAGACTTTAATATGAGTCTTCTGTGGTATTGACATTTTTTCCTATTGACTTTAAATTTGTGTACTGGGTCTGGCAGGAATGGAGTTAATTTTCTTCATAGCAGCCAACATGGTGCTGAGTTTTACATTTGTGACCAAAATAGACTAATGTTTTAGTTATTGCTGAGCAGTGTTTACGCATTATCAAGGCCTTCTCTATTTCCTACTGTGCTCCCTCAAGGAGTACGCCAGAGGTGGGAAAAAGATTGGAGACCTGCCCCAAGTGACCAAAGGAAAATCCCATCCCATATAAATGTAATGCTCAGCAATACAGCTGGTGAGTATTCTTCAGAGTATTTGTGGCTCATAGTCTGGCTGGGCATCAGTCTGCTGGTGGGAGGTCATGAGTGATTGCACTTTTCCTTATAAAACTATTAAGACTTTGGATTTTTTCTCACTGTTGCCTTTCTATGTGTCTTTCCCTCTCTGCTGGTTGGAAGTAAGCAAGCAACTATGTGGGCACTCAGCGGGCAATTGGTCCACCCACCAAAATATGACATTAAGGAAGCAGAGGATGTCTTTGAACCAGGGTGCCTATTCCACTATGTCACATTTCTCAAACCACAAAGCTCTTATCAGACTAAAAATTGATAAATACTTTCAGATTTCATAATTATGATTCTAAATGCCCTAGAGCATCGTGTTTACCCCACAAATTACCTCCCCAAAAGCTATTAGATCATCTGATACTTGCGTATCATGTTACACAAGTATTTTGCAATCTTCAAGTATAGACTATAGAAGCAAAAAATTATGATTACATATAATATAGTTATACAGCATCATATTAGAAACAATAAAAAATGAAATATAATTAAGATTTTTTTTCAAATAAGACTATTCAAAGGTAAGTTATTTAGCAAATTTTTAAAACACAGGATGATATCAATATTTTGGTCAGGAAAATTCATTCAAGGATGATGTCTGTTTACATATCCAGGAGCGGGAATATCACTTATATATAATGAATAGATTACTATGAGTTATAAAACAGCAGTTCTGGAAGACAACCATGAGTCATGGTGAGAATCAACTGAACACGAGCTCCTAATATTATTACTACAGTGAAGAAGCCTAGTGGGAACTCTTTGATGTTTAAACAAGAGAATAGTAAAGAAAAGTGGCATGATGATTTGTAACTGCAGAAAACAATAAAAATGGCTATAAAATACTGCATACTTCTGTCAATATTTTTGAAAAAGAAGAGTCACGCAATGACTTGAACTTTGGAGAAGTAGAAGAAGAAGCAATAAAGGTTTTAATTTATTTAGATACAACATGAGACTGAGAAGGAAGAACAAAGGAAACAAGGAAACTTTAAAAACAGTTATCTAATTAATTAATGGAACAAATTATGGAAAGAAATTACGGTTACTTGATGTCTTTTAAACAGATAGACTTTAGTGAAATGCTTCTTACTGAATTAATGTAATGACAATGCTTGAAATCTTACAGCCTCTGATGTAAGGGCATTCTGATGAATTGTTCTTTCTGGTCATGAATAATTTAAATATCTACTGAGGTCTAATGGCTACAATATTAAATGTGAAGATTAGAAGTACTGTTGATATTGTAATTCTCATTGCAACATGAAAGTTTCAAATCAACTTGTCCTTAATATTAATATGACCATGTGAATATGCAAATTAATAAGTTTACAAATACACATAACTTACCGATTTCCTTTTCATAGACTAATCTAAACAACAGACAACTGTAGTTAGGAGAATTTGCATTTTTTCATGCTATAATCCGTACTATTATTTCTTTCTTGTTGTAATTTTGTACCATGTAGTTCTCTGCTTATAGGTAACAACAAAACATGAAAAGCAGAACTCAGTTGTGGATGAGTATTGCTGTATCTACAATGCACTCTATCTTTTTATTATGATGTCATTTTCCCACCTAAGCATGTTTAATGCACTAACCTCACTTAATGTTAGTGTTAGTATTTTCGCTATATATATGACTTAGTTTTTTGTCTCAGATACTGGGTCATCTCATTTGTTACTATTTTCTTACTATTTCAACATCTCTCATTTATTACTTCCCTACCTTATATCCACTGCTCTAACTTCTAAATCTGTGCTTAATCCTGTAGAAAAAAAAAAAAAAACTGACCTTCCAACAACCACAGCACCACAGATTGTAGAGAGAAAATCTTAAAGTATCATCTTTTCACAAGTTCACTACATTGACTTCAGCTGGAACTCTGGCTAATGATTCATATGAGCTCAACTGGCCTGCTCACTTGCTTATACTTAACATACTCTTTTTAAATCGATGAGAGAGTTCTTTCCCTTTTTTTTTTTTTGGTACCAATCCAGGAAAAACTTCTGCATTTTCAAGGCTATGGAGTGAGAGTCTGTTGAGTAAATTTCTATTTTTATTCCATGGTACAAAAACTTTCAGAAATCAATCAGACATTATGAAGACACTCTGCCCAAAGAACAGAGAAAGTATTAGATGTGTCCATTATTAAAGAAGAAACTTTAGACAGCCCACCATTGAAAAGCTAAACCAGAACTCAGTCAACAAAAACTGATTCTACTGACCTCAAGGATATTAATTTACACTGCACTTTTGTAGTTCTAAGCACTTAATTTATTATCATTTCAAAATGTGAGGAAAAAAACTGTCAACCAAATAAGAAACAATTGTAAGAAGCAGCACTGTATACTCAAGTTTCAGGAAGGCTATACAAACAACGGGGCAGAAAACGAAAAAATAAATCACGTATTAGGAAATAATGGATAATGCAGTTGTGCATGACTCGTTGTACCTAAATGGTTACACTGCATACAAGTGTTAAATAGAAACCACAGTGTTGAATCTTTACTCGCTTGCATATGTACCAAGCAAGTACTTGTTTGGAAGGTTACCAAAACTGATAAAAGCTTGTGGCTTTTTTGTTTTTTGTTTGGTTGGGTTTGGTTTTTTTTTGTTATTAATATACTATAAATAAAAACACTAGGAGGTGAATATTAAAGATCTGCACATTTCAGAAGAATAACTCCTACTTGTTTTTTATTCTACTTCACCCTAGCCTGTTTAAGTTCTTTGAGGCATACTCAAAATTATGCAAATCCCAAACATTAACATTTTAGTTGCTATTTAATTTAATGGAAACATTATTTGTGACTGAGTATGCCCATAAATTAATGAATCCTGTTAATGCCAGTCTCAAGAAAATCCATCATCCCATTCTTCTACTGCCAAAAATGTTCTACTGTCATAACAGCTTTGCAATTACATATCAGTGACTTTATTCTTGCACATAAAGACAGCACACTGTACGGCAACTGTTGAGTCATGGCCTGAACCACTGATTTATCACCTGGGGAAAGGACCACGTCAGCCCTGGGAGCACAGGTGAAGGCAATTCAGCTGTGTGACCAGAAGAGGTGGAGCCTGGCTGCACCTCTCCTAGACCCAATTTAAGGGCTGACTGCCACTGGAGAAGGACCTCTGGTTGGAGATCCCTCCCTTGTGGGGTTTTTCCCTGCTAGCCTAGATCCTCAGAGACAAGTGAGCTTTCCTTCCCTGTATGTCCTTCTGCTATTCCACTCCTGTATTGCCTTTGTACTACAGTAATCTTTCTGACTGTAACACACGCTTACTCTTACTTTTTTTAATAGTTTATTAAAGTAGTATATATGTTTTAAATAGTGGCTGAATAAGTCTTCATCAAAAGAACAAGCAAGCCAACAACTATTACTCTTCAGGAATAGAATGCAATAGAATAGAGCAAAAAGCTCAACTGGATAGGATTTTAAAAGATCATCTAGTCCAACTGCCTGACCACTTCAGAGCCAACCAAAAGTTAAAGCATATCAATGGGGGGCACTGTCCAAGCACCTCTTCAACGCTGGCAGGCGTGGGGCATCAACTGTCTCTCTAGGAAGATGATTCCAGTGTTTGAGCACCCTCATGGCAAAGAAATGTTTCTCCTTACGCAGAATCCAAACCCCCCAGCATGGTTTTGTACCATTGCCATGCATTCTATCACTAATGATCTAGGAGAAGAGTTTAGTACCTCCCTTCTCCATTCACTCTCTCCAGGAAGTGGAGAGCAATGAGGTTGCCTCTTAGCCTTCTTTTCTCCAGGTGTTCAATGCAGCTGTCCTCAGCCTCTTCTCACAGGACATCTTCCAGGACTGCTACCAGCTTTCTTGCTCTTTGGGTGCTGTCATAGACTTTAATATCTTTTTTATACTATGGAGACCAGAACTGCATGCAGTTTTTAAGGTGAGGCTGCACCAATGCTAAATATGGCAGGAGAATCGCTTCTTTTGACTGAGTAGCTATCCTATGTCTAATGCATTCCAAAATGAGGCTTGCCCTCTCAGTTGTCTGAGTACACTACAGGCTCGTGTTGAATCTGCTGTCAACCAACACATTCAGAACCCTTTTTGCTAAGCTACTCTCCAGCCACTAAACTCAGTACTTGTATCTGATTAATTGCTAATTGTCCAGTGCTCCAACATATCTAGATTCTTTCGCATGGCCTTTCATCCCTCCAGGATTCGGCAGCACCTCCCAGTGCAAACTTGATGAGAATGCAATCCCCTCCTGCATGCAGGTCATTGCTAAAAACGCTAAACAGGAATGGCTGTAGAATTGAGCCCTGGAGAGCACTGCTGGCACCATCTACCATTCAGATTCACTACATTCACTACAACACTTTAAGCTCGACCATCAAGTCAGTTAATCACCTAGTGTAGCATGAAGCTATTCATTTCACAGCCGGACAATTTGTTCCGAAGGATGCCATGAAGAACTATATCAAAGGCCTTACTGAAATACAGAAAGATTCCATCCACTGCTGTCCCTTCATCCACTGAGCAGTGACCTTGTAATAGAAGGAAATCAAATTACTAAGGCAAGACTTTCCATACGCAAACCTATGCTGACTATGCCTGATAATAACTTTGTTCAAATATCTCTTTCAGTAGTCCCCAGGAAATCTACTTCATAAATTTTCCATGGACTGAGGTTACCCTAATAAGTCTGTAGTTTCTTATGTCTTCTTTCATGCTCTCATGTAGATGGATGCAACACTGGCTATATTCCAGTCAGCAGGGACCTGCCCAGACTCACATGAGCTTTGGTAAATTGTTGAGTAGGGCCTAGCTATAACGTCTGCTAATTCCTTCAGCACTCTGCTGTGTAACTGAACCAGCTCCATGAATGCTGAGCTGATACAACTATCCCCTTACAAACTTAAGTGACCACAGACAACAAGTCACTGTTCTCTTAATTATGATCCTCCAACTCTGAGGTCTAGGTAGCTCACAATCTGCAGTTACTGTAAAATACTGAAACAAAAAAAGGCATTAAATGCCTTTTCTTTTTCCTCCATCCTACTTGTTATGTGATCATCCACTGCAAGTACTGACCTTCTGCTGCTGGCATACCTGAAAGTGCTATTTTTGTTGTGTGACACCACAGTGGCCAGTGCTAAGTCAAGCTGGGCTTTGTCTTTTCTTGTTTTCTCCCTGCAGATGTGTGCTGCCACTTTGCATTCTCTCTGTAAAGCCAAACCTTGCTTCCAGAGTGTCACAGATGATATTATACACTTCACTTGTAAGTGTGAAGAGGCAGTTGTATTTTACCGCTATAAGGTAGTGATTTAACAAATCTTATGTGACTTAACAAGATTCATGATGGTAAGGCCACTTGATTATGTACTGAATAGACAACAGGGTCAGCCAAAACTGTTAAGGAGACCCTCCCATTAAGTCATGAGGTTTAGAATAGATCCTCTGGCCAATGGTTTATGTCTAATGAATTATAAGTACGATCAATCCTTTATGTCACTCAATACCATACAGCAAGTTAGAAAGCTATTAGCAGATAAGAAGTCTCTCAATCTTGTAAGAAGTTTCAAGAAGCTATCAGATAGTCACTTAGTGAAAATATGTTGCAAGTAAGGAATTTCTCAGCTTTGATGAATAACTTTGAGACTTGAGCTTCCCTACTCAAGGGGAAGATTCTGGCTTTGTCTGCAGCCATGCAATGACAGCTCAGAAGGTTCTGGGCTGTCCATTATTTGTGGGGTAAGATGAATGACTACTAGTTGTAACTGCATACCAGCCATATTTGATTCATACATGCTATTTCCTCCATGTCCACCTTAATCCCAGTTCAGTTATCATGACCAGATGTATCCATCAGAGCCAACAGTGATGGCTATTGCCTGAGAAGGGATATAGGTGAAAGGCCAGGTTAGGGAGACAGTGCATCACCACACAGAGGTCATATATTTTCTTTTTCTCCTCAAGTTGCAAGGCAAAGTTTCCTGTAAAGTCAGGTAAGTCTTCTGCCCTGCCTACTTGACTTGCGGCACAATGGGATCACGTGATTCAGGCTTTTTAAAGGTGGTTCTTGAAAAGCAACTAGCTCTCATAGACTCTTGAACTCTTCAGAGCAAATTGCCAGAGGTTACTGCTAAATAACTCCCTCAGAAGCTTAAAGTATACACCTGTAAAGTGCAGGCTGGCAACTCTAATGAGCAACCTAAAAATTTTCAACTCAAATGTCCTTGTCCTATGAGGTCTTGCCTATTCTTAAACAACAGATGCAGGAGGGCTTCTTTCCTAGTTGGCCTATTCAGTACTTCTGAATAAATAAATGCAAACTTATGATTTGTCAACAGATGACCTTGAGAAGACTGGTGCAAGATTTCTGATATTGATTGATCAAGGGAAGGAGAGGAGAAAAGAGAATAAGAGAAGAGAGGATAGGAGAGGAGACCAGAGATGAAACAGGAGACAGTAGACAGGAGCAGTGCAGTGATGTGGCCTTGTCTGTGACAGCAGCAGACGACTCACACAGGCCTCCATGTCAGGAGGCTGTAATAGAGGCAGAGCTGCAGCACTTTGGCGTAGGCCTTCAGTGAAAGTGGTACGCACCTGATAGTGGCCATGGCTTGGGTGGTCTTCATCACCCTGGTGTGAATTCCCAAAGGGATGATTCCCATAAACCTTGTGCATGGCGATGTGCATGAGCACGTTCAGCTGCATATGGAGCAGCTGAGTCCGGACATGACTCATCCACTGCACAGCATGGAGCAGGGAAGCCAGGGGCAGAGCTGGGCAGCCAAGGGAGCCCTGCTCCTTGCTGCCCTGCTGCAGTGGCAGATCTGGGCCTTTGCTGGAGTCCTTTTCCTGCTCTTTGGCTTCCACTGGTGCATCAGGAAAACAAAATATTTGCCAGAGAGCAGCAGTGAGATTTGGGCCTGTGCTGCCATCCTTGTCATCTTCCTTAGGCTCTGCTTCTGCCTCAGGAAAGTGGAATGTATGCCAGCCTGCGGCAGCAGCAACCAGAAAAGCTCCAGAAACAAGGAGGAGGATGACAACGAGGAAGAGCACAGTGACTCGGACGAGACATGCGAACTAGGCAGAGTTTGGGCTGACAGAACCCAGTGGCCAGCACCATACATGGCCGACAAGTGCCAGCTGGTGGAGGAGCTGGTGGATGACCTTCTTCACGCCTGCCGAGGACAAACCTGCCACAGCTTCATGCCCCGGCTGCAGCTGGCCATCGGGGTTGCCTGCGTCTATGAAGGATGGAGTGCTCACCAAGACAATGTCGTCTACCGCCTGCTCATGCCTGTGAGGCCTCCCCCCAGGCACACCTTCCATGTGGAGCGGGGCTACGTGGAGGAGACATCGACAAGGAAGTCCTATCTGCGTGTGGAGTTGGAGTGCACCTGCATGAGGGAGCAGGTACTGGGGGGACATGCTCTGCTTTCTCCACCATGCTCAGGAGGATCTGAGAGAAAAACAGGAGACCAGCTTCCTCGACACCTTCTGCACGGGCTCCTATCTGCACATGGGGAAAAGAACGCACTGACTCCAGAACCAGGTGAAAGCAGCCTGGAAGCGTCTGCCTCAGTCGCATGACTGCTGCCTGTAGCTGCTGCCCTCCTGTCACTCATGCAAGATCAAACTGACCACCCCCTCCAGGAACACCTTCACCATCAAGATGACTCTTGGGGTGCAGCCTGATGAATCAGACACTTTTCTGAGCATTGCGTAGGCTCAGGCTATCATTTCTACGCTTTCTCTGTTTCTGTCTTTCAATGTATGTAATTCTTTTACTTAAGTAAATTGTATGGTATTGTCAATACTAGTGCTCCTCTTGTTATAGTTTTCCTTTTTGTGTCTATATGACAAATTAACATCTAAGACTAGTTCTGCTTTAAATATGGCTTTTTTTTTCACTCCGTTACTTATCACTAAGGCACTGTTCCATAGCTGCTTTTTGTTTGTGGTAGGCAGAAATATATTTGGTAGCACCCTCTCCATCAAGATGACATTTAGGGTGCAGTATGATTACTTGGGCACTTTCTTGAATATTGAATAGGTTGAAGCCAGCTGCAAAAGCATCACAGTGTGGCCAGAGAACTACTGGGGCACATGGCAAGGAACACCCAGCACCCCAGCTTCCACCTCAACTGTCTTTGGACCTGCACCCACCTTCTGGTGGGCACAGGTTTTTCCTCCCTGTCCTTGAAGACAGTTGTGATTTGCCACCTGTTAACCATAGCCTCATGAAGCCTGTTGCAAGAGGGATTGCTTCTGTGGCTGGATGATCTTTTGAGAACACCTCTGCTGCTGCCTGGAGAAGAAACCCCTCAACTTCTTCCTCTTAGTATATGAGAGGGTCCCTGAGGACATGGTCTTGTTGCCATTCTCTGAACAGCTGGGCCCATCAAACCTTTCCAGCACCTGGTGCAGAAGCCAGCTACCCTCACCTGGGTGCTGTGTGAGTTTGAGGATCTGTGTGATTGGCTCATGAGATAGCTGACCCTGGAAGAGTCTGACAGTGAGTTTGTTTCACACAAAGCTGAATGCACAGGATTCAGATGATGGCAGATGATGACTCTCTATCTGAAGGAAGAAGTCAGGATGCAGAAAGGAGAGGGGAGGCCCTGTGCAGCAGCATGCTGTGAAGAGAAGCAGGATGTAACATTCCTCCTCACAGTCATGGCTGCACAGGGCCCAAGTGAGAGGCACTGTGAATGGGCCTCATTGTGCTCACTGAGGGCAGAGTGGAGAACCAGACTATCCCAAACACTCTCTAGGTGCTTGTGCCACAAGAGTAAGCACACTGGACAGGCAGAAGACATGCCTCAGCGTACATTTTCTCAGGATAATTTAAATGAAAGTACTACAGAAATACATTCCAGTTCAGTTTTCATCTCTAGTATCTTTAATGTTTTATAAGCGTAAGTAATGCAGTGTTCCATATTTTAACAGTTCTATGCAGTTCTTCAGTATGATTGATTATCAAAAACATTATGTACATTTGCTATATTTTAATGAAGTTTGTCGGAATGAGACTAACCCAGAAAAATCAGCAAACATTGATTTTAATCAGCACTTCTGCTTATCTTTTTGAGAGAACTCTCATTTTATATGTTGTTCATCTCCACTATTTGTTTTGCTTTGCTGGCTGTTCCTTTTTCCTGCACTGTTTCAGATGTCCAGCATTACCACTAGCTCTTGGTGCTCACAACAGACTTTACAGGACTAGTACACTGAACTAAGCCATTTTCTTTCATGGCACTGTGAGAAACAGAGGACCCTTTTTTTTCCTCAGTCACGTACTGCTGTATATGACCAGCGTCTCAGTCTACTTCCTAAAGTGATCATGCTTCTTCCTCAAATCATGCATTCCTTTTACCTGTACAACCCTCAAAGGTGTTGAAAAGCTTCTTTGCAAAAGTGCTCAGGAACCTTTATCCAGTTTACAGCTTACATTAATTCACGCACAATTAAGAATTTGTTTCCTGTGTTCACAGTTACTACCTTTCTATACTGCATTATTACTCCAGATTTCTCTATTTAATGTCACAGTAAGCCTTATTCCTTATTTTATATATCCTGTTTTCCTTATTCTAATAACCTCTTTACTCCCACATACTTACACTAAGAATTATAATACAACAACAACAGAATACATTTTACTTATTGGTAAATTCTCTAATAAAACTCCAAGTACTGCTTTAAAGGTAAACTCTATGCCATTAAGTGCTCCTTACTCTTAGGACATGGCAAAGTCAGTTTTCCTAAAAACATCAATATGCTGCAAAATGAATGTTAAGGGTAGACCAAAATACCTATTTTATAATAGCTACATTTTATATCAACTTCAAGTGCATTTTTCTGCTTGTATATTGCGGCTATTGTTATCGGATTAACTAAAGCTTTTCAGAATTTACAGAATATCTGAAATTATATCTAATCTAATTTCCAAATGCCAGCCTCCCTGTTTAATTGAATGGAATTCATCACAAAACTAGAACAATATATATATATATATATTTTATTTTCTCAACACAGTATACAGCAGTATTTGCTTTTTGCTAGAGCAAATAATAACGTGAAAATACAGTGACAAATTTAATATACGAGACTATTTGCTTCATCTAGGTTTTCTGAAGGAAAAAAATTGCAGAATTATATCAGACTACGTGAGACTGAATATAAAATGAGAAACATGGAAGTATCTATAACAGAATAAAATGATGTCTAGGAATACAATGGACAGAAAAAAAAAAATTGAAAAAAAAGGTAATTCGTGAAGCTTAAAACAGCCTGAGATTAAGAAATGTCACATTGCTTGAAATTCCTGGGGGCAGACACACAGAAGGCATTTTACAAATATGAATTATTAAGGATAGACAATTTTTACTTCCTTCAGGAATGGATCACAAAAAATGAAATATTTTAAAGCGGAACAAGATTTTTCACTCAGAAAAATAATGCTTTCTGAGCTAGCTTCAGAGTATCCAGAAACACTGTGACATACACAAGAAATAAGAGATAATGTCAGCTAATATAAAAGCAGGTGATACACAATCAAGAGCTGTACATACAATGATATCAGGACTAGAAGCCAATGTGGTAAGTGTTAAATGCTCCAGGACACTGTATCTTAGTTCAACAGTTATAATCTAAATGTCTCCTAAGTTCTGTTAAGTGCATCAACCAGGTAGAAAGAGATCACAACCTCTGAAATGCAGCTACTGGCAAAGAATTGACAGCTGTTCTTCAAATAACAAAAATACACCTCTGTCCTAACCTCAGCTGGCCACACCACCTCCTAATATACCTGCAACACTCTACAGCCCTGAACAGAATATCAAGTGCCTGTCCATTTGGACTAACAATACTGTAAAACTGTAACTTTAAACATGAATAGTGAACTTTAATCTAGAACAGTCCATTGAGGCAACAAGCCCAATTGAAATATTTTTTCCAAAATGTTTACACTGGTTTTATGGCATTAACAGATTTTTAATGTTTTCCTGATTTAGCAAACCTGATGCCATTTTACTAAATCCTCATTTCCATCAAGTTATAAAATCAAAACTTGAATTTCCTTCTAATTTACAAAAAAAAAAGTGTATTCATAAACACAGCCACAAACATAAGAATTTCTGATATGTAACTTCATGATGCATAACAGTTAGAATGAGATTTTAAAATGTGGTGGATTCTTAAGCAGAAAAGCCAGAGAAGGGCATAATAATGTGCACTCAGATCATTATTACATCTGTTACTCCCTTTTACAATACAGGCTGGTCTAGTCCTGAGCACCAAAATCTTTCCATCAAGTCCATGCTGCAATCCACTCAGGTATAACGGCCATTCACTTCAATAGTGTCAGAATTCCAAACTTAAGAAAATAAAACCAAAATGGAGACTGACTTACCCCATTTAAAGGAAATGTTTTCCATCCTAATTCTCCAAGGACAGCTGTAGTATCAAGCAGCACAACTGAAAATGGAAAAAGAAATGGTATGTTTGTGGTATTGTTTGGATTAGACATATACAAGACAGTAAAGTATAAACTACTATGAACCAAACAAGTAATATCAACTAGGTACATCTGCTTAAAGCTATTATAGCAATGAAATCATAGAATCATAGAATGGCTTGGGTTGGAAGGGACATCAAAGATCATCAAGCTCCAACCCTGCTGCTGCATGCAGGGCCACAACCTCCACATTTAATACTAGACCAGGCTGCCCAGGGCCCCATCCAACCCAGCCTTGAACACCTCCAGGAACATGGCATCCACAACCTCTCTGGGCAGCCTGTGCCAGCACCTCACCACCCTCATAAGAACGTCCCCCTGATATCCAACCTAAATCTTCCCTCCCTCAACTTAAAACCACTTCCCCTTGTCCTGCTATTATCTACCCTTTCAAAGAGTTGACTCCCCTCCTGTTTGTAGGCTCCCTTTAGGTTCTGGAAAGATTCAGTGAGTTCACCCTGCAGCCTTCTTTTCTCCAGGCTGAACAAGCACAGCTCCCTCAGCCTGTCTTCGTAGGGGAGGTGCTCCAGCCCTCTGATCATCTTTGCGGCCCTCCTCTGGACCCTCTCCAACAGCTCTCTGTCTTTTTTGTACTGGGGGTTCTGGACCTGGACGAAGTACTCCAGATGGGGCCTCACAAGAGCAGAGCAGAGAGGGACAATCACCTCCCTATCCCTGCTGGCCACCCCTCTCCTGATGGAGCTCAGGATATCATTTGCTTTTCAAGCTGCAACAGCACACTGCTGGCTCATTTTAAGTTTTTCATCCACCAGGACCCCCAGGTTCTTCTCTGCAGGGCTGTTCTCAAGGACTGCTCCTCCCAGTCTGTATATATGCTTGGGATTTTCCTGGCCCAAGTGCAGTGTTGGAGGAGGAATAAAAACACAGTCAAAACATTTACGCCTTTGAGACATGTCATTACTAAATGTCTCAGAAGATAAATTCTACAAAAACTACACTTTTTGCAGAAATCATTGCTAATTTACCATACACTACCAATGATGCTTCATCATTAAAAGGCTTCTTAATATGAGTACATGATTTTGCAAACCCTTACCTTAAAATCTAGAAATTCTGTATGTGAACTTACACATTAAAGCCAAGAATATGAAGAAAAATAAGAGTTTCAAAAGATAGATGTTTGAAAAAAAGCCGTAAGCTTTCAAGAAGTAAATGGAATTTATATAATACACAAATCATACAGTTCTGAACTCAAAAATACGAATAACTTGTAGTTGGTATTTTAGCTCGAATATCACAATGCAGAAAGCTCTTACAATTATTTTGTATAGCTTCTGCAGTATTTATTTTTTTAACATATGACAGGATGTGCATTATTGTATATTGCAAAACACTTCTGCACTATTTTAATATGTTAAATTACATTAGCATCATTTTTACTCTTCACTACTAATGTGAAAATTATACAGAATACAGATCATAGCAGTAAAGAAGCTGACTGTAAACTAAATATTTAGTACATGAGATTTCATACCTACAGGTACTACTGCCCTCTAATGGAATTGTTTAATCTGACCTAATTTAGTTTTTAAAATGTAAATTACAATTTAATATAAAATTAAGTATTGAATAGTGCATTTGATTTTAATTGTCAAGTTACTATGTTTTGAAAGCTCAGTTCTTCCTGATAGCCCACAAATTCCCATTCTTCTTCTGATTGCTACATGATGGAGAAAAATTAAGCTATTATCATTTCATAGAATCAAAGAATCATAGAATGGATTGGGTTGGAGGGGATCTTAAAGATCATGTCATTTCAACTTTGCTGCCAAGGGCAAGGTTGCCAGCAACTAAATCAGGCTGTCCAGGATCCCATCCAACCCAGCCTTGAATGCCTCCAGGGATGGGGCATCCACAACCTCGCTGGGCAGCCTGTGACAGTGCCTCACTATGCTCTTCCTAACATGTGGCCTAAATCTCCCCACTTTTAGTTTAAAGCCATTCCCCCTTGTCCTATCACTGTCAGATCATGTATAAAGTTGGGCTCCATACTGCTTATAAGATCCCCTCAAGTACTGGAAGGCCACAGTGAGGTCTCCCCAGAGCTGTCTCCAACCTAAACAAGCCAACTGTCTCAGCCTTTCTTCGCAGGATAGGTGCCCCTAGCATTTTGATCATCATATTAGTTTGATACCACTTTGCATACATTTGGGGGTTTTACACTGTTTACACTTATCTTCCACCTCTTATCTGTGCATTGATTGTTTGGACAATAAAACCAACAGCTATATGCATGCTGTTATATATAGATAGATAATGTGTGTCTATAAAATATTACATCATCATTGGTAGACACCAGGTCATGGCTTTTTGCTTTATGGGAAAGACACACTGGCACACAAACTACTAGGACATATCTGCTGATTAGAGGGAACCTGGCCTAAAATCCTCCTTAGATTTCTGTACTAGTGGCAATTAGAGTTTTTCTGTATTTGACTGTATGCTGACTTTTAACCTCAAATTCAAATAGTCTTATCAGCAAATTTACAGCCAGGCAACAAACTCAACATTATCCAATTAAATGTTTAATCACTAATCTAAAAAAACTAATGACATTTTAAAAAAGAGTTCCACAAAGAGGATGATGATTTTACTCACCATTTCTTCACCATTTCACCAGTTCATAAATCTTTATTAATAATTCAGAGGTAAATTCAACCTTTTATTTTGCATGCCCCATTTTATTTCCAAAAACGGAATCACTATCCCCTGGAGACCACTGCTGCCTTCTCATTACTTACAAAGCTGTGATTTACAGCTGTCATAGTATTTTCTGTTTGCATCAGGCTCCCAAACTCCTGTTCGAGGGTCAGAAAAGCCTCTTCCCATTTGATTTGCGAAGCATCAGTTTCCTCTGTCACCCCTCTAGTAATAATGTACCAAGGATCTGTCACCTCCAGAAAACTGAAGTCAGTAGGTTTAGACATATCTTTTCATTAAGAAGACCAAATGCTCTGTTGAATTCTGAGAACGTTTCAGTCCATCTTAGGTACTTTTTTTCTTCTCTCCATCTCTCCTCCTTGCCTCTCAAGCAAACCAAACTTATATGGGTTATTTATAAACTTGTTTCTCAGCTGAGATTATTGTCTTGCTACTGATCGAGTATTATTATTATATTTTGAGTATTTAATACACAAATAAATAATCAAACAAAAAAAACCATATTTTACTGCTAAACCTGTGGACATGCAGGTAGAAACTGACTTTTGCTATTAACAATGTCAAAGTTTAACATGTTGGTTCACTTTTATGATTTTTGTGGTAGCAGAGCTATGACTTAATAAACATCACCAAGGTATTCAAAACTAACAAATCAAAGGAACAGGGATCTAAATATGAGAACAAAAAATAAATTCATTTCTTCAGTGAATGTTGAATTTATTAATTTATTGCCTGAATTAATCAAGTACTACCCAAAAGCTCACACCTATACTATAAAAAAATTAAAAACTAAGAGTGAGTTCATTGATAGTATGCTACTTTTAAGTACAATCTAATAATATTTCCTGTATATATTTGCAAAATAATCCCCATCAAAAAACTGAGTTTTGTTTACATACAACTCTTGATACATTTCACCTGATAAGCATATTTATGGTTACATATGTTCACCTACAGTTACTGAATCTGCTACAACCTCAAACTGGAGTATTCAAACAACTACTAACCAGAATTAGAAAAGCAGCATTTTCAAAGTCAGAAACGAAAATCATAAAAATTAAAGGACTTTGCAATAGTACTTCTACCAAAAAAACCAAACAAACACGTAATTACCAATCAAAAATGTGCAAATAATGGCAGAACTAGTAAACAGAAAATTTATGGTAATGGAATACAAATCCCTGTAAAGCAGTGAAATCAACAGAAGCAGCTATACAAATGAGGACATGGATAAAGTAATAAAGTTCTCACACACTTCAGTGATTTTGAGATATCTACACGATAGACTTCAGCGTGGGACAGTGATACCCAAGCTAGCTTTAAATGAGGTAATTAAGAGTCAGTATATCCCCAGCAGTACAGGCCTAATGGCAGACAGATTTGCACTGCCAAGAAACTTCCAACTAAAAGAGCTCCTTGGCAGAAAATTTACTCTGCCAAAAAAGTTCCAGACTAAGAGAAATGCTTACATATATATACATCCGAGTTACATACAGGAATGAACACTTCTCTGGCTTTAGGATAGTGTCTGTTTCTAAGGAACTGAAAATTCAAACTCACATTGACTACAGACAGTGGATACTACGTGTGATGATTAAAATGAGAAAACTCCCTAGAAAGCTATATTTATTGACCCACGTCCCTACACTTATATGTTTATTCTCCTTTCTCTGCCATAAGATGTCCCATTCCTCGTAAATGAGACTTCATGCAAATAGGTCACTCTGGAGAAGCCACTAGCTGCCACTATAAGTGAAGCACATACCTGGAGCTACTGAAGTTAATACTTATGAAAAAGCTATAAATAAATTTCTTGCAGGAAAAGCATGTTATTGTCATTTCTGACACCAGCCTCCACCTGTGGGAGTCCAATCTCTGAGGGGATACAGACTATAAAACTTGCACGGTGAACAAGACTGAAAGAGTTCTGCTATTACAAAGTAATGCCACAATTCAAAATGAGGAACCATTACAAATCTATTTGGATGAAAAAACTAAGATTTCACAGTTGCATGCCACTCCTTAAGTAACCAAGCCAGGAGTGATGTCATTTGGGCAACAGTGATACACAGATTTAAACATATACCTATAAACCTATTGTTAACTTCATACTTCATAATTTGAAAGTGTTTGGCTTTGTTTTCCACTATATTCTTTGATAGATAATACACAATTATCACTCATTATGCCACATCAAGCTCCATTTTCCCATTTTTTCTTTGAACACATCTTACACTGCTATTATTAGACTTTACAATTGAAATTAATCTTTTTGGAGGTTTCGCCAAGTCCAGAGGGAGCCGGTTTATTTAAAATTATGATGAACATAGCTCTGAGGACTGGCAGTGTGCAATTTTAATTTTGATTGTGCTCTGAAGATGAACTCTGCAATCGGTACAACCAAGGAAAAAGTCATCCAGACATTTCTTTTCTCCTTTCTTTACATAGCTCCAGACAGTCTGACCTAACAGTTTTAAAAGCATAAAGGATTTCAGCCAAACTAGTTCACGGATTCATTGCCTGACATCAGAATAGGCCATCAGATCACCTAGATTGACCTCCCACTCATTGTGGACTAATGCATCTCACTGTTACATCTCTACTAGGCTCAGAGGCCATGCATGTTGCAATAACTTGTTTGGACTGGCAGCACACTCTCCCCAGCTATCATTTGCTTGGTGGGGTGGCCAATGCCAGGTTCACGGATATAGGATGTCTCTGCCAGGCTGGGTAAAACATGTACAAATAGCAGATGGGAAGTTTCACTATCTTCTAGAAGGGCAGTTATGACTGCTTATGTCCTGAGACAGCCAAATCTGGAAAAAAATACAATAAAAGAATTCTCTGAAAACTTACTTAAAAGCTGTAATCAGTTTCCATTTATAAGATGAACACTCTGAGCTCAAGTCTCTCACTTCCAGCCCCAATACACTTGCAATAGCTCCCTTCTGAAGTGACAGCATTTTCTTTTTCCCAGTTTTTATGGCCTTTCTTTCTTTTTTTTTTTTTTTTTTTTGAGAGAAGTATCACCTGAACCGTTTTGAAATCATTCCTTCTAACAATACTCATTACGATAAAGAACCTTCCCAATTTTTACAACCTCTTTATATATCCGTGGTGACATTAGACCACTTTTTACTGCAGCACAGTAGGCTGTAGTTATTAATCTATCAAGATCACTGTCCTTTACTGAATCACTCCTTTTCACCATTATTCTTCAGTTTGGTTTGCACTTCTCTTCTTGAATCCATTTGTTTCTTAAGCAAGTCTTACTTTTAAGGACTGACCTTTAATAAGCGTTACAGGCTGCCTTCTGTCTACATATCTGCTTTGTTTACTTACTTACTACTCTACTATTCTTTCTGCCAGCTGCTGACTTAATATTCATTTGCATGTTACTAATAAATGATGTTAACCAGTCAGAATTTTGAACTGTGTACAAGGAATATCAAAAATTCTGTGATTTACCAATCTCTGAAAACTACTTCAAGGTTTCTTAGATGCCCATGTACTGAATTCACTTACTAGAACCTTTGATAAGGTTTATACTGCCAAAATACTTCGTGATATTTTGTCACACTTTATAAAATCGAAACATCTGTGGATGTCTGCCTGAGGTGGAAGGAGAGAAGACATATGTAATATTCAAGTTATCTTGGCAATTAACATGTAATCAGCTGGAAAAATATTGTTAATTCTTTTGTTTTTGACTAGGCCTCTTTTCTTTAAAACAAATGAACCGGCGTTCATTTCATGTGTATCGAGACCTTTTCCAACATTTCCATTATTTCGCATGCCACAGCTATCTGTTTTAGGCAAGATTAATGAGCTATGGTAAAAAAGGTCTGGTAGCCCCCATCTAGATAGCAGTTCTTCAGAAAAAGTATACAGGGTCACAGCAAATCACATAGCAAAAAAAGTATCAGCAATGTTGTGTGACTGAGATAAAGAAACAGGTTTACAGCTGTGAAAAACAAACTAATCCTTCCCACTCTTCAACATTTGTGAGACTTTTGTAAGGAAGTACTGTGCCAGATTTTCAGTGCCTGACTTCAAGAAATACGGAGATAGATAATTACCAAGACAGTACAGGAGAGCAGCAGGAACAATGACAGCTCTAGAAAGGCTGAGCTCTGGCAGGCTCTATCTGCACTGGACTCATGCACCTTAGAGGTTAAAACAGAGCGGCTTCCCAATCATGATCCTCAAGAGTATCAAAGTCAGTTTAAGCCAAATAGAACGATCTGATCTCTTTACTAATAGTCAGTAAGGAAGAAGGGATTTAAATTACAGTAAAAAGAGTTTTATGTTAGGCTTTAGGAAAGTCCTTACTACCTCTACAGTTGTAAAGAATAGAGGTAGTTGAGACTAATTGGAAAGTTGAGGAATCTCCAGGATAGAAGGCTTTTAAGACAGGTTAAGCATTTCTGTCTACATAAACTCATACTGCCTTAGGGCAGAGGGAAAAAGCTGAATGACTTCTCAAATCCTCTCCAGCACTGATTTTTATAAAAATCTAGTTTCCTGGTTAATGGAGCTTCTCGTTTCTTTTCAAACTAGTACTCTAACACATACGCTCTTCCAATACTCTTAAATTCCCTTTGTCCCTAAACTCATTAAATTTACCATTAGTTGCCCAGAGATCTCCTCAGTCAATTCTTCTAGGACTTTTGGAAGAGAATTTTCTATGCTAGGTAGTGGGGAGTGCTTGACATTTTTTCATATTATGTGAAGAAGATGCTAATTTCTAAATTTCTAAATTCTGAGCACCTTATTTTCTTCATTTCATTCCAAACACAGCTCAATACCATTCAAACAATATTTTTCATTCACAATAGAGAAATTCTCTTTATCTTGTGTATTTTGAGACATGAGCTTTTACCTAACATAATTTCTTTTATTTTAAATTTCCTTCTAATTTATCTTCTTAATTTTCCTTTTTAAGTTACTTTCTAATGGATATTTATCTTCACTTGTATACTTTTTTTCCCTATTAATTATTAGAAGTGTTTTTATTTCTATTTTCTGTTTTCATGGTACCTCTAAAGTAGTCTGAGCTGTTATCCAAAACTGGCCTTTTTTAGAATTTATCAATGATTTTGCAATCAGAAATTTTAAAAATTAATTTCCACTTTTACCTTTTTCGTATTTACATGTATGCACACAACACACAGAATTCTCCTCTACTGAATGAAAACCAGTCAGGATAATGTTTCATGAACAAAAACCAGCACGTCTTTAACAATAATTCACCTTTCCACCTGGGTGCAATTTTACAGTTGACAACTGTTCTTTAACTTGGTGGCATTTTACTCCTAGTTACACAAAGTCTCCAGTGAGCATCTTCAAAAACTAATTCCCTCATATCACCATTTTTCTTTCCGTATATTCCATACAGACATTTAGGGAATAATTGTTTTCTATACTGATTCAGTTATCTGTTTCAGTGTCACTGTTCCCTGCCATTACTTGAATACATGTAATTTCAAACCCTGTGGCTCTGTGCTAACAACATTAAAACAAACAGTAGTTCTTCTGCCCAAAAGCCTACTACCCACCTTTTTTATTCATCCATATTTCCATAAGAGAACTGTATTACCTAGCAAGATCATTTTTAATGAACTTAAAATGTATTCCCTTTGTTAAATAATTTTATGTTTTTCTACACTTTCACAGTACTCCTGCTACTTCAGAGCCAAAATAATTACCTTTTCTGTTCCTTACATGCAAACATACAGATACTCCCAAGGCTAGAAGGCTGCTCCATCTCTCACCAGAATGTAAGCACACATTTTTCATACCAAAAGCTTCAGTTTTACTTTATCCTTTTTCACATTGCCTTTCTTCTGTTCATCATGAATTTCTTATTTTTCCAACATTGTATGCTAATTAGTTTGCCAATCATTATAGACCCCTCACTAACATAACTGTTCTGAAAGCAATGTCTCCTATTTATTTTCATGGAAACCACAAGAGATACAAAAAGCACAGTAACACCAGAATTTAATAGAGCAAATTCTCAGCTACAAAACACTATTTTTCAACATAGACACCACCATTAGCAATGAATTTTTGCCAGTGATGAACAAGATCCTGCATGCTGTGCTTGTAAAAACCTGCACTAGCAATAGTTTTTTTAACTGTTGTTGTTGCCACTGCTGAAACGTACTACCCAGTGCCTCACTGTGCTCTCATTCACTGATTGGTTTCCAGAAACATTCAGCAAGCACTGATGAATGTCAATGGATGCCCTTTTTTCCACATGGAGGAATTCAGTTTCACCCCTTTGCTTCATACACACTTCCATGTCAGATTCCATTCTGTCAGACTGCCCCTCTGCTGCCGTGTGTTGCACAGCAACAAAACCTAACAGAATACTGGTGGGAAGTTTCAGCCTTTACTGCCATAGCACCAACATCCACCTCTAATGCTGAGGGCCAAAACAATAAATAGGCGGCATTACTTTCAGAGAAGCCCCTGTACAGCAGTGTAACCTCACTGGATTAAGTGCTAAATAGAAAAAGCAAGATGAAGCTCTGATTTAGCCTCTTTTTGTACTTTTTTTTTTTTTTTTTTTTTTGGTGGAAAATGGTGTTGAATTTGGATTATGGACTGTAGATTTTTATATGACAGTGCTATATAAATAAGCAAGATAAATAAACCAAGTTCTTTACTTCATTCCCGATACCTAAAATTGCAAGATACCATGCTGAGAGATGTAATTTATGTAATTTTTTAAAATGAAGGAGTGTCTTGTACCTACTGAGAGAACTGATGGAAGCAGAGGCAATTGATTCCGGCTGTATCTTCAGTGCTATTATTCTACATACTGTCAAACCCCTGAAGCTAGTGAAATGGAAGCAGCAACTAACCTTGGAATGACACAGTATTTCATTTGAACAATTAAGTGGATGAGACATATTTAAGACCAAAGCGTATTATTATAACTCACTGTATATAATTTTTGCAAGCCTGCGTGTTCCCTTCTGTTTACAACTCATTTGCCAAATACTTACTTTTTCAACTCCATACGCTTTTCAGTATTCAGAGAAATAAGCCACTTCTATCACAAACCATGCAGATTTTTCAGTTTACTATTCATGCCATGTAACTAATCTCTGATTGCATCATCACATTACTTTACAAGAATAAAACACAATCATAATGTAAGATTATATTTGGAAGGGGGAGCTGTAAGAACATCCACACAACTTTTGTTCAACTGTGTGAACAAAAATGCAATTTTACAAGTATTTCCAAATAACAACTTATGGAGACATAATGGGATGGGAAAAAATCTTCTGAATTAGTCTGGGTGAGTCTGAATGAATAAGGTTCAATCAGAGTTAAAATCTTGACACTCAAAATTCTACAAGTATGCCTAATTCATTTAATGAATTCTACGGCACCAACTAATTTAGATAATTTTTCTTTTACCACTGTCTTCTTTGACCTTGTAAATGCTCCATTTCATGTCAATATTTTCTTTACCTGGAAATGACTGCAGAAATTTTGATGGATAGTCGGAAACGTATACCCTCTGTAGAAAGCTCTTGGCTCTCATATTTGGGGAACAACAGACATCGGTCCTTATGTGTTATTTGAATAGAAATACTATAGTGAGAACATATTGGCAGCTTGCTGTCTATTACATTTACTGTGGACTATTTTTAGTATTTCAACACCTGCCTTTCTGACAGCAAGACGGTGGATTTTTAAAAAGTGGCAAGTCTGTGTCTACATGCTGCCAAGGTTTACGTTAAATTTAAGGAATAAGATACCCAAACACAAACATTTTTTATTTTAACAATAGCATTTTACTTCCTTCCTAATGCCACATTGTTGTAAAATAAACAATTGTAATGCTTCAAATACTTATCAGAATGCTTTGATAAGCAACTGTGATTTCTAATTTATAACCTGTATGCAGCCCATTGAACATACCTATATCTTGCCATACCCCTACTTAAAAGGACATAATTAATGGTTGCATTTTATTTATGCTTTTATTTTAGGATCAGCAGATATTTTAAATGCTGGACAAATTTAAAAAACTGTTTTATAAAGTTGGAGTTAAGACCCTGAGAGATAAAAACTGAAATAGATGGAATTATTTTCAAGAAACCTTACACTCAAAGCAAATAGTAATATAATTTTATGTTATCTTTTTCCATCATTTTTGTAGTCTGTTTTACGTATCATTAAAATTATGTAGAACATTTCTCAAACGCTTAAGTTAAAAAATAAACAAAAAAACTAGAAACAATAGATTCATTCTGAATATTAGTCCATTATGCCTAATTGCTTTTGTTTAACTGAGGGTTGTTTCTGCTGAGACATCATATAACAGGTAGAGTTCATTCCTGAAGCAGTCTCAGTCCAATTAAAGTAGAGAATATTTCACCATTTACATTTACATTTATTTGAGTCAAGGAAAGGTATGAAATCTACAAAGCATCTTGTGAGACTTCTTTGACATACAAAAAGGAATAATCAGGAAAATGAAGAAAAGAGAAATGACCTTTCCTCCTGTTTTGCAACAGATCACTCAGGAGCCCCTCTGCACAATGACCTAGAGCAGATGCACCTTGCTGTATGGTTTAACTTGAGACTGTGTCACCTCCACCCTGATGTAGCAGTCTAGGAAGCCAGCAACTAGAAAATATATCTGTTGTGCTGAATCACACAACAATTTCTGCACTGAAATTTTTCTGTGATAATAGCTATAATCCGAAATTATTCAAAGCTATTTCTTAACTATGTATTTTACTGCTTCACAAGTTGTTTTGCCCTAAGACATTGTCTGTTTTGAGGTCTAACACACATTCTTGCTTCCCCAAACTGAGTCCTGTCCACAAGTACAAGAAAAGAAATATTACTGAAGTAAAGAAAAAGCATATTCATGTTTAGAAAAAACGATTTTACCTCAGAAACAGATAAACCCCTGACTTTTCCTCAGGTAACAGTGAAATGAAGACCAAATAGGTAATATCCTACTTCTTCTAGACTATAATACAGATTTTCCCAGGAGCACTGCGTCAAAGTGATTTCAAAGTGATTTAGTTGAACACTGCGCTGCCTAACAGGGGAATAAGACAGGAGGACGTTCTCAAATCCATAGTTCAGCCAGAAGGAACAAATTTCTACATTTGCAATGCAACAGAAGAGGTTGTGTGCTGCATTGTCAGCCCTGCAGGACAGGTAGCAAAAACAGAACCGAAGAATAAGTTTTGGCTGGTAGAAATCTTCACATGGGAAAAAAAAAAAGTCTTCAGATTCCAGGGAAATGGTGTGATCTTAACCACTAAGCTTTTATTTCTACAGCATTTTTTTCTCAGTGGGGATTCCTGCTAAAATAAAGTGAGATAAATTAATACGTTTTGTAGACTCAGAAAATAACACCAGAGCTGGTTTATGTCACATATCTGTACTACTTTCCTAAGCTTTTGATTTTATGGGTGAGATAAAAGGAAGTCACGGACCAGCCCTGATAAAAACAGGATACACATAATTATGATAACAACCCAGCTGCCCTATGTAGTAATTTTCATTCTGATTGAAAAACCTAGTTGATATGCAATTCACCATCATGTTCATGTCAACAGTATTACTGGGCAGATTTTTCTAAATGAACACGAACACCTGACAGTTTTATCAGCTATATTTATTAACCTGAGTGTATCTTCATTAGGGAAATTAGAAACAAGTGAAATTCAGACAAATGGATTTCTCTTTCCTTGCAATGGCAAAGTACCCATGACTTGTGTGCTGAAGTCAATCCTATTAGACTGAGACTTCATTTGTGGAGTCATGACACTGGGCTTAATGTTCTCCACTTTACTGTTAAGCTTTTTTTGTTCTGCATTCTTACAACCACTGGCTTTTATATCTTTTACTACACTAATGTTTTTGGAGTGATGGAAAAAAACAACAATAACAAAAAAAAAGAGTTACATGGCAAGGATCCATTAGTGAAAAAAAAAACACAAAAAGATTTTGGAAAAGTATAGCTATGCATAACTGTCACTCAGGCCAGTAATGAAAATACTTTCATAGTTGTTGTCTCCATACTCTACATTTCTTGGGATTTCTCCATTTAAGCAGTGTAGAAACTTCTCACAGGAGATCATGAGGATTATCAAATCCAGCTTATTCACCTGCTTCTTCCTACACTGCACTGATCCAAAGACCCAGCCCCCCCTATTAGTAAAGTAAAAAAGGGTATTGCACAGGTTCCCCTTGCCCTGTGCAAAACTGGAAAGATTGATACAGAGGTACTTTCAAGGAGATGACCTGTCCTTTCAAGTAGAATGAGAATCAAAACCAACACAGATCTCTTCCTTTTTAAATAGAGATGGTTGGAGAAGAACAGCTGATGAAGTGACAGACAGGGACTGGGAAGATAAATGGCCACTGCTTACTCAAATAGTTAGTTACTAACTATGATGAAAAATTAGCCATTTGATACTCTGAGGAACAAAACAGGCAGATGTTAGGAGAGGTACAAAGGCTGAAGCAACTAAAGAGAGCTCATGCTTGACTCACAGCATGGCCCCATTAAGAAGTTTTTATGCATCTCTAACTCAAGCACCGAGGCAAGGGTCCAATTCAGGCCTTTTGGCAGGGCCCTTGGAGGGGGCAAATCAGGTGTGGAAAGAGAAGCTGTGAACCATGCAAGCAAGCATTTCTGTGGCCAAGAGATGTAGAACTGGCCTCAGGTGAAAGAGTGGAGGAACAGTTCTGCCTTCGGAAGCCAAAGGCTCTTACTACTATGTCTTCTACTACTTTTGTAGTTCAGCATAACTTCTTAACTGTAGGCTGTTAAATAAGAGTTTACCTACATGTAGTCAGCATTTTTGTGTCACAAATAGGGGTCATTCCTATTTTGCAGACAGAAAAGTTATTATACAGAAAGCAAAGACCTCATAAAGCCCATAAATGACAAATCTCTGAGGTACTTAAGACATCCAAATGGGATACTTAGAGACATGGGTTAGTGGTAGACTTGGCAATATGAGGTCTACAGTTGGACTTGATGATCTTAGTAGCCTTTTCCAACATAAATGATTCTGTGATTCCATTTGTTTCAGTACTTGAGTACCTTCTTTTGCAAGAGAACAATCTTTGCATGAAGTGGCACTGACAGTGGAAAAGCGTGTGTGCCCATGTGGGGTTTAATCACCATTAATTTCATTATTGCAATTTGAATTACCAACACAAATTTATTCACAAGTTATATAAACAAACCTCCAGAAGCGACAGGATATTATAATAATCCATTGCAAGTATACAGCAACACCCCAAGCATGATGAATACGCTCAAATACAATGACTAGCTCCCTGACCTAAGAAAACAAGAGACATACAAAGGATAGGGAAGGGCTAGTATGTCTATATTTGTATTTTTATTTCTTGTTAAAAGTGATGTACTTAGTAATGGTTTTAACTGTCAGCAGACAAGGCAAGTCATCAGTAGAGACATCAGCTCTGGGAATATCAAAGCAGAAGCACTCATGACTTTCAAAGTTGTCAGTTATCTCAAGTAAAACAACCAAATTGCCTCCCTTGATTTCTGACTGGCATCTCATTTGCTTAGGAAGTCACACACTTTGAAAGCGAAAGGTTTCATACAGCTGGCCTTATGGTTGTACTCTATAATATATACAGAAGAAGAGTTTAGAAGTTTAGAACTATGAAACATACCATCCAGAAAGGAACTCAAAAGGCAACCTGGAAAACATTAAGTTAAGTTAACATTTGGCTATATTAAATAGTGTCTTTTAATGCAGAGCCTCAAAAATATACCAAAGTAAATAAAACTTATTTGAAAGAAGAGTTGTGAGTTGTTCCACTCATGACAAATATTCCCAGAGATATTCCCGGCTTAAATTCATGATGATAAAATCTTTCCTCTCTCCTTTGATTAAATATCCACACAGCCAGTCAGTTTAATGTTTTTCAGCTTTGTAAGTCTCTCTTTCACTGAATCAGTCTGTCACTTTTTCCACTAGCTCTTCATTTATAATTTATGGTGTCAAGCACCAAGCTTTCACAGCATGAACATTTTACAGGTGCTAGGTCAGGCTGTCAAACTAAAGCACATGCTAATAATTGCTAGCTTTGAAAGTCTTGGTCTCTTTACTTATGGTGGAACATCAGCATGAAGGCTCAATTGTTTTTACAAAATAATCAGGTTTGCAATACTTCTAATGCTACCAACAAATAAATATACAACATCCTGTTATTTACTTGACAGGAAATAAGTTTTGACTATCTAACCAAAAATCAAATTGCTTTAAAAGACTGCACGGCATGGAAATGTTCATCTCTACTACAGTCAGACTTTAAGCTTTGAGTGATATACTTTTAATGCACGTACATAGACATTAAGATTTCAAAGATAACTGAAGAGCGTAAAATAGATCTGAGAATGCCATCATTCACGCAGTAAGCTTTTATGCCTGACCTGTTGAATAAGTGGTTTCATATTCAACAGTATATAGTTACAATCTTCTTTTTCTTTTGTGACTATATGGTCGTCAAAATGGAGAAATTAAATGTTTGGGTTTTTTTCCTGGTTTCACATTAAGAATAAGAAATAAAAAGATTGCAAAAAGACTGCTTTTCCATATTACTTTAGGAATTCTTTTGAATTTTCTAGAGTGCAAAAAATGAATTGAAGATGATGCAGGGAATATTTTTCAGTATGTCTTTTCCTAGTCCACTGCTCTTAGAACTTAGAAAGTGTTGTAACCTAACATTGTAATGCTTTTATAAAAATAATTAAAGCAAACAAACCAACTGCTAAAATAGTGTCAAGTAAAACCAGTCATTTCTGCTATGGCTGAAAACAGTCTGTTTTGTAACAAGAGGTAGTCATGTGTAACACACATAAACGTGGAAAGAATTTGTGAGACTTCCAGTGACCTGAAATGAACACATCTGGGGCACAATGATTTGGCAGGTACAGCACAGCATTGGTGCTGCTAGAAATTCAGTAGCATTCTTCAGCTGACTTAGTTCAAAGCACTGCTTTGAAGGGCTGCTTGAGACTTAAGTGTCTGTTAGATATCCCAAGGATGCAAGGGGAATGTCATTGAAGATAGCTGGAGTGCTTCCAGGGGACTTTGAAGGCAATGCCAAATATAGACTATATAATACTGCATCCACAGTTACTTCAGAATGTGGGAACCTTTATATTTGAATGAGTATCATGAACGTAAAGTTTGAAATATGCTTTATGCCATTTTTCTTAAAAAGTTTTTTTTTCCTTCTCTTTTGCTATTCTGTCTGAAATGTTTGAATCTAGAAAATGAGAAAAGGTACAAATAGTGTAATGACTGTGGAGATTCATTACTCTTAAAGGAAAAATAGGGAATAATTTTTAAAATCTTCTTTGCTCATAAATGAAGACTAAAATGTAATGAAAGTGCTTCCAGCTTATTTGGGATGGATAGCCAGTATATCTATGTATCCAGTATGTTTATCTATGATCTAGTGTGAACTGACTGACTGGCAGAGCTCAGAGGGTTATGATCAGTTGTGCAGAGTCCAGTTGGAGGTCTGTATTTATCAGCGTTCCCCAGGGATCAGTACTGAGTCCAATCTTGTTCAATATCTTTATCAACAATCTGGATGAAGGGATAGAGTCCACCCTCAGCAAGTTTGCTAATGATACAAAGCTGGGAGGTGCGGCTGACACACCAGAAGGGTGTGCTGCCATTCAGAAAGACCTGGACAGACTAGTGAGCTAGGTGGAGAGGAACCTGATGAACTTCAATGAGCAAGAGTGCAGGATGCTGCACCTGGGGAGGAATAACCAACTAGTACAGATTAGGGGCTGACCTGCTGGAGAGGAGCTCTGCAGAGAAGGACCTGCATGTACTGGTAGACAACAGACTGGCCATGAGTCAGCAGCATGCCCTTGTGGCCAAGAAGTCCAGTGGTATGCAGGGGTGCATTAAAAAGAGTGTGATCAGCAAGTCAACGGAGGTGATCCTCCCCCTCTACTCTGCCCTGGAGAGACCACAACTGGAGTACTGTGTAATTCTAGGCTTCCCAGTTCAAAAAGGCAGGGAAGAGAGAGTCCAGCAGAGAGTCACAGAGATGACTGGGGGCATGGAAAACATCCTGCATGAAGAAAGGCTGAGAGACCTAGGACTTTTCACTCTGGAGAAGACTGAGAGGGGATCTCGTCAGTTTATCAATACCTAAAATGTGGAAGCCAAATTGATGGGGCCAGACTCCTTTCAGCGGCATGCAGCAAAAGGACAAGGAGTAAAAGACAGAAACTGGAACACAAGAAGTTCTATACAAACATGAAGAAGAACTTATTTACTGGGAGAGTGACAGAGCACTGGCACAGGCTGCCCAGAGAGGTTGCAGAGTTGCCTTCTCTAGAGATATTCAAGATGTATCTTCATGCCTGCCTGTGCAACTTCCTATAGGGAAGCTGCTTTAGCAATACAGGTGGACTTGATGATGTCTAGAAATCCCTTCAGACCCCTACAATTCTGTGATTCTACAAAATATTTTTTACCAACACAACAAAGACCCAGGCCTGACAAATTATTACTACCCCCAAACTTCTTCCCAAGAAAGTTCTTTACACGTAAATACTTTGAAAAACACACAAAGAATATCACTTTATGCTACTCCTTTATGAAACTCTTCTGCTCTTGCAAACCTATCATCTAAAGCTCCAACATATACAGTTTCATAGTATTTTTTTGTTTTCACCTTTGTCTGAAGATTTTACCAGATATAATTAAAACACCATGAAAACTTGCATGGAAGATCATCAACATAGCATTTTAAGTTCTACTAATGCAGCCTTCCAAAACTGCATGTTTTACTAATCTCATTTTCTATAAAAGAAATGCACTACAGTATGGTTACATGCTTGTTTGAAGGTCACAAAAAAGAATGACAGAAAAAGAATGAGCCAGTGTGACTCTGCCACCTAGGCCCAGATTTAATGTACTTTTCTAGGTGTCATAGAAGTCTTACAGAGCTGATGATCCAATTGTTCTCCCTTGCCCACAAAGGTCCCTGATTTTTAAGGGTCTCATATCATCAGTCAAAGTCTAATTGGAACTCCGGTGGATTTGGAAGTAAAACTGGAGAAATGGAGTACAGTGTCATCTGCAAAAGATGTAAATAGAAAACTAGCTAGGAAGAACAAGTACTGGGGAAAGACAGAAAACAGCTGTCTGTGGAAGACAGAACCAGAAACTCTAAATACTAAATGTGAGTTTGTGAAGGACGGGTACTCTTACCCAAAAGCACAGTGAGCAAATTTGAGTGTTTCCCCCCTAAGTGAGTACTGTAGGAACGACAGTTTGATGAAAGTGATTAAAGCCCAAAAGATTAATGACATCTACGAAGCAGAGAATGAGTGGGTGGACTAGAGCAGTAAGACAATCCAGGAGCATAATGTGAACAGATGTGGCCAAAAGGACATATAATCTTATGGAGTTGGTGGTAGTGCTGAAGAGGGTCCAAAGATACACTGAGTTGTCTGAGGGAGAAATGGCTAGCCTGAAGGCAAATGTTTCAATGGGAAGACGTGGTGGAAAGGAAGACTGGAGTTGTAGGAAAATGTGGATTGGAGACTATCATACAATCAGGAAATGCATTGAAAAGTGCTAATGAATAGCTGGGCTGTGTGAGAAGATGACAGACACTGACTGCATTAAAAGACACATGCACATTAGAATTAATTTACGAGTTGGAAAGAGGAGGCAGCTAATAGGTTTTGCACATATTCACTCTCATTAAAACTACGTCATCAGAATTGTATCTAAATTCCAAAATATATCATCACTAACTGATTTTTCCAAAATTCTAAATCATAGTCTTTCAAAATATGGCAATTTACAGCACATATTATAACTAAAACAACTAAACTGTCTTCATTTCTATTTCAGACTGTATGATAAATGCCTATCTGCAAGAAACAAGCTTTCATTTTCAATAACGATAGAGTATTTGTGAAGTAAACATAGTATCCTCGGCAGATTTAACATAGATTAATTTAAGCAGTTGAATCTATAAACTGTTTCTGGCCAAAAGTTTTTTGTTACATGCATTTTTTTCTCTACATATATTAAAGATGAATGAGATTATGATAAGGATTAAATAAGGAATGAGATGGAAAGAATCGGTGTTCAAAGGAAGGGTGTTAGGATGATGTTGTGGTTTAACCCCAGCAGTCAGCTCAGCACAAATTTTCTCACTTACTCTCCTCAGTTGAGATGAAGGAGAGCACCAAGAAGGTAAAAGTGCAAGTTGTCATGGGCTGAAATAAAAAGAGTTTACTAGGTAAAAGTCATATTTACAAGCAAAGCATTTATTTGTTGCTTCCCATGGGCTGGCAGGTGTACAGCCACTCCCAAGAAAGCAAGGCTCAGCACACACAGCAGTTTCTTAAGAAGACAAACACCATTACTCCAAACATCTCCCCTGTTCTTTCTGCTTTTGTTGCTGAGCACGATGACATGTAGTGGAGGACATCCCTTTGGCCAGTCTGGGTCACTGTCCAGGCTGCATTCCTCCCCAGCTCCAAGTGCACCCCCTGCTCCTGGCTGGCAGCAGGGCAGTAGAAGTAGCAGGAGAGCCCCTGGCTCTCGGCAAGCACTGCTCTCCAACAGCTAAACCTTCGGTGTGTTATCAACATTATTTTCATCAAAAATCCAAAACACAGTATCATACAAGTCTCTATGAAGAAAATTAACCTAGAGAAAACACTGACAGATGAAAATTAAGAATACATCCACAAGCCTAGTTTAAAAAAAAGAAAAAAGATAAAATAAGATAATACCTACAATTGAACACAGACTTATTACACACATTTCATAAACCTATATTTATCTAAGGCCTTTCTTTTCTCGCAAGAGCTAGCTACCACAGTATCTGAGCATTTAGAAATACTCTGCAAGTTGCTTTCCCTTGTTCACCTGTTCAAAGTCATTCTCAGACTACGAATATAATACTGTCTTGTGGCAGGTTTTTCTACCCTCTATGTGAATGCAACCAATTATTGTTTAACGTTGTTTCACAACAATAATGAATGCCTTGATGAGAATCTCAGTATGCTTTTTTGATTGTCCACAGTCCCTTCATTTCCTGTGCTTGCTCTCAATCAGAACGAGTGATTTAAATCTCATACTTAATTTAAAACAGATGAAGGGGGAATTTAAGATGTTTCATTCATGTAAACGCCAAATTTATAACAATGAATATTATCTTTTATATTGCTGTACAGCTTAATTTATTTAATCTAAGTGCAATAAAGCAGAGTAAGTACTGAGTGATCCTAATAGCCAAGAGGAATCAAATTAGGGAAGAAAAACCTGACATCTGAATTATAATGCATTAAGGTAAAATTACAGCTGAATTCGAGGATAATTTCATTCAATTTGACTTTGAGAATGCGGAATGTTTTCCAGGCTTAATTCAGAATTATACAGACAGAAAAGTATTTTGAAACTACAGAAGTCATGAAAGATGATTTGTGTTTTTATAGCAAAGGTATTATTAAATCAATATTTGTGTGACAACACCATGTAAATAGTGAATATTCTAGCATGCTGTGTACATTTTATTGTATAAATGCCAGAAATAAATCTCAGTTAGGAAACTGAAACAAGCTGTAAAAGCATTTTAGCTGCTTTAAATAGAGAGCAGAAGAGGTGAGGATGTACATAAGAGGTATGATTTGAGACAGAAAGTATATAACTGTGTAATTTCCATTCAATTTCTCAAAGACTATTCATGAGACATATCTTATGTAATGTTTAAGTAATGTCCTTGGTCAAAGTAGGTTTGATCTAATAGGACTTTTTCATGGGAGAAGCACTGTGAACACAACTGAAGGCTAGAACACTTTGTAGGGAGTTATAGGGAGAGAAGAAATTATTCTTTGTGTCTGGTAAAATAAAAAAGGGAGAACATCAAATAGAAATAGTAAGATGATCCAAAAGGAGCTAAATAAACATGTGTGTGCACAGACACACACTAGTTGCTCTGAAAGTAACGACTCCTATATATTTCCATGGAAACTACAGCAGATACAAAGAGCACAATAACACTTTTATTTGACAGCAAATTCTCAGCTACAAAAGCACTATTTTTCGTCATAGTCACCACCATTAGGTGTGCATTTTCACCAGCAATGAACAAGAGCCTGCATGCTGCACTCATAAAAATCTGCACCAGCGGAGGTGGCCCACTGTTTCACAGCTGCTATGATGGCATCATTGCTATGGAAATACATACAATAGTGAAAGTACTTTTTTCACTATTCTAACATCCACTGTTTTGTCTCCATAAGCATTTAGCAACCACTGATAAATGTCAGTGGGTGCAAATTTTTTCCACAAGAGGAATTCAGTGGCATACCTTTGCTTCATAATCTCTTCCATGTGATCTCATTGTGTCAGACTGCCTCTCTGCTGCCATCTGTCACACAGCAATAAAATGTAATGGAATACTGGTGGGAAGTTTCACTGTCTACTGCCATACCACCAATTTCCATTTCTGACATTGTGTGTCAACATAATAAAATAGCAGGCATTACTTTCAGAGCAGATCTCATATATTTATATGTATGTATATATAAAATTTAGCAGCAAACAGAAAAGATTAAGACCCACAGATATTAGCTGATGACAAGATAAGCGTGGCCCAGTCAAATGACACAGAAACAAAGGAGACAAATTCCACCACAGAAAGTGGCAGATATTTCCAATAGAAGTATTAGTGTTGCATGAAAGCACAGTGAAATCTCACCTACAAAACCACACACACTGTTGGCCACATTTTTTCAAGAGCAAAGGAATTAAAAAGGGAAGAAGAACAGGTAAAGGCAACAGTAACTGTAACACCAGCAAAGGAACAAATAGGTGCTATCTACCACCAAGTGCAGTTTATAAATACATTTTATAAACCCTCCAGTGAGAATAAAGGGGGAACAACAATTAACTGGACTTAAAATGAAAACTAATCAATTCTTCATACAGAGTCATAAGAGGCATTTGCTGTTACAACAAACCTCCTTTCCAATCCTGTGTTTCTGTTACAGACACTCCATGCTGAGTGCAAACAGTCCTAGCACATATCACTAATGCAAATAAAATTTTCTTTGTCGAGAACAACAGAAAAACAAAAAAACAAACCAGCTTTCAATGTCAGTAATATTAGAGCAAATTTCCTCTCCTCCACGGAAATTAAGCCAGTTGCTAAAGGATAAACAGACTCTTCCAGTGTTGATTTCCTTTCCTAACTTCAAAGCTGTTGGCAACTCTCCTTGCCCCACTTCCTTTTGGAACACAGTTATGAGCACTTAAATAATTCTTGAACTTCCTCCAGAAAGCTACAACATAGATCTTTCTGAACTACTCCATTTATCTTTAACATAAGTCTCCAAAGGACACAACCCACATTATGGACTAATAGTCTGTAAAACTGAATTTTATGAACTGTAGCAGTTTTGAGCAATAAAAATTGAATCAATGAACTCAAGTTCATGACATTTCTTCCCCATCCTACACTGAAATAAAACCTTTTATTTTCTCTAATAACATACTTCTAAAAACACCTAGAACTTACTTGGAGTCTGCAAACCAACTTACACATGTAATTTTTTTTCCTCCAAAACTAAACCCAAAATTTTGTAAATTGGAATATTCACGTAAGAGAGAATCAGAAGAATTTGATTTTTAATCTTTTCTTCCTCCTTCTTAAAAAATTCTCCTTTTCTTCCTTTTCAGAAATGTACTGTTCCATCTCAAAATTAATAAAAATAAAAGCCCACTGCTATTTCAGGAGATTTAGTATTATGTTTTATCATTTTACTTTAATGAATCACAGAATCGTAGAATTGTAGGAGTTGGAAGGGACCTCTGAAATCCAACCCATGCTAAATCAGGCTCCCTACAGTTGTTTGCAAATGAAAATCATCCTTACAACTGCATAACTATGTTTACCTTTGCTCAGAGAACACTACTTCCATTAAGCTCACCAACAACAATATTACTTTATTCATAAAATATGTAATATCAAGAGAGTGTCTTAAACACTTTCTACAGTTTTCACTTAGTTTAAATCAGATCAAAATCCTTTCAACATGTTCCATATGGTAGTGACCCTGAAGCTCAAACACTGAAAGCAATTTTTCTCTGAATAACTATGACATCAGCTTGAACTAGTACCGGGCAGTTCAAAGAATCAGGTTATTTGGACAATGCATTCACTGAATTTGGAGTAATCGTATCTCATTTAGACATGAGACCACTGGATATCAGAAAAGAAATAATCCCTTAGGTCAGAGAGTCAAGTATTCACATAGTTAACTGTTAAAATACATTAGGAAAAAGGAAAAAGGAAAAAAGGAAAAAAACCTTTTCTTTGCACCTTTAATTAAGTGGGCCCTTAACTGATTATTATTATGAAGAATTTGCCAATAGCAGGACATTTTAATTCTTTTTCAGATTAAGTCCTTTAAAGCATACAGAATCACAGAATCATTAAGTTTGGAAGTGACCACTAAAATTGCCTCGTTCAGTCATCAACCCATATCCACCATGCCCACTAACCACCATGTCACTCAGTGCCACATGTACATGTTTCCTGAGCACCTCCAGGGATGGTGACTCCATCACCTCCCTGGGCAGCCTGTGCCAATACCTCACAGCCCTTTCTGAGAAGAACTTTTTCCTAATATTACATGCTACAGTTAAGTAAAAAATTTCCAACCATAAACTGCTTCGGCAGTCCCATCTGATTTGGAGAAGGAGAAAATTCTCATCTTCTCAGGTGGTTGCAATTGCTCTTACTCTGAGAATATGAGCAAGACACTCAAACTTGTCATCCTGCAGAGAGGTTTCTCATTATACAGTTTATCAGAACACCTCACCAGACTTCAGTATTAATTTCAACTTTTTTTTAGGGTTGAAAAGACAAAAGAAATTCCAAAAATTGAAAAGGGAAGAAAAAAATAAACACACATCCACTTAACTGCAATAGCCCAGTAGAAATATGACAGCTCCCCTAACTTTCTCTTCCATTCCTGGCCTCTAATATATTTTTATACACTTTTTATACACTTTTATATTGGTACCATTCACATCCCATAATGCCTGGTGGATGTCTGGCACTTAGACCTGAGCTCTGTGATGCAGCAAATCAGATTCCACCATTTCCTTTATCCCTTTTATGTAAACCAAACATTTCACTTTTGAACTACAATGTAAATAAAATTAAGGACTAAATGCAGCTCCAGATAACTTATTTCAAATATTCTTATTTGTAAATGGACATATAGTATGGTTTTGGTTTTTTTTTTCTGCTTTGAAAATACTTTGTTTCTTGGAGATTTTTTCTTTTATTCCTACTTTGTAGGACATGCAATTAGATGCAATGGGAACCTTAGAATTCGCTACAGCAATTGCTGGGTATAGCAAGATGATTCTTAGTGAAACAGAAATGTCCATTGCTAACATTCAGGTTCCTCTGTGATGCTTTTTGCTGAATTGCAAAATGCTTGAGGCTAGAAGAGACCTCTAGAGTACTTTGTTCAAGTAAGCCCTCCTAGGGTTTGCCCAAGGCCTTGTCCAGGCTGTGTGTGAAGATCTCCTAGGAGGAGACCTTGCAATCTCTCTGTGCAGCCTATTCTAGTGCTCCATAAAGAAGTGTTCCTTTATGTTCAGATGGCACCTACTCAAGGGGCAGGTTGTGCCCTTTGCCTCTTGTCCTGGCACTGAGCACCACCACCAACAGACTGATTCCGTTCTCTTTGTGCTCTCTCTGTAGGTTTTTATACACACCATTAAGATCTTTCCTGAGCCTTCTCTTCTCCATGCTGAACCATCCCAGCTCTCTCAGACTCTCCTCACAGGAGAGTCCAGTCCTTCCATCTTCTCCATGGCCCTTCACTCAATTCTTTCTTGTACTGAGGGGCCCATAACATGACTCAGCACTCCAGACGCAGCCTCACCAGTGCTAAGGGGGAAAGAATCACCTCCCTTCACCCACTGTCAATGCAGACCCGGAAACTGTCAGTTGCCTTTGCTGCAAATGTTCATCTCTGGCTCACATTCAATTTGATGTCTATCAGGACTTCCAAGACCTTTTTGACAATGTTGCTTTTCAGCTGGTTGGCCCCCAGCATGCATTGTTCCTGGAGGAAGTTCCTCCCCAGGTGCAGGATTCTGCACTTCTCCTTGTTGAATTTCATGAGATTTTTGTCAGCCCATTTCTCTAGACATTTAAGAGCCCTCTGGATGGCAGCACAGCCCTCTGGCCTATCAGCCATTTCTCCTGGTTTTTGTGTCATCTGCATTTTGCTGAAGATGTTCTCTACTGACATAGAAGTCATCTTCTCAAATGGTAAAAGTAAGTTTTCAAACAACATACTTTTCAAGTGCAGATAACAAAGAAACTTACTCTTCCAAACAAATGTATGGAGCAAGGAAGAGTGGAAAATCACTTCATAAATGATTATGGTGCAACCTAAACATTAAGAAATTCAAAATTTTGTATAACAGTAAGTAAGAAAATAAATAGAAATAGGTTACACATAAAACAAACAAGATTATCAAACATGCGTTCCTCCAGGCTACAGCCCAAGCAATCAGATGATCTGAGAGCAATCTAAGTGCAAGTTTTTGCACCTGCGCTGTGGCAACCCCTACTATGAGTACAAACCAGGGGATGTAAGGATGAAACATAGCCCTGCTGAAAAGGGCCTGGGGGTACTGGGGAATGACTAGCTGTACATGAACCAGCAATGTGTTCTTGCACCCCAGAAAGCCAACCACATCTTTCCTGCATTACATCAAAAGAAGCTCTACTCTGCGCTAGTGACACCTCCCCTGGAGTACTGTGTTCAGATGTGGAGTTCTCAGTATAGGAGAGATGTGGACCTGTTAAAGTATATCCAGAGAACAGCCACAAAAATGATCAAAGGGATGCAACCCCTTTCCTATGAGGACAGGCTGAGAGAACTGGAGCCGTTCCACCTGGAGAAGAGAAGGCTCCAAGGAGGCCTGATGGCAGCATTTCAATATCTAAAGTGAGGGTGGAGGTGTAAGAAGAAAGATGACAGACTCTTTTACAGCCCATCTGCAATGTTGTGACATGACAAGGGGAAATGGTTTGAAACTGTAAGACAGGAGATTTAGACTAGATACAAGGAAAAAGAAATTACAATAAGAATGGTGAGGCATTGGAACAGGTTGCCCAGACAGGTGGGGGAAGCCTCTACCTTGGACACATTCAAGTTCAGGCTAGAAGGGGCTTTGAGTACCCTGATCTAGCTGTAGATGTCCCTGTTCATTGCAGGGGAGTTGGACTATTTGACTTTTAAGGGACCTTCCAACTCAAAAGATTCTATGATCTATACGCTAATTTTATCATCATTTGTTCATTAACCTTTATAATGTACATACCATGATACATCTGAAAAAAAGAATAGAGGTAGAAATGCAAATCAGGAAGAAGACTGTTGTCAATAAATTTTAACATTCTCTGTGTATAGTTCTAAATGTCAACATCTAATCAAGTCTAATCTATTATTGATTTTCTTACCTGTTTTGAAAATGTCCATCTGTGTCACCAATTTCAATCAGCTTTTATTTCTTGAGGCACACCTCTCCAATATAAGATAAATCTATCAGACTATAGCTATTAAAAATAATTTGCTAATTTTCTCTGATATGATGGAAATTCACTAGTGAAAGGCTTCAGGACATTATTTAAAACTACTCGTTACTAAATTAGTAAGGAAAATGAGTATTACTAAAATGGACAGGCTAAACATTATTATAACTTTTGATGTACTCTGGCAAAAACATGTCATGAGAAAATAAAAAAGGGGAAAACTAGTTATAAGAGTGATCTCCATTCTAACTATGGCTATAACTCAGGTTACCTAAGTAACATTTTAAAACATTCTTTTTTTACCTTTTAAATATTTTGCATATTAAAATATTCACTCTGAAATATTCTGTGTTGAATTCTGTGTTTGAAATGCATTTCTTAGAAAACATTTCAAATAAAGCTGTTCAAATATTTCCAAAAGCAAGACAAGGGAAAAATATGTTTTGCATTTTTAATTAATAAGCACTAGCATTTCTGTCATTTGGAGTATCTTGATAGCAGTTTGCTGATGTCCTTTGCTACAAGTTCATATTTACCCAAGCTGAACTTGTTCACTATATTACACTGAAATTTTGTCACTGCCAAAGCTTACTTATTCTTAGTGCATTCCAAGCTTAACAGACTGGACATACCAATTTGACTGTGCTGATACTGTTACCACAGAGCAAACAAGCATACTCCAAACGAAGAGAAGGTGCACAAGAGGTTCTCTCTTTGTATCTCCTGGTTGCCAAATCAATAAGTGAAGCAAGCTTTCAGCAGTATTCTCATCCTGACAGACCTCAGAACAACCCAGGTCAAATGCAGCAAAGTGAGGAATGGAACAATGAAATAAAGGGAAATTGCGGGACATAAACCATCTAGAAGAATAAGGTTAAGAAAAATAAAAAGAGAAAAAGAACAAATAAAGATATTAGGAGCCAAAGAATGAGAGGTTGTAGTCATTGGGGCTCTTAATCAGCCTAGTGAGGACAACATTGTTGTGTAACCTGTAAATGAATATACTTCTCTTCAAAATTCCTTCAACGCTTAACACAATTTACTGGCAAAGTGCATGACTTCATGACTTATGCCAATACCACGTAAACTGGAACCTCTCTTGCCTTAATTCAGATCATTTAGTAGAGGATTATTCTGTCAGTCTAAATAAACCAGCATTCTATGTGAATGATCGGTGAAGAGGAAGAGAATAAAGATCTTCTGAAAATGTAAAAAAATGAGGTCAGAAAGGAAATTCATATTAATTATATTTTTACATCAATGGGATTAGCAATTCCCACATTTAAAAGTCAGGAAAAGCCAGCACAGAAGTCACTATGACTCGTGGTCTACATCAAAGATAGCTGGACCCTAAGACTGTGGGGGTCAAACACAGACCAACCAGAGGATAAAGCCTCTGCTGTGGGACTGAAGTTTTGCCTTCAGGAAGACTGTTAAGACACACAACATGGCAAGAACGTTTCAAATCTTTAATTCACTTCATTTGTATTCAGCATTTTGACAAATTGAGTTTTGATAATTTTTTAATGTAGGATCAAAATATTCCAAACAAAGAACTACTTAGTTATGTACAAGAAGAAAATGAAATGCAATGAATTTCGCTGAAGTATACACTGAAAGCTAAGGTGTCATATCTACTTCTACCACTATTTGTCTGTCAGATTCTGAATGTATCACACAACACAAGGTGTACAGTTGATCAATGAAAGTATCATGTCTTCCTGATACTCAATTTAAAACAAGAAACTTAAACTTCAGGAAAAGACAGTCAACAGAAGCTTTTTTTTGAGCATGTGAAAAACTGCTTAGAATGCGCAGTGGGTGTCAAAAGCTGGTCACCTAAGATAAAAGTTTTGGCCCTTAATTCTTCTCCTTAGTTCAGAGGCTGAAAGGAATATTGGAAAAAAAAATAGTTTTAAAGAGATTAAAAACTGGAAAAAACAACTCTGTATGTAGTATAATGTTTGCACAGGGACACGTATTAAACAACAGAAACAAGAAATGTTGACTCATTCCAGCCATTAGCTTTCGTTTTTCTTTTCAAGACAAGATGCCCCTTAGGTTTAGATAGCCAACAGAAAAAGAGGGTATATGATAATGTAATTATACTCATCTTCATTAAGAGTAACCATTAATATGACGTGAATAGTGGTGAGTAATTACTTGCATGACACTTAACATATAGAATTACATTTAGTTGTAACTATTTCCCTTTTCCTTTCCTCTATGTTAGTAAATAGTTTTTTCTCAACCCATGAGTTCTACTTTGTTTTTTCAATTTGTTACACCATCCCATTGTGAAGGGGGCAGTGAGAGAACCACTGTGTGCTTCTCAGCCACCTGCAGAGTTAAACCACAACACAGATGTCTCAGTATATTTCTGAAATTAGGGAATAAAGCCTTTTTTCTTTTTTTTTTTTTAATTCTTGAGCTAGAAATAATTAATGTTATGGTGTTTTTATCGTATATTATCATATACAAAATTCAGAGGAAAATCATTCCTAATGTTGTCTCAGCAGCGATTGGTTTTAGTTTGTCATTGCATTTGACAACAATCTGAGCTCAAGTTTGGTTTGGAAGTTCATGTTTCTTCATTTCTAAATATTAGCAGTACTCATATTTATCAAAATAAAATGTTCCCCCAAGAACTAAAGTCCACTAAACTGAATGACTAAAACTAACATAATTCTCCTAGTGGTTATTTCTGCTGTATCATTCTGGCACGTAAACATTTAACAGCTTCAGCGATATAAACAGAACAGAAAGGAAACACTACAAAAAGAATGTCTAGATCTCCTTCCCCCCCCCCCCCCCCCCCCCAATATGTCCAGAATACATTTGGACAACATAATTTTCAATTTTAGACAAAACTTTTCTATAGAATTTTATTTTAAACCAGCAGTTAGAATGCATTGGGAAAACTGGCTTGGTACATTTCAGAGAGTTAATCACTTGTACCAAGGTTAAAACGCTACTGCATTATTTTACAGAATGCTTTCTAATTCACTCTTTTATTCCTTTAAGGTAAGAAGTATCCAGCAGCCAGAAAATGGAAATTACAGCAGCAAGTACACTCTAACCAAGGGTCCCTAGCCAAGACAAATCACTCATTACATGCATCAGTTATACTGTTTGCTATATGTGACTTTTCCCCTTTTGTCCCAGGTGCAGAAGCCATTAAGTGGATTGAAGCTGTGAAACTCCCAGTAAATATACCTTTTGCTATGTCCTCATCCTGTGTATGTACCTTCACAGGAGCTTGTTGCAAATGGTGCTTCTGCCCATCTTTCTTTTTGCATAGAATCGACGCAGCTATGATATTATTCTAAGCTTAATCTTCTATGATTTCAATGAAGTAATGCTGTATCACAAATGCTGTTAACATGTCTGCATATTAAAACATTCTAGATTGCTTCGGTTGTGTTACTACTTTTCACATAAGCATCACCTATGGTATCCAATGAAGAGTAGCACTGACACACGAGGAGCAGGCGTGCATCTAGTCATCATTAATCTGGTAATAGACTTCTTGGAGAACTCATGAGCAAACAGTAGACGCCTTCAAAGACTGTCTGGAATTCAGTCAGCTCAATAAATAAAACCACTTCTCTTTAAGAGGGATCAACTTCTCTATCAACTTCTAATAAATCTACCCAAACACAGACCAATAATTTTTAGTAAAGATTCTTGTTTCTTCAATGACTTGAAGTAGAATCTCTCCCAGCACACTGTATAGCTTCGTTTTCTGACTAAAAGAATAGTAGATATATCTGCTAATAACTGATTATATTTTTGTTTTCTTATTTCTCTTACTGCACTGCATCCATAAGGTGGAAGGAGCAGGGAAAAGCGAGAACTGGAAAACAAATAGAATTTTAATAGTTAGCTGTCAAATGTGCAAATATAAAACCATTACTAAACTTGACTAGATACGTATTGTTCACAAAATATCTGTTTATAATCAGAGATTTTAAAGTAACCATCAAAGCTGAAATGAGTTCAAATACTAAGCATTCTACTATTAACAAACTGATTAGAGAATTAAGGAGCTTGATAAATACAATTAGAATATATTGCCTATCATTTCTAGTGAGAAACCTTAACGCATGTTGTTTGACTCACGTAATTAGTGAGCTCACTATAATCCCCTTGCAACAGCGAAGGCACACTTCAAGTTCATCAGATCCAGATTCAGTTTAGAAGTACAAGTGCATACAGCTACCCTGACAAGGCAGACAGTTGGAGAGGTTGCTGGAAAGAGGGTGAAAGGAGAGAAGAAAACCTTTTCTATGTTTCCGATTCTGGAACTGTTTGGGGCCAGATGGCAAAATGAGCTCACGGGAAGAGACCAGTCCTGATCATACATTACTATGGCAGCATGTGACCAGGTGAGTGACCAAAACACAGCCTTCTCTTGTATAGAATGCAAAGCAAGACCAGTATTTAATTTTTCATTAAAATTTCATTTTGACTCCTTCTTTGCATAAAAATCACAGTAACACAGAACTTTCAGGTACAGTCCCTCCTCCTAGGAGGGAAGTATTTGTCAGGGGGAGTGTTATGGTTAGGGAGAAATATCTGAAGCCCTTGGGATTGTTTAAAAACAAATTTTGTAATATACGATTCTTTACAGGTTTTCAGAGAACAGGGAAACATGAAGACCTAAAGCACCGTAGCTCACCAAGTTTCAAGCCTGTGCTTGATGTTCATACAGTGTCTTCTACATTGTGTTATCATAATCATTTTTCAAAAAAATGAAATGGCTTTCTATGGCTTTGAATGAAGATTGCAGAACTGATAAACGTGAATTTCGCCTTTTTATACCTAGAGACAAAATACTTTCAAAATCCTTAGATCACTCTACAGAAAGGAAGTTCTATTTTTAATCTAGATATAATTTTCTCGTAAAATATTTTTAAAGATGTTTTACAAAACTGAATCTACTAGACTGTCAAAAGTAATAGCAGCAATGTTGCAGTGTTTTTTAATCTGGTCTCAATTTACAGATAAAAGACGCCATTACCTTAAAAACAATGACAACTGTTGGGGCTTTATGTATTTGGAATGCAATTAAGATTTAAAAAAAACACACAAAGCTACGGTACCTGCTAGCTTAAAATTTCAGGTACCATGAAACAACTGTTTAAAGAGAAGGAAACTGTTTTTACAGTATCACCAACTGGGAGGAAGAACACCTGTGCATTGATTGCATGAGTGGTGTTTCTTTACTATATATAATAGCATCTAAAGCATAATAAAAATACCTGCATTGATTGAAAATAATAAACCTCTGATGATTAAATCATCAACATTATCACAATGCTCAGTATTTTTGTTTTTGTAAGGGAATTTAGTCAAAATCCAGAGATCTTAATAAGTGCTGGAAATGCTAACATACTGATGTTTTACATTGTGTGAGTGAGACAATTCAGTATAATTTTCCTACTGACTAGGAAAATTTTTGTTAACATGACTGATGAGCTTCAGATACCCAAATAAAATAGACACTTTATGTAAAGCCAACTTTGGCCTCAAAGCTGTGTTCTCTCGCAGATTAAAGGTAGTACTTGCATTACAAATGGATGCTACATTAATTGAAGAGAGTTCTCCTTAATGCCTTTATTTGAAACTGACTTATTCTTAGACACGAGAAAGCACAAGTCTACCTACAGACATACACACACACACAAGGAAAGGTCTCACAAAAGCAATAATGAAAGCATCACTGAAACTAGTATGGGGATTGATGGAATAAGACGTAGACTGGAAAACTATCTAGAGAGGTTAAAAGAGAAACAAGCGAGCTGAAGGTAATTTCAGTGTTAAACTTTAGGGGCTTTTGTATGGTATGGTCTGGAAATATTCTGGCATCATTATAATAGAAGATGGACTGACGATTACTTTGAGGAATAAATATTGAAATGAAAAAAAAAAGTATTTACAAATTAAGTATATCAAACAAAACATAGGTGTTCAGGTTACTGAAAAGTCATACAAATCTACTGAAGAATTAAGTTCAGAATTTTAAGAAGTTGACACAAAGTAAGTAGACTAAAGCAAAAGCTACAAGAAAAAAAGTGTAATTCAAAAATTAAAAAGCAATTTAAGAAAAAAGTCTAGGAAATACTTTTTCATAGAGTTAAATAGATTAATTTGTGCAGACCATTGTGGAAAAAGAAATCCTGCAAAAAACCTATATTTTTATTATGCAAGAGAAATCTTCACTAGGAGTTCTCGGTTCTAACGCTCCATTATAAAGTCGGGTGCATCATTTACAAGTTCAAAAATAGTTTCTGAAGATGCGTTGTTCACAACTGGTATCTTTCTTTGACCTCTTCTGCATGATACACGGTTTCCTGATATCAGAACAGATTTGGCATAAATAATTTCTTTCCCTGCTTCTCTATTTCTGTACTGTTCACCTTTCTATCTCCCTATCACGGATTTCAGCATTAAAGGGTATGACAAACAAAAGACCAACCTCGTTTTTATGTCAATGTCAAGGCAGAGTAAGCCAGTGATCCTAATGGAGACGTTCCATTTTACACACCCAGCTGAAATAAGGAACCTAACTGTGCTATATTTGGATCCAAGAATAATACAATATTTCTCATACTGCATATGCATATCAGCTTCTAAATATAGGTGATTAGTTAAAGGAGACTGTAATCAAATTAGGTTTCTAATTTTACAAAATGTAGCTAACAAATTGAATATTAATGTATTGTACATCTTACTGACAAAACATCTACTTAACTGACTTCTCTAAAATTCACAGTTGAGAAGTCTGACAACAGATACTCAAGAGGGCCCTCGGATAGAGTTTGTAACTAATTATTTACATCTAAAATACGTACCTAGAAACCCAGGAGGAGTTTTCTGTACAAATATAACTGAATTTCTTGCACACTCCTTTCTTCCTTCATTTGAAAACTATCTGATTTGCCAAAAAAAAAAAAAAAAAAAGTTTTATGTTGAAACACTGGCCATTAAATTCATAGGAAGGTAAGAATGGTCATCCCGGATCAAACCTAAAGTATAACTAATCTGATTTTGAAGTCCAGATGGAGAGCAGCCAGCAGCATATCCTTTGGAAAGGAACTTAAAATAGGAGGCAGATACAGGACAGTCTCCATCTCCATACTAGTGTTAGACTGGTTTCTAGGAACTGCACTGGTTTGTTTCCTAACACAAGCACGACACCCGCTGAAACTGAAAACACTGATCTCCCTGAATAAATCATGAGAGATGGAGAAAACCTTGCTCGCTAACCATCAGCTGTTCTGTTCAGCTTATATTTCCATAATTCCTTCCAGCACGTAGCCTCCTTTCTTAACAGGGCCAAGCTGTGTAATTCTGGAAATATTTCAGTTCCTCTGAGGTGTTTTCACACCCCAAATTACATGAGAATTACAGAAGAAAATGAGATCTTAACTGACAGTTGAGCTATACATTTTCTTTTATCTTCATTTCCACACTAATCATTCCAATCTGCCCAAAAGAAGAAAATATCCAAACAGGAGTTAATACTGCTAAATACAAAACCATGAATATATCATGAAGCATTAACTTCAAATCTGGTCACCTCAGATATCTCAGATATATATAGCATTCCAATCTAGGCTTTTCGGTAAAAAAAAAAAGTCATTTCCTGCATATCTACACCTGTGGAGGTTCCATAGTCATCCTTACCACTGAAAAGAAAATAGGGTAGAAATACTTTTAAAAACAATCTTAATCAAGTGGGGCAAGTTTGGTGTTTTCCATACATGCTTAAAAGAGAATTAAACCTTTACCACAATAGGGTTTTCTATGTGTTTGTTTTCTGTTTGTTTTTTGTTGTTTTTTTCCTAATCATTTAAATGCTCACAAAGAATACCAGCTGGACAACTGAACAGCAGAATCTACCACGGTGCGTACAATGCAGGCCACAGCACAGCTTACTTCCAAACACCTACATTTCTCAAAGAATGAGGTATCCTCTAGCAGTAAAACATCAGCATCCGTGTCATTCAGAGAAAAGTTCAGCCTCTACACTCGGTCCTGGTTTCTTTAATACTACGGGAAAATTCTGAGTGCTGTATTCAAAAAGAGTACTTCTCTGTGATAGACTGTACTTATGTAAAAATAAATATGTGGATAAATACAAGCCACCATCTTTGAACTGATGAACTCAAGGTCACTGGTAATCTGTCTCAGATTTTAATATGTGAATCACAAGGCTCTATTACATACTTCGAGCTACCCAATTTACATCAGGCATAATCATTGTGAAAATAGATGCTATATGAATTTTGGAATTGATGCCTGACATTATTTCTCAACTTTTTTTTTTTTTTTTTTTTTTTTTGCAGGAAGAAATGAATATGTTTGCATTTTAGAAGGAAGCATATGAAACTAACCTTGCATAACCCAGCAAGATATAGTGACACCTGGTAACTGAAAAAGCATACAACTTCATTTTATAGCTCACTGGTAGACATTACAAAGTATGCAAGCCCTATAGTTTACTTCAGAAAACAATTGTCTGGTGAAAGATAACAGCAACTACAGTTTGCAAGAAACTGGTGTGCAAAAATTCTTTCTGGCTAATATGTACATGGAAACTTACATGCGTGCTTAGGAAAGGATAGCATCATACTATTATCTGATGCTACCTCTATCTTAATAGCTCGTGTTTTACACAAAGATCTCATTTCAGATGCTCTAATTGGTACCTTTAGGTCTGAGAGTAGTTGCTCAATCCAGCAGGTTCTAGCAATCAAACCAACCAACAACTCAGGCTGAAATCTTGCACAATAATGTGACCGGTTTGTAACTAGATGTCACAATCAAAATTTAGATGAACATTCAGGCACCCAACACACACTATTAATTGAGGTTTTCGTTTTGAGCGGTTCAGTTTCAGATCACAGTGATACAGGTTCCTACACAGCTCCATGGCCTTGCTTGCCTACAGGATTTTTCTTAACAGTAAAATCTAGTTCTTGGCATGGTCATTATTTGTTTTTTTGAACTTACCACTCCATTAAGATGAATGAGTAAGCTCACTTCTCTGTCAATAGTATTGTTTCTGTCTGCCTTGCTACAGATACTGTAACACCATGAATTGATTTACTGGTTGAAGAAAGACAACCTGAGAGTCTTGGAACTATATCAAAACAGATATCTTTCTGTTCGCAGAAAGCAAACAAAAAGATAAACTCCAGCATGGTTATTTATAAGACTGAAGTGCATTAATTCTCTGAAAATCCCTCTTTAGTAACAGAAAATAAATCATTAAGAATGAAGAGGAAGGGATTTCTCTTTACCAGATTGGATTAATAAGCTTATTCCACATTTTTCCCTCATCAAACAATCCAAGCAAAATCTTCTTTTGCAAGTTTGTATTAATGCTGGTATGCCTGTAAATACAAAACAGAAGGCCAAACATCTTGGATAGTAAAGCTAAGCTAAGTTACAATGACTACAACTATTAGCGAAAAGCCAACACCAATTAATGCAAACATGTTTCTAAGACGTATAGTCTGAAATATCACCTTATGAGAGTTAATTTTTTTTTTTTTTTCCCTCAGCCAACAGCACAAGATTTCAAAATATTCTTCGTAGCTGGGATTCTAAACATTACAACTGGCATTTTAAACTTATCCACTTAAGTGTTACGTAACGTGCAACTGCTTCGCTGTACTTATTTTCTTTTATTCAATTTCTGGTTTTAGAGAAAGTCATCATTAAAAGTGGATGTTTATCGATAGCTTCTTTAAATGGGTGAAAATCCAGTAAATCTTCAGTTCATCTGTTTGCTTAAGTTAGACTAATTACATAGTAAAATGGCAAAACCAAAGAAAAGAGATCTCTCTTTTTATTAGAGGTTTCAAAATGAAGAGCAGAAAGGGAAGTTGTTCAGAAGTTAAGAAATTAATCAGTACTCCATGCAGCCACTGCCCTCAATACCTGAACTTGTTGGGAAAAGTTATGTCAACACCAAAATCTACTCCAACCTTGACAGACTTCTCTTTGGGCTAATGGCCAACCATTTTCCCCCATTTTAACTGCTTTTTAAAATTATTACCAACTTAATCCCAGGAATATCGAATACTAATTTATAAACTTATTTAAAATGTCCTAATCCAACTTGCACTACTTAATAAAAATTCTTTACTTTCAATGTGTAGAAAGTCTCAATTATTCTATGGCACAAATGAATTACTTTAAAGAGCATTCCTGTGTTTTGTTAGGTCTTACGGTAATGTGGCAGACGTTAGTATGCATTAATGAGAATGACATAAAAAAAGAACTGTGCTGTGCTCCTTTCTATGACAACCTGATGTTGTCTAAAACATGATGAAGGACAAAATGCAATAGAGCATTAATATAACTATATGTTACCCATTTACGGTCTGAAATTATCCATCACATTCAGTGTGGAAGAGGTAAAAGAAGAGTATTCCTTAGAACGTCCCTATCATATCTGAACCTGATTGCTGAAGGGTTTTGTGCCTGAACTATCATATCTTCATGTTTTCCTGGTGATTTATTCTCTCTTTTTACTGTTACCCAAGTAAATATAATGAACACTGAAAAAAGAATGTAAAAACTAAGTGTGGAAATAAATGAACTACAAATTCGGTAGTACTCCACAAGTAAAAAGCTGTTTGCTCATTACTTTCCAACACAGTCATATTCAGCACTTCTTTCAACAATAATAGGTACCATAATTTCCGCTAGAAGCAGCATTTAGAGCTCCCCTTCAGCTCCTGTTTTCACTCACATCCCAGTAAAACCCCCGACTGGGAAAGGTAAATTGTAGAAAAGCAAATTGTAAAAAAAACTAAAACAAAAAGTAGGAAGGACTCTGGATGTAGGAATAGATGCATCCTACCTCCTCCACAACTAAGTAGAGAGATGTATAATAAATAAACAGTTATGGAAATGCCTTGCTCTATCCAGATGTTCAATAACGTAGAACACCATGTTTCACAATCAATGAGGGTTTGTTTTTTTTTTCAGTTCTTCCTAACAACATTTGATACCACCTGAGTGTGCCGTGCATTTTAATCTTCATTTCTCTAAGTAGGGTGATTCCCTTTCCAACCCAGAGGCATTTTGATTCCTCACGTACATTACAACCTCAGCAATTGAACAACCGTCTTCAGCTGGACCTGATGAGCGCGCACCTGTGACAAAGACTCTAAATGAGGATTTTTTCGAGCAGTCAAACCAGGCGTTAAGGGCAACGATGTATCTTAACGCGCGCGACGCACCCTAAAGCCCGCTCGGTTAGAGCCAGCTATCCCTCAGCAATCCCATTTCACGTAGCGGGATGCCGCCGCTCTCTCAGCGGGGATAACTTCCAGTCCGCTGCAAGTTCGGCCGCTCCGGAGGGCAGCGCACAGTCGCGGCCCCGCTCAGCTCCGTGCTCCCCTCTCACCCGCACCCAACTTTCACGGGGCCGCCCCCAGCGGATGCCGCCGGACAAGCCCCGCCGGGCGGCTCCCGGCCGCAGCGCCCGCCCCGCTCCGCCGAGACGCCGATCCCGCTGCCCGGCGGGGTGCGGAGCCCCCTCCCCACCGCCCCGCGCCTACCGGAAAGTTGCGGCCCCGCGGCCGCCCTCACCTTGGTTGGAGGCGCCGTGTCCGCCGGCTGCGGGGCACGCCGTCAGCAGGGGGAGGAAGAGGCCGAATCTCCAGAGCAGACCCCGCGCGTCGCAACACCCCATGGCTGGGGCCCGCCGAGCGCCCCGCGTCCTCCTTCAGGCCGGCGGGGAACGCCGCGGCGCGACTGCCGCCCCGCCGGGGTCCGGGGCGCGCCGCGCTGCCTGCGCTGCCGCCGGGGGCTGCCCGGGCCGGGGCGGGCGCATCCACCGGCGGCGTCCCGGGGCACGGCGGCGGCCAAGAGGGAGAGCGGGGAGGCGGCGAGGGGCGCGAGAGCCCCGTGCCGCACAGCCGCGAGGGGCGGCGGCGCTGACGAGCGGGAGAGCTTCGGCAACTTCGGGCTGAGCCCCGCTCCTGGGCGGCCCTTCAGCCCCGTAGAGGCGCCGCCGGTAGCTCCGGCAGCCTCCTCCGCCGTCCGCGCCGCATCCCCGGCCGGAGGCAGCGCCGAGGGGTTTCAGTATCCCATAGCGGAGGAGGGTCCTGCCCCGCCGCCGGGCTGCTCGGCTGCAGGCGGGGAGGGGAGCGGGGCTGGGCACCTCCTCACGCTCCCCGTGGCATCAACAAAACTTGCGGGGCAGCATCCCCGGCCCCACCGCCGCCTCTCGCCCCGCTCTGTCTCTGCCTCTCCCTCTCAGCCGCGGCGGCTCTGCCGCGATCTCCGCCGCTCGCTCCCGATCTGCGTGTCGCGCTCCCGGCCGCGGCTTTTGGTGCCGCCGCTCCCCCGCCGAGCGGCACGGCCCCAGCCCGGCGGCTGCCGGTCCGCCGGGAGGGCGGCGCGGCCCCGCGCCGGGGGCGCTCGGGCACGGGCGGCCCGCCGGCCAAACGGGCGGCCGGGAGCGCGCGGGGAGCGGCGCGGGGGCGAGAGCCTTTGGGCGGCGGCGGCGGCCCCTCCTCAGCCGCCCTCAGAGGGGAGTGCGGGCGTGAGGTGCGCGGCGCGCCTCGGCGAGGGGAGGGGAGGGATGGAGGGAGGAGAGGCGCCCCCTCGGCTCGCAGCCCGCGGGTCAGATGCGGCCGGCTGGGCGCTAGAGGGGGTTAGTCGACAAGGCAAAACGCCCGGCCGCGGCGGCGTGGCCTGGAAGGAGCCTGGCGGGAGGCGAGCGGCGAAGTTGGCGCGCGGCGCGGCGCTGGCAGCAGGCACAGGTGAGCGAGGCGGAGGTACGGCTCTGCCTGCTTGCCGGCCTGCGCCGCGCCTCCACCGCAGGCAGATGCGAGCTTTTGGGACGGATTCACTGCGTGGGTGCTGCATTGGAGCTGTCCTAGGTGCTGGGACAGCTGGAGTTTTTTATGTTTCTTTTCGTTGAGCATTTCAATTTCTGGACTTGTTCAAAGACAAGAAGAGAAAACAACAACAAAACAGGAATCACAGAATCACAGAACTGTAGGGGTTGGAAGGCACCTCTGGAAATCATTGAGTCCAACCCCCTGCTAAAGCAGTTTCCTGCAGTCGGTTGCGTGGTTAGACGTCAAACAGGTCTTGAGCATCTCCAGAGAAGACCACCTCTGTGGGCAGCTTGCTCCAGGGCTCTGTCACTCTCACAGTAAAAAAAGTTCTTCCTCATTTTTGCATGGATCCACATTACTGCGTATGAGTTCCTAAAATCAAGTGTCTAAATGCACGTGTAGGAGAAGAAAAGCTGTTTGATTCCCAAGGCTTCTGTGCATCCACAGATCCCATGCAGTCGGTAATAACGCAGCCACAGAGCACAGCAGAGCTCCTCCTGAGATGCCTGAGCAGACACTCGGAGAAGCTGTAAATGTCGCTTTGTAATGCAAGAAAATAGAATACATTCAAAACTTAGATTTAAGAATCAGGATTTAGATCACTTTCAAAGGAGTTTTTCAGTGAACAAAGCCAACAAGGAAACACACATTTGATTTATTGTTTTTTTTTTTAATGTGAATGCTTTCAGCTCATAGCTGTTCTACAGCATTGCAAAATTTCCCACATTTAGCTGAATTAACGACCTCACATAAGGAAATGAAATCTTATTCAAAAAGAAAGCTTAACAGAAAAAGTGTAAGGAAAATATATATATATAATTTGTCAAATAGTGATTAGCATTTTGCCTTAGTTTCACGGTGAACAAATTAAAGGAGAAAGTTCAATGTTTTGAGTTCCACCTGAAATGCATTATGAAGCATTGCAATCTACAGTGCCTCAGCAGTGTTCTACTTTGGAAACAAGGTCAGAAGAAAGTAACAGACACATTGAGTGGCTTTTGGGGGTTATGGATGAGAATTTGGATTCCTTGTCTGCTATTCTTATTTTTGGTCTAGTAGGAAGGTGCTTTCCAACTATACTGCTGGAAGAAATTAGTGCAGGAAATCTTATACAAAGTCTCCCTATTTAAGATGGGACAATTGGGCCATGCATATAATCAACACAACTGCTTGTCCTCAGCCTCTGAAAAAGTCTTGACATGTATAAATGCAAAAGTGCAATACGCACAGCAAAAGTAAACTGACATTCTCTCCCTCAGCTCTGATATTACATGACACACATTTCAGAATTTGTAGTAGGTTTTCCTACTACAAAATACTACTACTACTGTTTTTCAGACAGCCCTAGTAACACACTTGCATATGTGTGGATGCACTATCCATGCACTCCATACTCTCCCTAAGTGCATGTGTGTATCTCCATGTACATCAGCATAAACATCATATGGGCACACTGTATATTATCTCTCTTTCGTTGTCAATAACGAAGTAAAATCAGATTTTTTTTTAGGGCAGCTTAGAAGGTCTGACTTACCGCTTATTTTGTTTCTACACCTCACATCAGAATATACCTGAATACAAAAAAAGGAGGTAGTGAAAAATGTGATGGGAATGCAGACAAAATCTTTTTATGTTTTTTGTTTGTTTGTTTGTTTTGTTTTTTTTTTTTTAAAAGACATCATTTAGCATCCTGGTAACCACAAACTTCTCAATCTAAAGGAAACAGTTATGTAACAAAAGAGCATTTAGTCCAGAGTCTATTCGCCAACATATAAAACTGGCCACAGAATTTCTAGGGGAACAACTTTGAAAGAGCATTGCTCATTCGTTTAATAGACAAACTATATTTTATAGCCTCATGTACAATGAAATCCAAATTAAATTGTAGTCGTTGTGCTTTTGCATCTCAGATATGTAAACATGTTAAATGTAACTGAGGAAAGCAAAAATATTAAATATAAAAAGGTAGAGTCCTGTTTGCATACATGTATTCTCCAAAATATAAAATTCCTTAGTAGCGTGTAAATAGTGCAACTTTAGATTTATTCCGAACACGTAACTGTGCCAGCTAAACTAATCTAAATGGATTTGTTATCTTTATATTCAGATTTTTAAAGAGTATGTTTTTTATAAGCAAGGAAATCCAAATACTCCCACTCTTAAAATGAGAGGTAATTTAATCTGTCCCGGAAACAGAAAAATACCCATTCTACCTTCACTGCTATTTCCTTTCTGTTAAAAACAAATAAACAACAACAACAAAACAAGAAAGGAAATCTGACGTAGACGCAGAATTATATGTGATATGCCGCCCTTTCTTGTTTGTATAGTTAAGTATATATAAGTTGTCTTTAATGTGTCGTAGCTGTGTTAATTATAACAAAACAAACTGTAACTTCCTGAGAGAAAAAAAAAAAAAAGAAAAACTATTCCTTTTATTTTAATAAAATTTCTTCATAATATAGTGTTTTGTTGTATATTAGTCCTTTGAACCATTACTCACAACTGCATGTGATCTAGTGTGATCAAAGTAAACATTTTAATTAAGACACTGACAGAACAGATTTAAAACAGCTTTTAAGTTCATTTTCCTTGAAGCAGTCAACAGGATTCTATGATTTTAAAATTACTGTGATATTTGGACCAACACACCTTCATGAATATATTTTAGAAGAGCAGCGCTCACATGCTAACCTGAACTATAGTATGTGTACTATTAAGAATATAATATAATATTGATCTCTTATGGTCTGAGCCAACCATGAAAAAAACTCACTGCCGATTCGACAGTGTAACCAGAAGTGAACTTTTAATAGCACATCTCCTACTCAGTATTATGAATTACACTTTCTCATGAAACTGAATGTATACTCTAGTTGCTGGGGTTTTTTTTAAAACAAAATGTTCATATTTCTATTGAATTAGAACCATACAATTTTCATCTGAATGAGTATGCCTCTTAGTTTACTACCACTTCTAACTTTTAGCAAACTTAATGGCAGGCTGACACTGGAGAATTACTGATACTTTTTTCTGTGTGTGTGTGACTACCATAGCCCCAAATATGCTTATGGTATGTGCAGTGATTCTCATGAAGTATTTACAGGTTGTGTCAGTTTTCTGTGTTCAAAAAAATACCCTCTCCATCACCAAGGGGAGAAAAAGAAGGTTCTTAAACTTTCAGGCTCATTTTCTTCTCTGTTGGTGATGCAGAAAAAGACAATGAAAGAGAAAGGGAACATAGTCAAAAAGAAAGTTGTACATTCAAAGAAATCTGTTAGAATATAATTGTACTAAAACTAAGGTAAATAAGTATTTGAATTCTGACATTACAAAATCCTTCTTGAAATAAATACAGAAGTAACATCAACACTCCAGTAGTAAACTGAATACGTTGCAGAAAATTTTGTTAAAGATAATAATTCTGGTACATACAGGATCAAGAAAAGTCATTTGCCAAGTCTTACCAGTTAATTGCAGAAGTTTTGTTGCTTGATTATATTGTATTTTATAAAGTACTTGACTTTTGTATATTATGGACCTATTTCTGAATGTACTAATCCCAATGCTCTGCACTGTGTAAGAAGGTGCAATTTAATTAAGGGAGAATGTACCAATCATAACAAACAATGTTTTAGGGAAATTACTGACAAAATGTGAATCATCAGGGATCATCTCTATCTATCTTTTTACTCTCACAAGTTTTGAATTGCCTCAAATTAATTTTACACTAAAACTGCTGAATTATCAGATTATATCACAGAATCATGATGTAAAAGGCATTGAAATGTTTATCATTTTCCAAGTTTATCCATTACAGTTAAAAAGTTATATCTGTATGACTATGCTTTCTTCATCTTCAGTATTTGCTTTTGCATTTGCACATTAATTTATAAAATAAACAAAACAACCTTTTAAAGGTGTGATACAAGCAAATCTATTCTCATATTTTTTGCTTTTAGTTCCTATATTTATATAGAATCTAGAATAGAATATAGATCTCTATCTAGATCCATATTTTTTTTATCAGTAGACAAGGCAAAAGTTAAAATCTTAGAAGTTTATGTTTTGCAGAAAAGTCTAATAATAATAGAATAGTCCTGGGATCCTGTCAAGAGTAGCAAATTGCTTGGTAGTGAGTATTCTCAACATTTCAGTTTAGCGAGTGGAATTGTGCTGCAGCAAGGCAAAGGAATTCCAGATAAAGGCAGTAGAGTGAGTTAAGTCAAGGATCTGGAGGAGAGGAATGGATGATCTAGACCACAAAGATAAATCATGACCTCACTGATGACGAAGGAGAGAAAATTTTCCTCATAGTGTTGGCAGAGATATGTCAGAGATGTAGGTATGACTGTGGTTTAGTAGACCATCCAAATTAAAATGCGAGAGCGACAGAATTATATACTAATCAAGCTTGGAAGTGCAAGAAATGTTGGCTTTTGTATAAGGGCTTTATCAATCTCCGTCAGTTCAACAATTCCAGCTATTTAATTGCAAACTGAGTTGGTTCTGAGAATGATAACAGAGTCTTTTTCATGAACAAAATGCTTTGGGGGGAAAAAAAAAGAAAAGAAAAACTGTATTTACTGGAGAATGAGATTCTATTCAAACTATCCAAATAGTACCCTTGACATAACTGAGCGTGATTAAGTGAGGGCATACTTCAAGAATGTGTCTGAGCTGTTTATCTCCTGGAAGTTAAAAGACTTACATAGCACTCCAAAAGCACATAAAGCTTCTTAGTTTCTTTTCTAAGGATACTTAGAACCAATTAATGATTGCAGCAAGATATTTATTTAGTAATTAGAAGTAGTAATAAATATAGCCATAATTGAATGCATAATATTACCACTGTAAATATTCTGGGTTACAGTTACAAGATTAAATGCCCAGTTTTAAGTACCTAAATTTCAAATTTAAACACATACATCTTTAAAAGATGCTTTCATTTATATTTGGACCTTTTTTTTTTTTTGTTATGAAGAGGCAAGAACTCAAATTTCACGCTGTACTCATGAAAATGATGAAACCAAAAGTGAGGTCAGATTTATTCACATTGTAGATAGATAGTGATAAAACGATAAGAGTTTTATTTTTGAATTGTTTGATCTGGGGGCAAATTGGAGCTTCCTGTGTCTGACTACTCTACTTGAGTTTTATAACACCTCAGAAAAAATAGAAAAAATCACATGCTTTAGTATATACTACTTCTGAAATCAAGCCCTGTGGCTACATACTATCTTAGTTGAACTAAAACCATATCAACTTAAAGATTTGAATCTTCCTGATTGTTTTTTGGTACTGCTGCCTTGTAGCTGAAAATGAGAGAACACTGAGGTTGGTTCAGTACAAATAACAGTAAAGGCAAATAACCAGGCTTATTATAAAGACATATATTTTTGCCCTTATCCAACTATGGCTTAGTGCAGAAATTGCTTCAGGCACTGGAGCAGACATGTTTATCATTACCACGGATTAATGTTCTGTTTAAACAGTAACTCTTATTTGTGCTTGCATTATCTTAGCAACTGGTATGATGTGGCATATACATTTCTGCCCACCAAGTTGAGCTAATCTGCTCTAAGAGCTAGCAATTGCTCCCACGGAAAACTAGCGATAGTCTGCAGCAACCATATTATATGTTAGACATTGGCGGCAATTACGTCAATATAGCTGATCTAATCTGTAACTACTTTCTGGAAATGGTGAGTCCAGTGTTTTCAGTTATATGCAATGGTCATTCACACCACCGCAGAGTTAATCCGGTACAATCACTTAGCCGTTCTACACAGAATATTCTAACTGTAACTAATTCTGAAAAAAAAGGTTAGCATTGAGCATAGTATTACAAGTCTGAAAACATCTGTTCTGGGCACACACTTACACTGGCAGACAGGAAGTAGCCATTCACAATCATTTCTATGAATTCAGTCCTCTCAGGCAACCTTTACTTAAACCTTAGAACAGAAAAAAAGAAGTCTTTGAATGCTGCCATAATTTACTAGTTGAACTTCACGGGATACTAATATGTCATTGAGTTTATTCACTCAAAATTGTCATCAAATATCCAACAGTTTGCATTTCTTAGTGTCAGAAGCCCTAAAATTACAGTTTTGCTTGGACAGCATCTTCCCTTCTCTCAGTAGTAACAATTCAAATGCTTGATGTTTGAAAGATGCATTTGGATGTCCAGGGTAATTTTGCATGTAACTCTAATGAGACATGGGATTATATCTTCTGACCTACCATTAAATATTTATGTCTGTGTATGTCTCTGTGTGTGTGTATAAAAATAAATATGCACATGAACAAATGATAACTTTTTCAAACACGTGCTCTAACACTGCCGTTCTAATGGTTGCTCTTGATTTTACATGTTATAAGAAATTATGTGTTTTATGAAAATCTCAAGTAGCTTGTGTATCCTAACTATGCATTTGGCAAATTAGCATTTATAGTTGCTTAATTTTAAAGTTGTGATCAAATGGATAACAAATTTCAGATTTGTATTAACTACTATTTAGGAAGCCGTCCTCTAAGTCTGGGTATCTTCATAATTCTCACATGTGAATTTCCCAGCTTTTTACATTCTCGCAAGTTTACTAAATTGTGTATTTACAATATTAGATGCTGATTTTGTCATTATGATCGGTAGACATTTTTCAATGCCTGTGCAGATGTCTGTATTCCCAGAGCCATCTACCCTTCAAACTTATTTTGATAGAAGGTCTGTGTCTAGAGAAAAAGCACAGAAAGTGAGACTGAGATAGATGGTTCTGTCCAAGGCTGGTTCTTAGGCTTCGTGCTTTGAGTGAACAGCCATGACGTCTTGAAAATTCTTATAAGGTCTGTGAAATTTATCTCACGCTTTTCTTTCTCACTTTCACTACAATGACATATTAAGTTGTTTGTCAGTTTTTGAGTATTAGGAAACTTATCTGGGTTTTGATTATCAAATACTGTGAAGTATTTTTATATACTGAGTTTGGCCTGAGGTCCTTAAGAGAAGGAACAGAGGTAGATGGGTAAGTGTTCAAATGTTACTCATGATAAATACTTAAAAGAACTGTTAAAGAAGGCTGTTATGTGCCAACAAGTCTTATTTATAAAAACTGAAATTTAATTTCTTTTTAAAAAAAAAAAAAAAAAAAAAAAAAAGAAGATCTGAGATACCTTTCTGACCCATTACTTTTGTCTTCTTTCAGAGCAAAGGATCGGTAGCATTCAGGACTTTAAAATCAAGTGAGACGGCAAGGAATTACAAGCATCACTTGTTGTCAGTGTTAAAATGTAGCCTACAGGAAGACAAACTCGGTTCTATCCTGACTTTTGCTACAGTCTTTTTCTATAACATGGAAGATGCTAAAAGTAATGTAAATCTCAGGTAGCTGAATTGATCATGTTTGTAGTTATTGTCAGTTACAGATAATACAGATGGCAACTGAAATCACCAAAGTTTGAAAACAGTCTCATCCCTTCGTCCTGATTCTGAATGCATTTGTCCCTTCCTGGTTCCCTATTTATTCCCACTCCAATTTCAACTCACATTTCTCCTACAGACATAAAGATTTTGAATATATTTGTTGGTTGCTTGAGCAGATACAACATTAAGGAAACCTGGAACACATTACTGATGGAAAATTAGAAAGGGAGGACTTTCCTAAGTTTTGCAAAATAAATATGTTTTTATCTAAAACTTTGGTAAAAGAGAAAAAAAAAAATCATACACATTTTCTGATTTGTCCCAAATTTAGCAACTAGTCTGTGGTACAATGTAGTCAGACTGAGGTTTTATATCATTCCATTTTCACCACATTAAAAGGACAAGTGAAAATGGAGTCTTTCTAACAAGAGGTTTGCTTAAACCTTGAATAAAAAGGATGTGTTACTTTCCTTTGTATTGTATTCTAGATTAAGTCTCTTTAGGTAGGTGTGACAGCTTTGGCCAAACTATAGCAGAAACAACAAAAGGAAGCTGTTACATTGCTCTTACACTGCTGTTAACAGCTGGCACAAATTAAATGAGATTTTATTTTCACAGTAGATCTCCAAGAAGGGAAAAAATACCAACAAAATTTCTAAATGGGGGATATTTTTACATTATAATTTTAAAAGGAATTCAATCAAGGAAGTGCACATTTTATGAAATTTCTATGGGAAAGGATTTATATTTCTTTTAGCAAAAAAAAAGAAAAAAATCTAATAATAATAGGAAAAAATAAAAATAAAAATACAAGGTGTGTATGTGTGATGAATATGCTTGTGCCAGCAACCCCTGGGTGGGATTACATTGAACTTTTATGCTTCTCTGCTTGCACTGATCATCTCTACAAAAATATCTTTTGCTTTCTCTTTGCTACAATTAATTATTTCCTAAGAACTTCTAGCTGCCTTTACTAACAAAGTTTCTTTGCTGCCAGATCTTCAGCTGGCTGACTCTCGCTAATCCATGTGGTGTTTTCTAATAATGTGGAACAGGATTTTAACACCTACTTTCTGAATGCATGGTTGCTCCTATTCGCTAGTGCTTAATTCATGATATAATTGACTATGATACTGTGTGAATTATATAAAAAACAACTATGCACATTACCTGTGTAAAGAGATCCAGTGTAGGCTTAGAGATACTAAGAGAAAACAATTTTCTTTAAAGGCTTTGAGGAAGAAGTATTGTCAACATTTTGTTCCATACTTGTTATCTTCAGCAACACATAAGACTCATTTTGGGACAATCCTGACAGCTGAAATTACTGGAAACTGGTAGTTTTTCAGTGTGGCTGTGCTTTTGATCTTTAAAAAAATATTTTAAACAGCAACATTGCCTCACATAAAGCAGAAAATATTCCACTTTGGATCCTGACATCTATTCATTTGGATCAGTTTAAACATTTGTCAGCTTCGCTAGCTCTTATTACATAGTATAAAAAAAAGAACATAAATAATGCCCTCAAAGGCTTCAGAACAATTACCCCATATAATACCATTGTTTTTGTGAGAAATGAAATATTTCTGTAAATACACATAACTGAATATATTTGTTATAGTCATCAATTGCTGATGTAATAGAGGAAAACTATAACAACAAAGGCTATGTTATATATCTTGGAAGCTAACAAAACCATCTTATTAGCTTAACTATTATAAATTACTTAGCATTATACAGTATAAAACCTATTATCTTTTGACCTATGATACTTATTTAGTCCCAGAATCTGAAAGACAGATGCAATAACGAAATATGCAATAAACTGGAATGAAATATGTAAAAGCTCTTTCTACCTAACAGGATTTTATTTAAGAAAGTAAGTCTATTGGAACTATTGATTCAAGCAGGCATTTGAAATATTTTGGTACAAATGCTCTTAATAATCTAAACCTGCCTTTCCAAAGCACCTTTTTAATATGGACTGTTGGTACTCCTGAAGTGTTTACTTAATACTATATTGAAAGTAAACAGTAAGCAGAAATTGACTTTTTATTTTTTTTTTAGAATTAGCAAACAAATTAGTGTTCTCGTAGAGATGAGAAAGATGAAATAAATTTGTGTCACTGCCACTGCTTTTATACTGTATCACTTCTAAATACTTTACACAAGAAGAGCATTTTCAAACTCAGAATATAAAAATACTTCACAGTATTTGATAATCAAAACCCAGATAAGTTTCCTAATGCTCAAGAACTGACAAACAACCTAATATGTCTTACACAAATTACTGCTTTTTAAGACTGAACTGCTAGTGATTCAAACAATGCCAGTTTGTTAAGTAATTAGTCTTCTAAGGGCTGGTAATGTAAGTGACATAAACACAATTTGAACAGAAAATATGAAAGGAGTTTTAAACTGCATGACAGGTTTTACATAGTGTATGGATAAAAAATGAGAGTTAGAACTAAGTTTGTTGGTTATCTGTTACATACAAGACGCCACTAGAGGGACTTGTACAGCCAAGAGTAATTTACAGAAGCTTCAAAAAGAATTGTGTATAAATTATGAACAAAAATTGAAATATGAATAAGCAGTGGTTATGGTTATATTTTTAAATCACACCTGAAAAGAACTGTGCCTTTCCATCTCTGTCTTTTCTTGACAGCATTACAATTCATTTTGCAGTTTTCACATCCTAAAACACAACGTTAGGTGCACACTTTCTACATTATCTGTATCTTTGGTTTGACTCCTGAATATGGATTAAATACCTTTAAAATTATTCTCACTCCCTTTGATTAAAATTCAATTTGTTCAACTCAAACAGTTCGTTTGTTTCTGTGCAAGCAAGGGAATGTAAAACAGTATGCATAGTTTACAGAGAAACCTCGCATATGAGGACAATGAATATTCCATGAGGTGAAAGAATTGAATAATTTTCAAATGAATGTTAAGAAGAAGTCTTTAAAGTGATCTAGCTGCACCAAATGAGTAACCTGCTAAAATGGGGTAAGGAATCCTCCACCCCGCGTTTATAAAATGAGCACTTGAACTGCAGAAGAAAAGATATTGCTGTTCTTTCAAGATCTTCTAAGCATCTGTTTCATGTAGTAAAATATTCAAATTTAGTCCAAGAACAGAAACATTGGATTGCTACATGTTAGAAACAAACTGACAGTAAAATAAGGAGCCAAACTATCACCAAAAAAAAAAAAAAAGAGAGAGAGATTTGTGATTGTCTGCCATAAAGCTGAAAGTGGGGTTAAAATGCATCAGTAGCTTGCTTTATATTTATTCTAGGCAATACTCAAATTTATATTAATTTTTAGAAAATGAAATGGAGAACAATTTATTTATATTAATGAGAAACATGTTACACGTGACTATTTTGTCCACTGAAGCCAATCCAAGTTCCACTGTAATTCCAGATCTTTTAAAAATGCACTTGTAAGATCTTAATAATCAGTGTTCTAAAATTCCTGATGAAAATGGCAATTAAGGCAATGACAATTTTGTTTTACTGAAATGGTTGGATCTATTTCAAAGCAGAAACTATGAGCTTTATCAATAACCTTTCAAGTTGTTGTAAGCACTTTTATTGTAACAGAGAATATTTTTGACAGAAAAATAAATATTTTTAAACTTTCCATCTCAAATTTAAAAATAATTTTACATTGCACAAAAATTGTATGTTAAATAATGCCTTTAAAAATATGTTCTTATTTTCAGACTCAATCAAATGTGAAGTGGTGAGAAATTTTGGGGATTATTGAGAAAGTAAAATATTGCAGCAGAGAAAGTATTAGAACTGGTTTACAAAACATTAGTAGTTTGAGAAGAATGAAGAAAAAATTTAAATGTTCCTAAAATTAAACAAAAGAACTGAAATTAAAAAAAAAGTAGTGCTAATTTTATTAGAATTTTGGCACTATATAATTCTGTCATCTTGAGATTTTTATAACAATTTTGTTTTTATTTTTCACTCATAAAGTCCCTAACAACAGAAAAGTGTTGACAATGAAAACCAGTTCAATCTATACAATTTTGATTAAATCAACAAGGTAAGTAAGATTCTCTCAGAAGAATTTTCTAGTCACATGTCCTAATATGCAGTGAGCATGCAGCGCAGCAATTTCTATTACTATGGTGATAATGTAATGTATATGTATGTATGATTATGTGAAGGCAGAGAGATGGTAAAAGTAAACCTTGCACAAGGCAGACACTTACAATTAGTAGTAGAAATTACTACTCTTTTACTAGCAGGGAAGTTATTTACTAATCAGAAGCATCTTACAGGGAAGATGTTTCTGACTTACCTTGCCAGTAAAATTGCAGGGAAACCTTGAGCATCTCCAAATGAATGAAAATTGAAGCACAAAGGAAAACAGTCATAGCACGAATAGATACATTAAAAAAATACCTCAATGTATGTAATTTAACTGGATGTGTGACTGTATCATTGTAACCTAATCTAAAGACAATAATTTATATTCATCAACTATTGGGCACTCCAGTGGATTCTTTTAACTTTTGGCCCATGAAGTCATCATTCCTCTTTATCTCACATCTTGTATGCTTCCTGAGCTTGTAACATCCTCTTAGCCTGTAAAGATAAGTTGACTTTTGCTGCCTGTAACAGCTGCTCACATATACTAAACTACTAAACTGTCCCCGATGGTTATCGTATATTTTTCTGTGTATTATCTTATTCTAACAACTAATACCTGGATTTACTAAAAGAGGATTAAGTGACAGGTCTACACTACTCTGACAAATCCAGATCATTTTTTTTGAGATTAAAAGGGCAGGGTTGCAGTGTAGCAGGGCTGTAGCTCATGTAGGGACCAAGTGTGAGGGCTTCAGACAAAAGTAGCTCCCGAGATGGGCGTCAGTCCCGACTGCAGCCTCCCTACTGTGCAGTGGTGTTGGAGAGCCACCCTCTGTAGCCAGCAGCAACTCCAGCTGCATGGGCTCTGCGTTCAGCACCCCCTCACCCCAACACTTCCTCCCATTCAGAGAGATGATCTCAGAGCCCCAAAGAGCCGTTCTGAGCCTTAGACTTAAGCTACCTTCTAACGTGCTAGTTTAATCTTTTTCAAAAATCTCTTAGAATAACCAAAATGGTTAGCTGTTTATTTTGAGGCATTGAAGACACATTTGTGAATTATGGGAAATATTATTCCTCATAGGGCTAAGCACTCCAGATAGGAGCAGTCACTGCTTGTGTGCAGCCTGTCTGCAGGAAAAAAAATGTGATTTTGTGTAGTGCTGAGTGGCCTTAATGATTAGCACCTGTGCACTGTAAATTCAAAATCCATATTGAGAAATCTTGTTGCCAAGATTTACAAGCATCAGAAGTATGTAGTCCTTGGTATTTAAGCATACGCTTAGTAAAGCCACGCTCATGTTCCAGGAAAATCCAAATCAAACAAACAAACAGATCTCTTTTCTCTGCTCACAAGACCTAAAACATTATCTCTACAAAATGGTCTCATCTGCAATATATGTCACGATGTGCACTTTTTTTCCTCACTCATATCCAACATAGGTAGAAAATTCACCCAAGGAAAAGTATATGGCTACACTGGACATCTTCAGCTATATCTATTTCAATTCCATTTCCTTGTTTATAGGATAAAGAGCTCATTTGCCATTTGATGCAGCTGCACTTGTCACAGTATGTCATTGGGAAGTAACTTAAGCAGACCTAAGCCTTTTTGGACATCTAAAGTAGATTTGGACCCCACCAGGCAACCAGGGAAACTAGAAGAAAATATTGGACGTGAACTTTTAGGGAGCCACAGAAACTTCTTCAAAGATATTCATCTAAATTTTGCTGCTACAAATATCTGAAAATACAGGTAAAGAATTTGTATAAGCAGAGTTTGTGGTGGAAAACTATGATTTTATGATATAATTTTCATTTCTTTTATGTGGATTTTGACATTATCTAAAATGTGGCTGTTACTAAAGGAGGGTGAAATGAGAAAAGTGAGAAAATGTGAGCGAAGCATTTCAACTTATCCCTCATTCATTATTTTAAAAATCTCTTTAGAGCTTAAAATTCAGACAAACACAGAATGTACAGACACAAAACATAAGTATTGTCTCAGCTAGATAGCAGTCTTTCAATTTAGCTACGTCTTTCATATACTAAAATTAATAGTATAATGGCAGCATTTACTTTGACAAGCATAAACATTTAGGAGGGATTGGAATATCAGAAAATCTTTTTTTACATTGGAAATTTCAAAGCATACGTTAACACAAAACACTTCCTCCACTGAAGAATGTAAATGCTCTCATTTTGTCTCTTTCCTTGGCCCTCTTTCCTTCTCCTGTTGGCTTCATGGAGAAGTCTGTTAGAGTTGGATTTCCTGTAGCTGTCTCTGCTCAAAAACAATGGATAGAAATAACCGAATACTCCAGAAGGAGAAATTTAGTATTTTAGAGAAAAAAAAAAAAAAAAAGCATTCCAATAAAGGTAGCAGGTGTAATGCAAACAAATTAGTTTTGCACTGTCTTCATCATGCTATTCAGCATTTTACCCTCAGTATTTCTGAAACCAGAACAGTGACAGCAAATGACTAAACACTTCCCTGAAGATTTTACCTTAGATATCACATCTAATCTTGCCAAAGGCAGTGTATAGAAGAAGCAGATTTCAGAAGGTGATGCTGGAAGAGTCCTGTTGAGAAAATAATAAAAATTCTTGTTTTAATATTGTAAGGTGGCTGTTGCATAACCTACTTTCAGAAACAGAATTCTCTTTCCTAAGTCTTTTGTGATATATTTATTCCACAACTAATAGTTTTTAAATTTGCTTTGCTAATTTTTTTTTTTCATGAAAAAATATCCTTCCTCTTTACTCGTACATTCTTCATTAGTATTGTTTGAGATTTTTCAACACTTTTTAACTTTTTTTTTACATGCAATTAAGCATACTTTGGGGTACTACATATATTTTTGTTCAAAAAAATATGGGAGTTTGTAAACGTTCTTGGAGAGACATTCTTTTAATAAAGGCATGCAATCTGAAAGAGGTTATTGTCTGGAGAACTCTCTCTCTTTCTCTATCTCTGATTTTGTTATTATTATTATCATTTATTTGTATTATTGTTGTTGTTGTTGTTTGTTGTTACTGCTACTACAGTACAGCGCCCACCAAAAGTAGTAACATCAGAAGAGTATGCATGGCATTGTGTTTGTAGCCATCTCCGGTTTCTTTCAAGGCTTCTTAACGAGGCCAAGACTCATTCCAATATTCTCAGTGTTTTCCTGTGTCTTCTCATCTTCTGAACCCAGATTCTTACGTGCTGGGTAATTTGTTGCTTTGCATTTACAAATGTCAGTTTTGGATTCCTAGAAACATATCCAGCACATGAGGTCTCTGACCTATTAAATACTATGATTTTTGACAGAAAACTTCCTTACTTATATTCGATTCTATTTGGGAACCAATACACTCACCAATGCCCTCTGGTTAGAGGGATCTATTGTAACACTTATCAAGACATTCTCCATCAAGTCAGGGGCTGACGGAGACACAGTACAATCATTAATCCTCCATGGGATACATAGTGACACAAGACGCTGCTTTACAAGCCGCAGGGGACCACTTGCCTAGCAGACTGCCGAGCTGTTCCTTTTGAGGAAGCATACAGTAATGCACGACTCCTGCGCGTAACAGGGTTTCAACTATGACCTCCGCAGAGTCTCTTGTGCATATCCTCATTTGTTTTGTTCTGTGAGATCAGAGAGATGAATTCCTGTTGACACTACATCCCCTAGCCAGCTTTTATTCTGAATACAGAACATGAATGTACATAGAAGCCTGAGCACTGAGTTGTGAGTTTGGTGTTTTAGCATAATAGTTTTAGAGACTGCATCCTATACTACAGTCTTGATTGAGGAACATATGTTATCTAAAATGCATATAGGAATAATGAGACGCTGAAATGGAATTCATGGCAAGTAACAAACCAGGAAGTGGAAACGTGTGAACTAGCAAAAGGAAACAATCAGAAATTCTGGACTGCTAAAATGAATTATTATTATTATTATTATTATTATTATTTTAGCTCAGAGTATATGAATTTTGAGGCCACAAAACTGTGGAACAGGGTGGAATAGGGGGCAGATTCTTTTGCCTTGCAGATACGATAACTGTAACCTACATCCATAACTGAAGAGAAAATGTTCCTAGACATTTATATTACACGTTGATTCTTAAGGATGGGGTTTGAGATGATGTGGGGGAATTTGGAAAAATGTTTTGCTTCCTTGCTGTTCTCACCATCCGCATTAGATTTTATCCTTGTAAAACTTCCAGATGCCCTTGAGGTTGCAAACAAAATCAGAAGGAAAATAAGAGTTTATTGAAGCTTTTACATAACACGCTGGAGAAAGTCTTTTCCACTACAGACAGCAGCTACAAGAACTATGTCAAATGCTGACATTTTCTAAAATTTCAGAACTTTGCAAACATGAGCCACATGTGTGGCAATAGTAAAAGGCCATGTAACTGAAGAAAAAAAGGACTATTACGAATATGAAAATCTTTGAACTGCTGCTTGTCGGGAAGAAGCCAGTTGAGAATCTGTAAGGAAAATGTCTACATTTTCTTATTCTAAAAATGAAGCTTCATTTCCATACCCACAGTTAGCTTAATTCCTACAATGTGAACCTGTAACTTTAATTATGTTATCTCACAATGGAATACGTTCTAGTTTTTTCTCTGGATAAGTGTGCTGTATATTACATTGGGCAAAATTGTTTCTACCTAAAATTCCATCTAATTCATTTGTTTTTAATATCTATCATCTACCATGCATACAGGAAGGGGGGGGGGAGAGGGGGGAGAAGGAAAAAAAAAAAAAGATTTTTGATACATTCGCTTTAAACCAACATATTCATTTGAAATGTAGGTAGCGAGGTAGTGTATATTATCCTGCTGAACAACTATGCTTATACATCACCTTGTTAACAGTACCATATTACATTACTTCATACAACACCTTCAGAGTTTCACATAAGCTACTGTGAGGCTCAAAGGTAATGAAAATACAGTCATGTATTCTCATTGGTATAGTTTTCACATGGACTTTTATGACTTACTTAAATTTTAAGTTACAAGTTTCAGTTTCATTCTGTAAGATGTGGTACATTTTTTCAAGTTATACAGTAATTTCAGTAATTATATTTCACTATCTTTTAAAAAACAAAACCAATTACTGAAAGGATAATATGTATGAATACAGTTTGATAACAGATTTCTTAAGTACACCAAGGATTTTATTTTTAATATATTTTTTTTCTATTCGAATTTTCCTATAATATCATTTTCAGACTGTAATCTTTTAAAGTCAGTTAAACATTCTGCTTTGAATAATTTATTTATGGTAAAGTTGTAAACTGCAAAATCCTGTCAAATTTCATGCAATCTGCTAAAAATAATCAAATGTATCTAGGGCTGATATTATAGGTTACATGAACCTCCCCAGTGATTGATAGATGACACTAAATAAATGTATTTACTTGGTTATTATAATGTAAGAAAGAAAAGTAGAAGAGTAAACAAAAATTCAGAAAGTAAATGAGTCTTTTTTTTTAATTGAGGCAAGGAAATCATTGGCATTCTTAGAACTTGAAACTTTGCAATTTCTTTCTTAATTTGCAATAATGAGTCAGAGATTTGGCTTATACTTGATGACCGTTGTCTTTCTTTGTCTGTTTAATTTACATGGCAGTAACTGACGGTAGTGTTTGGCTTTCTTATGAAAATTAGTGTACAATATGCATAAACTAATAAAAAAGTTATAATCCAAAATGAAACTTTTACTTATATTTCAAGTAAAGAAACGATGTAAAAATAACCTTAATCCTTCTTTCCTTTTGCATCTTCATGAAGCTGTGGCATTTATAGGCTGGTTTTCAATTAAACACAGGAAAGTTAAGGATAGCTAAGGATAGTTCTAATATTCTTAATGTAAGAAATTTTTTTTTAATAGGGAAAATTAGATTTGGCCAAGGAAACACCAATTATGTAACCTTTGGGGAAAAAACAATAACAGACTCTTTGCCACAACAGGATGGTTAAACCTGTTGATGCGTACAGGCTGTTCAATAGTAATCAGGAATAATGCTTTGCCAGAACAGTTCATTCCTTCATTAAAATAAATAAATAAATAAGTAAACCGAATATGTTGTTCTAACATGAGATTAATAATTTATTTAAGACCCAGTTTAACAACTACAGAGTCCACCTAGTAATAAACTATATTTATTTGAATAAGTAGACAGTTTACAGACGCTATTCATTTTATGCTTTTTAGAATGTCTTTAACTATGCTATTCACAATCTTATGTTTATTTTAGTAACTAATTCTAAACTAATTCTAAACTAACATGTTTGACATGCCCTAATTCTCCTTTTAAACTAGACCAGTGAACAGTAACCATTCCAAAAGTCAATGGATAGCACTAAGGCAATAAGCAGAAATGAGCATCGATGTTCACAGCTCCCGCCCTGAAATACACACATTAGATATCAAGAAGACAAATTATTTCCATAAATGCAGGACTAGCATTCCTGAAATGGCTTTCCATTAATACTATATTATTTTATTTATTAACTAATTTAGTTTTAAGTGGATGATAAATTTACATCAGGCAGGATCAGATTTTCCTTACTAATTGCAAAGTATATTATGCTATCCATGAAATTATGACTGCATTCTGCCTTTCCAGGATAAAAAAATGTAGATAAGTAGCACTGCTGCACATTACATCAAGATACCCATACATAGCTCTTCCTATTATTTAAATGTCTGCTAATGTAATCAACTTCAGCTTGTTCTAAAGGCTCATTTCCATTCACTTTCAAGTTCTGTATCAACACCTTTTTTCTTCCCATGAAAAATGAATTCAAATATTAAGTGATTTAGTGGTTGTCATTCTTGCAGATCTGAAGCTGAGGAAAACTTCAGTTATTTAAACCAACTAACTTATTCAAGCTACAAGCAAATCTGAACTGGATACCAATTAGTGAAAATAGGATTTATGCCTGGTTCCTAGTTTTCCAGACACTAGAGGGCAAGGCTTTTCTGCATCTTTCTCCATTTAAGAAAGTATTTGACTCCAAACACATACACTTGCATTTCCTGCAAAGCCATTGTGTCATTCTACCAGATATATCTGAACTGAATCCTTTCTCCTCCATCGAAAAATGTTCAAGGAATAAATAAAGTCACAAGGTGTAATTTTTCTTATGACTACGAGGATTTTGTTGTCAGTAGTCATGGCAGACAAGAGAAAAGATAAACCATCTTTTGATGTCAACCTATGTTAACTCAAGTCCCTGCTTACCCTAAGTGTGCAAACTGCATCTTTGTGTTCATTATTTTACGAAGCTATTAGATGCATCAGTGTAAACTGGAATAGAGATATCAAATACTTCTTTCAAATTTCAGAAATTTGAAAGGCAATGGTTGTTTGAAAAAGGTCAGCTCTAATTTTTATTAAAGAGAGTATCTAATCTTTTTGTTCAGTTTTTGCCTTTAAATCAATCTTTATTTTTCTTAGGAGAACAGATTTTCCCTTCTTCCAAAGATGTGTAACTCCACAATTCTTATGATGGCAATTTTACCCTCCACCCCCCAACCCTTTGTTTTTGTATTTCAACACTGCGATTTTTAATACATTCTGTAGTTTTTTGTTGGTTCTTTTTTTTGTGTGTGTGTGTGTGCATGTGAAAGCTTATGAAAGTTTTGGAATCAGTCATATTCTGAGATCTTGCCTATAAAGGATATTTTGATTCCAGTTGTCATTGCTCTTTTCTCCATAATCTTTTTTTTCAGGTCCTATTGCTATCAGAAGCTTGTCTATTAAAGTATTGTTAAAGTGAGTAAATCTCTCAAATTACTATCACCTTTCGGGAGCTGCTCCAGCTGTTTTGACTATTTCATTTTGGTTATTTCTATATGTTAGTTTTTACTTTTTTGTCCTTCATTTTATACAGTTCTCTCCCTGCTTTGTTTCTGCTTTGTTTCTGCTAGTGATTTCTTTTTTTCCAAGTGGTGTTTTTGAGAAGGAAATATTGCATTCATGTCTTTTATTAAGATTCTTTCATCTGTACAATAGATTTACTCATCAAAAAACCATCCTCGTGGCTGTGTTATGACTCATACACTGAATAAAAGAATATAGCATTTGGCTGATAAACTTATAATGATAAATCTAAGTCTTCTAACACGTGGAATGTTCAGTTCAATTTGAAAGACTTAAGAGTGTTGACTGAACATCCTTTCATCTTCAGGAGTTGCATTTTTCTCATAACAATCTGCAGTTGCTCATGATGTCATTTCCTTCTGCGTTTGACATTCATTTCAATTCTCACTCAGAACACAGATGATTTGTGCTCCTGGCAATACCAAAATGTCGATAGGCAGTATTCTGGAATGGTTAGCTTGTGGAAGCTTTGTTTGTGTACCTATTTATAAGAACAGGTGTTGGTACTAGGTAAACTTTCCTCACAGACTTCAGTCCTATGTCTGCGATGACTTTCATGTCATCTCATCATGTCATCATGGCATCAATTTCTGCCTCATCTCAATTCTCTTATTGTGGGATAACAACTGATCATTTTTTGCCTTGTCCCTACTCTTCGATCTGCTCCGTGTGGACCAGTTATTTGAAGGAGAAATTTTCATTTGCACAGATCCCCAAGAGCCGTGGATTTCACAGAATCACAGAATTGTAGGGGCTGGAAGGGACCTCTAGAGATCATCGAGTCCAACCCCCCCCACCAAAGCAGGCTCCCTACAGCAGGTCACACAGATAGGCATCCAGGCAGGTCTTGAATATCTCCAGAGAAGGAGACTCCACAACCCCCCTGGGCAGCCTGTTCCAGTGCTCCATCACCCTCACTGTAAAGAAGTTCTTGCGCACATTCGTGCGGAACTTCCTATGCCCTAGCTTCATCCCATTTCCCCTTGTCCTGTCCCCACGCACTACTGAAAAGAATCTGGCCTCACCACTATGGCCACCACACCTCAGGTATTTATAAACCTGGATCAAATCCCCTCTCAGCCTTCTTTTCTCAAGGCTAAACAGACCCAGTTCGCTTAGTCGTTCCTCACAGGGGAGATGCTCCAGGCTCTTCACCATCATTTCAAGATGAGGTCCTCAAGAAAGCCATTGAACTAATACAGGAAATAAAAACAGCATTAATGTAAGTAGGAAAGAATGCAGAAACAGATTGAGTTGACCTGCAAAAAAAATCTGTGTATGTAAGGACAGGAAGACAAAGGCTTTCAAGTATGTCTTATGCCAGAAGTAACTGCCAGATGTTATCTTGTTATGTTAATACGTTATCTTTCTTGACGTATCTTCTTTCATGGAAAAGACAGTAAAAGGACCTGAAGCTCTTCTGAACAGCTGAAACTTCACCCTGGAGAGGAATTTGTGCTATGAGTGAAGAAGTAATGTGCCTGCAGTCAGATGTTCTGACTGTCTTCACACTCAGCAGCTCTGCCAAGTCAGCGGAGTTGTGTAGTGCTAATAATGAAACCACTGCAAGTGGAAAGATTGTTATAACATTTACAACAATTCAGAACAGCCTACAACTGTTCTGAATAGTCGGCACTGCCAAAGTGCAGTTCTCCAATTAAAGAGAAATTTTATTTAAGATTTTCAAATAATTAGGATTTTAAGTATGATTTTCAAACCAAAACGTAGCACTTTCTGAGTAAATTTTAGTACTATGTGTAAAAATAGGAGTAGTGGGAGACAAAACTACAGCAAAGACCTATCATTCTCTTAATTTGTATTCTACTCTAGCATTATCAGTTGTACATAAACTTGGAGAACTACTAAGCTATTCTCATAGAATACATTTCTTATTACTATTTAGAAAGAAAGGATTCTTTAGCAGTCAGTATAAAACAATATAGTAAAATATGATCTTTAATATTTTCTTCCAAACAAATATAAGAATTATTTGTTAGATAATTGAACAAACAAACAGAGTACATGCATTTATTCACTGCTGGCCACCTACTTAAATGCAAATCATATTTAAGGAACCTAAGAAGAGTGTCTCCTAACTTCAATTGATCAAATTTACACATAGGTGTCAAGTCACAGAAAATAAATTTCTACTGAGAAATTTTACTTGCATAAGAAAAACTTACCTTGATTTTTAGCAAAGATCATGCTTCTATTGTATGTATCAATATTTGTGTTCCATTACACACTGAGTGATAGAGAATAACTAAATTAAGCACTGTATATTAATTCTGAGGCTTGCTCCCTGGGATAACTGAAGTCACTGGTCCCTTTCAGTAAGGATAAAGGATTGAGTTCCTTTAAACTCAGACCGTAGGCAGAACCTTCTGAGTGAGGGTGATGAGTAGAGCAATTAATACCATTCAACCATTAATAACTGTACACATCTCAGGAATTAAATCGAGGACATGAACCAGCAGAATAACAAACAATAATCACTAGTGAATTATTTGTGTCCGAAAGCCCTTCTTCTGGCATATTTTCCTTAAAAAAAAACAGCATAAGCACTATTTTAGTAGGACAGTGAGTGTTCAGTATCACTTGACAGCTGCTCGTTGTTGACTTTGCACCATCAGTTCACCATGCACCACAAGAATGATCGTGACAGCATCAAAGGATGTAAAATTATTTGGGATGCAATTTAAAGTGACTGAGGTGAGTTTTCACAATACTGACTCAAGTTCTACAAATTACTAAATCTACATAAAATTCTTAGCAAGGAAGAACGTAAATGCTTGGCATGAGATTTCGACAAATGTGAGAATATCAACATTGGACTTGCTAGTAGGCAATTTCAAATGGGGGAGGAGAAGGATGTGTAGCTCTACTCCAACCATTTTAAACAGAATTGCTATTTACCCCTCTCATTTCATTTCATGGCATCATGATGTCTATTCCTTCCTATAGAAGAAACAGTTTTTGGGAAAACTACCTTTTTTACTTCCATTAGTCTAATTAATTATCGCAAGAAACTCGTTATTTTTGCTCATATAAAATGCCTATTTTTGTTATCAGACCTTCTAGGTCAGCAGCATTTTAGGAAAAATTTGCATGTAGTTTTGTATAATAAATAACATACAAAGTGTAATATTCATTACAACTATTGTACTATCTAGTGTATAAAACAGTCTTGAACTACACTATCCTTCAGTGTGCAGTTAATATATTCTACATGAACAACCAGATTAATTGTGTGTCTAGTACAAGCTACAAGTATAATTGCATTAGTTTCCTCATAGCATTTTGATTTACAATTTGAATCCCTTAAGGAAAGAATTATGACAGTGTTCTCTTTCTAAATAAAAAGAAAGTAACAGGATAGCTTGGTTAAACTAATTCTTATATTCAATTCTTTCATTTTTCATTTTGTCTTTAGCAGAAATTAAGTTGCTATTTTTTTATTCCAAAAAAGTCTTTATTAGGTCTTCTTTGAGATGCTTCTGCTTCTCCCAGAGAGAAAAAAACAAAAAAAAAACAAAAAAAAAAGTGTAAAAAGTGTCTGGAAACTTAAGGCTCAAAATGCAGCAACATGAAGAATGAAGCCAGCATCTGGAATTTTTGATTTCTTTTCAATGACTTAATCTTTGATTTTTGATGATACAGTGTAACGTCTTCTATACTATTTCTTCCTATTTGTGAAATTGCTGCTGAAGTCTTGCGAGTGCATGTGTGTGTGTGGTTTTGTGCACATGTACCTACACAAGCATATACTGATGCGAACAGTGAAACATAGTTCACATGATGAATTATTTTTCTTCAATTTCAGTTAGAAATGGTGCAACGTTATCTCAAAATAGAACAGCTATTAAAATAATTAATAAGATTAAGGGTCCTACAAGACCCCTCAAGAATCCAGCATTATTAAAACACCTGTCAGTTAGAGAAAAGTTATATGAAACACAATTTTCCTGTACTTCTGCACCAAAAGGGCATTTAAGTCAAATCACCTCCTATAAATGCATGCATATGCAATTGATACGTTTCACCTGAAAGCTCATAAGTCTCCTCTTTAGTCAGGCTATGTAGAATCAAATCAAATTTTCATGAGAAAACAGATAAGTATAGCATAATTTATGTTCCAAACGGGTTAAAATATAAGCAAGAAAAATATCCAGGTACATTCTGCAAAGTTCTTGGAGACTCCTGGAGTCCACTGAGGATAACTTCCTCGTCCAGGTATTAGACAGACCAAACAGGGGTTAAGCGTCACTGGTCCTGGTGCTCACCAGCATGGAGGAAATCATTAAAGAGTTTAAGATTGGAGGCAGCCTGAGCTGTAGAGACTATGCTCTGTCTGAGTTTGTGAACTCGAGGAACACAGGCCCAGCAGAGCAGAGTCAGGACCCTGAATTTCAGGAGAGAGAACTTCTGGCTGTTTAAGGAATTATTGGATGAGATCCCCTGGAAAAATACCTTTAGGGACATGGAAATGGAGTGGAGCTGTGAGCTAGTCAAGGATGCCTTTCCAAGAGCACAAGAGCTCTCCATCCCCTAGCAGGAAAGCTGCAAGGCTGAGCAAGGACCTGCTGGTCAAGCTGACGGAAAATAAGAAGTACAGGCAGTAGAAGGATGAGTGGTATGGGAAGAATACAGGGGGGCTGCCTTAGCATGTAAAGACAGGATCAGGAAAGTCATAGAATCATAGAATCACAAGGTTGGAAGGGACCTACAAGATCATCTAGTCTAACCATCCTCCCATCACCGTTGCTACCACAGGCTACTAAATCAGATCTTGTAGCTCCTCATCCAGATGCCTCTTGGACACTGCTAGGGACGGCGACGCCACCACCCCTATGGGCAGGCCATTCCAATGCCTGACCACTCTCTGAGAGAAAAAGTTTTTCCTTATGTCTAATCTAAACCTCCTCTGGTACAACTTGTGGCCACTTTCTCAGGTCCTGTTTGTTGCCTGGGAGAAGAGGCCAAAGTCGTCCTCATCACAACCTCCCTTCAGGAAGTTGTAGAGTGCAATGAGGTCTCCCCTGAGCCTCCTCTTCTCCAGACAAAACAGTCTCAAAGTCAAGGCGCAGATGGAAATGAACTTGGTAAGGAATGTGAAAAATAACAAGGGGTACTACAGGTTTATTGATCATAAGAGAAAAGACCAAGTAGCATGTACTCCATCTGATAAATGAGAAGGGAGAACTGGCTTCAGCAGACATGGAGAAGGCTGAGGGACTCAACAAGTACTCTGCATAGGTCTTCACTGGCATTCAGGCTTCCCATGTCTCTTGTGTCCCTGAATGGGACACGTTCCCCCACCTGTCTCTAGGTGGGGTAACAAAATCCCTCCCAATGCAATAGATGTGCAAGTTTGAGACTGCCTCATGATGTTGATTTTGTACAAATCCATGGGGCTGGACAACATTGCATCTCAGGGTGCTGAAGTAACTATTTTATGTGGTTTCCAAGCCACTCTCCATCACTGAAAAGTCATGGTTGTCAAGCAAAGATCCTGGTGATTGGAAAATGGGAGGCATCATTCTCATTTTCAAGAAAAAGAGAAAGACCCAGGGTCAAAAGAAGGGTGGCCATCAAGGAGAGAGAGGGAGGTGTTTGCCCCCCTCTACTCTATCATTATGTATCTCCATTGGGTCTATTGCATCCAGCCCAGATCCACCCAGCACAAGAAGGATGCAGAGCTGTTAGAACAGGTCCAGAGAAGGGCCATGAAGATGATCAGAGGGCAAGAGCACCTCTCCTATGATGAAAGATTGAGGGAGTTGGGCTTATTTAGCTTGGAGAAGAGCTTACAGCATGCAAGTACTTGAGGGGGAGCTTATAAGCAGGAGGGATATTGACTTTTTACATGGTCTGATAGTGATAAGACAAGGGGGAATGGCTTTAAAATAAAAGAGGGGAGATTAAGGCTAGATGTCAGGAAGAAATTCTTTATTCAGAGTGTGGTGAAGCACTGACACAGGTTCCTCAGGGAGTTTTTGGATGTCCCATCCCTGGAGACATTCAAGGCTGGGTTGGATGGGATCCTGAGCAGCCTGATTGAGTGGCTGGCAACCATGCCCATGACAGGGGAGCTGGAACTATCTAATCTTTAAGATCCCTATCAACATAAGCCAGTCTATGATTCAATGAAAATTACACATTCAAGCAGGGAAAATCTTCCTGTTGTTATAACATACAATCTCATGGACATGCTTTGCAAGCTTTATATCATCTCTTCTCTATCTCTTTGCTGTCTCATCTACAATTTCTAAGTTTTAATGCCAATTCAGAAAATGCTGATGTGTGTCTCCAAGATGCACTGTAGCTGTATCATTGGTATAGACACATGATTACTCTTAAGTCTCAGTGGTAGATGCTCTCCTAATGAGCCAAGATAAAATCATTAAAAAGTAATTGTGTGCAGGTTTTACAGATAAGTCTCCGCTCTGGGACGAGGCAATCCTGACAGACTGTAATATTTCTAAGGCAATATACTCCTCCCTTCCTGTTTAATGAGCCATAGATTTTTAATCTGGGAGTTTTGGTGATAGGCAGGAATGCACAAGAGGTCTGTCTGGAGGTATCTGCATGTTGTACGTGGCTGTATTCAGTGTACACAGCAAAAAGATGAGAAATAAAACCAGCTCTAAATCTTTCCATAAGTTCTGTGTTACAATCTGTGCCAGTTTTCCCTAGTAATTTTCAGTCACAGCACACTAGCCCAGATACATGTTTCCTTTCCAATGGTAGGCTGTGCGCAATACCCCCCTTTAATTTAAAAGAAGACATTCTAGAACAAGGACTGACTTTTATAGCAAAACTAAAAGAAAATCCAATTCAAATTTATAACAACATTGAGAAAATTTCTGCAATAGAGAATATTCCATCCTTCTTAAACAAAATTTTAAAGATTGAATGCAGATATGTCATAGTTATATAGAAACTTATTAATGTTGAAAATAAAGAGAAAGATAAGATTTTTCTGGTGGGAATTAAAATATTCTTATTACACAATACTATATTCATAATCGAATATAGTCCACCCCACAACAACTTTTAATTACATTCTATGAATTTAGGAAAAGTAACAAAAAAGAAAATATTTTCCAGTGCATCTTGAGAAAACCATACAATCTACAAGAAAATAATGACACCATTCAGATTTTCAGATTTTCATCTCCCAGGAATGCATCTCACTTAAGAGCAGCCTGCCGTACTCCACTTTCACCATGGTACTACCAAAATTTCCAGCCTTTAGCATCTCCTGCACATCACCGGACCTCAACATTGCCTGCTTAAGATCATAACCTTGTTGTGAAAAGAGAGAGATACAGTGAAATAATTTAGTGAAAAGAGCATGTTCTAAATTTAGAAAAGAACATATTCTAAGAATCTTTTTAGTGCCACTAGTCTGTAAAAACACTAATTTTCCAATTCACTATACAAGTCTTATCAGCTCTTGAAGAGAACAATAAGAAGAGCAGATAGCAAATGGCATTGCAGAATTTCAAGTAAATTTATTTGCATGGAAGTGTAGTCAACTCACTAGGATATATTCCCAGAGGCTGGAACATCCCCAAACAAAGATGGCACGAAATACATTTACTCTAACTTTTCTGTGGGCAGTATATGTTGAAGTTTACTTTTATTTAAATGAAAAAGACCAGTAATTAATTTCAACATTTGACCAGAACTCCCTTTCTGTTATGCTTAGCAGGGAAGTTTGGAGTTTTGTACTTCCTCTGGTGGCATTTATCTGCCATTTGTTATTTTAATTTCGATCTGAAGAGAGAAACAATCAAGTTGTTGTGCCAAAAACTCAAGTACAAATTAATGTGGAGGGATTTGTAATGTCTCCATTTGAAGTCTTCAAAGGCATAATGAAGAAATGCAATTTCAGTGAAACCTCTTAAAAAAGATGTGTAAGAAAAACAGATACAAAAATGTGCATACCATTACTTAACACTACTTCTTATTGTTGATATCCACATATATGTTCTAGTATTTGTTTAACTTCTCAGGAGAAAGAACTCAAACTATCCTGAACCATTATCATGAAAAGAGATTCTCAATTACAGTTTTTATGAGAAAGGATAAACCCCTTCTATCACACTGTAAGACCTATTTAAGTACTGCTTATTTTCTCTCCCCTATTGTCTTTCACCTCTTTTTCCACCACCTATGCTCAAAATTGTTCTTGATATTTATGATAATGGTGTCTGTGCTGTCCAGCACATTTATGTTTCTCTATTTCCACCTCTCCCTATGACTAGCTGATGCCACACTACAAAGAACTGTACTGCAAAAGAGAAGACTTAGGGCAGGCCCTGGTCTTGTTTATTTACTTGGGCTGTCTTATGAAATTTTAATCTCAGTGGAGGAATATCAAGCTGCAAGGAAGATTTTTATTTATTGAATTATTTATTTATTTTTACATTTCCTCTAGAAATTAAAATAATTTTATATGTCGAATATGAGTTCATATTGTAATAAATAAAACTCTTACTTGTTTTGGCAAGAGTCTTTCTGGAAAAACGATTGAAATCTGGAAGAATTTATTTTTAGCCTGCCATCTAAACCTACATCTAGGCTGTTACATGCCAGGAGGCATGCACTTCTTGTAGAATCTCAGGGTATGAATTTGATTGATATTCTATCAAATACAACACCACATTGAATCTACCCCTTACGGTTGAGCACATTTCATGTTAACTGATCTACACATTTCTCTTACACTACAGTACAAGACTACTAGAAAGACATTTTCTTAAAGCAGCATTTTTCTAAATGATGTTATTAAAATGTATAAAGCAATTCCTTCAGCCTTGTTAGCTAGACAAGCTATTCTTAAGATTAAAACCAAGAAAGAGTAAATTTACTAAAAAACTGGTCTGGAAGCAGATTTGACTTTTACACCTGGTTGCACAGTAGTTTTTTATGTCACCTTCAATGATTGTCTCAACTATGGTAAATTTTTCCCTGTGTATAAAATATGGATTACAATTCCTTATATCTTTGCAATGTAAGAATTGAGATCCTGTCTTACAATGAACCCTGCACATTTCAAGCTTTGTTCAAGGCTGACATCTATCCCACTTTTTACTTAGGAGATACGGAACAGTTTAGAGAGTATCTTACAAAATTTAGCTGAAGGGATGTGTTTTAATTCTTTTTCCATATTCTCTTTTTATTTCATGAGCTACATAATCTTTAACTCCTTTTATGCTTCACTGATAATAAAGGAAAATTTGAGCAGAATTTTTGAACTCTGTATAGTGTTCTAGACTGACTTTATGTAGGTGACTTGTGACATTTTCAGCAGTCTCCAATCTCAATTAATGTTGGACATTGTAATTTGGACACTAAAAGTTATTGATTACTGAGTTTCTTTACACAACTGAACATGTTCTATGCTTTTGAGGAACTAAGTCCAGCTCTTCTACTTTCTATTTTAATATTACTTCTAGGCTATTCATAAATGACATAATCTATCTCATCCCTAGACTTTTGAAATGTGGAAGAATATTCAGTTTTTACAGACCTGTGTAACTTAACTTTAATAAATCTGTTTACTCTCAGTGTAGGAAAGGAATATATAAAAGATAGATACGTGAACAAATTTTTCACCAGTACTGTGGCTTAGTGCATGCTGTTTGATCAGTGCCTGCCTACAGAGGTGCTGTAACAGAATCACTCTGACTCTGTGTCATGTAGGACTGCCTATGTCTTATTTCTTTCATGTATGTAACACTGATCAGGTTGTCACAATGTCCCTGATCACAAAGATACTCACTCATGCTTCAAGACCACTAAGACTGCCAGTCTGGTAGAGATCTGAGGCTTCCAGGTTACAGAATCAAGACAGAGATGCATACAAGAAAGTTAGAGGAAATAAAGCTTCTGTAATTTAAGCAAAATTTCAGTCAAATGTAGGAAAGAAAATAAAAATAAGTGGATAAAAATGAAGCATTAAGTTTTGAAACATATTTGGCAGTTTGCATTAGAAGAGAAACCTTTCTTAGAAAACATAATCATTTTTATAGTGTGCCTTTCAAGGTGAGCTTCTATTGTGTGGTAATGGCAGATTTTGACTGCTACATACTCCTTGTGTTTCCTACCTCTGCAATAAGAAACATGGAAAGTTTTATTTGCTGATTTTTTTTTTCTTAAATAAACGTCAGTAAAGTACACCTACAAAACAGACCTAATGAAATCTCATGTCCAAAGCAAAATATAGCAAATGTTAATGAGCCCCTTTGTCAGGAAATGACAAAGTCTCTCTATTTTGTGAGAGGTACAAGAAAATCCATTACAGGGTCAAGCTCAAGCCATGCTCTTGCTCAGAAAGAGAGTTATTTTACTTCAAGATTTTAGTCAGCTGTACAGCTTGTTCATCTACCAATGTAAGTAAACCTCACTGAATAATTAATGTTCAGCCTTGATACAATGGAGACGGATGCATATTTGCCCAAAGCAAACATGTCTACTCTTTGGGATATGGCCTAAGAAATTTTTATTTTAATTTGGAGAGTAAATATAGCAAAACATGCATACCTGCAACTTTTACCAACAAATGGATAAAGCAAGCTTTATTTATGCAGAACTTTGAAAAATACTTATCACCTTTTGAGTTTATGGCAGTAGCTTATAGTCTTCTTTATCTTTTCTTCTAAATACTCCAGTTTTGCCACTCCAAAGGATAATATATTCCTCTGAAAAGGCTGACTAGAAAAGCCATGAGAATTTATTCTATCTGAAAATTCAAAAACCTTTACAGAATATCAATTCCATTTGGATGGAAGTTTCAGCTTTTACCCTTCAAAATTCTTTCAAAGAAACAGCTTTCTTCTCTTATGTTCCTGTAGATATGGATATACCATCATGAATTTATATTTATATGTGGACTTTTAGTGTTTAAATGGCTTTTTTTCAGAAAGGCATTAAGAGCCTTTAACCATCAGAAAAGGAGAAAAACAGAATTAGCATTAATTAAATGGAATAAAGGAAAACAAAAAAAGTAACATTTATTATACAAAATGGCTTCCAAAGAACTATGACTTTATCTATGCCATACAGAAAGGGCAATTACTGACAAAAAGCATTCAGTGGAAAAAAAACTAAAAATGATCTGTCTTCATACAAAATACACTGCATAATGGAAGTTGTTAATTATGGTATTATGGTATTAAGTAATCCTCATTTATTTATTTATGTATTTATTTCAACCATATAATATATGCTTTTATTCCATCATTTATCTTCCCACTTTTTTAAATAAACAAATTGTGTTGAATGTAGCTGTATTCAAGCTAATTTGATACTTGTTTGCTTTGTCTCCATCACAATCATAGAATCATAGAATAACAGAATGGATTGGGTTGGAAGAGACCCCAAGAATCATCATGTTCCAACCCCCCTGTCAAACGGCCACTAACCTACAGATCTGATACTGCCTCTCTGGGCAGTCTGTTCTAGTACCTCACTACTCCTTCCATAAAGAACTTTCCCCTAACATCCAATCTAAACCTTCCCTCCTTGGGCTTAAAACCATTCCCTCTTGTCCTGCCACTGTCTACCCTCATAAGAAGTTGATTCCTTTCCTGTTTATAATCCCCTTTTGAGGTCTCCTATGAGGTAGGAGCCCCTATGAGGTCTCCTCATAGCCGTCTCTTATCCAGGCTGAACAAATCCAGCTCACTCAGCCTGTGTCCATGGAGGGGAGCTCCAGCCCTCTGATCATCTTTGTGGCCTTCCTCTGGATCCTCTCTAACAGCTCCACATCTTTGCTGCACTGGGGGCCCCAGACTTGGACTCCAGATGAGGTCCCACAGGGGCGAAGAAGAGAGGGACAATCACCTCCTTCTCCCTGCTAGCCACCCCTCTTCTGATGGAGCCCAAGATACCATTGGCATTCCAAGCTGCAAGAGCACACTCCTGACTCATGTTCAGTTTTTCATCCACCAGGACCCCCAGGTCCTTCTCCTCAGGGCTACTCTCAAGGAGTTCTTCTCCCAGTCTGTATACATATCTGGGATTACTCTGACCCATGTGCAAAACCTTGCACTTTGCTATGTATGTCATACCTCATGAGGTTCACACAGGTCCACCTTTCAAGTTTGTTGAGGTCCCTCTGGATGGAATTCCTTCCTTACCTTGTGTCAACCGCATCACTCTGCTTGGCGCCATCAGCAAATTTGCTGAGGATGTCACTGATGTGACCATCGATGTCACTGATGAAGATGTTGAAGAGCAATGGCTCCTAGACAGAACCCTGATAGACACCCCTTGTCACTGGCCTCCACCTGGACATAGTGCCATTTGACACAATCCTCTGTCTATGGTCTTCCAAACAATTCTGTATCCATCAAAAAATCCACCCCTCAAATCCTCATCTCTCCAGGTAAAGATAAGGATGTGGCGGGGGATGATGTCAAAGGCATTGCACAAGTCCAAGTAGATAACATTGGTCGCCTTCCCACTGTCCACCGTGGTTGTCACCCCATCACAGAAGGCCATCAGATTGGTCAGGCATGACCTTCCCTTGGTAGAGCCATGCAGGCTATATTGTATCACCGGCTCATCCCTCTTGTACTTCAACACGTCTCCTAGGAGGATCTGTTCTATGACCTTCCCAGGCACAGAGGTGAGGCTCACCAGCTTGGAGTTCCTTGGGTCCTCCTTCCTCCCTTACTTGTAAATGCGAGTGACATTTCCTTTTTTTCAGGCCCCAGGGACTTTGCCCAACAGCCATGATTTTACCAATATGTTGGAGAGTGGCTCAGCAATCATATCAAGCAGCTTATTTAGGACCCTGAGATGACTGTCATGTACACATTCAGCCTCATGAGGTGGTCTTGGACTTGGCCCTTAGAGCAAGGGGGATTTACTCCCCTAAGTAAAGGGGATAAGGCATAAAGCAATTAGTTAAAATCAAGTTCGTGGAAGTTTAGTAGTCAAGAATACTGTTTGCTGGAATTGCTTTGAAGGTTTCAGTCACTGAAGGCTGGATATTAAGTTAGAATGTCGATAAGCTCCTAACTGATCTCCCTGAAAGCTTCTGAAGAGTTGAAATAGAACATTACAATCTATCCAAGAGCAAAATTTGGAGCCAGACAAAATGTCAAGAAGAAAGCAACCATTGACACCACATGTCTCTTTGAAAGTGCTCGGCCCTTTGACATAACATTAGGCATGACTGTACATTGCATTACTGTAGCACAGTAAAACATTCCAAAATTTGTGACAAGGGAGATGAAGATAAAAAAAATGGTAAGATTTGACAATGTTCACAACAGCTCCAAACTAGTCCCTGATTTAAGATGCCAAGCTTTTAGACCTGTCATAGAGATTGGGGCATATGCTTTCCTGAATGATAAATCTAAGAACCTGACAAGAACATCAAATTCTCTCTGCAAGAATTCTATCCACAAGGCAGAAGTAGGAAGATCACATTGTTTATAGAGTTGTTAATAAATCTAATATAAAGTTTGATGTTTTTACCAGAATACATATTGATCACAATTAGTTCACTGAAGTTTCAGCTGGGAGAGTCAAGGTCACAAAACTTGTCCTTTCGAGCACCGAGTTACGTCAATACCCTATTTCAACAAATTCATTTGAATAAATATTGTTCTGCTTAAGTTGAGTGAGAGTTGGAAGGAAAATCTTTTGCTGTTTGGTTTCTTTCACATACTGACTTTTTTTTGCGGCTGGGTGCTGCCAGTTCATTTTTGTCAGCTTTTCATGACAGTCAAGATAGCCTATTCTGGTGAAACTGCAAAAAAGCAAAAGGAAAAGACAATGTCTGATAACACCTACCTACACTGAGTAAGTCATGTAAAATGTTCTCAAATTGACACACTATCTGAGAGCTCTGAAACCAAAGAAAGCTTGACATATGCCTGCAGGTATTAAACCCACACACTAATTCCAAGCTTTTGATTTCCTTTCATTTCTACTTTAGAAATGCTGAAGGAGTTCATGATTAGGATAGATACTAAGGCCTTGTTTTCACCAATTAGCTGCTGTCAGAACTAATATGCATTGTTTGCTGAATTACAGTCTACCATTTCAAACAATATTAATATTACGTGTCTGGATTTTTCCTTATAGTAATGCAAGCCTTAAATTAGGCAAAAAGTTAGGCATCCTAGGGGACGAATGAGAAACATAAGGTTAGAGATCTGGTAGGACTGCAGAAGGGAAGTGATCTGGAGAGCAGATCCTGAAGATCTTCTCAGCAGAATGGAGATAATAAGAAGGCATGTGTCTTCAGAGATGAGAGTGGCAAGTCTGTAGGTCTGGGGGAAATATGGAGACCGGGATAAGATCTGGTGTGTTTAATGTAGTTGATATTTACTGACAGGAGCACATAATGGCAATGATGGACCTATGGATGCCAAGAAGAGCCAGGAAAATAAATAGTTTTCTAAAGATTGCGTTACCTAAGCCAGACAGTCATATTTTAATGCCTTACACCTAGCTAGCACAGTGATGCCAAAGAAAGCCAGATTCTTGTATTTCACTTGTGGTTTTGCTGCAGCAAAAATTTAGCACAGGTTTGTTTGTGAATCTTCTTATGGTCAGAAATAATTTTTAAAATATATAGATTTTTCTTGTTTGATTCCATTACAAATGTAAATGAACATCTTTCCCAAGGAAGTAAAAGAATCATGATTTACAGCAACATTCTTATTGAACCAAAAAGAGATCTTATGTCCAGAATTATATTTTTACATGAAGATGAAGCTAAAATGGCTGTTATTTGTCCAGATATTAATCTGTTGTTTTTTTCTTTTTTTCTCAAAGTTGTAGGACACAGAATATCAGACTTTAAATTATTTGCAGCCTGTATATGTTCCCCTCTCAAAAGCATTGTTATATTTTCAGAAACTTCCTCTGATACTCTGCCATCACTTAATGCACTGTTTTCCAACAACACAGAACTAGGAATATTGAACTTGATTACAAAGTCACAGAAGAGTCCTTGTCCTTAAGATATAATAATCTTACCGTATCTAGGGTATACTGTATCTTGTCAAATGCAGCTACGAATGCTTAAGCATAATTAGAAACTAACTACAGAAAAACTACATTTATTCATTCCTGCAAGTTCCTATCATGTTTTTTCCACCGTTGATCTCAACAAATACACTACATTGAATGTACTGGGATTGTTTTTTTGACACTGATATATTTATGTACAGTGTATGCTTATGACTAATCAGTGTGGAGGACTGAGTGTTAAATGATCAAATTACAAGAAAGAACAATTTAAAGATTTTTGTTACAGACTTCAACTATTCTGAAGTTTGAAAGAATTAGTCAGGCATCTCAGTACAACTCTCCAACAACAGAATATGACTGCCACAGAACCACATATGACACTTGCGCTGTACTTCCTTTCAGTAGTACTACACTTACCGACTTCTTTATGGCCTTTATTATCCTTTACATTTACCTTCTTCAAGAGTCTGTTTTCCACCACTCTTAAAGTTTTCTTAAAGGAGAATCCAAGCAATCAAAAGAGCAGTCTTCTTGTAAGAGACCAATAGGGAGGATTTATTTATATCAATTGCTTGTTCCCAAGAAATAGCATAGGGAAAAAAAAAAAAGCTTGTGGTGTACTGCATTCTTTTACTACCCTGAAAAATTATTCGCTATAGAAATCAGGCCCTAATGACAGCTCAATGCAGCAAAGGACGCAATGTCTCCCAGTACACAAAGGAGGAATTTGCATTCTTTACAGCTTGTATGCCTTAACAACACAATACTGGACAAGAAGTATATAGCTCCCGCAAAAAAACAGAAAAACACTGAGGAATATTATCTAGTACCAATTTTGTCATAGTTCTGGATACTGTCCATCAACAGGAATTGTGTGGAAGAGGAAATACTATAACCACTTTAATTAAAAGTTTGTAAGAGATTTTAAGATTTGAAAAGATTAAATGTTAGATGTCATATACCAGCAGGCATGGGCTTGTTATAGAAGAAAGAATAAAGTGTCTGGCTCACTTTACCCCTCTGTGCCACAAGAGCCTGGGCAGCCACATTTCTCCCCTTTTACCTGTTATACAGCAATAAAACATGAAAAATGTTCTACTCCCTGTTTACTCAATGCGCAGTATTTTTCTGTCTTATAGACCTGTTTTACAAGAGAAAGTGTATCCTGTTTAGCATGATACCTAGAAGCCAGGAAAGTGCTTAAATGTCAAAACCCCTTGTTTCAGAATTTATATTATAAAGTTATTCCATACCTATACGGCTCCCGTGAGTTAAAAGCCATTTACTTCTTATGCTGAAGCACAGTCATTTGAATGTGCTCACAGTGGTGAAACAGTGCTGAAGAAAACACTATGCTGTAGTTCAAACCACCTTACTATGGCTGTGACTTGATTTAAAAAGTGCTATTTTCCAACCCTCAGTGGAAGCAGCAGTAAGGTACCTGTAAGGCTAACATCAGGTTGGGCATGACGCTAGGCCTACAGCAGGGCCTGTAGACAAACAGGACTGTGGGAGCCGCAATGTGGCTTTGCTGTTGCGTTTCTGGGTGCAGACAGATGGCCAAAGTGGCTGAGGTAGGGTCCTGGGTGGAGGACTTTGGGGAAGTCCTGTGAGAATCTGTCCTCAGGAACTTGCTGCTCGATGCTATTCACTCCTCAGTACTCGCGTCCTTGGAGTACCCTCAGCACCATGAGGAAGAAGCAAGAAAAAGAAAAAAAGTGAGGATAAAATTACTTATGTAACAGTGATTTGTTATTAGTAATGGCACAGTAATCTACAGATTATTCATTAAACTATTCCCAGTTGTTTTCATTACACAGTTTTAAATTATGGATGAGTACTTAAGGTGTAACTACTAGGAAGTCCCTTATTTCTCTTACCTCTCCTAAGTGAAGGCCACAGACATATCAAAGCTCCATTCTCCAGCAAGCTCCCCTCTCCCTGCATCACAGAGGACTATCCCTTTGGTAGCTCTTGGAAATTAACTGCCTTATTTGATTGACACAGCACCTTATTTTGTCATTTTTTTTTCTTAAGTTGATTGCTTAGCAGCTTTTCCACTTGCAGAGGTATATCTGGAGCTACACAGGCTCTGTAGCTTTCAAAATCTGAGGTTTAGCCTGTCATTATTTCAGTGTTGGTATGCTTAGTCCTGTCTCCAAATCCCATTCTCATGAAAAGCATTATAAATATATGTATATACTTTTTTCTACTCTGTGACCAGTCTCCCTCCAAAACTGATGTTTAAGAGGCTTCATACCGAAAGTTAATTATTCCTACTGGGATTATGACTGCCTATGTCTGCCTTACTATACATTGGGATATTAAATGATAAAATAATTCACTGATCTTAGTCTACAGAGTCTACATAATATAATACTTAAAGAACATCTTCATATTTTTACTCCTTCCAGGAATTTCTTTGCAAATATTCCATTGTCTGGGGCTCCCAGGAGTGGTAGCCTTGTATGCTATGTCTTGGACTGACAGTTATGACTTACTTGCTAGCAGTCATCAGAATTATGCACAGATCCAGGCCAGAACACTATCAAAAATGTGTTTAACAACAAAGAATAGAATTAGTTCAAGCAAAAGACATGTCTGAGATTACATTTTAAGTTAGTAACCCCCCAAATTCTATCATATTCCATCATTGTTTTGTTTGTTTCTTTCATTATTTATATGTCTGTATCATAAACATAATTCATAGCATTCTCTGGATTTTAAATGCTTGCTGATAGGTAAGGGCAAAAATATTATTTTGATTCAATATAGCATATTACTTAATAAGTGAGATAACCAAATGTGGAATTTTTCCACAGCCATTACAACCTCAAAATTCTAGTGGTTCCGGATAAAGGAAATATTTTAAAATAGTATGTTACCGTTGCATCCTTTAGGGAACATTGAATAGTATTTGTTAACTTTTCACAGTGCAGTCTAAAGACACCTACATAAAATTCCTTTGTAATGTTGTTATTAAATTGTATACAAATTCTGATCAGTTTTTCTTTCATGAGAGCCCTGTTTAAACTGGCTGTAGAATTTCACCCATTTTTTATGAGGGTGTTCCATGCAGCAAGATTCTAGTTCAGGAAGAGAATATACTCAGAAATGGCTGTCAGCCTTGAAAACAGAGTATGAATAGTTGAAAATCAGCTATGATGGTCATAGCCAAGATATCCTACTGGTCTTTAAGTGTTTCATTTTATTTCAAGACTCTTCTCTGTCTATCTTTTTGTTTAGTACCCTTGGCAGCCACTGGATTTGCTGTTGTCTACAATATTAAATCTCCACAAACATTTATTATTGTACTTTGGTAAAACAAGCAACTTATGTGGACTACTTCACGTCTGTAAAAACCTAATGGAGTAGTATCAGTGGTACCCCCTGTGAAGTGGAATATACATCTTATAACTCTGACAATTACTCTATTTTCTTTGAAAGCTTCTTTATTCAAAACATATTTTCTCACTGCCTTAACGAAATAACTGCTTGGCTACTTAGTATCTCACAGTAAGTGTCACATCTTTTGCCAAGGAAAGAATTACCATATTGCAAAGATAAATGATAAAGATCTAAAGCAAGTCCAAGGCAAAATGCCAAAAACATTTGAAATTAAAAAGCTGTGAATCAGCAATATGAACAACACACTGACACACAGAAATAATTAGAGGAATTTGTTTTGTTTAGAACAAGGAAATCACTTTGCAGTGATATATGATGTAATTAATTCTTTTCAGAAGCTGTTACATTACAGGTGCCAAAGTACAAAAATAACTAAGAATTACCATCTTTGGCTTCATGCTCCACCTTTAACAAGGGGTTACAGATTTATATCTAACACATCCCAATAGCTTGACAGTGTGACTTCTTGTTACTTAGAAAGCTATGGTCATTTTTAAAAAGATAAGCAAGGTTCTTACTTGGAACCATAAAGTATCAATCAAGGTAATACTGTTCTGTTCTGTATTAGTAATAATACTTTTTTTTATTTCACCAATCAAGTAAAATTTTGTTACCAGAAGACTATCTGACTGTATGTAATCTTAAAGTTAGTCTGCATAGCTATATTATTTTCAAGTTTGAAAGACTTTAATTGAACTGTACATTAACCCTTTACTTACTTAATTTTTATGAACTATTTAAATTTTTTTTTTCTGTAGATGATTCTTTCATAGTTGAATAAAGCTGTTAAATGAAACATTCAACCTGAATTCAATCATATTATCTCAATGTCATAACTTTCCAAGGCATGTACAATTTTCATTTAACTATGAATATTAACACATCAGTGTGTAAACATATAATTATCTTTCCTTCTTGTCTAGCATCAGAATCAAATATAATTTATTCTTTAAAAAAATGCTTTTTCATGTAATATTTGATTGTTTTGTTTTCCCACTGCTGTGGTAATGTTGCATCTCAACACACAAAAGCAGTAGTCTACTGTGTTATGAGAAAAATTTCACAGCTAACAGACTGCAAGGCAGGAGGAGATTCAAAGGTCACATGAAATTTAGTAGAGCTTTCAGATTAAGCTGTATTTCTGCTACTGTCACTGTGCAAATGAAGAAGATATGGTGAAAACTGCTGATGTTTGCAATACTATTTAGATTACATTTTGCTTTGAAATACAATACACTTGGCCAAATCCAGCAACATAAAAAGAATGGCAGAGAAAATATATTAAAGCTAGTAAAAGAATGGGTCCAAACAATGAATTATCATCATTTGATGTTCAGTGATTCACAGGACTAATAATTAAAGTAGTTTTCCTTATTTTGCCATCTAAATTTCCTCAAAATGTGTGGTTTTCATATGTAATTCTTATTGTGTTTTGAAGTTTAGCTTTCCCTTTTTATTTTTAGAAATGAACAGTAAGAAAAAACAAACTGCATGGACATCATACATTAAGGAAAGTGGAATGCAGCCTGCAAATTAACTTTTAAAGTAATTCTGCTGAGCTATAGGAAATAGTTAATGCAGTAATTGTGATTTGATATATTCTCCTTGCTCTGAAACAAACTTATAGGTATATCAGAATGGAAGCTGTATAGATACATTAGTTGAAAACATTAATTAAAGGAGAATTTTCCATATATCTTCAGGATTGTGACTGAAGAAACCCACAGGGGTTGGATTTGACTCTTTGAATAATCATCTTCTAAAATCAAAGAAGGTTCAGTTATGAGGGGCAAGACCAATGTGCTCATAAAGCTCAGAGAATAATGTAGGCTATGATTGAGGCAGGTTACCTCATCATGAGGGGTAGAAGGGAGGGTGTCTTTTGTTGTTTTTTTTGTTAAACAGCTACCAACAGCTGAGTGGATTTACTGGTGGTTTAAATGTTTTCCCCTGAGTTCATTAGAGGAGTGTGAAAATCAGAGTTAGCCAGACCAGCATCAGGGAAATGAATTTGCGGATCAGCCCAAAACAGAACATAAAAAATTAAACATATATCAAAAAAGAGCAATGAACTTGAGTTGTTTTCAATTTATGTATTCCTTCCCAGTGACTGGGGCTGTCCAGCATCATGATATTGAGCATAGAGAGACCGCTAATACACAGTGATCCAACTGCATATTGCAATTGCTGTATTGTGTTTGTACAGTGAGTTCAGTACAACTCTATATCACTTTTCTAAATCAAAATTCTATGTAACATCACATATCGTCTAATAAACTAATTGTATATTAAACACTGCACACAGCATGCATGGAATTTCTTTTAGAAAAGAAAGTAGTCAGAGACTATTGGACTTTGACAATTATTTACAATAAGAAGTGTCAGAATGTTGCATAGTACTTTTAAGACCATGAATCAGAGTAGCAAAAAACGTTGTGAATAACATTTTGTTGTTTTGTTAATGAGTAATTATGTATATGACACTGCGTCCATCATTTGTCACACTGACTATGTGTGATTCATTCTTGGATATGTATATTGTTAAAAACATATGTTTTTTTCTTCCATGGCCTGTCTTTAGGTCTTTCAACCCTCAGGGTGGTAGGGGGAAAAAAAAAAAGCTATGACAGGAAAGTTTTCCATACATGTCTATTAAGAGTATGATATGGATGTAGGAACATGTTTTTTATATGATACATGTTTACTATACTATATTTTCAAAAACAAAGTCATGTTAAATGGCATTATGACAAAGATACGCTGTAAGGTTAGAATCAGAGTGTAGGCTGAGTTTGAGAATACTGATCTTTAAATAGATATATATATGTATTTAGTACAGTATTGGCATGTGAAAAATATTACCGTGATGTTAGATGGCATTTGAAGAGTAATCTTGGGACTCATTATGAGGTTTAGGTAATGTTTGTGATGTATGAAGATGTGGTATGTTGCTGGAGGGGTTTTATTTAGTAATGTATCTCAGTCACTATGGATAGCAAATCAGTGGACCTTGGGTGGTATAGAAATCAGATGCACGAGTTTTCTTAAAAGATACAATACAGAAACAAAAATCTGAATTATACTTCCCTTCTTCAGATACAGATTGTCTCATGCTGAAGTTTCCTATTGATTTTAAAGATAAAAACATTATGCTCGCACAGATAAACTTTAAGCAGCTGAACTCAGAACACTTCCTTACTATGAAATTAAGTTCTGTAGATTTGCATCCAAGCTTCACAGGTTCTATTTCATCAAACAAGTACAGATGGCAGGGGATTTTCTAGGTTAACAATCACGTTCCTATGCCTCTTCTATCTCGGGTGTAAATTGCTCGTAAGTCTGTCTACTGGTCTTTTCAAAAGATTTTAAAAGTAGAAAAGATGATATATTTAGAAATTATTTTAAAATAACACTCCTGTGGAAAAAAAATATTATTCTGATTCGTTATTTAAAACAGCTATTGATATAAAATGATACCGAGAAAGTGCCATTGCTTTGTCCCCAGTACAGACCCACAAAGGTCACAATTACAAACGTTGGCCACATTGTGTGATAGCCTGAAGGGTCTTATTTTCTAAGCACTGGGATTAAGCTATAAGAGAGACTTCAGTCGAGTCATTTTGAGGCACCTTTGGGGAGTTTGGAGTAAATGAAGTTGCTTAAGCAGATATAGCTATGCCGCTTACTATTAGCAACCATTAGTGTGACAGAATTTGGCCTGAAATTCCCCAAAAAAGCAATTCTAGGGTAATGACTGCATTTACATAGCTTGGTGTCATTTAATAAAGATTTTCAGTTCCTAGAACCTGGCATATTTAAACACAAATTTTGATTTCATAGATGCAACACTTTCTGCAAATTATTTGGAGGATAGGGAACATTTGTGCTTGCTAAATTAATGCATCAAACCCCTTATATGTGCAGAGCTCAGAGGTTTGGCAGAAAGCCTACAATATGGTAATCCTTGCTGATCTTTTTTTTGTATCTCTTTATATCAGTGTCATTCCAAACTGTTCCTTGCAATTTACCTGTCAGAGTGCAATTTTGCCAAGAGAAGTCCTGTACTCTATGGTAGGAAGGAGTCAAAGGGCACCTCCCAGATGGTGTGAACAGAAACTGTGTTAGAACTGCTTACTTACATGAACCAGAAGTAGAAATGCTGTTTGTGTTCCACTCACGTGAGAATTACATGTCTTCGTTTTTTCATCTTCAACGGATTCTATTCAGGAAGAAGGATTATTTTTATAATCTTCTATCTTTATTAATGTATGAAGATGTTTTTCCTTAGGACTGGGAATAGATTTTCCCTTTGTTTTTAGAGATGTTGATTCAGACAAGGCAGGGCTTCAGAGAGTTGATATTAGGATAGTTTGACTTATATATATACATATATACACACACATGTTTTTAACCATTAAATACAAAAGTTTTCATCAAGTGTAATTGCTCTCATTGAGTCTGAATCAGTGTTGAGAGATGAACAGTCTTACCTGAGCCACAAATCTCCTGCTAACCAAAATCAATTAGAAGAACAAAAGTGACCTGAATTATGAGCTGACCCCGCTAAATAGGACTTGTGTGACCAGCAGCAGATTTCAGTTATTGGATGATCTCTAGGATTCGATTAATGCTTTACAATTAGTTATTGATTTAGTCAACTTCCATACATCATTCTTTTGTCTTTAAACTCAAAGGTCTTGCCATTCTAACTGCCCAGTTGTTGTACATCTAGACTTACTCCCAATTCTAAATGTTTGTTGTTTTTTTTTTCCCAGCATGATGCATCCTCTCACCCTGAATGACTTTTCTTATAATAACCCAGTAAAGAAAACAAGATAAAGGAGGTAACAGCTGGAACAGAGTTTATAGAGTACATAGAGTTAAGGATATATTGGAGAAATTAAGTTAAGTTCTTTTAAATTAGAATCAAAGTTTTCAGTTTTTCAGAGGTATACTCTCAATGAGCAGAAGTATGTAGGTAGTTATGCCTCCTGTAAAATGCAATTTTTACACAGTCACTACCATTAGTGTTGCAGTTGTTAAACGACTGTGCCCTTCTCCATGGGTAGTTAATCGACAAAACCATCCCTCATCCGGGAGGGGCCAATTCACCACACAGACCCTGTATAAACGTGTGGCAAAAGGGCATTTATTTTTACATGACGTCCCTTTATATACTAGCTCTGCTTATCCAATAGCTGAGCAGGGGAGGGCCTGATGCGTCACATCCCATCTCCTCAGAAATGCCTACTACAACACATTAGCTATGCATTTTTACCTGTGATGAACAATAGCTTAAATGCTGCACTTGTAAAAATCTGCGTGGACATATGGAATGTGGTTTGTCTTTTAAGTCATTGTCACCAATGCTGAAATGCACCACCCACTGCATCACTGTGCTCGCATCCACTGTTTTGTTTCCATAAAGGCATTTGGCAGGTGTCAGTGAATGTCAGTGGGAGCCATTTTTTCCTTATGGAAGAATTTCGTTACACACCTTTGTTTCATACCTCCATTTTGTCAGAATGTTCCTCTGCTGCTGTATATTACATGGCAACAAAACATAAGAAAATACTGACAGAAAGATTCAACTTCTACTGCCATACCACCACAATCTATCTGCTTCTGATACTGTGGACCAACATACTAAAATAGGAGGCACTGCTTTCGGAGCAGCCCTCGTACTTGCTCTTGTGGATACCATTCTGTAGTGAAGTCCAGGGGCAGCACATTCAGATGTAAATGAAAAAGAATGGATACAACTGTGAGAAAGATTACTGTACTGAACTGCATTTTGAGGTCTTTCTGAAGTCTATGGACAATGATGTTTCATACAATAATAAAACAAGTTACTGCATGGCACAGCACAGTTTTAGTAGAATTGTTACTGATGTATTGTACAAGTACTGAGAGGTGTTTTGCAAAAGAAAGGCAGAGCCAGACCTGTCATTTTTCCCAGCTGAAGGTCTTGAAAGTAATTTTTCACTCACAGTTCTTGAAAGCTGTGACAACTCTTTGCTCTGGAGTAAGTGAATAATAGTAACGAGCAAGCTAAAAATACTACAGTGAAATTGGTGAATACTGAAAAAAAACACAAACTAGCAGAGGGGTTCGCTGATCCCTTTTTTCATTTGTTATTCTAACAACTGAAACAGCAATATGTGCCTAGAAAGTAACAAGTATTGTCTTGATTAGACTGATTAGAAGACCTGAAAGAGCAGCCTTTTTAGCAAAAAGAATTCAAGCTAAGGTAAGTATATGCTGTATCTTAAACGGTTACTATATGCATGGGTAACTCAGGACAGGAAAGTAGGAGAAAAAGGCCTTGGCATTATCTGTCCATTGTGGTGAAGTGAGGGCTGACAGCTCCCTGGGGTGGAATTGCTTAGGAGAGGCAGTAGGATATTTCCAATGCTGGGGCAGCAGGGCAAAGCCTGGCAGACAGTGCACAGGGCAGGATGTGGTGCACTGCCTTTTGGGTTTGTCAGTAATTTTACACTTAATTGCCATAATTGCACCACTTGTCTTAGTGAGATTAAACATATCCCATAGTGTATAAGCTCATTTTTCTCAAGAAGAAATCTGTATTCCACCTTTCCATTCATTCCTGTGGAGCAACTGGCGACCACTTAATTTTTATGTATTACTAACTGATTGCATGAATTCTACCTTTGTCATTTCTTCATATAATGTGAAAGGTTTAAGTGATTTACTAACTAAATGAACCCAGTAGTTTATCATAACAAAGTATAATGACGTGTGATTTTAAATGACGATGCTGTTTTCACAAACAATTAGTGTTAAATTTCTCTACCACCCTTACTTTATATTTTCATGTTTAGAAGTGGAAAACAGAAATTGAAAATTACATATCTAGGCAGACTGATGTGGTAAATAAACATGAAATAATTTTTGAACATTTGACGTAAGTTATCATAATAGAAAATAACTGTAAGCTGTTATAAGCTTTAATAGATACACAACTGAAATGTTTATCAAGGTACTTGAGAGAGTGATATGCCAACAAGATTACTTGTTTATTGATTTAATCAAATAACATGCTAGATTTGGCAGCGCAACATGGATTACTTGTATAGAACTTCTGAAGCAGCAACCTTAATGCTTATTTTGAAAACAGTTTTAGAGCTGAGGGTAAGATATCTCAGTAAATGTAACAATAATTTAATCAGATTTTTAAACATCTTGCATGAAATTGCTACTTAAAAGGTGTTTCTATTTAAGAAGTGAATGAGAAGATGATTGTAACACTGATCAAGGCTTTTCAAAAGGCAGTGAGAACAATATCTGCTGATTTTTTTTCCCCTGTATCTTAGTGATTTTTTTCTTTCAAGCTTAATGCTTTCATCTATATTTTTCCTCATCTTTTGTAGTATTAGTGAAATGTTTGAACACCTTTCAAAAAGCCCTGTGGGCACACAGAATTGACCTAGTTTCTGCCAGAAACTTGAATCTAAATGTTCACTGCCTGCACGCGTATCTTTACAATTTGAACTTCATCCCTTAACTCAGAAATTGTAAGGACAGGCAACCCACTTGAATAATTTAAAAAATAAATGAAAAACAAAAACAAAACTTCCAGTACAAAAAAGACAGGGATCTCTTGGAAAGAGTCCAGTGGAGGGCCACAAAGATGGTGAAGGGCCTGGAGCATCTCCCCTATGAAGAAAGGCTAAGTGAACTGGGTCTGTTTAGCCTTGAGAAAGGCTTGAAAACTTGAGAAAAGACTGAGAGGGGACCTGATCCAGGTCTATAAATACCTGAGGTGTGGGGGGCAAAGTGACAAGGCCAGAGTCTTTTCAGGAGTGTGTGGAGACAGGACAAGGGGAAATGGCCAGAAGCTGGAGCATAGGAAGTTCCGCACGAATGTGCGCAAGAACCTCTTTATGGTGAGGGTGACGGAGCACTGGAACAGGCTGCCCAGGGGGGTTGTGGAGTCTCCTTCCCTGGAGATATTCAAGACCCGCCTGGACACCTACCTGTGCGACCTGGTGTAGGGAACCTGCTTTGGCAGGGGGGTTGGACTTGATGATCTCTGGAGGTCCCTTCCAACCCCTACAATTCTGTGATTCTGTGATTGAATTATCTTTTCTATTGAATTAATGTCTTTCGGAGTTTGAGGTGTTATTTTCTGAAAAGTTTTGTTACATTGACAATATTCAAGACTAATGTAAAATTGCATATATATTTTGTAGTTCAGGATATAAATATTTTGAAATAGTATTTCTCTAATATTAAATTTCTGAACATTTTGATCCCCTAGTAGGATTACTCCCCAAAATTTGTACAAATAAATCTAAGCTAATTCAGATTTTCCAAACACCAAAAAATGATTCCAAATGATCAGAATATTTTTCAAAAATATCCTCTCTGCTTTTCCTTATGCCATTCTCAAGGAGATTACTTTCTTAATTCTTTTCTTTGGGGCAGAACATTTTACACACAATTATCTGTATTGTACTCAGCAATGCCTTTCACAGCATTCTTCCTCTGGATTGTTATACTAAATCTCCAGCCAGTGGTTTAGCTTCATTTTGTAACTTTCTTCTCCTTTCCGATGTACTATACAAATTTATATCTGATTGTACCCGCCATTTTCCTCTCACCACTTACTTCACCATTTGTGGCTCTCGTCTTTAGGCTTTTCTTTCCTGCACGTGGAACATTCACTGTATCTCTAAATTGATGATCACTGTTAATCTTTCCAAATTTCCCTTCATTTCCAAGGTCTTTATCCCTCTTCCATCATCCTAAAATTATACCTTTGCCATTCTCCATTGGTGCTGTTCTACTATGTTCTACTACAATCAGTTTTGGTAGGAAAGTAAATCTGAAGTCAGAGAACTGGGATTCTGAAGACATAGGTATATTAGGATGTTTTTCAGTTTCTGGTATGACTTATACTTTTCTGTACCTGTCTGAGTGGTAAATCTGCTTTAGAACTAAAACTGAGTACAATTTTATAAGTTGCAAAGTTGAAGCCCACAGCTAATCCTATTTACAAATTTCATGAATTGCTCAGATACAGCAACTGCAGTCTGGCAGGAACTGCTGCTTTTTGCATATATTATTAAAAATATGAATCAGAAGGATTGTTTCATCACTTTCATCTCAATTACTTTAAAACCCTTTCTAAAGACACTCCACTGATTAATATTTGTATTGACTGGTTAGATTTGACTTAATTCTGCCATAGTAACTACTTCTCAATAACCAAATCAGTTCAGTCAGAACAGATCATAAATTGTGATGGTTATATTCTATCTACCTGTTTACTGCTTAATAGGGAAAAACTTTTAGTCTTAGCTACCTGTGAACATCTTTCATGCTTTTTTTGATCAAGGAAGAAGGAAGGAAAGGAGATGGATGAGGCCAGGAAGATGAGGAGTTGTTCTTTCCTCACGATAAGGAAGGGTTTAAAGTCAAGATATGCATTAGTATTTTTTTTTTTCCTGATTGCATTTCTACCCTAATTCTCCACCTGAGTAAATGAAAGTTATCACGTATTTCATGTGTTCCTTTTTTTAATTAAATAAAAAGTACATTTTTACTGGAAGAAGCCTCTGAATCTCCGGAGTGTACGTATCAGTCACTGTAAAGGAGAACAATTATGGTCTAATTAACCTTTAGAGTTCAAGAGAACTTAATGATGGCTGATGATGAACAGAGGGAGATGGGGTGATAGCAAAGTCCAAGTAAATAAAGTCTACAAAAAGGAAGCTACCAGAGAAGTTTCAATATAATAAGCTTTTGGTGATTGAACAAACTGAATGGCTTTTTTTTTTTTTTTTTTTTTTTTTTTAACAAATTACATATTATCCACTACAGTTTATAGTTGGTATGTTTGAATTCCTTGCTAAGCCACTCCTGCTGATAGCATGAAAGAAGTTGGGTCAGCATACTGTTACTTGCTAAAGAGTTATAAAGAACCCAGCCTCCCAATCCTAGGACTTCATGCAATTTTGGAGATATATGCTTTTTGGAATACGGAATACTTTTAGTCCCTATGGCAGAGATGAAATTTTAGCACTAAGGTAGCAAAACAAGACAGAGTAAACTTTCTCCAGAGACTAAATATATTTTATACTTGCTTTCTCTAGCCAGATTCAGTTAGGGGAGAATATTCTGAAAATGGAGTGAGGCATTGTAGGGGAGAAGGGAGAAAGTGACAAAACTTATATGGGAAGAGAAGAGATCAAAGTGAAGAGTGAATTCACCAAGACTGACAAACAGAAAAGGACAAGGCTGGATTGAAAGAGCAGCCTGCATAATGCTAGGAAAATGCAATGAAGATATTCTCTCAGAACACAGAGGTTTATACTTCAGCTGTTTTTACAGCAGCTTCTTCTCTGTGAAGGTTCTTCTTAGTATTTCTCCTCAGAAGTCACATATTAAAGAAGGAGAACAGTGCCTCTCTCAACTAGTGTTAAAAGATTAAAATAGACTTTTTTTTTCCTGCCAGGGAGGGAATCAGAATGACATCTTCATCTGTTATTTTTCAATGTAACATTGTATAACAATTGCCCTATCAATTTCTCTGTTCTGGCATAGCAGCATGAATGTGGAACAGTGAGAATTAGCTAGACCTTTTTGTTAAAGCAATTACCATTTGTCAGAGAGCTACTGCACTAGGATACAGAAAATGAAGCAGATCTTTTAAAGTATTTTTTCGAAACCTACTTTGCTGTAATGAAACACTGTAGTAGTGGCAACAAATCACAAATGGTAATTTGCACTCACTATTCAGTCCAATTAAAATTCTATGTAAAAGCAATGGCATGATAATATTTTCTGTCTAATATTGTAGATTTTGCCATAGCTTCACTTGTTCTGGACACTTTAAGTGCTTGAGTACTTATCTTTCTAACATTCATTTGCCTGGTTGACAATAGATTATTTTGGAGAATGGAAACATCTTATGGTCTTTTACCATGTTTCTGCAGGATGTAGAATTTATAAATTGATATCCAGGTAGATAAAGTACTTTTTTTTTTTTTCCAATTAAAGTTCCACAGAAATGATGACATAATATTTTTTAAATGACTGAATCTTCATTGTAAATTTTCCATAGACTTTAACTTGATTGACAGTCTAATTTATAAAATGTGGAGGACTAGAATTAGAATGGTTTTTCAGACCACCAATGATAAATAATATACAAAAGGAAAGTTTTTCTACAATAAGCTTTGAATGAAGCTGTCCTTCACTTTTGTTATCACTTCTCCAAGCCTAATCATTGCTCCTTAAGACTTCTCGGGGACTACACTCCTCCAGTGTATTTCTACATTTGTGCCCTTTGATATAGCAAGATTATACCTCCTCTCAAGAAAGAACTGCATTTTCTTGTGAATGGTGAATTCTATCCTACACTTCATGATGGCAAAAATCCTAGGTTTCAAGAATTTAGTTACATGTTTCTCTTGAGACAAAGCACTAATGAGAGAGCTGTCATTGGATCTCTAAGATATGCTCACTAGAGAACAGATGCTGTTGCAACAGGCTTTGTCAAGCGGTAACTCCGCTGTGGAATTCTCCAAAGAGCAAAAGTCATTTATACTCTATCAGCTTCTAAATATAAAGTATGGCGTGACAATGTTTGTACTGAATAGTCATTTTTACAAATCTTTGTTTAGGTAAGATTTTCTTCATCTGCTGCTGTTGGGGGATAAAATTCTATAGGATAGTTATTGCCTGTAATAGTGAAATTCAAGATATTTTGTGCAGAAGTACAGAGTATAAATAGCTAGGAAGACCACTCAGTGGAGTTGCGTCTCTATTGGTATGTGACATGAAAAAGTGACTTTAACAACTGTTGCCAAACAATACTTCTTTTTCTAATTGGTACTTATTAGAACAGGCCCTTCAAGTTTAACAGAAAAAAGACAAGACATAATTTTGGGAGCATTATTTTAGAGAACTTCACCTAGAGAAAGGAAGTTAATGTATGCAGTTGGGTTTTCTAGGTCTTTGGAAACACACAACCTGGCCACCAGCCATGAAATACTAGACCTATTTTGAAATAATAATAAAAAAAATCCCACTGAAATGTGAAATTTACTCAAGCAGTTACTGGATTTGGAAACTGACACTGAAAAATTCCCTTCCTTTGCCCTTGGTCCACATAATTTCTTTCACAATGATTCAATTATAGACTCTTGAGTCCATCCTGAACCCTCCAGAACTGGAATCCAGATCCTCAGAAAACCCTTCTGAAGTGCATGGAAAAATCATGCTATTTTGCCCTTACTATGTAGGACTGGCAGTATTCTATATATTCCCGTAACATTATTCAGTATGTTTCTGAGTTTGGAACCCCTACTCTTGGCAGATGAGTCAATCGGGAACATCAAATTATGCTTTACTTCATTCTTGTTTTGCTGGCATCTTGTCTGATAGGGTGTCATTTGAGATGTCTGTAAGACAGAGATGACTGGAATGTCTCTGCTGGTCTATTCAGCCTATCCCCAAACCAATTCCATTACAAGCAAGTTTTATTGTCACTCTGAAACTGAAAAGTTGAGCTTGACAATTGACCCACCCATAAAAGAAAATAATAAGTAGGTCTTAGGAAAAGACCTACATTAACCAAGTTGCCGTAAAGTTTTGAAGCAACTTCAGAAACTGAAAACTATATGTCATGCTATTATTTGGTCATTCAAGTGACAATAGTAATAGCAAAAAAATCGGAGGTTGTAGTGTCTGAAAGAAATAGCTCTAAACACAGCTTGCTCGATCTGGAAGTGGAGACATGTTATGAGATGCCTTAACAACATGCTGCAATGAAATAACAGTGAAAATGCAATTGCCAACAGATGCGTATCCAAATGACTGTAGTAACTGACCAAAGCCTAAATTTTAGCTTATGTATGTGGCAATTTCATGAATTCATTCTTTTATTTAAAATTCCTTTTTTTTTCTTTTTCCTTTTTTTTTCTTTTTTTTTTTTTTCATGCTCCCCTCTTTTTAGTATCACCTTTTGCTTTGCATAATTGCAAAAGATACTGTGTCTTTCTTTTCTTTCAATTACTCTGAATATTTTCTTACATCTCCCAATTCTCTGAGCGTTGCTTACTTCATTTTTTTAAATTTTTTTTTCCTCAGAGTTCTTGCAGTTTCCTTAAGATTCTTCTGGTCACAGGAAGTTCTCAAGAGGACCTCTTCTGCTTGTTGTCGTGCACCTGGTAACCCATGTTCTTTTTAGCTCTGTGCCTGTGCTGGACTATCGGGTAAAATTACCCGGGCCAAAGAACTGCACGTTGATACCAATGTGGTGAGCAGTGAAAAATGGCGTTTATTGCGTCGTGTGATTTACCTATATACCTATCCTCCTTCGTCTACACCCCTTATGCATACATTAACCCTTCAACACCAAGCAAGGGGAGAGTCCTACCACGTCACATCCCGAATCCTCGCTGTCGCCTACTACAACATCTGCTAAAGAAGAAAACAGTTTCATTCAAGGATGTTTTTCAGGCTTACTCTGAAATGAACTCTAAATCATGGGAAAATGTCTGCAGGTGCAGATACTATATGCTTCCCCAAGTTCAGCAAGCAGAGGAATGAATGTCACTTTTGCTCTTACTCATGAGTCATGTTATGTTTCTTGTTTGGCATTTCATTTCATATGTTCAAGTGATAACATTGTTATATAATCCTGTGGTGTCATCCACCTCAAGAAATCCATGTGTTTTACATATAAGATTAGAAAAACAAGAAAATAATTCTACAATTTCTAATACCATGAATCAAATAAAGGTTTTTTTTAAGTAAGTGCCATGCCTTTTCATTCAGTCATGACATGAATTAGAATAAATTGATTAGTTTTGGGGCTATTTTTATTTTCATTATTTTTATTCTTAGTATTTTCACCTTTACTTTTATTGTTTCATTTTGCATATAAAATAATGGTAGGGACAACTAATGATTGGGAAACCTAATATATATTTTTGGTAGCCCTTTGTTATTCCTACTGGGCTGAAAACACCATGTCAAATAATATCATTTTTTACTAAAGCTCTTGAATTCTTTAAAACAGTATTCAGACAGGGAGATTTGTGTCACAGAGTTATGAGATTTTATTTTATTTTTTCAACCTTACATTGTTATATTCTACCTTTCCTTTCAGTATGTATTTTAACAACAAAATCATATGTAGCAAGCATCAAAATTGATGGTGTTTCTTCTTATAACTGAAATTAAGACTACTTTATGGTGACAACATGCTGCAGATTAGACTTTATCTTCCACAAATCTGGTAACAATTAAAGTGGTGAGAAGCAGAATATTCATGAACTTGCTTTTTAATCTTCCAGTTAATCCAAAAGTCTGTGCTTAGAACAGTGGTTTGTAATGTTTTGAGAAATCAGGAAAAGTACCTGGGCACAGAGTATATTTACTTGCTCTTTTTGGATGATGTATTAGATTAAGAAAAAGTGTTGCAGAAGCTTCAATGTGTTTAAGCATCTGGCTTAGGAAATCTGACTTCTTAGAAAATACGGATAGGATAGAACAGGGGACATTTCGCTGATCAAGAAGTACCACCACGTCTCTCTTAGTACTCTTCAAGTAACAGAGAGGAAAGAAAAGCTCAGGTATGATAAAAAAAATGGAAAAATGAACAGGAAAAAAACCAGCATCTGATAAGTTTGTGAAAACTGTACGGGGAGCAAAGGGCCAATTGATCAACAGAGAAACTCCTAGAATCATAGAATCACAAGGTTGGAAAGGACCTACAAGAGCATCTAGTCCAATTGTCCTCCATTGCTACCACAAGCCACTAAACCATATCATCTCATATAGATCCTCATCCAGATGCCTCTTGAACACTGCCAGGGATGGTGACTCCACCACCTCCCTGGGCAGGCCATTCCAGTGCTTGACCACACTCTGAGAGAAAAAGTTTTTCCTTATGTCTAATTTAAACCTCCTCTGGTACAACTTATGGCCATTTCCTTGGGTCCTGTTTGCTGTGTGGGAGAAGAGGCCAAACCCTTCAGGAAGTTGTAGAGTGTAATGAGGTCTCCCCTGAGCCTCCTATTCTCCAGACTAAACAATCCCGGCTCCCTCAGCTGCTCCTCATAAGACTTGTGCTCCAGACCCCTCACCAACTTCATTGCCCTTCTCTGGACATGCCCCAGGGCCTCAATGTTTTTTCTTGTAGTGAGGGGCCCAAAACTGAACACAATACTTGAGGTGCGGCCTCACCAGTGTTAAGTACAGGGGGATGATTACCTCTCTGTTCCTGCTGGCCACACTATTTCTAATGGAGGCCAGAATGCCATTGGCCTTCTTGGCCACCTGGGCACACTGTCGGCTCATGTTCAGCTGAGCATCAACTAAATTCAATTCCATCAATAAGGAGCACATAAATATAAAAGCTAACTACAAGGCCATCAGTAGCAGATGAAAATAAGTAAGTAATTAAACCGTGGTTTCATTTCTGTTAATTATTGAAATCCTAATGATTTCTCAAAACTGTGAAAAATACCTGAGAAAAACACTAGAAAAGATAAGGGTGTGTAACAAGTTTGTGACATCTTACCATATATGAAGTTGAATGGATGAAAAAAATTTCAAAATATCAGACATGAAAACTAGATGAGAGAATGCTAACAAGTGTTTGTAGAAATTACATTTCTAGTCCATCACTTTCAAGTGTAATAAAAGCATCTATATGAATGTTTAAGTACCTGACAGACATAGGAGCTGGCTACTAAATATCTTTTTTCCCACCTTAAAGCTGGACAAGTTTTGACTCCTATTCTTACATTATTCATTCATAATACTGTAATGGTAGTATTAAGTAAGTCTATACAACAGGCACTGAAATATTTATTTCTTCAATTATTTGGAAAAATTTATACCTGAAACGAGAAATGAAGCTTGTGTAGTTCAATACATTTTATGGATCCAATATGGGAATCATCAGGCAGGACCAGAAGTGATTTTTAACAGTGGAAATTGCCAAACCTTTTTCCAGGTTCAGTGCTTAATGCATTGTCTATCATCTTTGCCCTGCTTCTAGGTGTGAAAAATTTGGTTATTCATACTTCCCCATATACCTGACATCCTTGGGAAGGAAAGTACATAGTTCAGAAAGACTTTATGACACAATGGCTGGGTTTGTGGTTTTCACAACTGAGGGATCAGAACAAGGGGGAACTCTACACGCTATTCCTACCTGACACTTTTGGTGTGAACTTTATGGATAATAATGACAAATTCTCCCTTGGGTCAAAGTTTGAAAACTCTGACTGTTTAAAATACTTTTCTTTCTTTTTCTCTGAATTAATCCAACCAGTGTTTCCATAGCAATAGAAACAAAAACCTACTGGCAGCTTGTAGGCAGGCAGCAGATGACAGATCTCAGTACCAGATTTCAGCAGTTGACTTTCAAATAGCAGTTCCAAGAACCTACTGCAATAACAAGGACAAAGATTTTAGTACAATATTGGCTCCTTCTGTACGTGTTACTTTAAAACAGAAGGAAAACGGCTTGAGAATAGAATTATTATTTAGAAGAATGTTTATGTCTGTCTGTTGACAATAGCTGCATGTCCTTTTTGATTTAGTCCTGCAATGTATGCATTGTGCATAGAAATAGTTGCACACTATTTATGTGATTCCTATACGATAGTACAATGTGTCTTAGAGAAAATATTTGGTCTCTCTAAAGTACAATAGTGTGGATAAAGATATTTGAAGAAGGGCTGAAACACTCTAGGTTATGGAAGAGAAGAAACTCACAAAACTTTGGGGTGGAATTTAGGATGTTTTTTTACCGAGACCTAGTGAAGGAAGATTCCAATAAAAGAATTAAAATGAGAGAAGAGGTGTTTTGGATGTTCCCTGGAGAGCCTACCAGGAAGCAACAGTGAGGTATTGCTTAAGGACAGGTTTTCACTGTGCTTCTGAGTCTTCCAGTGCTGATCAGAAGCAATTGCAGAGAGCCATCCTGTCAGTGCTAAAACTGCACAGCCCTTAGATCTGCATTTGCTGCCAGCAATAATGCTGGACTTTTTCCCAGTGCCTCTGTCTTGTGTGTGGGACTTGCAAGCTACTCCTACTTTGTAAATCAGATCATGAGCATAAAGTCTTTCTGTATTTTTTTGTTGTTGTTATTGTGGTTTTTTTTCTTTCCATATCACAGACGTTGAAGCTGTTTTCCACACAAAAATGGAGTACTAATTCATTGTCCTGGCCAATATTTATTTTGATTAAAGCTGGAAATCTCTAAGCCAAAGTCTGTGTTTAATGAGATTTTATTTGTGTAGAACTTGTATGGTCTAGTGAAATTCACCTTTTACAGTGTGAAAATCTTGGAAGCTGACAGTATCCAAATCCATTTCAATCATGAAAGTATTGTACAAGTTTTGCAGAAGCTCCCTGATTTTTAAAGAATTTTCTGCCTTCATTTCTTTTTCATTACTCTTTCATGTATGTTTCCAAAAAAAGAAAACATTCCATAACCTCCATAACCAGAAGAATTATATGTGGTGCAGAAGTAGTATATACAGTGTAATTGTCACGGGGTTATCAAGATCAATCTGGGTCCGTGACAGGGGAGGGGGCAGTAGGCCCGTAGCCCCCCGGCCCCCTTGGAAAAAAAGGGAAAAGGGAAAAGGGGTAGGGAGATGGGAGTTCAAGGGAACAAACGGAACAGCGGCAACGATCTGAGGAGTAAAACTTATTTACTAACTATGATATCGGAATGCAAGATAACACACTATAATACAATATAATTAGAATTGAAGCTAATAAATCAAATATAATGAGAGAGAGAGATTTCCGAACACCGAGAGGCCTACTTTGAAGTTGAAGGTGCCGCGGCTTGGAAGCACACCCACACCCGCTGCCAGGCAGTGAGAGAGAGAGAGAGCGAGCGTCGCTTCTGTGACGTATTTTCCCTCTCTGGCCGCGGGGTCCCCTGGGACGTGTAGTACTTCTTCACTGTGCTCCACATGATGTTGTGATGTGGAATACCAATAGCAAAAATTACAAAACACAAAACCATGACAGTAATGAATACAGAATAATTAGTGACTTGATATTGGCTATTCAACAATTCCAACTTCTTTCAATTTTCCTTGAACAATTTTGAATATTAATAATTATTTTTGAAACAAAAAACCACCACCAACAACAAAAACAGAAAAATCAGAGATATCTCCAAAAGTAGGAGGTGCATTAACATACTTTCTTTGTTTTGGGAGACACAATTTACTGTGGTATACTACTGCCTGAATGAGTCCCCACACAGTTGATTGCTCTTGAGAGGAAAGATTAGAAAGAGCACAGTGCTTTGCTTGTATCTACTAGTCAACCTACTTTCTCCCTTGAATAAAGAAAGGTAAATGAATCTCCCTTGCATGTTTTCATGTCATTATACCCTCATGTTCTCAGTATTTCTCAGGAAAAATAGGTATATAGTTTCACTTTCACCTCTTGCTCTCAAAGTAAGAGAAAATAATTTAAATTGATGCAAGGAAGTTTTTAATGACTTAATAACTTCCATGCATTTCATTTGTCTTTAGCAGCGCAAAAATTTAACACCATGTTGTATTTCTTCTATTGAAAAAGTCCTTGGCTGTCATACTAGTGACCCACATGGAAATAAAAACTAAGGATGCTTTTGTGTGATGCTTAGCACATGTCTAGTTAGCCCCCAAAAACTCATGATTAGAACAGGAAGTAGTTTTCTATAGGTTCTTCAGTAGAGGAAGAAATAAAGATGCCATTTCTTTAGAGAAAATATATATTCCAAAGGCCAGAATAAAAACATTACAGAATTGTTTAGAAATGAGATTCTTTCCTTCCCTTCCAGTCCCAATGCTGTGCACATCTTGGATACGTCTGTCTATATCCTAAGTCAAATACTGATCATTGTGGGATTAAAATAGGGAATTGAAACAATTTGTGAGTTAGAGTTTAAGCATTAAACCGCTGCCTATTGTCTTGTAGATGACTATAGTTTTTCTTTATGACCCATTCTCATTGCAGATATTACCAGATTTAATTTTCTAAGAAATACCATTCAATTTTTCTGGGGACAGCCCTCACTTGTGGATTACAATTTCTTTGAAGTTTCTAAGGAAAAAAATGTCCCTATGAACAGAAGTAACAGTGGTAATAGCTGTCAACACACTCCTGGGGGGAGTAATATTTCCCACAAATGTCTTGAAAGGGTAAAGCACTGGGATATGATACTGACTGGACCTCAAAACATGAGACAGCCAAGTTTACAATCTGTAACATTTATACTGAAGTTTTGTGTTCATTAATCTGCAGTGTCAGGGCAATCATGTTAAGAAGCATTATTTTTTCCATGAAACTGTTAGCTTGTTTAAGAAAAGATGATAGAATTTACTGACTGCATCTTCAGGTACTGGGGTACCAACATGTTGTTGAGCTCACATGTGTGTTGAGCTCACAAACTGCCTGTAACTTTCAGATGAAGGCACAAAAAAGTGTTCCTTCAAGAGTGTTGTCAATAAAATATTAACAAAAACTCAATTCATTGACTGATGCCAGTTAAAAATCTGAAATAATTCTGATATAATAATGGAAGGTAACACAAATAACATCCCAATAAGACTAAACACACAGGAAATACTGTTGAGCCTGAGCTAAACCTGTACAGGTGCTGCTGAGAGAAGTATCTTAAATTGAAATGTCTGTAATGGATATTGATCCTGATGTCTTTGTTAAAGGGAAATTAATAGATTTTATGATTTGTTTCTAGTAATGTAAGGGGAAGTATAGATATTGAGGTAAGTGCGATATACTAACTTTATTATAATTTGTTATCGTGTCCGATATCCCTAATGAGAACATCCAGAGATTTTCATGAAAACTAAATAAAGGGAAGGAAAAAACCAGTTTGAGAAACGATGCTTGTTGAAGCCAAATATCCTCTCATCAATCATTACAGTTTCAATTAGTTTCATGTGAATACTTGTTGTGGCTGCATCTAATAAACACCAAAGCCTAAAAGTCTCTATGCCCAGCTGATGCCCTACTTAGTTACATGTTTCTTCTTGTCATCCAGATCCAATCTTCTTCACTGATTCATGATTCACTTGTCTGTAGATGTAGCTTCTTGTATCTTTTTCTCTAATGAAGCACTAAGTATCCTGCTTATTTGAGAGGACCAATCTCTATGTACCTATGAAGAAAGGTGTTTTACCCTCTCAAATGTTTGGGCATGGAAGGAGTTTCTCAGAGCAGCCTAAGTGCTACAACTTACATTCATCATCTATTGTATATGCTAAGGTAAAGACTAGGAAAGAAGAAGCAGTTCTTGAGCTCCGAAGTGGACATATAATGCAACGTCTTTCTGAGAGATAAAGCTTTCAATTTTATACTGAAATATTTGCCTCCAAATAATCATTGAACCAAAATCTTGCTATAGCAAAAAAAAAAAACACAAAACAAAACAAAAGAAAACACTCCTCAATACATCTTCCCCCTGTATTATAAACATTCTTTTAGTATAAACAAGATGGTTATTTGTGGAGGAAATAGCTGAAATCTTTCATATGTTCAAGACCTTTATATGTACCACCATTTTGTCTATTTATCAGAGGCCATAAGTTGGCCTTTTATAAGTAAGAGATTTTCTGTTAATACACAAAGCTTATTTAATTGATATATCGCCTTTAGATATTTTAGTGTCTTTCAGGCTTTCCTTTGTTTATTTTTCTGTTTCTGGGTTTATTTGTTTGTTGGTGTTGGTGAGTTTGTAATGAGAGTCAGGCTATTAATGTTTAGGAAAATAATAGAACATATTGAGAGAATGCTGACAGACTGTAAAGTAAGCTGGAATATTTAAATGCTGACAGCAGAAATAGAAACTGGAAGAGAAAACAGTGTGAGAGAACTAAAGGTAAGGATCTGGTTTCATTGACATAAATTTCCACAGGCCATTCAGTCATCTGATAGGTAGTGAAGAATAGCTCCTGAGTTCATGGCCTCAATATGCTGAGGCTTCATTTTAATACTTCCACAATAAACTGAAATTTGCATCTCTGTTGAAATACAGTTAAAATTCTTAGCACTTAATAATCCCTTAGATTAAAATATGTAAGAATGTGCACTTACATGTTGGCACTTGTATGCATCTCTCTCACCCCAGGAAAAATAAATAAATCTATTGGAACCAAAGTACCATGTAAAATAGTAGTTTTTAATTTTGTGCACCAGGACTTTGAGGAAACTAGACATTTAGTAGGTATATTTGGAAGCAAAATCCTAATCCTTGAATGTTTATGGAACAGGAGAAAAAAAAGAATCATATCAAAACTCAAGAGTTAAAAGGCAATTCTCTGGTGTGTACCACAAAAGAAAATTAAATTTTGATGCACAGGATTTAAGTTGTAATGAACTGTACCTTTGAGATGATAGATATTAATACACAGTGTTGCAATGTAGCATAAGGATACTGTATGCATTCATTTCAGGGTGAATTAAAGTATTATGTTTATTACACCAATCCTAAATTTCACACATGACTAAGGATTATGACAACATTCACACCTGTATACATTCAATCTTTTATTATTAAGCCTTAATAATAATGGTGTACCAGGGCTGATAGGAACATGTGAAGACTGGATTTTAGACATTAATTTTTTAATCAGTTATAACTATACCTAGCTATGAGGAAAATATTTTTATGACACAAAAATGCTTGGTTTTGAAAAAGTAGACATTTTAATAGAAGCTTTTAATGAATAAATGAAGATAGAAAATGTTAAACGTACCTGAAATAAATCAATTACAACTTCAAAAGTTTAACTGTTTAGAGGACTCTGAAATGATTAAAAATGCACAATTTCATCCCAAACTCATCACAAATTATCATAACAATAACAAAAATGCCTGTAAGAGCATTAGTATTATCATTCTGAAGTACAGAATAGAGGCGTTTCATGTTATCAGTATGAGCAATGTATCTTATTTCCACACACTCTTTGAATCTAAGGTAGAGCTTCATATTGTATGCTTACCCAGGAGACATCATTTGGATTGTCTTCTTATATTTGCAACCATATTACAGAAACTTCATTATCTATCTGTTACATCCAACTTACCCTTTTTATCTTGAAATAGGTTTTTCATTCTTTAAATATCAGTCTCTAGATAGTTTTTCCCCTTCCTTTTGCCATTATTCACTCTGCATCATACTTTCAATCTGCTTTTGCCCTTCTATTTCATTAATTCCTTGATGTAATTATTGTGTTTGTATCACTTATCTTTTTCTTTATCTGAATGATCTGTTGTTCCTGTTGATTGCAGCTTGCTCAACATGTTGGCATAAAATTGTAACATAAGTGAAAATAATCAGATTGTAGTGGGCAGTCAAACAATCCAGATGGATTCTTTGACTGTTCCCTTTTAGAAACTGGAAGAAATTTTTTTGAGAAAATGGTTGACTCTTTTCCCACTTACAACAGTACGAATCTCTGTACAATCCTTTAATATCGAGCACTTCCATTATGCAACTTCTTGTATTTTTAATGTTTCCATGTCTATCATTGTGTGATTGAATCTGTCCTTGTTGTTACATTGTTCTCCTAAGTACACCCAGGTATTCATTATCAGTTTTGGAATGTATCTTACACAGCTACAAGTTACCAGAGAAATCTCATGTTTCTAGGACCCTATTTCTTTTGTACATTTTTTTTTTTTTTTTAAATGCTGCAATGGAAGAAAAATTATTATTTTTCCTCTTCTCCTCTAGTTAAGAGTTTATTTTAATAAGGTGCCCAGACAAGATGATTGCCCTACTTTTTTTGTGTGTGTGACTAAAGTATTGATAAGATTAAAATTTTTGTTTTACTGTCACTGAAGTATGTATTGCTAAATGCCATGTCCAGAACGCCTGTTATTGCAACAGAAAGAAAATAAGAAGCCAACTATGTAAATAAGTTCCATATACTGTCGTGATTCTAAGATGAAAATATATTTGTTATGCAACAGGATACACAAGCCTGTTTTCTACTTGAACAGACAGATGGATCATTCTCCAAAAAGACAAACATGCTACAATGATTTGTTACTAATGCAAAGCTCACACTGACGCCTCTTCACCTATTCACTGTCCATCTGAGAATAGGAAAGCTAACCTACCTCTACTAGCAGGAGCAAAAAGAGGCAGTGCTGAACATCTTTCTTGTATCACTTGGACTATAAACTGTTTTTCATAACCATATCTCTGACCAGAAGGAAATCCTTTGTTGGTATCAGTATTAGTTCCTATATTTGTATTTCATATTATCAACTGTAAAAATATGAACACTGTTTCACATACTTAAAATGTTTCTTTTTCACTACTATGTTCATTTTTTTTTTTTGACAGAAAAATAAATTTGTGCTTATTTAATAGAAAGCCAACCAAATTGCACACACTCATTCAGTTCACAATTTGTATGTACAACTGAATTTTTCTTCTGTGAGCTGCTGACATATTTAGCAGCACATCACTACAATGTGGCTGACTCACATTCATTTTCCAAAGAATTCGCATGGGGGCTAAAAACAATTTGACATTGGTTTTGGTGACTGAACCACCTAGTGTTAAGTAGTGTATCTGAGCATCATGCTATCTCACTGTGAAAAGTGAACGTGAACAGATTTCAACAAAACAGTAAGACTAAAAAAAGCTTTATTTTACATTGATAAATAACTGTAAAGATAAACAAGGTGTGTACCAAGAGATGCAGAATGAAAAGTGACAACCATTAATAACAATTACTCTCTGAGTAGGAGCATTGGAGAAACTGTGAAGGTGAAATTTAGTTCTTGGTGAAAAGGCAGCCATACACATGATCACTTCCTACAGTAGCTTAATGGCAGATTCTGAACAAATTTAAATACCCCTTGTCATCTATGGTCATATGTCAGAAGTCTGTATAGAGACAGGTCCTCCAATATCATGTGTCAAGAAAATCCATCTCTCCATGCTTTTTCTGAGTATAGTATAGCACAAGAAGGTAGATTTAGGTTAGATATAAGGAAAAAATATTTTACAGTGAGGGTGATCACAGCTTGCCCAGTGATGTACTGGACGTCCTGTCCCCACAGACATTCAAGAGGAGGCTGGATAAGGCCCTGGACAACCTGATCTAGCTGTGGATGTCCCTGTTCATTGCAAAGGAGTTGGGCTAGATGGCTTTCAGAGGTCCCTTCCAACTCTTAGGATTCTATGTTTCTATGAAAACGTAAGACACACACACAAATCTTAATGCTTATGAAGTATTCATTTTTTTTCTTCCTGAAAGAAAAGCAGTATTTAAGATCTCTATAAGCTTAAGTTTTAAATACTGGAAGCAGATGTGTAACGCTTCCAGTACGGTACAGAAATCATTAAGTCTGTCATTAAGAGGCTCAGGATGTTCCTCTCAGTTAGGGATTCTGAATTGAAAACTTAATGCAGTTTGCCTACACTGGTCTTGGATGCTGGAAGGTCTCTTTCTGATGAAATACTATTAAATATCTTAACATCTGGTTATCCCCATCAAGATGGGAGAAAGTTTCAAATACAAGACTGTATTCTGAATTTAGAGCCTGCTGATTAATATCTCAGGAAAAAAAAAATTCAAGATGCCTTTGCATTTAAGAGCCTAAATACATTTTTGTAAACTTGAAATTCAGACCCATGTTTGAAACACCATAGTCCTCTAGCACATAAATAAAACCATATCTTTTATTTACTTAAATCATTCATTTCACTCTTTCTTATAGAAAGATACAGGCTTGCTTGAGCACTGTTGCAACAATAGCATCTACTGTTTTCTAATCTTTTTTTTTTTTAATACTCTTTAGTAGCATTTAGAAAATTGCTATTAGGAACTTAGCCTCTTAGTTGTATTGTAAATTAAATTTATTGCAATATGCTTCATGTATGTCCACTTGCATGCTTCAGTCTAATTTGGTGAAAAATCTGCTAACTTAGGCTAATGAATGAAATGACACTTAACAGCAATGTCACTGGTTAGAGAAGGGTAGTAAAGCTGTTTTATCATTACTCATGAGAATGAATCAAAGTGGGGCTCTGGACTGTGCTGAACTTTTTTTTTTTTTTAAAAAGTTGGAGGAGAGTCTTACCCTTCATGGACATATTTCTTGAATCAAGTATTAGTTACAAGAAATCCATGCAATTCTGTTCTGCTGTGAATAAGGTTCATACACGCATTTAAATTACTTTATCTAAATTTTAAAGGTTTAATTCAGAATCATGTTTTTTTTGTGTTTGTAATAAGAGGGTAGAACAGATGGGGAAGGCTCAATTTAAAAATCGGATGTATATTAAAATAATCTTTGTTACCAAAATATTGTTCACTTACAGAAAGTTTTGTCTTTTGATTCAGACAACTGTTCTACTTAAATATATTAGAGGTGTGTAGGATTATGAATAATTTATCTGAAGAGTATATGATTATTTTAAAGGAATTTACAGACATTTTCACTTGAAATTATTCTCATAACAAGGACTTTGAATTCTGCTCGGTGGTTTTAGCACAGTTACTGATTCAAAAGTTATGGTAAATAGTTTTCGTATTACATACGAAACATTTAGATACATTTAGATCATAGACATGCTCATATTCTTGATAATCCTCCTCCCCCAGGAGGGACCATAAAACTTTTTATTTTCAATACTTACATTAACGCAACTGAAGCTCTAAATATGCATAAGATTTGTGTGTTCTCAAGATGAATCAAACAAATGCACTGGGTAAAAGAGAGAGGAAGTGACAATTTTCAAGGCAAATGTTTTCAAATCTGTGAAATAACTAAAACAATTTTTTTTTTGTTGTGAAGTGAGGAGACCCCATTGGTCTGAAGTTTAAAAGGATTTCAATCATGTTCAATGAATAAATATTTCTGGTATCCTACCAGCTGATAGAATGTATGTGCAATTTGCCTTTTTCTTTGATTACCAAAGGCTGAAATACTATGTCCTTGTGTTCATCATTGTTCTACCACTATATTTTTAATTGATTCTTAATTCTTTTTTCTATTAAAAATTGCCTCGCCTGATCTTTTGCACAAGCACTGTCTGCAGTTTGAGTCATAGTGGTGAATCTTTCACATATGTTGCAGAAATTTGCCATTTTCTCTGAAATAGTAAGGTGTTATATTTAATTCTTGAACACTGTCCATAGATTAACATCTGTAAGAACTAGTAATGACAGAAAGAGAAGTCTGCAGTTGCTGCATGTAATGTAACTAAATTTTCATCCAGAAGTTTATGTATTCATTTTAGCAAATTCACTCACTGAAGTCTTTGTCATCATCAAATAACTGTAATATCATAAATAACAGAAGGTCACTCAACTCAGAACATTTGAGGATAACAGAATATCAGCTAGGGAAAATACTGAGCCAGAATTAACTCTTACAGCTAACTGAGAAGTCTGGTTGTTGACTAAAGCCTACTCCACTTAGTACCTCCACCCCAGGAGTAGGTTTTATAATTGGAAGAAGAGAAAACAAATGATAAAAAACTGATCTTAAAGACCCTCATAGCTATTCATCGATATTCTTTTGGATGCTGCTGCAGCTAAGCAGCAGTAAACTTTTATTTAAAATTACTCTGATTTAAGGAGCAAGAAACTTGTCTGACTGAAAATTATTCCCTATTCTACCTATGAAATCATGCCTGCTAGGATTCTTGAATATGTTCATCAAGGAGCCTCTCTTAGCTTGTTAAAATACCTTTTGTTCAAACAATCTCCTCTAGTTCATCAATATTCCCCACAGCTTCTCACCACTTAAGCTCTGTGCATGCTATCTGAATGGGGGCCGGATGCTGCTACCTATCTTCATTCTGAGCAGTCTTTTGAAATAAAATTGAACTGAGGTAATCAGCTCTTATAGAGTTTTATCCTAAAGCTGAGACATACGGACTGACTGGAATAGTAGCTGAACTCTCAAGTACTTATATGAATCCTTTGAAGTTCACCAAGCATTATTAATGGCAAGTAAAATCCTTTAAAGCCAGCCATGTTGATGACAGAGCTCTGGAACTTCCACAAACAAGCCAAATTGATAGCAATGACACTACTGTCACCAAGGCAGAAGTTTATATGAATAACACTGTCAGAGTCCAGCCATGTTTGAGTTCACATATTTTATAGTTGTAATTATACAAGGTGTAATAGATTGATAACCAGAGATCATATAGGAATAACTCACCAATGCTGAGGCTCACAGTTAAGATAGCTGCTCACCACAAGGAACTCAACACAGGAGCAATCTCCAAAAGAGATGCTGCCTTAGTGGTGGTCAGCCCTTAAATGGGATCTAGGAGAGGTGGAGTCAAGCTCCACCCCTTCCAGGAGCACAGCTAAATTACCTTCACCTGTGCTCTTACAGTTGACCCATCACTTGCCTCAGATGGTTAATCAGAGGTTCAGGCTGTGATTAACAGTTTGCCACATACATATGTAATTTCAAATACCTAAAATGGTACATAAGGCAAAATATAGGTGAGAGAACATGTAAGGATCAGTTAAACAGAAAAGCTGGCATGGGAAAAAAGGGAAAGTTACGCTGAAGAAAGGAACTAAGGAACAATAGTGTCCTGCCTAATCAATGTTATTTAGCAGCAGAAGAATGAATTTCTACAGCATTAATAATGCTTTTCTTCCTCTAGGGAACTACTTATTCAAGGATTGACCCCTTGTCTGGCATTGTGTGAAGCACAATTTTGTTAATTAAATATCAGTCTCTTGGTTGCGCTGGGCTCTTCGAATTAGCCTATTAGCAGTTTAACACAATTAGATAAATTAAAAGCAGTGCCCTTGCTTAAATAAAGACAGTGATAGTTCCTCTTTTACAGCACTTTTTGTTTCAGGAAACATGTATTTCCTGGATATTATAAAATAATATGTTAACCTGGCATTGCCAAGACTGTCCTGTCATCTCAGACTGAATTCCACTATTCTCACTCGGAGTGGCTAATCTTTCCCTGTCTAAATGAATCTCCTTAATTAAAGAGAGCTGCTCTTCAGAACCCAAGTACTGCTCTGTGGAGTTAAAGTGGCAGAATATGATCCTTGCAGAAATTATGTCTTAAAAATGTTCACAGCATGGAGATTCGGTGGGTGAGATTTTTAACTTTTTTTTTTTTTTTTTTTTTGTGAAATCTTTGATTAAGAATACATCCTGCAGAAATCAATCTACTATCTCCCTAGCAGTCAATACTTGGGGAAGTAATCTCTGAGACATAACTCAGAAGTTTAGAAATCTAAGGTTGGAAACAAGTTTTGTGTTCTTATTTTTTTTCAAAAAAGAAAAGAAAAAAATTACCTATGTATCTCTGCAGATGTGATAGATTAATGTTGCTCTGTTATCACAGAATTGTCACAAAATCATAGAATCATTTGAGTTGGAAGTAACCCTTAAAGGCCATCTAGGCCAACTCCCCTGAAATAAACAGGGACATCTACGTCTCTATCAGGTGCTCAGATCCCCATCCAGCCTGACCTTGGTTGTATCCAGGGATGGGGCATCCACCAACTCTGGGCAACCTGTTACAATGCTTCCTTACTCTTATTGTAAAAAATCTGCTTCCTTATATCCAATCTAATTCTCCCCTCTTTTTGTTTGAAAGAGGGGAAGCTAAAGAGTCTGTTCCCTAGACACTGAAAGGATCTTGCTACCTTGAATTATTTCAATGTGTAGGCAGGACTTGGGGACAGGTGGGTAGTTATGTGTGATAGGACTCCAGGAAATAATCCTTAAAGAGTCTATGAATATGAAGTAGCTATCATTTAAATATTGACAGATTTTGCATAGCAATTTTTGGCAGCTTGAGCGTGATAAATAAACTAAGATTTTAAATGAGCTTACTTTTCATATTTTTAAGACTAAATGTCTGTCAACAGAGATACAGTTGCTTTAGTTATATCCATTAAAAGTATAATTTTTAAAAAATGGATGAGATTATGAAATTAGTCATTTAAAGTTCTGGAGCTGCTTCTATGGAATTTGATGAGAGAGGCTAGTGGCTATTGAATCCACAATACGTGTAAATGGCCGATGAATGATTTTATGAAGAAAGCACTCATGCCTTTAAACAAACAGCACAGATACAGAAAACTTTATAAAATGTTAGCAATACTTCTCTTCACTATAGCATGGGGTTTCCCCAGGAAATTTCTTTACCACAGTAGATCTCAGAGACAAACCTTGTGAGTTGGTGTGAGTTCTGCCAGCCATTACAGTGATCTGGCTGTGTTTGGACAAATGCAGTTACAAAAGTATGCTTATATAAGTTGTTTTACTGAGAGCAAGTAGTTGTGAAGAAAACTGTAGAAATTCACAATTTAATTTTCATGTGCAAACTAAAGCTGAAGCATAACACTTTTTATTGCATATTTCTCATTTTTCTCTGTCTAAAAACATTCTAGAATTGGAAATTACTCTAAGCTGATGATGGCATCTTTAAAAATAACATAGCAATAAGAACAAATTACAAGGACAAAATAATTTAAAGAAGAGGTGTCTTTCCTTAGATGCTTAGATACTTGTTCAAATTGTCTCTTAATTTGTGCTAAATGCTGATGCTTACATAGAGCTACCCAAAAGATCTGAGATGTTGTGCAGTGCAATTTTTACATTCTTATTGTTTTCTCTGTCACACTACACCTGAATCAAAAGTCTACAGAAGTAGACAGTTTCGGAGAACAGACAATACTTTTTTTAGTTGGGCTTTTGATGTGGATCACCTAAATCATATGGAAATCTTACTTGTTTTTACTTTAGAACTTCTGGATTTATGATTGAACTAAGTTCACATCCTGTTTCCCATAGGCCCGTTATCTTCCATGAAATTATAACACAGAGAAATATATCCCATAATCTTCCTTTTGTTTAATATTATAAATTCTGCTCCTGTGGTAATTCATTAGAAAATGTCTTCCCTGATTTTTAAAATATTGAAGATATCGTCTCTCTCCCTCTGTTTCTCTTTTTTCTTTTCACATGATTTTTTTTTTTTTTAAATGGATGTCTATGAATAAACACTGTTTTTAGTCATTTTTATGATAGGAAATTATTATGCTTTAGACCTTCTTTATTTTTTCTCAAGTTTTAGTACGCTGTAAATAAAAAATAGAATGTGATCAGCAGTAATAATCTTATAATCTAATAGACAATGTGGAAGAAGAAACTAATTCTACCCCAGCTAATCTTCCCTGTGTAACAAACAGCTGACTTAAAAATGACATAATTTATACCATGTTTAGCATTCTTATTTGAGATGGTTGAAAAGATAATTTTGATTTTTTTTTTTAAGATTAAAAAAAATAAGAAGTGTTATATCTCAGCTGTAAATCATCATTGTTCAGCTCCTATACATAACTTTTCTTCCTACAGACCAGGTTCTTCCTCTGACTACTGTTCTGATGCAGAATTCTTTCTAATTCTTAGTGCTATCATACCTCAAATATTGAGAGCAGAAGTAGTTCAAATTCCAGCTCAATTCTTCGCCACAAAAAATACAACTATGAAATGTTCAGTGATTCCCTCTCTCCATATAATAGACATATTTCAGAAATGAATACTGCAAATTTTGCCTGAAAACAGCTTTTCAGATTTTTTTTTTTTAAGAAGCAGTGGGAAGGCAGTTGATTGAAACACCAATTTTAATTCCATTATCTTTAACAAAACATTATCTTTTTATTAACTTCTTGATTCATTTGATTAATTCAAGGTTACTCCATAATTAGAGATGTTTTATTACTGAAGCATTATACTCCAAAGATCAGTAAATCTAATGCAATTAATCTAGGCTACGTAATGCTGGCTCCAAACCACAGATAAGATTTTGCTGATGTCCTATAAGTAAAGGCTGAAGATATCGTTTTCTTCCCAAGTTTACGCATACAACATTATTTTCGGTTGTTCATTTTGTTTTGCCAGAGAGGGCAATTAAACACTGTCTGAAATTTGACTTCACTGAGTAGTCCACTTTTAAATTTCCCTTTAAGCTATGTGAAATTTGATTTTTCTGTGGTATTCTCTCTTTACAACATTATCAGCTGATCTCAGAATTTCTGATTCAGTCAAGCTGGCAGTGCTTTATTGCTAAATGTATCTGCCATCAACTGCAGAAACATCTTAATGGAAAATGGAAATAGGGTAGACAGATGAAAAACATGTACAGAAGAATCTCTAGAAACAATAGCTTCTCATATTGCGAACATCAAAATAAAAACCTTAGTTAGAAACATACATTAAAATATGAAAGATCAGTAAAAAATTATAGAAGAATCATGAAGTCTGAGATGGTGTGGATTAGGGAGGAGGTAGAAAGGCTTGATTATTGTTTAGCATGCTAGCAGTTATTTTTGCTTTGTGTGAAACTCATTAACATTTCCTGTGCTTAAAGAAAAATTAGGCATGAGTTGATAAATTGGTCAACATTTGCATATGCTCAGCTGACTGTAGATACAATATGTGGTTGAATGTCATGCCTAGTGGCTTTATCGGTCATGGTGCCAAAGCACAAGCTCTCAATAGCAGTTGTTGGAGGCAACAACTCATTACATTGTTCTACAATGCTAAACTTTAGGCATGGGGTAAATAGAAGAAAACAAAATTACGATAAAGATGTCTAAGGCGTGTGGCTATACATTAGACAGCTTCTTTAGAATGAAATTGAATAGTAAATATCCATTTCCTACACTCCCTATTGAGGTATTATGCTCCTGTACAATAGGGAAAAAAAAAAAAAACAGACAAAAAAACACCAGGAAAAAAAAGGTCAGATTTAGATACAGTGAACAAGAGAGACCAGTTCCCACAGACAGTGTTCTAATCTATATATATACACTGTGCTGTTCTGCTCATTAAGAAAGAGAACATCTGCCCTTTGGGAGGGGATTCTTAGTTGTTAAAAGCATCTTAAATACACAACATGTTAAACTTTGGCTAAATGAGCAATCTGTATTATGACATTGTAAATAGCTCCAGTAGTCATGATAGGCTGCAGTAACCTTAAGCTCTAGCAGTGCCCCAAAAATATTGATGTAAACTGGATGAACAACTGAATAAAGACCGTCACTTCCCCTGAATAATCATGTCAGATCACCACCATGGAGCCTGTCAGCAGTACAAAGCAGAGTTAAAGGCATTGTATTAACTCCTGTTTTCAAGGCAACAATAAACGAACATAGCTTGATTTACCACCTGTAGCCTTTCTACCCTCATCCTTTAAGATGAATGTACAGGTCTTCGACTTCTCTGAATGCTTGCATTTTTCTACAGCCAACCGTAGTGAATGTTGATTGTTGATGATGTTCGATCTGAAAAATAATTTCTGGTTGGAAAATCTATTGTAAACAGTAGAAAGTAAAATTTCATTTGAATTTATCCACAATGGTTATGATGGATATATGTCATTCTGTTTCCTAATCCTCAAATAGTAATAATTGGTAATGTTTTTCTGTTCTGATTTATACAAGGTTGTAAGTTGGTTAAAAAAAATAAATAAATAAATCAGTCTATACAGAGAAGTTAAGAGCATATTAAAATACCATTATTCTTTGTTCTGCATCACAGCTTTATAGCCACCTCAGCAGAACTAAATGAACAACGTAAAAATAATTCTGCAAATATTAAATTTGGCTTCAAACTCAAGTCAATTTAAGAGATTGTTGTGTTCTTTCTTTGTGAATCTACGCACTGTACAGGTTTCAGCATAGAAAAAAAAAAACTAAACTGATGCTTGTAATAAATATTTAGAAATTGTTCTTGAAAATTGCATATTATTTACCAGTTGAGTAAGTCTAGTCAGTAGCACAAAAAAAGTAATTAGACAAAGGTATCGCTTACAAAATTTGAACAAAACATTCAGATATGTGTTTCATGTCCCACAATCCTATTTAATCTATCAATCTACTGGAAAAAAAAGCAACCAACTAAACAGAAAAAACCCCATCACAGTATGGCATAAGTTTAGCAGAGACAATATTGACAATACCGAGTTTATTTTAGAGGACAGCTCTAAAGAATAAAGCAATGAGATTAAAAAACGGCATATACAATCATCTTGAGAATGTTATGATTTTTGCAAATGTTTCTGGAACAATAATAGAATCAATAATATCTGAATAAATGTGATTCATGTACACTGCGAATTATAAATGTCTTGAGGGTTTTCAGTACCTTGATATGAATTCTAAACCTGTGTTGAGACTATTAAACATCAAAGACTGCACATACACAGAAATCTTTTGCCAAATATTCCTGCTATGTTTCAAGACAAGTATGTTTTCTTCTGCAACTGATTTCTAGTATACCACCAGGAGAGCATCATGAAGAGCTGTAATAATTCATGCAAGACAGTAAAATCTAACAGATTAAGTGTAGAAAGAAATCTGCATCTACGTTTTCCAATTTGATGTGTTTATGCTTGTATATTTGATATATTTATGCTTGTACTAGACTGATTACAAATTAGGAGCAGTTTTAATATTAAGATGCGATGTGATAATTTATGATGAAGTAATAGGAGACACCCTGCTCAAACCAAGGCAAGAATCACATACTTATTTGGACGAGCCATTAAATTTAGGAATGCAAGATAAAGAATAAGCAACAAAATCTTTAGAAAATTACTGCCTTGTAAACTCTGTGGGGGACATGCTCTGCTTTCTCCACCATGCTCGGGAGGAGCTGAGAGAAAAACGGGAGCCCAGCTTCCTCAACAACTTCTGCACAGGCTCCTATCTGCACATGGAGAAAAGAACACACTGCCTCCAGAACCAAGTAAAACCAGTCTGGAGGCGTCTGCTGCAGTCGCACAACTGCTGCCTGGAGCTGCTGCCATCCCATTGTTCCTGCAAGATCAAGCTGACCACCCCCTCCATGAACACTTTATCCACTGGGATGACTCTTGGGGTGCAGCTTGATGAATTGAACACATTCCTGAGCATTGAGTAGGCTGAAGCAGGGCCCAAGTGAGAGGCACCGCTAATGGATCTTGTGATCACTGAGGGCAGGTTGGATAACCTGCCTGTCCCGGACACTTCCTGGGTTCTGGTGCACAGATGCCAATCAATTGCTTGTGTGAAGAAATGCTCTGTCAGTGAGAGTCCTCACAGACTCTCCGGGAAAATGCTGAGAGCACCACTGCCACACAGCTGGGGAGCATTTCCAGAAAGACAGAACCATTAACTGACTGAGGTTGGAAGGGACCTCTGCAGGTCACCTGCTCCTAGAACAATAGCAGGAATGTAACTCTTCAACTGATGCTAATCTCAGCTTTACCGTGCTTAACAGTGCCAGCCTGTGTATTGTTTTCCGAAGCCGAATTCAATTGGTCACAGCCAACACAAGTGCATGAGAGCAAAGTTCTGTTTAACAAACTTAATTTCCTTTAGCTACAAGATTCCCCATCCAGATGACTCAGGCAAGAGATGAATCTGAAATCTCTTAGATTTCAGCAAAGCTGTTTCCGGGAGTTTCCTTATGAATTAAATGGCCAGCATACAGCTGAACAAAAGCATAATACAAGTGAACAATCAGCTGTTGGGTCAGGCTTAAAGGGCTATGGTAAACAGGGTTACATCAGGCTGGCAGCCTGTCGCTAGCATGGCTCCCCAGGGTTTCATTTTAGGGCCAGTTCCCTTCACTGTTTTTATAAATCACATGAATGCAGGACTGCCCCTCTGATTATTATCCTTTAATATCCTTTATTGACAGTTCAGGATGGCAGTGATTAAGTTGCTCAGAGAAGCCTGAGTGTTATCAAAAAGGACTTCAGGGGACTGAGGCGGTTAGTGGATAGAGTGGGTGTACAGGTTGTATTTTCCCCTATCCCTTCAGTGGCAGGGCAGGATACTGTAAGGAGCAGGAAAACCCTTCTTCTAAATACATGGGTGAGAGGCTGGTGCAAATGCAAGAATTTTGTTTGTTTGTTTTTTAACCATGGGGCAGTTTACTCAGCACCTGGCCTGTTGGTTGCTGATGTGTCTCTCCTGTGTCAAAGAGGGAAAGGAATCCTTGTCTGGGAGATGGCAGGGCTCATTCAGAGGGCTTTAAACTAGATATGAAGTGGGAAGGAGATAAAACCAGGCCTGCTAGAGATGAGCTCAGAAGAAGGATGACAGGATTAGGGGTGAGGCAAGGGGCTCAGCTGAAGTGCATCTACACCAATGCACACAACATGGACAACAAACAGGAGGAGTTGGAGCCTATTGTGAGGCAGGAGAGCTATGACTTAGTTGCCACTATGGAAACTGGTGGGATTTCTCCCACAACTGGAGTGCTGCAATGGATGGCCATAAGCTCTTCAGAAGGGACAGGCAAGGTTGTTTTTTTTTTGGTTGTTGTTGTTCTCTTAGCAGATGGCTCTTTCCTGTGCCCAAATTCTGGTTGCTTCTCCTTTCCATTTTTTTTTTCTCATTTGTTTTCTCTCTCCCCTGCTGACAGACAGATGGGGGACGGGCTGGCTGGCACTGAAAATGTTGTGGAGAGATTTAGTTTCTATCTCACTATAAGAACAGACTGTTCCTGTGGTATTTCTTTGCAAATAGAAGGAGAACACTCTGGAGTGCCAAATGGCATCTTCCTGGGACTGCTCTGTTCTTATGGCATTCTGGAGAGTCCACGAAGACGTTTGAGGAAATACTGGAAAAAGAGTTAACAGCCTTGATTTGTGTCCTTTTGAATTCCACGCACCTACTGTGACCATATACCGAGTCCTTGACCTATTCAGCAGTTCTCTTTTGCGTGATACCCTGACAGACAAATGCAGAAGAATAGCTGGATTATACTCTTCCGGTGCAAACCTAAAGTTCTCAAAGCACAAAACGTTTTCTGAGGAGAAAGTATACTTACTGTATATGTTCAGTGGGAACCCGAACTATCTAAGTATTTACGCTCATATAATGAGCTCCTATCTGAGCATCCTGGCACTAAAAAGAACCATCGCTGTGCATTGTTACATTCAGAAACCTGCTGCAGAATGCTTCTGCCCCTTTTTATGTGGTAGGTTTTATGGATAAATAAATCCATGTTGCTGATTTTACTTTTTAAAATTTGTATAGGCTTGATTTGAATAGTAACATAAAATTCTGTTCCAAAACACTTGTTCATGCTTACATTTGATTCTTTAAACTGAAGAGATACCAATAAACAGCCTTCACATAGGAAGAATGTTCTATCTGCAGCTAATAGTTTCTGGGAGCATATCCTTCTTACAGTGAGAGCGGGGTTGGTCTCTTCTCGCTGGTGACAAGTGACAGGATGAGGGGAAATGGCCTCAAGTTCCACCAGGGTAAGTTTAGGTTGGGTATCAGGAAAAACTTCTTTACAGGAAGGGTTGTTAAGCACTGGAATAGGTTCCCCAGGGAGGTGATTGAGTCACCATCCCTGGATGTGTTTAAAAACCATTTGGATGTGGTGCTCAGGGACATGATTTAGAGGTGGGTTGATAGTTAAGGTAATATGGTTAGGTTGTGGTTGGACTAGATGATCTTTAATGCCTTTTTCAACCTGAGCAATTCTATGATTCATGCTGTTCTTACCTTCCGTGCTCTGAAAAAAAAAGATCTTACCTCTGATGTTAAAATACAAAAATACCCTTCCGAGAAGTTAAAAATAAATAAAAGAAATATAGAAAAATTATCACATGGACTGGTTTAAAGTATCTTGAATCTTTCTGCAGCTGAAACTATCTTCATATGACATTCAAAATGTTGAAACTCAGTAAGTCAAGACTTTATAATTCTAGTGGACTAATGTAGTCCAAAGCTGAGAATAGATTTTACATTTTCTATTTCCTTTAATCATTTAGAAACACATTTTTGTTCATAATTGAATTTGAACTGCTTAAGTCTGAATTTACTTTGTTAAAATAATTAGTAGAAATGGTAAACAAGAGAGGAGAATTTGTCAACTTGCTCCTTATGACTCACTTCATTTTTCATATTTGCAGTTGTGTGTATTTTTAGTCTTTTTGAAAGCAGAGTGTAAAACAGTACTTTGAGGCAGATATGCAACTCCCAGGAATCTGGGAGCCAAAACAGATTCCTTGTTTCTGTCTTCTGCAGCAAGTGAGTTTAGACAGACTTTGATGGATATATGTTACAGAGAATTGATGCTTAGTGCATGAAATTTTTTTTCTCTTTACAGACACTGCCTATCATCCAATTTTTCTCTTAAAAAAAAAAAAAAAAATCAGGAAAAGACTTGTCTGGAAGACAGGTCCAAAATTGCTTAGGAAGCATGTTTGTTTTCCTGAAGAAAATTCAATTTTTTGTCTGTATGTTTTTGATGTTTGGATTTTAATGCCTTTTGGGGGAGATTGGGGAGAGGAAGAAAAGTAGTTTTACTTTGCAAAAAAATTTCCTTTCAAATTCTGAGTCTTTGGGATCTTGGGCACAGTATTGTGACGTACAAAACATAACATCTTACTTGTTTGTATTTTAGAATAGGCAGTAGTAGAAGGTAGGTCATTTATTTCACCATTTATTTTGGTAGAGTACCCTACAGAAGGTGCTATACTATTTTTCTATTTAGTAATTTTCCTTCCAAACTGTTCAACTAGTCAGAAAAAGCAAGAAAGAGGCAATCGGCTATGGAAGTAGTTGGACGTGTACATATATATTTATGTTGAATGGACAAAACAAAGATATAACAAAAGTATTATTTAAATTTATAGATAGTTGTATAAACATAGCATGCAAGATTTAAGGGTGTGATTTCATTGTTGATCTTGTGCTTGATTTCAAGAACAGAGATGAAGATGAATGGATTGGTGGAAAAAGTGCAGTAACAAGAACATTTTATATTTTTTATTATTATTTTTTAAATGAATCTGACATTGGTAAGTTATCTGAGAATTCAATTACCAAAACAATTTTTAAAGATTTTTTAATCATGTCAGAACTCTAAATAACCACGGTATTGAGCAGTTTAGAATATCTAGTTGACTGCTAATGGCCTAAGAGCTTTTCAAGTGTAGGGTATTGATGTCAATCAATTTCAACCTCATAGTGAGTAGATATGAATAAAGCTAAAAAAAGTTTTATATGAAGATACTCATCTTCAGTTTTCTAGTTTAGGTATCTTCTGAAAGGCAACAGTAATCTCCCCTCAACTCACCTAATTGCTATTCTCAAACCAACAGTGCCTCATTTAAAATTATAAAGTTCTCATACTATGTCAATATTCATTACATGCTTCTTAGTAATTCCCATTTTTAAGGAGTTTGTGCTTAACAGATTCAGCTTCTTCAATTTCAGAATGAATTGTGAATAAATCAAGTAAGGAAGATTAGCTACTCATTTAGGTAGTCTTCAAGAGAGGATAGAATGTTTCCTGGCCATTAATATTACTATGATTTTAATGCATTTTCTATAAGGTGCAATAGATTGCCATCTAAAGTCAAAGAAAATACATATACTTAAGTACAGTTTTGTAGAATATTTAGAATTGAAGTATGTCATTTGCAAAAGAAAGACCTAAACTGTGATCCTTATAGGCTGTGATATTATGTTGGAAGTTGAGTTTGTGGCCTTTGTATGAAAGTTTAATCACATTTTTACTTAAAGTGTAATAGAAAACACATAAAGGAAAAGTAAAGTGTTGGTAATTAGTTCTTCTTAATATATTGTATATGAATGAGATTTAGACATCAAAATGCTGTAGTTTAAATTATTGCTTTGATTACTTAATGTAGATTGCAATCTGTTGTTGAAAGTCATGAACCTCAAAATACAGATTCATATATGCTGTCTGATATAACTTACTACAAGAGAACAGAACACTGATGCTACCTGTGAAAACATACTATAACTCATATTGCAGAGATCTAAGCTGATGAATGTGTCATATAAGCCCCTCCCATATGCAGTATGAATAACTGCTCCCAAAGTCAAAGCAAAGTTAGAATTAAAAGCCAAACTGTTTAGGTGTATGATTTGTATTCTTTGCTGTGCAATGATAGTCAAATACCCTGCTGTTGTTAAGCTTGAAGAAGGAGGTCGGGTCATATCTTCCTTCCCTTCTTCTGTTTTTCACTTCTTGTAGAGAACCTTGCATTCTCTTAGTTTGCATTTACAAGGCTACTATTTTCAATTCTGCTAGTCAAACAGTAAGATTTGCATTTAAGAATATAAAAAACAAACAAGAAAACAAAAAACCTTCAGTAAGACAAAAAAACTCCATGCACAGTGTGTTTTTTACCAAATATTGAATGCTCAATATTGTGCCACACAAACTTAATCTGACTTTATAAGTTAACTCCGGGTTGTTGTTATTGTTTTCTTTTTCTGTTGCCTACCATCTGTAAGCTTTCCCGGTTTAGATCCATCATCACCATTAGTGTAAGAGCTATAGTTCTTTAAACTTGCTTAGGAGCAAGGTATGTTTCTCCGTAGAGATCCTTGCTTATGGAATCTAATCCAATACAGAGAATCAAGCCAGAACTAATTATCTATGTGAGTTTTAGGTCAGAATGTAACGAATCTGAGGCAGAGCCAGTTCTTGCCTGCCAGGGATAAAAAGCAAGACAGTTAAGATTTCCTTAAGTAATTTCCTCTTTGACAGAGAAAAAAATCCGAGGAAACAACTCATCACCTCCTCAGAAGTATTATTTCCATCTATTAATGTAGAACAAGCAGCTATTAAACAGTATCACTGAAAATGCCTGAAAGACATAGGATTTTGGGTAAACAGAAGATCAAAGAGACCTCAGAACTTAGTTTTAGCCAATATATCAAGCTTCACACCCGTAGAACTCTAGAAATCTAGAGAGCAAAAGAAATAGGAAATGAGGTTATAGGCTCCTTACATTTCACAAGCTTAGCCAGCTGGCTTGTCACATTGATGGACAATACTATACGGAATGTAAAACACAAACCCTGCAAGTACAAACAATTTTCTCTTGATGTGTTTGATTTCAGTAGAGTATGCTTTTATTCTACACTGAAATAATTGTTGTAGTTTTAAATTTAAATACGTCTACATTTAGTTCTCATTTTCATATTCTTTTTATTATTTTATCAATGCTTATGTATTAGAGGTAAAACAAAGGGAGATAGCAAATATCAAATTGAAAATGCTTCTTACAATGCAGCCTTAGGACAGGTTGATATTTATTTGTTTGTTTGTTTTTGGTGTCATAGTCTGCAAGATATGGAGTTTAACTATCAATACAAATTTACTGATCTGTTTTATATTTTCTGATGATAAAAGGGGAAATTTATTTCTGTTTTATTTCACTATGGTTGCTTGGAAAGCAAAGTACTAATGTACTGGTCAACAGGTATTTCAAAATAATCCAGCTCCACATCCTCCTAAATGTTATAAATAGTATATTATGTTCTAGCAACTATGTGCTTCCCCAAAATGGCCAAGTTATTTGAGAACATTGTACCAGAACGCATAATTAAATTACTGTAAAACAAATGAGGATCCTAACAAGGCTTTTTGATGCTCAACACAATCCCTGTATCTCTTGTACATCCTCTCATCACCTTATACCACCTTGATTCTGTAAGCTTCCAGGACACCAACATCCTGAGATCAAAGAATCATAGAATCACAAGGTTGGAAAGGACCTACAAGATCATCTAGTCCAATTGTCCTCCCATTACCATTGCTACTGCAAGCCACTAAACCATGTCATCTCATAGCTCCTCATCCAGATGCCTCTTGAACCCTGCCAAGGATGATGACTCCACCACCTCCCTGGGCAGGCCATTCCAGTGCCTGACCACCCTCTGAGAGAAAAAGCTTTTCCTTATGTCTAATCTAAACCTCCTCTGGTACAACTTATGGCCATTTCCTTGGGTCCTGTTTGCTGTGTGGGAGAAGAGGCCAAACCCTTCAGGAAGTTGTAGAGTGTAATGAGGTCTCCCCTGAGCCTCCTCTTCTCCAGACTAAACAATCCCGGCTCCCTCAGCTGCTCCTCATAAGACTTGTGCTCCAGACCCCTCACCAATTTCATAGCCCTTCTCTGGACATGTTCCAGGGCCTCAATGTTTTTCTTGTAGTGAGGAGCCCAAAACTGAACACAATACTCGAGATGCGGCCTCACCGGAGCTGAGTACAGGGGGATGATTACCTCTCTGTTCCTGCTGGTCACGCTATTTCTAATGCAGGCCAGATGGCATTGGCCTTCTTGGCCACCTGGGCCCACTGTCGGCTTGTGTTCAGCCGAGCATCATCCAACACCCCCAAGTCCCTTTCCTCTTCACAGTCATCCAGCCACTCGGCCCCAAGCCTGTAGAGCTGCATGGGGTTATTGTGGCCAAAGTGCAGGACCTGGCACTTGGCCTTGCTGAACCTCATCCCATTCACCTCAGCCCTCTGATCCAGTTTATCTAGATGTCTCTGAAGGGCCTCCGTACCCTCAGGTAGATCGACACCACCTCCCAACCTGGTGTCATCTGCAAACTTACTGAGGTTACACTCAATCCCCTTGTCTAGTTCATCAATAAAGATATTAGACAAGATGGTGGAGAGAGGCTCAGCAATCACCCCTGTCAACTCCCTCAGCACCCAAGGGTGGATCCTGTGTAGTCCCATGGACTTTTGACAGTCCAAATGGAGGAGGAGTTTTCTAACTGTCTCCACCTGAATCACCGGGGGTGTATTCTGCATAGAATCCCAGACTTCCAGATTAGGGCGTAAAGTGCCCTGAGCATAACTGATCTGCCTATTAAAGCCAGATGTAAAGAAGGTGTTGAGGACCTTAGACTTCTCCTTATTCTCAGTGGTCACATTCCCCACTGCATCAACTAGAGGATGCATGGAAATATTCCTTGGTTCTCTTATCACTGATGTATTTGTAACAGGATTTCTTATTCTCTCTTACTGCAGTGGCCAATCTAAATTCAAGTTGGGCTTTTGCCTTCCTAACTTCCTCCCTGCATACCTTAGCAAATTCCTTGTAATCTCCCCAAGTAGCCTGTCCCTTCTTCCAGAGGACATAGACTCTCTTTTTCTTCCAGAGTCTCAGCAATAGTTCCCAGTTCATCCACACCAGTCTTCTTCCCCTATGGCTCACCTTATGGCATTCAGGGACAGCCTGTTCTTGTGCCTTTAAGATTTCCATCTTGAGGAGCATCCAGGCTTCCTGGACCCCTTTACCCTTAAGGAGCGACTCCCAAGGGACCTGTGCTACAAGCATCCTGAGCAGGTCAAAATCCACCCTTTGGAAATTCAAGATAGATAGATAGCAGTTTTGCTAGTCACCCTTCTGACATCTCCAAGAGCAGAGAATTCTACAATTTCATGGTTGCTCTGCCCAAGACAGTCCTCAGCCTTCACATCTCCCACCAGTCCTTCACTGATAGTGAAGAGCAGGTCTAGCAGGGCACCACCCCTGGTAGGCTCTTGTACCAGCTGCGTAAGTAAGCTATCTATCTTCCATACACTCTAGAAATCTCTTGGACTGCTTCCTCTGTGCTGTATTATATTTATTTCCAACATATATAAGGGAAGTTGAAGTCTCCCAAGAGAACAAGTGCTGATGATCACACAACTTCGGCAAGCTACTCATAGACTGCCTCGTCCATCTCTTCATCCTGATTAGGTAGTCTGTAACAGACCCCCACCAAGATGTCACCCCTACAGGCCTTCCCCTGATCCTTACCCACAGGCACTTGACTTCATCATTCTCAACCCCAAGCTCTTCAACATTAAAACAGTCTTTAATATAAAGGGCCACACCACCACCCTTCCTTCCTCATCTATCTCTTCTGAAGAGCTTGTAACCATCCACCACAGCACTCCAGTCATGGTAGTGGTCCCACCATGTTTCGGTAATAGCAACTAGGTCATAGTTAGCCTGACGCACAATCATGGAGATGGAGATGGAGATAATGAGGAAAGAATCACCAGATGGGGCAGCAGTATTGATAGGAAGCTGTCTGTTTTTGTATTTTTGTCAGTTGGACCGCCAGCCCAATTACTACTTTTTCTATTATTTCCTCAATTCCAGAAGTCTAATAGGCAAAAACTATCCTTCTACTTTTTATCCTTACTTGTTTTATTTGCACTTACCCTGGTTGTCTTCTGCACTGAGTTTGACTTACTTAGAATTTTTCCAGCCATGACTCAGTCACATCATTTAGCTGAGGAGAAGAGAACATTCCCCTCTTCCTCATTCTTTAAGCACACAAGCATGCACATGCTCTCTTCTGAGGACCCCTCTCTACTCACCTCAGGTGGAGAAAAATTAACAAATCAATTCAAGACAACAGTCACATTTAATGCTGTCAGGAGAATAACTGAGTATGAACAACAACATCCCCATTCCAGGGCAGAAGTTCCCCTTCACTGCAGAAATTCAAAACAAAACAAAGCAAAAAACCAACCAACCAACCAACCAACAAAAAAACCAAACAATGAGCAGAGGTAGCATTTTGAGATTGCTGTGTGTAGACTGGTTTATATCATTCACCATAACTCTATTCCAGTCAATTCCATAAGCAGGAACACATTCACTGTCGTCACAGAGCCAAGATCTATCCAGTTGACAAACATAGAGTGGAGTACCTGTGACACCATCCTCTGTGATTTTCTAAGGCATGAGACTGAACTCTTGCTATCCTTCCTCTAAAGCAACTGGACATAAAGAAAGAGAGCTGTACATAGGCACTCTGCTGGTTTACTGTTCAGCCTACACATCACCTCAATATTTAGTAGGCAGACTAGATCCTGCCCTATGTACAGCCTAAATTGACCCTGCGTGCATCTACCCATGCCCTTTGCTTCCTGGGAGCATATGGCCTCATTACTGTGATGCAATAGCCTCTCTAATATTTTCTGCTTCTGAGCAGGTTTTATTATCTTGGCCTCAGTCAAAACTAGCAGAAGCCACGTAGCTTCCAGCTGGCTTGGAGTACAGAGTAAGCACACGATCATCTGTGGAACAGCTCAAGTCCACAGCCCAACTTAATGATGCTTTTAGAAATCAATTTATCTTGCATATAGCATAAGTTGGGGAAAGGTTGCGGAAATCAAAACTTGACTTCCTTTCCCCTTCTCAATATGCACTCAGCAGTTTGCAATACAAATTTATAAAAGGCTGTTTAAGAAGCATGTATTCATCAACTATTATGTAATAAAAAGAGGTTACGGAGAGTATAGCTAAGAAATAGAAGATGATAATTACTTTGTATCAGTATCATTAAGAGGCCACTTTTTTATATACTATTCAGTCTTTAGCATTTCTCAGTGACACACTTAAAAGTGTTACTATTCTCACTTTAAATTGCTATGCATTACTGTAAATACTTTCTATTCTTGTCTGAAGGTAGACTAAAAAAATTATGCATCATCCTAAACAATTCATGCTAGATTTCAGAATTATTGATAACTAACTTCTACTGAAGTGCCAAAAGAAGCAAAAATCATGCCTAATTCTGAATGCAGTTGTGATGCAAGATTCCAAGATCCTTGATTTGGAAGTAGCGTGATGAAATGCTGTGAGTAGGTTGAGGTGGTGACACCACCTGCAGCACTATAATATACAAATAATTCCCTTGGATATGTGGCCTTTCTTTCTTCTAGTCACTTATGGAAAAAATGAGATTTCTTCCCATGTTAATTTAGTTTTATAGACACAAGAATTGATTTTCTTTTGAAATCACAGCTCTTCATACACTTTAAGGTTTGGACGAGAATTTGCACTTCACTTGATGGTATATGTACAAATCAACTTAGTGTGATCTAGTTCTGTGCACAGTATCTTCCTGGAAATGTTTAGACTTGTTAATGATGTGTACCGCTGATTGGTATATTAACCTTTAAAATGAATATTTCATAACTTATCAAAATTTATTCTTTCTCTTTCTCTGTAGTTAAAGTATATAAGGCATTTCTATCCACACCCTTAGAAGTTTCTCTATGGCCACAGAAAAAAGTGTTGATTCATTATTGTGCTTGAACTTCATATTAATGTGTCAGAGACCTGAGCATAAACCAATGCAACATCTTACATGGAATGTAAATCAGGAAAAAAATCCTATCGTGGTAAGTAGCTCTGAAATTATTTGATTTTATTTTTCAAACAGTGAAATAAAAATTTATCTTTTGTCAATACAATTGATGTGTGTGGTGTTTTATGCAATCAGAACTCCTATCCAGATGACTGGCAGAAAATAAACAGGGAACATTTGTAGGCTTGGTGAATACCTTTTTTGTTAACGTGATACAAGATGTGAACTTGTAGGAAATCTTAGGTACTGCAGAGTGGTGTGACATAGTTGTATTTGATTTCTTCTTCAGACATGGAAAACAAGAATGCTAAGTAGTAGTACTCCTTGTTTCTGACAAAGTTTTCAGCTCAGTAGGTTGTTTTTCTGTTTTCTTTCCTTCTCTCTCTCTCTCTCTCTTTTTTTTTTTTTCTCCTGCACTTGTGGCACAAGGATTATGTGCAAGACAGATGCTCAGCCCCAAGCCACCCTCCTCCTGTGGCTTTCCTGCCTCTGGTTTGATTGAATGTGAGCACAGCAATGTTTTTTTCTCCTTGAGACAGTCTGACAAATGTTCTTTGTGTGAATGGTGCACTTGGTTGCTCTAGTAAACAGTCTTCTTTTTATCCAGATGTCAGGAGAAACGATGGCTTCTTCACAGTGCACCTGAACTGTACTGTATCACACTCCTCCAGGGAGTCAGAAGCTACAGATTCCGTCTGACACTTTTAGCAAATTCACAGGTGATTTTAACCAGGCTGCATGCTTCCTTTCTGTGGAAAGTCAGTAGATAGCTTCTTGTACTCAGTGAACTCTGTGGTATTCACTTTGTGGAGTTCTCAGGAAAATGTACCACCAGAAGGGAACCATTCTTCAGCCACGCAGCTGTGCAGCAGGACAGAGAGAAATGCAAGATCTCAAGCTCTTAAATAAGGCAGAAATGAAGAACTTAGAGTAAGGAAGCAAAAACTCTTAGGTCCTGGGAGGGATTATGACCTGTCATGATGGACTCCCTCTCCTATCATAATGGAAGCTTGTTTCTTTGAATTCCATGCTAGGGATTCATATTGAAGCTCTCACTGGTGAGAGAAAAGATAGTTTTCAGTAGTTCTTCAGACTATGTTGATGTACTAACAATTCTTCTGCAAAACTTCTACAAGCAATACCAATAATTCAGGAATAAATATATGTATGACCTTTTCCTTTTCAGTATGTGAGTGTATGGTATGAGCTTGACATCCATCTCCTCACCTCTTTCTAGCAGGCTTTCTAGATATCTGTGTGTCTCAATTTTTGATACAGAATTTTAATAGGATGTCTTAGTCTGCAGTGAGCAGAAGGCTCAGTATCAGAAAATGAGCCATGCCATGTTAGAGCCAGACACCTGATAGCAGTAGGGTTGAAACTCCCTAGCTGGAGTTCTGTCCCGAACTTTGTTGAGTAATGAATATAGTTTGTCTCCAACTGAAATTAAAGATCTGTTGGGAATTGTTTTTTTTTTTTTCTTTTCTATTTTTTTCCTTCAAAACAGAAGGGTGGTGTTCCTTTATTCATATTACTGTTTGCAAGGAATGGGGCATGATTCAGGTGTCACAGTTAGGTCATAAATACATAGCCAAGAAATATATAGTTGAAAACAAAAATCTAGCAATCCACCCAAGTGAGGTGACAACTTAAGTATAACAAAATAAGGAGTGCTGTAAGGACTTTGACAGTTTTCATTAGCAACACTGTCTGAGGGAAATGCCTAGTTTGCCAGTTCTGGCAGTAAGTAAAGACAACAGTACAAGGAGTGTAATTACCTTGGGCACTGAGCCAAGTAATTTTGTACTTGCATTTTCATGCAAAACACATTAAGGTTTGACATAAATAAAAGTATCAGTATACCTTTTCTTTGAAATGTCATGTTCTTGACTTAAAACTCTTAAAACTAACTAGAAGAATCACATGTGGAAGCATCTTGAACTAAGCAGCCTTACTGTAAAAGTAGGTTAAATACATACATATATATATATATTTAAGTTTAAAATATGTCCTAGAAGGTTACTTCTGTAAAATGATCCTAAACACTTTTCTGCCTCATTCTGACTTTGTACAATAATAAAGCGAAAGCTAAAACCAGCAGTTTCATGACATGGAAAGGCATGGTGTGTAGGAAGAAGCAGTGAATCTAATGATAATTTCTGGTTGGCCTTCAGAGGCTTCTATTATTTTCCGCTGTCACTAGCCTGAGATTAAAAAACGTCTACTAATATTTTCATGCTACAAACAATTATAAATTAAATAGTTACATGATAATATTCCCCATACTCTCAAATACAATTTTTGCGCAACATACAATTCCACAATTTTGAAGTTATGATCAGTCATTTTGTGCAGTCTGGAATATCACTATGTGTGATTCTATGATGAATATCTTTCATTGTCTATGAGGAATGTCTGAGCTGAGTGAGGGGAATAAGTGTATAATACTAATGTTTTTAAGGTAGGTTTTGTTTGTTTGTTTGTTTGTTTTTAATATTGCTATTTTCATGAACTCATATTGTTTTGATACTATACAACCAAACTGAATCCACCATTAATATATTCAAGAGAGTTGCAAAAGGAAAGATTAGCTCTGTAGGTGCAGCAACAAAATTATTTAATCTACCTTATGAAAAAATGAAAGCAACAATCAACGAAACAAAATTTCTTTCAGGGATGGTAACAGTTTGATCCTGTCAAACATTCAGATTCATTTAACCCCTTCATTGATTACCTTAGACTCACATAAAAAAAAATCAACACCACCCCCGGAAAACCCACCTGAAACAAAATTAGCAAAATAGCCACTCAGATTAAAAATACCAGAAAAAATGCCTACAGAAAATCAGCCAGAGGGGAAAAAACCCAAAACAATCACACCTGGAAAACAAATAACTAGGAAAAAAAAAAAGCACACCTAGGAAAGAAACGAAAAAACTGCAGTAAGCATAAAAACAAAACCACCTTTCAAGGATACTTAATGCCTGTGCAGAGACTCACCTAAGATGGGGTGACGCTTTATTGACAGATCCTTGTTAAGTGATTTGTTGTTTTTAAACTGTACTAGCTTCACTAAGAATCTTGTTAAGAATCTTGATTCAAATCTTGTTAAGTTGCTGTAATCATTGTTCAAATTACCATCTTACATTTATTTATATTAATACATGTATTTCTACCATCCTCTTATGAGTGTAGTGCGTGGTGCTTTAGTTTCCTTCTGTGACAAACATCTCCAAAACACCTGGAAAACAAAATAAGCCAAACGCCCTAAAATAAATAGCTAGAAAATAAACACCCCGGGAAATGCAACAGAAAATGCCCAGAAAGCATCAAGAATGCACCGTAATAATATATGCACGTATAATAAAAGGCTGGAGAAAATCACTTGAAAAACACCTGGAAAACACATCTGGAAAAAACAGGATCAGGAAAACAACTAGAAATCTACCAGATTAAAAATAAATCCCAAAAAATAAAACACATGAAAAATCTACACCTGGATTGGAGTACCTGGATGAAAACACTTTGTTATGTTGCCAGGAAATTACTTAAAATCACACTGGTTATAGACATCTGGATAATAATTAAGACACTCAAAAACACCTGGAAAACCTGTGCCTGCAAAGAAGAAAATAATCACGGGAAATAAAACAGAACTGGAGGAACCACCACTGGAAAAAAAAAAAAAAAAAACAACACCCCTGTAACATCCCACTCTGCCTTCCTTCTAAACAAACAAACAAACAAAAAATGAAAAACAAAAAACAAAAACCAACAAAACAAACCCCAAATCAAACCCCCAAAAATGTGGGTGGATGGTCAGAGAGGAGTGTGCTAACAGCATGCACAGGTTTTGTTGCTAAAGCCTGTTCCTGATTTTTAGTGGAAATGTCGTGTTTAAATATTTTTGTAAGTTTCTGATTACTGCTTCTGGTTAATTAGAGTTTATACACCTAGCTGTTGAGATAAAAGGAGCATGAAGATGCTCTTGCAAATAAAATCATTTTATGCAGAGGCTCATGAATGAGACGTGCTTGCTCAAAAGTTGTTGTGCAGAAGCTTACAAATTCCTTTCCACTTCTTCTGTACACTCTCAACAAATGTGGTTTTAGTTACAAACATCTATAGACAACTTGAATTTATGAACTTTCAACTTACTGCTCAGGCCTAACAGGTCACATAAAAGGGGGAACAAGTATTAGGCCGACCAGGAAGTTTGTAACCTCTGAGTACTTCAGCCTATGGGGAACAGAGGAGGGACGATGTGTAGGAAAGTTTGGGTAAAAGGGAATCTTCAAAGTGATACTTCGAGAGATCCTTCCAGGAAAATATCTCTAGTAGACTCTCCCTTTATTTGAATAAAGAAAGCTAAAGACTCTCCTCTGTCTCTTTTTAGCATAAAGATAATTGAGCAAGCCTATTTGAGCAAAATTTTCCCAACACTATGCATACAAGTTATCAACTGAAATTGAAAGCCATAATTCAAGCAGACCTGGATTAGCCTGATATCTGACAGATTTGATGAACTTCTATGTTTTGAAACATTTTGTATGTTGTTATTTAATTTATAATACTTGGCTTTTCAATTGTTCTTTCTACTTCCGGGTTGACTGAATTTAAGGTTTACGTCTGGATGTGATATTAAAATACAAATCTGCTGGGTGGACCTTTGCAGTCTCTGTCTTCTACTGGAGACACATGAATATGTAGTACAAAGCACTAAAATAGATGTACTCTATTTTCTTGTTGTTAATAACATACATAACATATATGCTGGGACTTTCTTTGTCCCCACTCTTGCAGAATGAATACAATATGCGTAATTCTGTCACCAGTCTACGCCTGAAATCTCAGGAGGGCTGTCAAGTGTTGCCTTATGAAATGAAGGATCGGACTATGAAATCTATATCTTTACAGGAAAATGCAATATAATTAATCTAGAGACAAAGAAAACTTTCTTGTTTTCAGTTGCCCACAACTGGCTTTGACAGAGCAAGATTGTCTCAAGCCTGGATTGTGCATAATGGTGAGCTGCCTGATAATATTAAAATTTAAACTTACTCTCACTGCTTCTCTGTATTAGCAGACAGAATGTCTTCTGTCAAATACACCTGTGGCCTAGGGCAACTCCTCTATTTCACGGAAAGTTCAAACAATGTTCTGAACTTCTCGCACCTGTATGTTTTTTATTTGTATTTATTTTTTTGCAACATGTTGTACAAAGAAATTGGGTGAAGGTGTCCCAATGACTTGTGCTGTTATATTCAACCTGATTTTTGTAATGCATGTAGAGCTGAAAACATTTTTTTAATAAACTTTTTTGATATTTCAGACGTCTGCATATGCAGACAATCCTAATATTTGGTTTAGGGCTGTCCTTCAAATTCTTTCTTTTCCCTGCAGTATTGCCAGAGTATAACCAGCAGATACTCATTGGGATAGATAAATGGGTCTCTCAGACAAGTATTTCCTTCAGAATCCCTTGGTTGTATCTAATTACATCTTCAGCAATTAGCCCATGGCTGTGATTTCGTACTACTGTGCCATGACTACACACCTCAAAGTTGATGTTGGAGGGCAAGAGTCTGCTCATGCCATGTTGTTCAGCTGCACCATGAGATGTTGAAGTCATGGACTGTATGGAACACCATTAGTGGAAAAAGCACAGTGGACACATGGTACACCTTCCCAGTTTTCTCATTTTCTTTGTTGCCTTCCTCTGATTTAAAAAAGTGTTCCTGGTATCTCAGTATCTACAGCAGAGAGTACATATCATTTTCTTACCATGTTTATATGTCAGTGTCAAATAAATCTCCTTTTGAGATGAAGAACTACAAATTGTGTTAAATACTGGTTACAGTCCTCAGAAGTGCATTTGATCACAAATACTAGCATCAGCTTATCATTACTGCCTTCTCTATTTACAGATGTCAAAGCAGGTTTGTCCATTCAGTCAGAATACTCAGCGTAATAGTAAGGTCTTCAAAAGAGATGCATATAAATGCAGCAAACTTTTCACTGTGTATTTATGACAATGCTAATTTTAAGTAGCTATTTTTTAGCTAATGGCTTGCTTCTTACTTTTTACTTCTGAGTATTCTTTTCTTGTTTTCCTGCTGTGGAATCTTACACTGTCAGTTTTATCTAATTTTATTTTTAATTTTAATTTTAATTTTTTTTTAAGCTGGTAGAGGTTCTTCCTTTTTCTATCTGTATGTCCCAACATAACTCATTAAGAGATTTCTTTAGTTATTTTACTTGAATTCCTGCTGTGGAGAAGTGTTTTAATAAATTGTATTTCTGAAGATGGTCACTTTTTTGATCTTGTTGAAACTTCAGGCATGATGAAGATGCTTAATATTTAATGCATTTGAATACTCCAGACAAGGATGGGAGGGAGTTCTCTGCTCTTGTAGTGAACAAATGGTGGCTCATGAAACCTCTTCAGGGCTGATCAACAGGGTATAGTAGATTATAAAACACTGCAGAGAGACCTGAATGAGGAGCAGTGTATCAAACTTCTTAAAACTGTAGATTGACTTGAAACAGTTCCAAGAGAGGAGATCTACAGGTTTGTTTGGAACTGTGCTGAGACTGATCCTACAGCTAAGATAACTTCTGAAGTACATTGTGTTAAATCTGGGTTTGGGCTTTGAACTCTACTGGAAGCTTGACCCGCAGATACTTTTTTTGGGTTTAGTCGGAGATTAGCTGAGAAATGAGTTATTCACCTGACTACGGGATAAACACCTGTCACGCATATCCATACCACACTACTTTATGTGTTTTCTAATGCTGTTTTATTCACCAACGCATTTGTCCTTACAAGACTGCTCTGTTCCCAGCAAGTACAATTATTCCTCTGGAATAATGATCAAGACCATGGCAGAGCAGAGGAATAAAATAGTTATTTCAGCTATTTTACATATTTATTGTCTGCCTGTTAGTATGTTTGTTTGTTTTTTTGTTGGTTTAAATCATAAGTAAAAGTCCTCAAGGGTGGAATATCAAGCTGTGTGTGCCAGGACTTGTTCCTTTACAGTACCTCTTTTGTTTTTATTTATTTATTTTGTTTTTTAAGTTTCAGACAAGTGTCTTGGCTGAATATCCAATGTTATTGAATCCACATATTTTGTCTGATCAAATCTCTACCATTTTCTCCCTAATCCTGGGTGTAACTGATTTTTGTCTCTGGAAGCTGCCTGTACTGTGCCTCGCTAATATTACAGACATACAGTCCTTCTATTTATGTTATGCTGGGGCAAAGCTTGGCACTTGAAATCACTTTTTCTTATTTAATTTTGTTTGTGAGAGCTTCAGTATATTTCCCTGGTGATTTGTGGTTTTTCTTGTTGTTTTGTTTGCTGTTTTTTTACACTGTAATCAAAATACCACATTAAAGACGTAAGATGCAGAAGTATGGCAAAAGATCTAATGAATAGATATAGATATAGATATAATATATATTCTATGTAGAATAGATATAGTCAACATCTTGTTGACTATATTATTACTGTTTTCTCAAATGCAGTTTTTGGTGTAAAAGTGAAATGACTAGAGCTGATTGCACTTTCCCCCAGTATAGCACTCAAGTATTAAGACAAGTATCATGACTTTCTTACTTTTACTTGCTAATAGGCATGCTGGGGACTGGTTCATTTGTGATATACTCTGCTTGCAAGGATAGATGTACTGACCTAACTTCTCTTTTGGCTGCCTGTGTGGTATAAAGCTGTATTTGGGTTGTGATTTGAATTTGACTTCTTTGCATAATCCAGAAAAATTTAAAGCAGGTGGATTCTACTCTGGGTATCAGTGGAGATATTCGTATAATGGTATCTGTGCATTTTGCAAACTGGGATTTTAATTCTGCTAATAGCACCAACTTTCATATTTTAAGTTAGATAAAACTGTAGATGTCATGTTAACAAAAGTATATAGTTAGTCCTTTTTTATTGTTGTTGATATATTTTTAATTGTCCTAGACTTTGATTTTGAAAACATGATTTGCAAGTATGCAAATTTATTTTGGTTTGGTCTCTTCTTAAATAATATGAAAAGAAATAGCCCATTAGAAGTACAAAATCTCATTTTCTGCAAAACGTCAGTGTGCCAGGTAATTCTTCATGATTAAATACACTAAGAACAGAGGGTCTAAAATCTTTTAATCTGAGTGGAATTCATTTGTTATGTAAATTACGTAGAAAAAAATGTGCAGCTGTGAGGATAGGAAGTTTCATACTCTAAATCAAACTCCTAATGTCTTTGCACCAGTTCATATTTTATTGAAAATTTCATTAATTTTTTGTTAACCTTAGTAACAGGCATGTAAGAGAATTTCAGAATGTAATTGACCAAAGGTTTTTTATATATGTATATATATGCATAATAGGAATGCAGGAATAAAATATACTTTCACTTGTTCCCTTGAGCTGTTATTCTTTTATTTTAGTATTCAAAGTTGGGCAAGAATCTCATCTCGCTCATAGTTTTAACTTCTGATGTAATCTGTTCTCAAAATCTTTGGTACTCCTCCCTGAATGAAGAGGGAAGAAGATGAACTGATGACACAGCTAGGAAGGCAGATGCATGAACTAAGAATAGTTAGATGATTATCAGTTTTCCCCTGAATTACAAGTCTTAATTAGTGTGTGAGATAGAGGGTATCAGCCTTCAGTTGGCTTAGTGCTGCTTCTGAGTGTGGAGGAGCTTGTGAATTCAGGCGGTCTCACAGAAAACAACTTGTGATTTTAAATGAAAAAAACCAAAAAGTCTAAACATAGGACATTCAAAAATGTAGTGATTTCTTGTCTTCCATAACTTCCTTACTCAGCATTTGTCTTGTGTTTTTCCTGTTAGAAACAGTAGATATACAGGGAAGAGTTTCTCTGTAATTCAGCTAAAGACCCTTAGACTTAGATGCTCTTCAAAGACCAAAATCTTTGAAAAGCCCAAACTATTTCAGCCTCAGGAAGAAGTCTCAAATAATTGGGATACCAGCACTATAGATACAAGTGAAATGATTATTGAAAAGTGTTCAGTAAAAAAGTAAATTCTTGAATAAACAATTTTAGGATTCATCTGATCTAGCAGTAGATAGTATTTTTAACCACTTTTAATTAGGAGGACATATTTTGCTTGTTGCATCCCAATAGTAATTGTTGGGTTTTAAATTATGTGACATCATAAGCAGATTTTTGATCCAAAAATGAATCACACTCTTTTTGAGTGCTAACAGAACAGCAGATGAGAATTATGACTAAATTACACTTGTGACAATGTGATTGACCAGAATCATAGAATGTTTTTCTTGATGCATTGCTGCAACTCTAGTCTGATTTTGAGGAAAATTTTGAATTTTGAGAAATTCAATTAAGAATATATATATATATATATGTACATATAAAACTCTATCTCATGTCTATGTAACTGAACTGTTGTTTCATAGTTTTCAAACTATTAAAGCATTTCAAGCTTTTTTTTTCCAAAGGACATATTTAACTGTCAAAGATTAGCAGTTTTGCATATATGCTTAAACGCATGCTTCCCACTGATCTTTTTACTCTTTGTGTTGGATTTTCAAATAATACAGGGATCACCTAGAAGGAGTCCTGTGGAGGGACACAAAGATGATAAAGGGCCTGGAGCATCCCCCTTATGAGGAAAGGCTGAGTTAACTGGGTCTGTTCAGTGTGGGGAAAAGAAGTCTGATGGGGGATCTGATTCATGTTTTTAAATATTTAAGGGAGGTGGAAGACAAATGGATGAGGCCAGGCTCTTCTCAGTGGTGTGTAGCAATAGGACAAGGAGTAATGTTCTAAAAGTTTTATGCAAACATGCAGAAGAGCTGCTTTATGGTGAGGGTGACAGAGCACTGGAACAGATAGCCCAGAAAAGTTGTGGAGTTTCTTACCAACCTAATCTCCTTCTATGACTGTGTGATTAGGTTGGTAGCATGATCCATGTGCCATGCCTCACTGGTGGAACAGTACTGCCAAAGCATGAACAGGAAAGCTGCCAACTTACGCTCTAGTGTAGGCTACAAATTAGGGGCAAGAGCTTTTCGGATTAGTGCATGGGAAAAGAGTCACTGTTAATCTAGGAAATTCAGCACATATCTAAGGCTAAAGCCAAAGGGAAACTGCAGAAAATTCTTTACGTTTTCCACTAGTTGGCTAAAGCATTAATATACATAACGTATAGAAAATTCTGTAAAAGAAAATGTAAGGCTGCATGGTCAAAAATTAATAAAAGAAATTTTATTTTTTTATTAATAAAAGAAATTTTATTAGCTCAATGACGGCTAATAAGAAATGGTCTAAGTAGGTTTCTTGATGTTCCCAGATGCTCTGAAGGATTGCCTGTTGACTTCCTTCCCATTTTACAGCTGCAAATCGTAGAAAAAAATCACCCTCTCATATCCTAAGAGAAAGCAATTGAGGTATTTCTTCTCCAGGCAGCCGCAGCAGAAGTGCCACAGGAGGTCCTCCAGCCACAGGGGCAATTCCTCTTGCTCCAGGCTTCAGAGGGCTATAGTTGTCAGGTGGCAAATCACTATTCAGGTCTTGGGGCAAAAAGCCTGTGCTGACCAGCAGACAAGTGCAGGTCCACAGAGAGTTGAAGTAGAAGCTGGGGTGCTGGGCTGCCTGGCCACGTGCCTAGCTATCTATATCTCCACCACAGCACATTTTTCTGGCCGCACCACGCTGCTGGTGCAGCTGGCTTCAGCCTCCTCAGTGGTAAGGAAAGTTCCTGAGTCATCAAGATCCTCCTGAATCTTCATCTCAATAGAGAATATGCTATTGAACATATTCCTGCCTACCACAAACAAAAGGCCGCTGTGAAAAAGAGCCTTAGCAATAAATAACAGCTTGAAAGAAAGCCATATTTAAAGTAAAACTATTCTTAGATGTTGATTTGTCTAATAGAAACAAAAAGGAAAAATATTACAAGAAAAGGACTGGTGTTAACAATGTTATCCAATTTACTTAAGTGAGAGAATTACATACTTCGAAAGACAGAAACAGAGAAGAATGTAGAAAGGTATCCTGAGCCTATGCAATGTTCAGGAATGTGTTCAATTCATCAGGCTCCACCCCAAGAGTCATCTCGATGGTGAAGGTGTTCGTGGAGGGGGTGGTCAGCTTAATCTTGCACAAGCGGTGGGAAGGCAGAAGCTCCAGGTGGCAGTTGTGCAACTGAGGCAGATGCATCAAGGCTGCTTCCACCTGGTTCTGGAGCCAGCACATGCTTTTCCCCACATGCATATTGGAGCCTTATATGCATATATATGCATATAAGAAGGTGTCAAGGAAGCTGGGCTCCTGTTTTTCTCTCAGCTCCTCCTGAGCATGGTGGAGAAAGCAGAGCATGTCCCCCAGCAGCTGCTCCTTCATGCAGGTGCACTCCAGCTCCACGTGCAGACAGGACTTCCTTGTCAATGTCTCATCCATGTTGCCAAGCTCCACACGGAAGGTGTGCCTGGGGGGAGGCCTCATGGGCACAAGCAGGTGGTAGGTAGATGATGTCTTGATGGGCGCTCCATCCTTCATAGACGCAGACCACCTCTATGGCTGGCTGCAGCCTGGGTGTGAAGCTGTGGCAGGTCCTCAGCAGGTGCAAAAAAGTCATCCACCAATCTCCTCCATCAGCTGGTACTTTTTGGCCATGTACGGTGCTGGCCACTGGGTTCTGTCAGCCCAAACTCTGCCTAGGTTGCATGTCTCACATGAGTCAGTGCCTTCTTCGACCTCCTCATCCTCCTCCACTTTGTTTCTGGAGCTTTTCTGGTTGCTGCTGCCACAGTCTGGCATACATTCCACTTTCCTGAGGCACAAGTAGAGCTTAGGGAAGATGGAAAGGATGGCAACACAGACCCAAATCTTGCTGCTGCTCTCTGGCAAATATTTAGATTTCCTGATGCACCAATGGAAGCCAGAGAGCAGGAAAAGGACTCCAGCAAAGGCCCAGAGCTGCCAGTGCAGCAGGGCAGCAAGGAGCAGGACTCCCCTAGTGGCCCAGCTCTGCCCCTGTATCCCCTGCTCCATGCTGTGCAGTGGCTGAGCCATGTCCAGACTCAGCTGCTCCATATGCAGCTGAATGTGCTCATGCACATCGCCATGCACGAGGTGAATTCCCAAAGGGATGATTCCCAGCAATGCCAGGGTAACGAAGACCACCCAAGCCATAGCTGCTAGCACTCACTGATGGCCTAGGCCAAAGTGCCGCAGCTCTGCCTCTTATACAGCCTCCTGACACAAGCCCCACTGTGAGTTGTCTGCTGCTGTCACAAACACGGCCACATCACTGCACTCCTCTGCTCTTCTCTCTCCTGTTTCTTCCCTGACCTCAGTACCGGGGAAAGTTATGGAGCAAATCATCTCGGGTGAGATCACATGGCATGTGTGTGACATTCAGGAGGTCAGACCCAGCCAGCATGGGTTCATGAAAGGCAGGTTGTTCTTGCCCAACCTAATCTTCTTCGATGATGGTCTGACCAGATTGGTAGATGAGGGAAAGGCTGTTGATGTAGTCTCCCTAGACTTCAGCAAAGCCTTTGACACAGTCTCCCACAGTATTCTCCTGGGGAAACTGGCTGTCTGTGTCCTGAACAGGTACACTCTTCTCTGGGTAAAGAACTGGCTAGAGGGCCATGCCCAGGGGGTAGTAGTGGAGTTAAGTCCAGCTGGCTGGGGCCCATCATCTGTTTTAACATCTTTATGCTGGGAGGTAGTGTTGATCTGCCTGAGGGTAGGGAGGCCCTTTAGAGGGATCTGGATAGGCTGGATTGCTGGGCTGAGGCAAATGGGATGAGGTTCAGCAAGGCCAAGTGCTGGGTTCTGCACTAAGGCCACAGTAACTGTGTGCAGTGCTATAGGCTTGCGGCTGAGTGGCTGGATGACTATGAAGAGGAAAAGGACCTGGGGTTGTTGGTCGATGCTCCTTGATTGCCGAGGTTACTTGCTTCGGAGATATCCCAGCCAGAGCCTCAGTGACTGATCACAAGGTACAGGAGGGTTTCGGTTTGTTCCCTCATCCAGGGAACCCCGAGTTAACAGAGCAGCCCAGCAGTTCTCGTGAGAGTGGCTGAGGTAGTGTGGGCGTTGCCAGGGCAACGGCTCTACATCCACGCCCCCTGCCTAGAAAAGGCCTCAGGGACGGAGAGGGGGCATCAGTCATCATGTGTGAATCACGTGGGCTGTTCAAACGCATAGAAACCGTTAAGCCACCCATTCACAGGGCTACACAGCGAGGGCCGTTGTTATCACTGTGAAGGGAGTGATAAGTGTGGTGGCAGCTGTTAATGACCTGGTAATGGGATAAGGGCGGTGCCAGCACTACTGGCAACAGGGCAGGGCTGATCAGTCACACCCCATTAAGGCTACCCGAATAGTGCTAGTGCATCTGCTGGTTTGCCATGGCTGCATCCCGGTGGAAGGCTACTGCCAGGAAAAATGAGGTCCCAAAAGAACAACATGGTAGTGTGCAGTTCTCTGGCTGTAGTGAGTGCCAGAGCCTGGCCTTTGCAGTGCTAGGTGAGGGAGACAGCACTTTTGTAAGATGCGACCAGCTCAGTGACTTACTCAGCCTTGTGGTTAATCTGAAGGAGGAAGTGGAGAGGCTGAGGAGCATAAAGGAATGTGAGAGGGAGATTGATTGGTGGTGCCAAACCCTATCAGCCCCGAGACCTAGGAAGCAAGCTGAGGCTCCACATGGAGCATGTCACCCCCTCTCTCCTTGCAAACAGGTGATAGAGGGGCACTGGCAGACAGACCGTGTTCCTGCTGCAGTGAATCCTCTGTCCTCTCCTCCCTCCAGCAACAACCTTGAAGAATCAGGGATTGAGTGGCAGTGGCAAAAGGTCCCTGCTTGGTGATGCAGGTACACCTGCTCAGAGATTCCCCAGGTGCCCCTGTGGAACAGGTACAGTGCTCTGCAGGGACAACTGGACAGTGGCAATGATGATGGTTCTCCCCGCTTGATGATGTCACCAAAGTCTAACCAGACATCACTTAGCATTAAGACCTCATTGACAAAGAAAAAACAACAGGTCATTGTCATTGGCAACTCTCTGTTGAAGGGAGCAGAAGGGCCAATATGTAGACCAGACCCTCTACGCAGGGAAGTCTGTTGCCACCCAGGGGCCTGGGTTAAAGACGTAAGGGAAAAACTTCCTTCCCTAGTTTGGACCTCAGATTACTACCCCCTATTGTTGTTTCAGGTAGGCAGCAATGATATAGGAAGAACTTCCCAAAAGGCTAAAGGACTTCAGGGCCTCGAGGCAACAGGTAAAGGGTTTGGAGCACAAACTGTGTTCTCCTCTATCTGTCCAGATTTAGGGAATGATGAGGCACTAAGTATGATGGGCCAGTGGATTAATACCTGGCTAGAAGCCTGGTATGCCCACTGGAGTTTGGGGTTTTTTGACCTCTGCTCTATTTGCACAAGACCAGGCCTGCTGGCAACCAATGGGAGTAGCTTATCCCACTGGTGGAAAGGGATCTTACAACAGGAGTTGGGAAGGTTCATTGTTAGAGCTTTAAACTAGGTATGAGGATGTAACTGGGGTCATTAGAATGGAGCCTGTATGTAAAGTGCCAGTGGTTGAAGGAAAGGGATGTGCCAGTAATATCCCACAGTCTTGTGTCTTGGTGAAGGAGGGGGATGACTCATCCTTCTGTAGGAAGGACACAAGTGTTGGTGTGGAGGAGCTGGAGGCCATTGTGCGGTCAGAAAGCTATGATATAATCACTATCATGGAACATGATGGAATGAGTCTCACAGCTGGAGTGCTGTGATGGATGACTACCAACTTTTCTAAGGAGATAGGCAGGGCAGGAAAGGTGGTGATGTAGCCCTCTTTGTTAAGAAAGAATGTGAATGTATGGAAATTAATGATGGTGATGATAGGGTGGAGAGGTTATGGGTCAGAATAAAAGTGAAGGCCAAAAAGACAGACATTATCATGGGAGTTTGCTACAGGCCACTCAACCAGGATGAAGAGGTGGACAACAGACTTTGTAGACAGTTGGGTGAGGTCTCCAGGTCTTTCCCCCTTGTTCATGTGGGGGACTTCAATTTCTCAGATATCTGCTGGATTTATAATACAGCAGATAGGGAACAGTCCCAGAGGTTCCTAGAGTGTGTGGGAGATAACTTCCTGACACAGCTGGTGAAGGAGCCAACAAGGGGAAGCAAAATCCTGGACCTGCTCTTTGTTAACAGAGAAGGTCTTGAGGGGAATGTAAAGGTTGGAGGCCATCTGCAGCATAGTGATCATGAAAAGCTAGATTTATCTATCCTTGTTGAACCACAGAGGGGAGTCAGCAGAACTGCTACCTTGGACTTCCAGAGGGCAGACTTTAACCTCTTTAGGACCATAGTTGAGAGGGTCCCTTGGGAGGTAGTTTTGGAGAGCGTGGGAGCCCAGGAAGGCTGGGAATACTTTAATGAAGTATTTTTAAAGGTACAGGAGCTGACTATCCCCAAGTCACAGAAGATGAGCCGACGGGCAAGGAGGACAGTCTGGCTGAACAGAGACCTTTGGCTGGAACTCAAGAGCAAAAGGAAAGTTTATGGTCTCTGGAAGTGTAGGCAAGCTGCTTACAGTGATTGCAGGTATGCAGTGAAGCTATGCAGGGAGAAAATTAGAAAAGCCAAAGCCCAGCTAGAGCTGAACTTGGCCACTAAAGTAAAGGACAACAATAAATATTTCTATAAATACATCAACAGCGAGAGGAAGGCTAGGGAGAATCTCCATCCCTTGTTGGATGCCGAGGGCAACTTGGTGACCAAGGATCAGGCTAAGGCTGAGGTACTTAATGCCTTCTTTTCCTCAGTCTGTAATAGCAGGACTTGTTACTACCCGGGAACTCAGCCCCTTGCACTAGTAGATAGGGATGGGGAACAGAATAAGTCCTGCATAATCCATGATGAGATGGTTTTGTACCTGCTCCAAAAGATGGATGCTCACAAGTTCATGGGGCCAGATGGATTGCATGCTAGAGTTCTGAGACATTTGGTGGATGTGGTTGCCAAACCACTCTTCATCATCCTCTGGCAGTCCTTGCTAACCAGAAACATCCCAGTGGACTGGAGACTGGCAAATGTGATGCTCATCTTCAGAATGGGCTGGAAAGATGATCCTGGTAGCTACAGACCTATCAGTCTCACCTTGGTGCAGGGGAAGGTTATGGAATGAATAATCTTGGGAGCCATCATGGACCAGTTAAAGGTCAACCAGGGGATCAGGCCCAGTCAGCATGGGTTTATGAATGGTAGATCCTGTCTGACAAACCTGATTTCATTCTATGACAAGGTGACCTGCTTAGTGGATGAAGGTAAGGCTGTTGATGTGGTCTACCTGGGCTTCAGTGAAGCATTTGATACTGTCCCCCACAACACCCTCGTGGAGAGGCTGGCTGCTCAGTTTGGATGGGTGTATGCTCTGCTGGGTGAAACACTGGCTGGATGGCTTGACCCAAAGTGTTCTGGTCAATGGAGTTAAATCCAATTGACAGCTGGTCACAAGTGATGTCTCCCTGGGCTCAGTACTGGGGCCACTTCTATTTAACATCTTTATTAATGATCTTGATGAGGGGATTGAGCTCACCCTCAGTAAGTTTGCAGATGGCATAAAGTTGGGAGGAAGTGTTGATCTGCCTGAGGGGAGAAAGGCACTACAGAGGGACCTGGATAGACTGTATTGATGGGCCAAGGTTAACTGTATGAGTTTCAATAGGGCCAAGTGTCGGGGTCCTGCATTTTGGTCACAACAACCCCAGGCAACCCTACAGGCTTGGGGAGGTGTGGCTGGAAAACTGCCTGATGGGAAGGGGCTTTGGTGTACTGATGGACAATCAGCTGAATATAAGCCAACAGAGTGCCTAGGTGGCCAAGAAGGCCAATGCCATCTGGCCTGCATTAGACATAGTGTGGCCAGCAGGAGCAGAGAGGTAATCATCCCCCTGTATTTAGCTCTGGTGAGGCCGCAACTCGAGTATTGTGTTCAGTTTTGGGCCCCTCACTACAAGAAAGACATTGAGGCTCTGGAACATGTCCAGAGAAGGGCAATGAAATTGGTGAAGGGTCTGGAGCACAAGTCTTATGAGGAGCAGCTGAGGGAGATGGGATTGTTTAGCCTGGAGAAGAGGAGGCTCAGGGGAGACCTCATTACACTCTACAAATTCCTGAAGGGAGGTTGTGATGAGGAGGGTGTAGGGCTCTTCTCCCAGGCAACAAATAGGACCTGAGGGAATGGCCACTAGTTTAGCCAGGGGAAAATTAGATTAGATATAAGGGAAAAGTCTTTTGACTCAAAGAGTTGTCAGGCACTGGAATGGCCTGTCCAGGGAGGTGGTGGAGTCACTGACCCTGGTGGTGCTCAAGAGGTGTCTGGATGAGGAGCTACGAGATATGGTTTAGTAGCTTAGTGGGTAGTAATGATGAGAGGTGGATGGTTGGACTAGAAGATCTTGTAGGTCCTTTCCAACCTTGTGATTCTGTGATTCTCTTTCTATGGAGATATTCAAGACCTATCTAAATGCCTACTTGTGTGACCTATCACAGGGTACGTGCAGGAGGGGGTGGATTCGATAATCTACTGAAGTCCCTTCCAACCCCTGCAATTCTGTGATTCTGTGATTTTAAAGTTGTACGTATAATGCTCTGTGCATTTCTAACAGGTAGAATTCTAGATTCTAAAATAGAATAACACTAACACCATACAGAATAAAGACAATTTAGAGAAATACCTTCACCTGAGGAACTACTGTATGTCTGTAGTGATTTGAAGTCTGAGGTAAAATTTTGGTAAAAACTACTAGCAAATACATCACTAAAATCAAAGCAGCAGCAGCTATGTAAAATGTGTAGTTATGCTTTTTTTCTAGAGCTTACAAAAAATTGTTTCAACTGCTTTAGCAGTTTAGCCCACCAATGGATTAGCCACAACAGTTTAATCAGTTTATTAGGTTTGCTATATTTTCTCTCCTCTGCATACAGTTTGGGTTTGTTTGTTGGTTTTAAATTGCAGCTATAGAAAATATTTTTCTTTGTGTTTGAATGCAGATGATGGATCTCTGGAGGTGGCTTTGGGAAACAAATCTTCAGAGCTTTGAAAGATAGCCATTTACATTTAAAGTATGAATTATTTGGGCTAGTGGGTTATTATGGCTTCAGGGCTATTTCTGCCAGTGTTTCCCTAAATGTGACACATGGGACTGACTTCTTTAGCTTTAATAAAGACAAAAGTTACTAGAGCATGAAACTTTACAAACAAGTTCTGTTGATATATGTTAAAGATTTTACTCATTTCCATTTTAAGTGGAAACTACTTTATAGCCTTGTAAAATTGAACATCCCAATCATTGTTTTTAGCACTAAAAATAACATATATGGCTGTAAAGTTACATGGCACTTCACAAATATAAAGGAGTTATTCTGAAATAGCTCTGAAGCTTAGGCATAGAACTGTAACAGAAAACAAAGTGAAAGAGAATAGGAGATAGATAGTAAGAAGAAAGAAACGGAAGAAAAAAAGGAAAAACAAAAGATTTTTTTTTTTAGGTGAAAGAACATCTAAGGAAAAGAAGTAATAATCAAGAGCAAAATATGTAAAGATGAATAATTATCAAATCATTCAGATCACTTCGATGTGGATTCTCTATTGCTTATGTGAATATGATTTTAAGATGAAACAACTCTTTTACAAAAAAAATATAGAAACTAAATGCGACACAAATATGTCAGTGTGAGACATAAGAGAAAGGGAGTGAAAGTTAAATCCTGTATACTTTTAGCACTAAGTCTGTGGACTTTGGCTTGTATATTTGATAACATTGGATTTTTTCTTCTATATCACTGGTATCTTCATCTTTCCCGCTAAAGGCGATTGTGAAGCTAGATTCAGATTCTTGATGCCTGCTTTGACAGTTAATGTTTGGCACTATTAGCTTGGAACAGACGTCCTTCAGCAGAGTGAGCAGAATGTTGAGAGAGTGAAGGAGTGCACTTGCATTCAGAGAACTTTGGATGAATCCCTGAAATGTAGTTCTGGTAATATATATCCAAAATAATAAATACATTCATTAGGGCTTAGAAAAAGCATTTGGTTCCATACTTCCAAATATTGAGAATATCCACTTCTACACTCTTCTTTTGTGCATGAGCTCTAGGATAGAGACAACAGTGAGCATGTTTCTGTGCTCCTGACTCCATGAAATCTTGTGTAATTTTATCACAGGAAAAAATAAGGACTTAGTGTCTTTTGGTGCAGACTACTAACAAATTGTTGGCCAATTGTCTGCAAATGTCAGTATTTGGCAGGTGCATATCTGTTAAATAAGTACACTGGGTCCTTCTAAGCCTTTGAGTATCCTGGCTTCCTAGGGATCTTCTTAGGTACAAATATGACCTCATATACATGGACAAGTAGAATACGAAAGCTCTGAAGAGTTAAACCTTGGATGTTAGATGAAGGCTGGTTCACTGAAGGTGAGAGAGGTAAGGAGAAGATCTGTGGGAACTGGATGAAGAGTCTTTCTCTTTCTAAGGATACTAGGAGCAGGTTCCTTTACTAATGTAGAACCCCAAAGAAGGATCCATAGAGGTGCCTGTGATATATTCTTACAAGACACATATCAATATTCTCACTGTCAGCTGGGTATGACTGGGCCCTAAACAGTCTAGATCAAGTGTAACAGTCACCCACATAACTATGAGGAATAGTCTGAATAAATACCTTTTTTTTTCTGGTTAAATTTGTCTACTCTAGATTATTCATGCCATTGTCTCAGTGATTTCTGAAAGGTAGCAGGAAGTACAGAGCTGCTACAGATGGTTATGCAATGCTTTCTTGTGCTGAGTAGGCTTTCTGCTCCTGTCCAACTTTTTTCATGAACTGTTGCTGGAAAAAAAAAAATTCAACTATAGAAAATTGCTTACATCAACAATTCATAATGCTCATTCTCTTCCTTCTCTGAAGAAAGACAAGGAAAGAAGGGAGCTTGCAGATGGAGATAGAGAAATAGGTTATTTCAGAAAAAAAGAATTAAGCAGTAATATAACTTAAAAATGGATTGTACTGCTCTCAAACTTGTCTTTATTGCCCTTAAGCCTCCATATTATCTTCTTATAAAAGCCTGCTTCAGTAAGAGGTGTTTTCTATTCCTTCTCTGGTCAAGACGTCTCACGTTTCTGTGAGTTAGAAACATTACCTTGGCAATCAATAAATACACACTAATTCATTTGAGATTTCTCATTTGAGATTATTTATTTACTGGAAATAGCATGTAGGTAACAAAATTAATCTGAAACTGGAAGCACTGCATTAAAGATGTATTTATTTCCATTAGCTCTTTCTGAAAATTTTGTAACATACCCATGTTCTACAAGAAGTTGTATGCTGTTCTGAGCCAAGTAACTGCTTACAGCAAGAAAATGCACCTGACGCTATGTAGGAAGGAATGTACTCCCACTCTCGTGAAAGAGAATTGGTTACTTGTGTGCCAGTAGTTTCATTCTCTGTGGAGGCTTTGAACAGATGATACTTCTATCTCTTGATCTCATTTTCCTATGAGAAGTAGGAATGAGAGAAAACGGTGTGATTCCAATTTCTAAGCAGTGACACTCATCATAGAAGAGCTCAAAATCCTGGCTTTGTTCATCATCAGCTCTGACTTGGCTGCCCCTGCTGTTGGCAGCTTTCTCCACAAACACTTTTTTGTTAAGTCTAACAGACTTTCAGTGACTTAGTAGTAAAACTGGAACATAAAATTTAAATGACGTGGCACTGATTTAGATTTTCTAACAGTAAAATTCAGGCTGTATCCAGAGGTGAATATCAGGTAAGAGAAGACTAAATATGACAACTGTTTCTTGTGAAAATGTACCTGTTATATTATCCTCTAAAATGGTTCAGAGTAAATCTCCAAGGAAAGTGGAACCCTTAAAAAATACTGTGTGCTGAATGTCTGCAGGATGTAGTTTTTCAGGCTTAGTTGATAGTCCAGTGTAGTTTTTGTGACTTTTATTTTCATCTTGTCTACCTGCCTTCCTGTTCTCAGTGACAAAATATCCGAAAAGGGCCTTTTGGTAAAGGTGACTGGAGTCAGCTACCACTCAGGTACCAAACACTGGTACTGCTCAAGTATCAATTTTTTTCTCTGAAGCTTTAGAAAATCACAATGTGAATAAACTGGATGTTCTCAAAGAGCTTAGCAAGTCTGAACAAAACACTTCTTGGCAGGAAACATAAGATGACAAAACCTTATATTAAGTTTCTAAGAGGCTTTCTGGATAATCTGTAACAAATTTTAGTATTTCAAACAAGTAAACAGCTTTTCTCTGTCCTCCTTAAGCCTCTCCCCTTGTCATATTCTTACTTTGGGTTTCTATTTGTGGAAGGTTTTCTGCCTCTTTCTCCGTTTCACCATAATTTTTTTCATGAAAGACCAGTTATGTCAAACGGGAGCATGCATAGGGGCCAGAGATGTCATTTTTCACATTTTTTTCCTGAATGCTGTGAAAGCTGTTTCCTCCATTTGTGAGGAAGCACTCACAGACTGCTATTCTAGAGAATTCTGGGAGAAACTTGTAATAAGAATAGTAGTAGTACACTCTTAAACCTGTTCTATAGAAGAATAGGGAAAAGATTTTGGTTTTCTTCTGAGAATGTGTATTGGCATACATGCATAAATGATAAAGAATGGAAAATTGTTGGTGACGCTTTGTACGCACAGCTTTCTGAAGCTGTTTTTTCAAACTTCTTTTACTGTGACTTGTTTGTACATCAAGCCTTTATAAACTGAATCTCTCTTTGTGTGTATATGTAAGACAAAGCTTGAATCATAAGAATTCTATTGAATAATGAAAGAGTGCAAAAACCATTCTATTGCCTGTAAGTGGGACTGAATTCATCAACAGGCTTCACCTGTCTATAGTTTGATGTAAATGATAATGTTGCTGTGAGCAGGGATCGATTCAAAATAAAGCAAGGCTTGCTGTAGGTACATCAATACTAATTAAAATATAACTTGTTTCAGACAATTTAAATACCAGGCAAAATATTGCTAACTTCTAGAATGCAAGCAGCTTCAATAACGCACAATTCTGCCCACTACTTATTCCCTTCTCTACAATTTTATTTCCTTGGCACCTCCCTAGACTCATGTATCTGCTGGCAATCAGCTCATTAACATTACTGCATGGATCACCTGGTAATTCACCCATCCTTGTTAGTAAATTGCAGGAACATCTGGCTGTATGGAAGATAGCTTTAACACTGTTTTTGCCAGTTCAGCTTGAATATCATTTTCCCACATCTCTGTTAAAAGCAAGTGTGAATCATTTTGCACATACATCTATTTCAAATTTATTTTGCAACTCTTCCAGCACTAGTCCTAACTGTTGAGCTTAAATGTCATGAGATTGTAAAATCGACATTTATACCTACAATTGTGCCTATGGCTTTTTTATCTAGTTACTCGATTGCATAAGTATGTTATTTTTTGTTTGTTTTGTTTAAGGAAAACCTAGAAAACACGAAGGAAAAGACTATTCTGGGTTTTATTATCACTTGGCTCCTAACAGAGAAGCTTTAACACTGAATGCTAATATACAGTGCTTAGTGAAGTTGCAAAATGTGGCAATCAGGATAGTGAAGAAGTGGCACAGTGCGTGCTTCCTGAGATCCAAAAACTGTTTGGCTTGTATTATGTATTCTCTGAACTTTTTGTTTCATTTGTTTCTTCTAAGGGAAAGACTGTTTCCAGTTGTTTCTCTGTGACTGTATCTTTTCTGCACTGATTGAATCGAGGTCACTGAAAATGCTTAAGGCAAAATTTTTAAAGTTTAATACAGAAAAAAAATGCCAATAGAACGCTGCCTGAATGGCCTTTACTGTTTGAGCTCTCTTTTGACAGTAGGTGCCATTGAAAGCTGCTCGAATCAGCTGGGGGTTCAAGTGAGGAGCAAGAGGAACCTTAGAAGGAAGAGTTAATGATGGTTGTATATTGTGGTTTAGTTCTGGCTGAAGAGGAGGTAAGATGTGATTGTAGGGCCAAGTGCTGCTAAGCCACCTGATGTTTGGAAGCCCTGTGGGTATGGTGGGACTTCTGATCTTGATGGCAGTGCATCAGAGGAGAGTTGAGGAGATGTCTTGAAGATATATTAGTTTGCCATGTGTTATAAACTTGTATATATTGGTAGCTGTGAATAAGGAGCACAAGGGGACTGAAGACTTACTGAACTCAATTCTGTATGAAACACGGATTTCTTAATGGAAGGTGTACTGGACTGGGTATATGCCATTTATTTCTTTGGCAATTTTGATTGAATTATTTTTCTCTTTTCATCTCCATGCTTTCATCTGTAGAATAGAGATCTCATGTGATTTGTTTATGGAGTGTGTTGTCTGAGCACATTGAGTTAGATGCACATCCTTCACTGAGATGTTTATCTACTGCTTTCTGATGATGTATAACAGTTTTTAAGATCTCCTAATTAGTTGTACTCCTGCACTGCATACCTATATAGGTACATATTTCCTTTCCACTGCAGAATTTCATTAGCTTCAGGTCAGATTGCAGTCTGCCTTGAATAATAATGTAGAATTAGAGAGTTGTTCTGTCTGTAGTACATTGGATTTGAGGAAAATATATTCAAAAACAAACCCCAAATCACAGAAATGTTTTAAAAATCAAGTTTAAAATTGGACCACATTATTCAATTTAATTCTATAGAGTACTAAGAAAAACACAGAGTAGAAAATAAGTTTTGCTGAATATTTCTTTTTTCTTGCGGATTTTCTAGGACTTTTATTACAGGAGTTGAATCTAACAACACAACTAAATGGCTCTGCTAAATACTCTTAATGTATCACAAACAAAATAGGAAGTAAATGACCTCAGTATAAGGAGATGAGATTCAAAACTGCATGGGGAATTGCACGCTGGAAGTGGGAGAGAGAGGTGGGCATACTTTCTCTTGAAGCTTTGAAAATGTATTCCTGTGGGATGTGGAGCTTCTGAAGGTACAGCAAAAAAACAAAAGTATTTCTCTCTTTCTTCTTTCTCTTTGTATTATGCACTGAGAGACACGTTGGGGAAAAATCAACAAGTTCATATAAATAAAGCAATATTCATTGAAAGTCCCCATTTCACTACAACACTTATCGTATGCAGAAGAACACAAAAGCAATTATAAGACTACTCCTGACTCTTAAAGAAAAATGCTTTGTGTGCTGAAAAGATGCCTAGTTTGTACGCTAAAAGCAGAATGTTCCAGTTCCAGGCATATCTTATAATTGCTTAAATTTTTACAGGGCTAGCCTAGAGCAAAATGAAAATGTGTTGAAATGCATTTCTTGCATAATCTCTCTGAAATAGTCATGTGTTTTCCACATGAAGTGTGTGTGTGGAGGGGGGAAAAATGTACTTAAATGGATTTTTGTTTTTGTACTGTCTTTATTTTTCCCTGTCATGATGTGGATGAGTCATCACTAGCAAAATTTCTTTGTAAGTAGTCTTTTCTCAGAGAATCTACTGAAGTAAGGAGTTGAAAAGAGTAAGCAGTCTGTCTTTTGGAGAGAATTCTATATATTTGTTGAATACTGAATCATAAGAACTTAACATTCTTTACTGGTAATGTAGGAAGGTGGTTGATGAATTCCAATTAATTGGTGCAAGTGTTTTAGTATCAGGAATTGTAGACTTGTCATTACACACTTGCATTTGATCAAAATGAGATAAATGGTCAGTAGAAGTATCTATTGATATAATATAGCTAATTCAGTAAATTGTATGTATATTTTTTTAAATACTTGTATTAAATAAGAGAACACACACAAGGTGAATTAAAAAATGCTGAAAAATGTCAAAAAGAGCTGTGAATTAAAAGTGATGTCAACAGACAGAGACTTTAGGCTCCTCTCAAAAAGTTTGAGGCAGTGGTACCATTTTCAATTAAAACTGGCAGGTCAGATTACTAATACAACATGATCAAATTATTGGGTTAATCAGCTGTAATTCAGCACAACATGTTTTGGTGCAGTCCTTATATATAAGCTTATATGTTTAAGGACATAGAATGTGGGCTATATAAATGGGATAGCTGAAAGATTTAAGAGTCATGACTGAAGAATTTCCAACAAAGAAGTGAAGATGTATGAGTGTTATCGATAAAATATGTGTTGAGACTATCTAGTTCTTAAGCACAGGGAAAGGGAATACTGGACACTAGAAAAAGGCAAGGGGCTAAAATGATCTAATATTTAAAGAGCTAGAATATGAACATCTTGTTATTAAACTTTAGGAACTTGGTCTATTCAACTTTCTGTAGAACATCATGCCTTGAAGAAGGTTCTAAGAATGCCAGTACACTCAGGGATTTCAGGAAAGCTCAATGGCTAGTGGTTGAGCTTACATTATTGAACCTTGAAATTAAAATGAAGTATCCTACATCTGTGGTTAACTAGGCATTGAAAGTATTTATCTAAGTCTATAAGATTTCAACTGAAGTGTTGAAAGCAATGACAAAAACAACAAAAAATCTCCCATAAGTATAACCTAATTTTTATGCCTCAAATTCACTCATAGGGAAAAGCTATATCATCAGATTACATGACTGTGGACCTGTGAGATGGATCTCTGTGGCAAGGAGATCTTTCAGAGTATCCAGAGTAAAGAAATACTGTTCCATTTATTTGTTTATATTTAAATAGCATCCTTTAAAAAAATATTTATATTTGAAATTTTGTACTTTGTTTTTTGTTATGTCCTTCTTTGTGTTCATTTGATTCTCTGCTTTTTAATAACAGATTTATTTAAGACCTTTATATAAGGTATTTTAGACAAAAAGTTCTGCTGTGGATGGTCCCATATCAGGCATCTTGCTCATGTCTGCTCTGTATTTCAAAATCCCATAGCCTGTTATAAGCCCAAATTCAGCCTCCACCTTCCCAGAAATGTGAAGTGTATATTTACAATTAAATTCTGCATATAGCAAAATCTAAATATGTGATAATATTTTAAAACAGAAGGGGCAAGCAATTCACCCTAAACTCCTTTCTGAAAATATATATGTTTGTTGATTGATTGATTGATTTTTTAAAATGATGCATGCTGAGCTTAGAAGGAGAATACTGAACACAAATCTTAGCTAGAAGAATGAGTGTATATATATATATATATATACACTATATATATGTATATATAATATATATATATTATATCTCCCAGTCTCTCTCTTTCTTTTCTGTCTTTAGGAGAAGTCTTGACTATAACATTGTAGGAACTGTGAGTTAGTAAATCTGTTGGCAAAATAACATTCCTAGTATCCAGGAAGTTTTTTCAGTATTCTACCTCTTATTTTCAGAGCTTACTAGACTTGCTGCAATCTGTAATTAACATTTCTTTATAATTGCAAGACCGTAAAATGAACCTTCCTTCAAAGTAGGCAGCTACCTTAAAGTGCTTCTAAGGCATGTTATTTTTCAGATCATGTTTACTGAGACCCTTTTATACTGTGTGCTGAACAAAGATGGAATGTATATGTGCGCTTCTCCAGCATTGTATTATGCAGTGACCAAAAGCAATCCTTCAGTTCCTTTGGATAATTGATAGAGGCAGCAATACACAAGGAAAATTATCTGAGGTAGAGGGACACTCTGGAGAATGGAATACTATATATAGAAAACTAATGAAGGGTGGCTGCCAAAGATTTAAATTCACTACCTTCATCCAAATTAATGTTATTTTCCTGGCAAGCAGTAGATGGGAAATGATTATAAAGATTTGTCTTCAGTTGGAAAATGGTTTAAAAATGAATTACTTTTAAAATAGTAGTGTTAATAACCCTGTTTGGACACTTAATTGATACTACATTTAGAAACTTACCTTTGCTTTGATGTTGAAGTTCATAGTACTGTGTGAATACACAGGGAGGGGGATGTATGGGAAACTGTTGATCACAGCCTGAACCTCTGATTAACCATCTGAGGCAAGCAACAAGTCAGCTGCAGGAGTACAGGTGAAGGTAATTCAGCTGTGCTACCGGAAGGGGTGGAGCTTGGCTCCACCTCTCCTAGATCTCATTTAAGGGCTGACCACCACTAAGGCAGGATCTTTTTCTGGAGATAGCTTCTTTGTGGAGTTTTGCAGTGAACCTTGACGCTGGTGTGCATCTATCCTTAAGGCAAACCTCAATGTCAGTGAGCATTTATTATTTATCTTCTTTTCTACGTAACCTCTCGTTATCCATCAGCTTTACAATTGTACAGTTACAACTGTACACTTGGCGAGCCAGGCAGGAGTTGTAGCCATAATGTCTTTCCTGTGGAATATGTATAAATGGGTCAAAGGAGAGAACATTTACCCCCTTAGATAGAATAATTCCAGGGCAGATCTTAGGGTTTTTGAGTTCTCCCTATTATCAGATTGCTACCATAATTGAAAAATTGGGTTCCCTGTGGGTTACAGAAATTTTTTTCCCCATTCCGCATGGCGGAATATTTTGAAGAATTAAATAAAGACATTTTGATCACAAAAGAAAGACAATTAGCTGCTTCTACAGTGGCATGGCCACTGCTGGTTGCCTTAAATCAGGCAGAAATCAGATCGAATGTATTAGAAAATGAAAATCAATTATTAAAATATCGTGTAAAAAAATTAGAACAAGAACAGGGTAAAGACCCCTATTAAATCCGCCAATCTCCCAAGTCTGTAATGTTTCGATAAACGACGGCAATGTATCTGAAACAACGGATCTGGTTAAACAAGGGGATGAAATTACTAAAGCTGACTTAGAAGAGCCTTTTATGACGGATTTATTACAACTATACAGGGTATATACTGGGAGGGGAAGACTGATGGGCAAACACTGTGGAGACACAGCTTCTCCAGACTACACTTCACCTGAAGTGCAGTTTGGAGGTAAAACTGTTGGCTACAAAGCTAATGTGACTGCAAAATCTAAGTGCTCTGCTTGTGTCAGCAGGAAGTTATTAGCCTGTGACAGTGTATTTAATTTGCTTTTTGTTGTCCTAGTATCTGTACTGTGCATTCATCTCATTTGCTCATCAGAAGTGACTAACGTTGTCTTTAACACTGTAAGGTGCTGCCCATTATAGTTGGTATTTTCTTCATGTAAAAGTTTACTAACTATCATACGATTAAAGGAAAGTTGTGTACGCTTAGAGGATATTTAGAGGATGCTTTGAACATATACTTCAGATTTTTTTCTATTTTGAATTGAAAAAAAAATCATAAAATTCTGGGTATATAGATTAGGAAATGGATCCAAGTGCAACTTTAAGTACAGTAATCTCTGCTGCTGCTTTGAAAGTGCTACTGAGATGATAATTTCCCAGAGGTCCTGTTCTGGCACATAGAATAGTTCTGGACTTGGCAGCAATCAGTGTGTAGTTTCACACGATACCTTTCTGTCCTCCTACATGATATGCTTGTTAGTAAGCGGTGTTTCTTTCCAGAATCATTTACTTTTTCTTGCAGTTTCTTTGGATGTTTCTCTCAGATTTCAGAGCAGTACTGTGATAAAAACCATGTTAAAATCCAGATGAGTTGTATCCACATCATTTTCCTTTATCCTCCTAATCTGATGTGATACTTTCAAGGCCTTTCAGGTCACATTATTCTAACCTGTGCTCTTCAGACCCTTGTTCTGTCTGTGACTCAGTAAGATCTATACAGGATGCCTAGAAGTACATTCACAGTTTTATTTATTTATTATTATAATGTTAGCATTGTGCTCATATTCCAAAGCAAGTTCAAGATTTGAAAAGCATTTCTGAAGCATGTTGGATATGAACTTCAAGACCAAAACTTCTGAAGATGCCTGAGGGATCCAAAAGGAAATATGCCCTATTAAATTGAGGATGAGTAAAGTGTCTTGGTTCTGAAGAGTAAAATATGGTTCACAGAAATAAAGGGTGAGGATAGTTTACAGAAGCAAACATGTGGAGGTAGCTAAAAGAACAGGGATGGCAACAAACTGGGATTAGGACAATGTGGGTGGTGGAGGGCGTAAAGATAAGTGTTTTGAGGACATTTAGTGAGTAAGTGATAAGATGTTCACAAGGCAAGTTAGAACTGGTTCGAGGGCTTCCCCTCCAGCAGGGTCAGAGGTTTACAGTGAGGAATACTGTGAGCCTTTGCAAGGAAGATGATGAGCCTTCATTCCACTACCACCAGAAGGAGTTCCCAATTGCTCACGATGCATGCACAAGGGAGAGGGACCATATGTTAAGGGGTTCTCGGAAACATAATGAATATGTATGTGAATTCCGCAAAAATCATTGATTATGTATTAGTTCTGCATATATCTGTACCAAGCTTTTGTCCTACAGTGTGCAAGTTAGGAGGAGTGATCCGCCTTGCACCTGGTGTATGCGCACCGCTGAAATAAACATACCTACTCTATATCTCTCGGGCTATAGAGTTTGATTTCCACACATCAGTTCCTTAGCGTCATTGGTTTGCATAAATGTTGATATGCAGCCTAACAGAAAAGCAATCTAACATCTCATTAAATTACATTTATGTCAGAATAACAGGCTTGCAGTTTTCTGCACTTAAAAGACCATATGTTGAAAAATATCAAATTTGTCTTAAAAGGTCTTGTTTGTATTTTGCCTTCAGATAGGCTAGAATTTTATTTTATGACTGTTAGCATATTACAGCTCATTACCCTCTTTTTTTTTTTTTTTTCTTCTGCTTTTCCATCTTTTTTTCCTTGAGATCCCCACTCTTTCATCCTGAGGAGACAGGCTTCACCTTACAACAGTTGCTGGTGGGGACGGCTTCTACAGGATGAGGGCTGAATGTATCGAGGTGTGTGCTCAGTAACTCTGCTAAATGTTAAATTTTAATCTGTTTATGTATATAGGTCAAAATCTTCAAACCTAAAAGACAACTGTTATTCCAGAGGGACTGGGGAAACACTAAGCCTTGGGAAAATGGCTGAGAATGAAAGTTAAATCTAATATTTGGAGTAGACATTTGAACAAAGTCTGCCTTTGGCAGGAGCTGTTTAAGACAAAACCTACTTGCTGTCTCCTTTAACTCAGTTTTTCATGGGTGGAGGGCTGAACTCGCATATTATTGGGTTTTGAATTGATCTTGGAAAATAATTTACTGGGGAAAACATTGTCAAGCAATTTAAACTGTAGTGGAGAGCTCTTGAAACGCACTGCTGAATATCAGCAGTAACTCTGCATACAGTAAGGGGTTGGTTTGTTTGTTTGTTTTTCCTGTAAAATTAACTGTCAGAAATGAGCATCAGGGATTGAAATGCATTGTCTTCCTTTATGTCAAGAAAAGAATTATAGTAGAGAGTAGCTGTTTCATTTTGTTATAAACCATCTTAAAATGGAGCTGTGTTTATCAACATATCCAAAAAAAAAAAAAAAAAAAAAAGTGTTATTCAGGTAGCAGACTCAGCTGACTCCAGTGTTTATGCTAAAAGACTGAGAGGTTTAACTAAGGAACAAAGAGGGTTTTCCCGGAGTGGAGATATTGGCTGAATCACAAATAGGAAATCACTATTCCTGACCTTCAATCCAACCTTCAGGGGAAAGAATAAATAAAGAAAACTGTGAATGTTGCTATAGAAAACATCACCATTATTAACAACTGTTCTTTAAAGATAATGCAAACTATCCTGGCAAGTTGATAATCTTTTTCTAAAAGGTATTCTTCAACATGTGAGTGGGTATTGACATTATCAATCTCACCACACTCATGGCTTTAAGAATGCATAATTTCAGCAGTAGGAAAGATGGAAACCACACAAAGGATCAAATCCAGTGTAGTCTTTCCACCAGAGGATGGGTACTTTCTATTTTGTGAAAATAGTACAAAGTATCCCAGCAAAAGTATAAATTTTTAAGCCATTGTGCATCTAGAAACTCTGAGTTTAAGAGTGTAGTAACTCATTACAGGAAATAAGGAAAAAAACATTGCTGTCTAGTTTTCCTGTGTCTCAGGCTTCACCTATGTGTGTCTCTATACAGCACTGCACAAACAAAACATTCTTTTTCACATTATAGTTTAAAAAAAATGTTCATCACACAATCTTCACTTTCTTCAACATAAAATAATTTTCCAAACCAATTTCCAAACACTATCAATTTTATTACATGGACAAAAGCGGACAATTTGCATATGCTATACACTTCGTCCCTCCACTACATACAACATCACAAATTATTCAGTTATTCTTCTTAGACAGGTCTCAAGATTTTTCTCTCTGTTTACAAGCATTTAATTATTATTCTTAAAGACAGTTTACTTTGTGTTGTCAATGTGTTGTGAGTGATTCTGCGTTAGGAATGATTAACATTACTGAAGCAGCTTGTGGAATACTAGCAAGTATATCTTCCAAGTGACTTGTATAATGGAGACATGTCCGCATTTCATTCTGTGGTGTATGAAAGCTTAGACAGACAAATCTCAAATACATGTAATGTGACATGCCTACCTTTCACACTTAGAGCAGTTCACTAATGATTTTAATAGAATTAAAATAAGTTCTTGTTTATTTTCTATTATTAGAAGTAGTTATTCCTTATTGTGTTATTTAAATTGTCTATCTGCTCTACCAGAGATTCAGAATTTATATATAAAGAGGGAAGACTACAGCAAATAAAACCAACAGGAGCTAGCATACATGTTTTGTCTTTTTCATTTAATTCCATTCTATGGTTCAATTTAAGTACAGCAAAAAGCATTTCTTCAGAAAGTTCTTGTTTTACTATTGTAAAGTCACTCTTCTCAAATTTTGGAAACAAGACTTGCATGGACCAGTGATTTGTTTACAATACCTTTAAACTGGGCAGTTAGTTTTGTAGTCAAGGTTTGGATCCTGTGTGTCACAGAAGATGTACAATGGAGATACTTTTTAATATAGGCTTTATTTTATTTTTTTTTCAGTGTAGCTAAATTCCCTTTCCACAGGGATGGGGGAAAAAAAAGCTCAAAATCCATCTAGTGTTCAAGCTGAAACATTGCTTTCTAAATTTTGACTGTTCTCCCTCCCATGAAAGTACACAAATGCTCCTTAGGTGGGCTCTTGCTTCACATCTAAATGTAAACAGCTATAAGCTTTCACAGCCTATGAGATTTTCTCTTCCTGTTACTTGTAGGCAGTAACTTCATTAAAAAACAAACAAACAAAAAACAACAACACAAAACAGAACAAACTATGCAGTCACTTCAGTGATTGACTTTCTGATGTATCTCCTATGGTTAAAATACCATTTTCCTCTTTAAAATAAATTGTTTGATCTAACAGTTGGATCTGTGTCAAAATACTTCTATATTGTTTCTGTTTTCTACTGTTCTATTTGGAAGCAGTGCTAAACACTCCAGAAAAAGGGGTTTAAAATTTTGCTGTGGGTGATGTTGAGCAATCAGCTCCTGAGGATTAAACAAACATCCTCCAGGAACTAACAGTGATATTTTTAGACCCTTCTCTACTACTTTTAAGATTCTTCTTATTTCCATGAATACTCCTTGGTCTGTGGATGTCTGCTAGAAATAGGAATCTCAGAATATTACACCTGGTGATAGGTACTGCTAATTATTTATGTAATTTAATGAAATGCAATAAAAATTTTGTTTGGTTTGGGTGGGCGGAAAAATTTATTTTTCCTATAGTTTGGTTCTATCTCTTTCTTTCTCTATTTCTGATGAGAATACGTGTTGAAAGTGTCCAGTCTACCTGCATTGCTTGTTACTGGCTTTTTACTTTTTTTTAAAACCACCTTTCAGAGGCTCTATTTTCTTCCAACTTAAGGTTTTCCTGCTGAACAGAACACAGGAAGAAAATAGAGATAAGTATAGGTGTGTTTTGAACAAAGCGTGTGATTGTAGCTACAATAGGTGTAGGTTTCTCTTGCATCATCAAACTGTTACAAACCAATTCAGATATTTTATGATCTTCTTTGTACTTACTGTGAAATTAGATCTGCTTATTTCCCAGATTTATGATTTAATGCTTCAGGACTTTGAGGCCCTCTGAGAGCTACAGGATCCAAGCTCCTATTCTCTGCTATTTTGATACAATAGGAAAAACATTCCTTTGTTACAGCTTTTGATTTCATGGACTAGTAGGTTTTGCTACTTAATGGTGGAACTGTGTAAGTGTCTGCTTTTCAATCCCTCCTCTATAGTAAGATAATGCTGACAGTAACTACTATATCTAGAAGTCTTGTATTCTTTTCAAAAACCCACACTCGCTGACAGTATTTTTATAGCAATTTACTTCCAGCATCTTTTAGCATTTATTTTAACGGAGACTACACACTTTTTTTTTCTTCACCCCCTCCCCCAGGGAAACTTCAAAGTTGTGCTTTCAGAACGATAACTAAGAATCTTATGCCCTTCAAACAGAATAGTACAACAATATGTGACTGACAGCTAGACCACTAATGACAGTATGGTGAATCAAAGCTGTAATGGTTTTAAGCAGTCTGAAAATACAATGCTTGGATTTGGAGGATTTGATACGTAATTGAAGAGAGAAGAATATAGAAAAAAATCTGTGGTAATCTGCTTTAATTAAAAGCTTAGACTGTGTTGGTTGTTGCAGTCATGTCACAGATGCTTTACTGCAGTGAAACAACTTGCTTAAAGGATTGCGTTTCTTTTTGTGTTTTTGTTTTTTTTTAATTTAAGGTAGGGGGATGAGAAGCAGGGGAAAACCTAAAAACAAGTATATTAAGCATTCAGGTAAATGAAACTTAGATTCTCTTTTAGAAGCAAGATCCTTTGTTGCTGTAGATATGCCCAATTTGTCTGGTTTCACGTGGCAAGTGGGTCGCTAGTGGATAAAAGTCCAATATTTTAATTCTCTTGAATCTGAAGTAAGTATTACAGGTATTGTGCCTTTGTGGGGTATTATGGCGTTTTGTTGATTTCATTTCTCTGTCCTTGTGCCTACTGACTTTAAACAGGGTTTTTGCCTTCATGTGTGGACTTTTGGGAGAGTCCTCTATTCAAAGTATTGAAGAAGTTTCTTCAAGGAAAGACAACTTCTGATGATGCTGATGGTTTCTTAAGTATGGTCATCTCTGTCAGGAATTTGTTAAATTATTGATAAATAGTCAGAGAGACTCCATAAAGCAGGAAAAGTTCTTACGTGTAGCTGGTTTTAACCCAACACAGGAAACAAGATAGGAGTTAGTCAATCTATAAAAGGATTACATATCCCAATTTGAAACCATATCCTAATAAAACTCAAAATTCAGGGTACTGCAGAGCAGTAATTGAATACTGTTTTTTTGTTGTTGTTGAAAGCAAATTCATTGTTCTTTTTTTTTTTTTTTTGAGAAACTGGGTACTGATCATAATTTTAACTGTGAAGGAAAACAGTTTTCGTAGAATCATAGGATCCTTAGAGTTGGAATGGACCTTTGAAGGTCATCTAGTCCATCTCCCCTGCAATGAACAGGTCTATCTATGGCTAGACCAGGTTGCCCAGACCCTGATCCAGCCTTACCTTGGGTGTCTTCAGGGATGGGGCATCCACCACCTCTCTGGGCAACCTGTTCCAGTGCCTCACTGTAAAAGACTTCTTCCTTATATCTGACCTAAATCTAATGTATATGAGCTTGAAATCATTTCCTCTTGTTCTACTACAACAGGCCCTGCGAAAGATAATGTCCCCTTCTTTTCTGTAGCTCCCTTTTAGATATTGAAAGGCTGGTCTCCTTCCTGGTGCCTTCTCTTCTCCAGGTTGAACAGACCCAGCTCTCTCAGCCTGTCCTCGTAAGGTAGGTGTTCCATCCCTTGGATCATTTTTGTAGCCCTCCTCTGGATGTGACCCGAGAGTTCTATGTCTCTCCTGTACTGAGAAATCCACATCTGGATGCAGCACTCCAGGTGAGGTCTCACCAGCACAGAGTAGAGGGGCAGGATCACCTCCATCAACCTGCTGTCCACACTTCTTTTGATGCAGCCCAAGATACTGCTGGCTTTCTGGACTGTGAGGGCACAGTGTTGACACATGTCCAGCTTCCCATTCACCAGTACTCCCAGGATCCTTTTTGTCAGGGACGTTACAGAGTTTTTAAGATCTCCTAAATTTCAGGTGAATAAAACCTTGATATCTTCAACTTTACTAGTGGCCATCAAAAAGCTTGAATCTGAATGTTTTGGGAAGAACACTAGAATATCAGCTCAATCTGAATAGATTTTAGACACAACAAAACAGAAGGTTTAGATGTAAATTTGCATTTCTTTATCTCAGTAACTTTAAAGCATGTATAATGATCAATGGAAAGCTATGCTAGTATGCAGTTGTTAATGTAGCGGATAAATAAAAAAGAGAATAAAGAGTTCAGGTGAAATAGCATGTGGTTTCTACCTGGGTAGTTTTTCCCTTTCTTTGAAATTCCCTAAGACTTACATTGCTTTTTTAGGCTGTAACTAGGTGAAAAAAACAATCTGCTCACTGATTGGATTTCTTTTTCTTTCCTCTTCCATAATTCTTGAGGGGATGTATAAAATTAGAAAAATGGAGTGGGAGAAAGAGGGCTGAGCCATGAGTTGTATTATACCTTTGTGTGTAAGAGGAGATAGTCTTATTGTGTAGTATCTTGCTTTTGGGGATTTCCCCAATGTATTTAGCATTCTAGTTGCAGATAACTGTATTTTCATGATGTTCGTATGGGTAGGTGTATTTGCTTGCTTTTGTTTTTTATCTTTCTGCATTTTTCAATTTTATATTTAGGCACAATGAGAGGAGGAAAGATACGTAGCTGAGGTATACTACCGACAGCCAGACCCCACTTACACTTACTGATGACCAGCACAGATACAGCATTATTGAATCTTCTTTTACAAATGAAACTGTCAACAAATAGAACACGCTACACTTCTTTTTATAGTGTTCCCCCAAGATTCAGGTATGATAGAAAATGAAACAGAAACGTATAGATAAAAGATAACCCTATGTTGGAATATGAAAGCATTTGTCTCTATGACTACACTCAGATACGCACGTGCAAACCCCCACAGGATCTGAAATAGCTTATCTGAAGGCACAATCTAAATCCCAGGATGAGAACAAAAAACAAAAAAGAAGTTTTATTTTGGTTTGGAAAGGTAGTAGCCTACAGAAAACCCAAAGGCTGTTTTCTGTCTACTGTGCTATACAACACAAAGTAAAACCTTTTCCTGGTAATGGGTAATGGTTTTCTGGAACGATAAAGACAAATTTGTGTTGTCATGTTACCCTGTTCTCCTTCATTCTCCCTCCACCCCCCAGAAAATGGAAGGAGTAAGAATTGAAATTGAAAATGCATTAATCTTGACAAGAATCCCTAAGATTACTCCTCTTGTCCTCTGAGAGCATCAGAAAAAAAGTAATGTCACAGGTCACTTTCAGGCTCGTTGCAGTGAAAATTCAGTGAGGTTGGCCATGTAACTGCTTTAGAAGTATAATGATAGAAGGTGGGGATAGAAATAGCATCCACTCTACAGATGGCTTTTTTTTTTTTTTTTTTCTGTGTAAGCACTGATAGGGTACTTATACAAGCTTATACAAGTGTATCTACCCAATAGGTTGTATAAATATGGTGAACTTTGGATTCTTGATCTACAGCAAGTTATATCTGAGTTGGCAGTGTGTCATGACAGCCCAAATTGCCAAATGTACCCTGGGGGGCATCATGCCCAGCATTGCCACCACGTGGGGGAGGGGTTGTTCTGCTCTGCTCTATGCTGTGCAGCCTCACCTCTTGCACTGGGTGCATCTTTGTCTGTCACAATATAAGGACATAAAACTGTTAGAGAGCATCCAAAGGAGGGCTGCAGAAAGGGGACAGGGTATGGAGGGCAAGGGGCATGAGAAGAGGCTGAGGTTCCCTGGTTTGTTTAGCCCAGAGAAGAGGAATAGTGTGGAGCCAGGAGTTGGACTTGATGATCATTAAGGGGCCTTTCTAACTCCAGATAATCTATGAACAAATCAGAGTATAATCAGTATACACCCGTTAGAGATTTTAGTGTTTGTGAATGTAAAATTCTGATTTCAGTGTGCAAGTTTATTAATTTTAACTATTGTATTATGTGGGATTTAGATGTATAGTATAAAGTTTTATAGCAATTTTTTTTTTTTTCTGGCATGTATTTGACATAGTTGTTCTGCTTCCTAAAAGATGAATTTAAACTGAAAAATCACTCTCAGACTTTCTGCTTTGCTACACTGTATTGTGTGCAGAGAGAGAGAAAGGTTAGAGGAGCTCTATTTTAGAGCCACATAAGAGTGGCTTTTATGACATTCTTCTTTTGAGATTTGTGATTTCTAATTTCCTTAAATCCAGCTAATTGGATCTCATTAATAACCTGTTCTCCGTCTCTGATCAAGGCTCTGTATTGTAGTTTTCCTCCGTGAAGAGAAAACAAACGAAAATGGAAATAATGATATTCAATGTATTGTTTTACTTTGTATGAGAAGAGCCACAGTGGGCTAAATATAATTACTGTTTCTGAGCCCCAAATTTGAAAATACCGTGTAGGCAATATACATCTTATTCAAGTCCTAAGTAGAGCTGAGTACCCAGTTTGATTTGAGTAAAATATATGTATACTGAAATCCAACAACGTCTTTACAGTAGTTTTTTTTTTTTTTCCCTTTTCAGCAAATATTTATTTGCCCTGTTATAATCATGTTTTCCTCCAGAAATTTATGAAGGAACTTTATATGCAAAAGCATATCTGCATGCTAATGGCCAGTTCAGTATTGGAAATGTTAACATAACTGTAGAATGACTTTTCCATGTTGGAGGCAAGAATTTAGAGCCTGTTTGTAGAAAGGAGAAGATGAGTGGAAAACTGAGTGATACGTATTTGTTGAGTTTTGCTGCAAAAAAATAATTCTCTTGAGCTAACTTTGTTTTCTATTTTTAAGAGTTTTATTATTACCGTACTAAATCTAACATTGATTTGGTAGTAACTCTATACTCCAAGTGAAAACCTGACTCTTCAGGGTCCTAGCAGTAAGTTCATGTGTCTGAGCAACAGTAACAAAAAAACAGTGCCTTCAGCCTGTCGTTCAGCATCCTTGCTAGCTTTCATCCTAGCTATTTTTTAGACTTGCATGTTTGTAATGGTGGTCAGGGGAAGTACCTTGTGATTGGAAAAAAGGCAATGTAACGTTGGTGGATTAGAAACTGGCTACAAGATCATACTCAGAGAGTGGTAGTCGATGGCTCAATGTCCAGATGGAGATCAGTGACAAGTGGTGCCCCTTAGGGGTCAGTATTGGGACTGGTGCTCTTTGACATTTTCATCAATGGCATTTGTCAGCGTGATCAAGTGCACCCTGTGCAAATCTGCAGATGACACCAGATGCGTGGTGTGGTCAACGCACCCAAGAGATGGGATGCCATCCAGGGACACCTAGACAGGCTCAAGCAGTGGTCCTAGGAGAGCTTCACAAGGTTCAACAAAATGAAGTTCAAAGTCTTGCACTGGAGTAGTGGCAACTCCTGCTATTAATTCAAGCTGAGGGGTGTAAGGATGGAGCACTGCCCTGCCAAAAAGGAGCTGGGGGTACTAATGGATACCAAGTTGTACATGAGCCAGCAATGTGCACTTGCAGCCCAGAAAGCCAACCATATCCTATTTTTGATCCAGGCCAGTTGCACATGTATTCTCTCTCTGGATTCTAGTGTAAAAAAAAGATAATGATTTTTCAGATATTTTCTGGTTGTGAAGTTCACTGTTAGTTTTTCTTCTCCATAGGCCTCTCCATGACTAGTAGACCTTGGCTTTCAGTTGCTGATTTTGTAAGTCTAATGTTACACATCTCACCAGTCCCTTCTTTGTGTTTCTGAAATTCTGACTTGTGTAAAATTGTTTTTCCAATGGGCTACATCTTCATTAAACTACCAGTACCTTGCCTTCATTTTCCTTTTCCTGAAAAAACTATTTGCTTTCCACAATAATTTCTCCAGTCATTCCTTCTTCCCATAAGCTGATGTTTCATCTGATTCAAGCGTGATGATTTTCACTAATCAAGATTTATAGACAGGCCAACTGCAATAGAAAAAATTGCCCCAATCTACAAGTTCAATCTATTAGTGGAGCAGTGTGCAAATAAACAGCTGTGATTGTCACAGCTGTTTCACATTCCTGAGAAGAGGGCAATATTAGGTGAATAAGTCTAAGAAGAGGTGCTAGTTCAGCTAGGTTTAGTATATTACTGTGTAAAAGAAACAAGACACTATCAAACAACTCAAGATCTCTGAAAGAATGTTAACCAGCAAAATTTAAAATGTTTTTCAACAAAAACAAGGGCAAATTCTGTGGGGTAGGCTGTCAGTATAATAACTCCAAGGTTGTGGAATCAGTGAAAAAGTTACTAAAGCTAGCATGAAACTATGATAATAATGATGGTTTTGCATACATCTAGTTCCTTTTATACTGAAGGCAATCTTTAAACATATTCAAATCATGCACAGGGATCATTTCATGCATTGCATAAAACCTTTGAAACAAAGGCACTGCTTAGCTATACAGCATCCCAGTCTGATCTGCATGGGAAGTTCAGATTGACAAACTATAATTACCTGAGGTAGTCTGGCCAAGGTACTACTATTAACAGTCTTGTATGTAGAAAGAGAGCCATGGGATCTTTAACAATAACCATAGGTGGCTGGTGTCTTTGTTTTACATCTCATCTCTCTTTCAGAGAAAACTGTGCTTATACCCAGATTGAAACAGCAGAAATTGAACATACATTGCCTGTCTCTTGTTTTCAGGTCCCTCTTGTACAACACTGGAGGCATGGTATTTGTGCAGCCTAGAAAATAATAGACATTGCAGGCAAAGTGTCTGCTGTTCCCTTAGTTGTGATGCACACACACACCAAAAAAAAAAAAAAAAAAAAAAAAAAAAAAAAAAAAAAAAAAGCAAGAAAACCTCAACAAAATAGAGCAAGAACTTTGTCAGTGAGGCTCCTGGAAATGAAGAACCTAGCCTTGCTGGAAGGGTTGTGTCTGTACCGAGCACTTAAAGGTGTACCAATATACCAGAGTGGAAGTTACCTTGTTTTCTGAAGGATGATGTAATTCTCTCAGAGCTGATGGTGTGAATGGCCCTTAATTGGTTTTGGACAATGTGAGACTCACTTAGCAAAATCAGGCTTTTCAAGTTTTTCCAGTACTCTGACATGTGCTGGTTAGAGCTGCATTGGGGAGCTGTTGCAGGAAGTTTGGTGGGGAAAGCAGAAATGAGCGAAAAGGAACATGCAGTGCTTCTGCCAGTTGGTTGTATCTGCATGGGAAACTCTGTCCCCAGGGTCCATTTAGTGCTGCCAGGTGTCATCCCTGGCATACCTTTAAATGCAGTGCATTTCTGTTGTGAGAATTGCCTCTTTGTTTTTTAGGATATTAATTACAAACGTGTATTGTTCCGAAATATACTTTGACTGATTTGCATAGGTAATTGTTATTTTGGTTTGTGCTGGGTAGACTTCGTTAGCTGAATCTAATGCTCAGCCTTTCTAATTCAGCAGCTAATCATCTGGGTCAGTGATGATACAAAATAAATACACTGTGAAAACAAAACAGCTTTAGCATATTGGGTCTTAACTGCCTTTAGGGTTTTACATGCTTTTCTAAATTGAAATTTCATACGCAGAGAATACCTCCAATAGCACAGTGGCTTCTTAATCCCATGCTTTTGTGATAAATTCCTTCCTAGAGAAGAAAATAAAATGTAAACTTAATTGCTTAAACTCTGAAAAATGCTTTTCTTTGAACTCAATGAAGCACAAAGATGAATAGTTTATTACTAAAGGGAATTTAGCTCTATTTATGACTGCTTGTACTGTGAAATTGGTTGTTTGTGATATCTAAAGACTTGCCTTCTTTTCAGGGATATTGTACTGTGGCACAGACTGTACTGTAAAGCCACACTGTAAGAAAACTACACTCTGTAGGATAACCTGTTTCTATATTTTGTAAATATGGAGCTTCAGCAACATTAGGGTTCAAAGTAGTTAACTTCATTGGAATATACCCAACACTGATGGAATTAAAAATGATCGTTCTGTAATTCTAGATTAATTGCTGTTCTACTGATGCTACCACTACCTCATTTAAGTGTCCAACAATGCTAGACTGTCTTCGAAAAACAGTTCAGAGTGTAGTTATAATGAAGTCAATTCAGTGTGATGAACAAACATTTTCTGACTAAAATACTTAGTTTTTCAAAGTACTTTTACTGGTGGTCAAGGCCTCCTCCTACACAGCAAAAACGTAGCCCAAAAGTTAGAACATGGCCATTTCCCAGCTGATCTGAAAGTTTTGATCTTCATATGCAATCAAGTAAAATATTATTGTTTCAGATGAAGTGGAATAAACCAAGTATTTTAGGTATGTCATCTTTCCAGATAGAAACAACCTCTGAAAAAAATAAATCATTTTCTCTTTTAGAATGGCTAAGGAGGTAAGGAAAGAAGCAGAACTGATCACAAAGTTTGTTAGATGTATTAAAACGTGAAGAATTTCAGCTGTTCTTTGAGATGCTGGTGAGATGTTCTGTATAGCATTGTGTGTTCCTCTGGTCAGCTTTGCTTGAAGCCTGTTTTCAAATTGGCCTGAATGCAGGAAGAGACAATGAGCTTCCTTTGCCAAAAGAGATGTAAAGTCTGATCTGTTTAGTCCTCACAAGAAAGAAGGAATAACTTTTGCAACATCTTTCCAATAGAACTGCATGGCATTCAGAGGTATTGGAGGAGGTAAGAAAGATGACACTTCTTAAGATAGTGTTTGATAGCCTGATAAGTGGGATTATATGAAAAGAGTAAAACCACTAAAATTGCAGAGCCAGGAGACTCACATGTAGGAGGCATATTCCAGGTCTCTGTTCTTGAAAACAGATTGGTTTCAGCAAATAGCTTAGCAATTTAGGGGAAAAAAAAAAATAAAAATGAGAGGATGTTAAAAATATGTATTTTAGGTAATATATATCCAGTTTTTTTTCTTGTTTTGCAAGAAGCCTGTTTCAATAATGTGTATCGAAAGAAGTGAAAACTTGGTGTACGCTTATTGCTTCCAGAGAAAAAAACAGTGAAAATCAAACAGAAAGGACCCGTATTTTAAGGTACTTTTCAACTACTGTGCAAAGGACCTGAATATCTTGGTGGCTTTTTTACCTGCAGAACATCACATCAACAGTTGTGATGATGTAGTGCTGCATTTTTAGGAGGACTAATACATTAGACTTCATGCAAGACTAGCAACTATGGAGATCATGCTAACATTTTTTTGGTACAAGTCCATTAACATTTTTAATGTGCTGACACAACAGACTGCTGTATTGTATGGGCCACCACCCATCAACTCAAATGAAAGGGTGCACTGAATCCAACTACATGTATCTTTCTCCTGTATCTAGGAGCATTCAATATTCAATATGTTGATTCTAGGTGAGAGTTTTGTTGATAAATTAGCTTATGCAACTAAGAGGGTTAGAATAAACAGGTTTGCAGATTACATACAGTGGACCAAACAAACAAAAAAACCCACAATGTTTTAGTTTAGGAGAAGTGCAAGATAATACACAAATGCAGGTTTAGAAACAGACTCAGAACTGTTTCTCCTCAGTACAACAGGAAATTAATGCAAATCAGTATTGTACTAATGTGACAGGGAAGATTAATATGAAGTAAGACATATGTATACTCCAACCAGCATAGAATGTGCATTCTAGGGTGGAAAATACATTTCTAAAAAGTGAGTTAGTCAAGAGAAGAGCTCTGACAAAGTTTAAAAAGTCAGAAAATCTAGATAACCTAATTGTGAGGAAATCTTGAGTAAACCTTAGAACTGAAAAGATAAAATATAACAGATTTGAAATAAAATCTTCCATGGAGAACAAGAGAACAACTTTCTCCTAGTGCATGGTGAAAAGAAAAATTGCAGAGGCTCATAATTGCAGCAAGAATGATTAAGGTGAGACATTACGGAAAGTTCCCTAATATTTTATTATCCGATAATTGCCTTTTGGCTCTTTTGTTTTCAAGCTGTTCTATTGCAAGTGGTTTGCAGCAATGCACTGGATTTGTCTTTTGTATTTTCCTTTGTATTCTGAATAGTTTATAAAAATAATTAGAAATTAAGGACAGATTTTTCACTTTGGTAAATCTAACAGTCTGTATAAACACAACTTTTGAAATCATTAAACCAATTCAAAAGGTAACAGAGAAACTTCCAAGCAGAAAATTAAAGCAAATTAATTGAGTAAATTACTTCCTGTGAATAATTCATTTTAGCTTTATTTCAAAAATTTGCTTATTATTGATCATTAATTAGAATAATTGTGCTATATGCAAACTTAATTGCTTTTATTTTAAGTACAGATATTTTCTCACTGCTTTAAAAATACGCATCCTTCAATGTACTTCTGAACAGTTAGTTTGCACTCTGATAAGTGTTAATGCCGTGCTAAAACCTATGTGATATCATTCTTTGAAAGCTAGAGAAGTAAGGGTAAGTAAACATGATTAACTGCAGGCTGTGATGCTAAACATATTCAATTATTCAAGTGAATGTTCCTCTCCCTTTCAGCTAATGAGAAATTTATGGATTAGCCTTTTCTGCGTTCCCTGGTGGATATTCCTTCCTATTGTTAAGAAATGAGGGATAATATAATGAGATGCTCACTTGATTACTATCAATAAGACTTCAAATGGTAATTTTTTGAAGCAGCAGCCAAATTTATCCCAGGTGTAACATCAAGAAAATCAATAACATAGCAGCAATGAATATTGTGCTAGAAAACTGATTACATAGATCACTGCAACATATGTATATGATAACTTTGACTTAAATGATTTCTTAAATTACAGAACCTTTTTTTTTTTTTTTTTTTTTTTTCCCCTGATGACACTGAGTCTTGCAGTGTTTATTTAAAATCTTTGTTTGGGAGAAGGGCCAGTCCATGGAGAATCACCAGAAAACCTTGCTGAACTCATTAAGATGCTGCCTGGGCTTCCAGTTCAAAGATGTATATTATTAAGGGCTGAAAAACAAGCCATGGGTGTGCTCCGCATGTCTGGCAACTCCCACAGACAAGCTTTTCCACCAGGAGAGCTTAATGTGGTCCCCTGGGAGAGGCTCGAGTATCTGGGAGACACAGGTAAGCTAGGACAGGGCTGCAGTGTCTCCTGCAGACTGCAACTTCCAACAGCCAACTGAAAGAGGAAGGACCCCTGCTGTGGACTAGGGTTGTGAAAGGAGTGTTCTGACAAATTAACTAGATATGTGATTATTGGGCACACATACATATAGCCCACACTAGTTCTTCAAGGGCAGCCATATTCATGTTTAGTGAGCCAACTGCAGATATTGAAGTATTACATCTCCTGGAGTTGCTCCTGCCATTACTTTTACGGAAGCGACGCTTGTTCTCTCTCTCTCACTGCCTGGCAGCGGGTGTGGGTGTGCTTCCAAGCCGCGGCGCCTTCAAAGTAGGCTTCTTGGTCTTCGGAAACCTCTCTCTCTCTCATTATATTTGATTTATTAGCTTTAATTCTAATTATATTGTATTATAGTGTGTTATCTTGCATTCCAATATCATAGTTAGTAAATAAGTTTTACTCCTCAGATCGTTGCCGCTGCTACGTTTGTTCCCTTGAACTCCCATCTCCCTACCCCTTTTCCTTTTTCCCTTTTTCTGAGGGGGCCAGGGGGCTACAGGCCTACTGCCCCCTCCCCTGTCACGGACACAGATTGATCTAGATTACCCCATGACACTTTTGCTCAAGCTTTCAGAATGGATCTTAGACTGAGATCCCCTGCTGTCCTCAGCAGACCTAGTAGAGTGGTTTAGGTTGCCCTCAGCAAACCTGATGTAGATCCAGAAGAGGAACCCAGCTCACCAGATGTTCCTGCTGAGATATCCAATAACTAGCCAAACATCTCAAGGCAAAGCATCACTTTGGAAACAAAGTGTCTCAATAGACAGTCTTACTTAATAAGAGGTTTATTTTAAAGCCTTTTCTTTTTTGGAATTTCATTTTAACACAGCTTATCATAAAAAAAAATAGAACTGTATGTTCTCTCTACTGATATGAAATGAATCTGTCATGAACTTATTGCTCATTTTTAAATTAAAATTTTCTATTACATAAAGCATTAGTCTTAAGATGACTGGCAATCATTCAAGCTTTTGGAACAGAAAACCCTAGCACAGGCTCACAGAAAATTCAGAAAGAGTCTTGCGCAGGAGTTCCCTTCCCCACAATGAGATTTCACTAAATTATACTATCTACTTCAAGAGTAATTGCAATAAATTTAATATGACCAGCAAACATAAAGTATGCCAGTGTATCACAGTTCATTACAATAGGATCTCCATTGTGGACTAATAATAAATAGTAATGCTCAGATAACAGCCAAGAAAATGTAATGTCTGAGCATTGAAAGAACATAAATAAGGCTCTGAACTCATTGGATCCTGTTCTGAATAGAATAAATGGATGCCCTGTGGACTTCTATCAAAGTGATGGATGAGGGTTTTTCTTTTTTGACTACTGAAAATGCAAGGAAATAAAAAATGTACCCAACCCCCAGACTTTTAATCCTCCTCTTGCATTTGTAGCAGATCTCCACTTCAATGAGTGATTGAGGACTGTGAACACAGAATGTGAAGGACAAGCACTCCAGCAGGAATATTTGAGATGATAATCCAAGTTGTAGCAGTACCTCGGGCATTTAAAGGAATATGGTCAAGTAATGTCTGCTGTGGGTTTCCTTAGCTTTACATTTCCATGTTGGTAAAAATCACGTTTTCTAGGAAATACGAGCATATTCTCTTCTTTTGTTTTTGAGGTATCCTCTCGTTTGGAAAGTGTTGACTTTTTCCCTTCTTTGTTTTTTGTTTTGTTTTGTTTTTTAAGCACAATTCAATTTAATATTTTTTTCTGCAATACTGATCCTGTCAATCAACAGCTCGCTGTTATATGCACTTTTTAATACTGTTTTGTGCTCTTTCAAGCAGCTCTGTCTAAGCACACTAAAATATATTTCAGCTGCAGCACAGTACAGTATTTTAATTTTTCTATGGTGGTAGTGCATGCACAGAGAACTCTGCTTATTTTTAGATTATAACTGAATAATTTAAAGCATTGCCAGATTATTATTGTGAACTCACTCATGAAGGAGAAAATTAAAAGTTCAAGGGACAAACTCAGTGGTAATCTAAAACTACCAGTACATGTGGAGATAATAAACATCCGTAAGTTGTAAAATTTGTCCAAATATCATCCATGAATTGACAATGTGTGTGGATAATCTTGTGATAACATTTTTATTGTCATTCAGGCTGAAGCAGAAGTAATCAAATCTCATTTGTCAAGGCTAGCTTATTATTTTAGTCATCTGAAAGGATCATTTCTTTCCAAAGTTACAAAGGAAGAAAATCTGCAGCAGGGTAAGCATACAGAAGGATTTCGATCTTGTGAAGTATTTGATGTAGGGCAGAGACAATACACCAGTTTTGACTGATGAATAGTATGACTCATCATGGATTAATAAAACCAACCAAACAAAAAAACCACCATCTTTTACTTTATGTTGTGTCTACAGAATTTTACAGTTCCTTACAGTGTTGGAAGTCTTCATTTATTTATTACAATATTTTCTTTGCAAATATATTCCATATGCATTTCTCTAGCATGCAATAAACACTATTTACAATGGGAGTATTTTTTCTATGTTTAACTTCAAACTATTCAGTTATGGATATTATACATAACAGGTAAATCACATTTGATTTAAACTTCTGTTAAAGTTTCTCACTTGCTTCTGAGAGACGCAGTGACTTATTGTTAGAAAAGATTTTCTTTTTAAACACTCAGCTGAATCCAGAGAAGGTTGCTTTGATTTTGCCTGTGAAGCAGTTGTTAAAATTATGTTCCTTCTCTCATGTCTGAAATAATAATATCTATGTTACTTTTAGTAAACATCTGCATTTCCACCTACTTACAGGCTAAGCACTGGGTAAGATTGTTGATAAACATTTTGTCTAATTTTGTATAGACCAGGCTATGACCTGGCTATCGAACTATTTTGTGTCACTCATGAATTGTTTCTGGTGTTAGAAGAGTTAAAAGCTGCAGTCCGTAAGGAAGCTGCTTACTATTCTCTTGGATAAAATACAGCATGTGAGGCAGTGCTTATGGGTTTGTAGTTACTCATACAGGATGTGTAGTATTAAGACCCTACTCCCTGGCTGAGAAATACTCTGCCAGAATGGAGTGTATAATTCCTGGTAAAAGTTTTTCTGCTCATTAATTTTCATTTATTGTCAATTATCCCTTTCCACCATGATAACCTTTCTAGTTAGTATAATATATTGATGAAATAAATATACCACTGTATATTTGTTGATTATACACAGGTCTCAGAGCACACTGAGTATGTAACAGCAACTTTGTATTTAAAATGACATCAGCCGTGTTCTGGGTAGATCTTGGAGATATTTGTCTGGCAACCGAAAGTGAGAGGATTGTGTCAGAGGCATCTAGTCTAGAATTCATCTAAAGCGGGAACACTAATCTGATAAGGAAATCTGTATTAATACTTGAAAGCATCAAGCTGTTTTTAGGCTGAAGACATTACGGGTATTGTGCTAGTTGTTGTAGTACAGATGCAGGCCCAGGGCAGTTCCCAAGTGTCCCAGAAATGTGGCTGAATTGCCCTGTCTTTCTTTGGGAGCAACTGTTACTGCACAGCCCAAAATAGGCATCTTGCAGTTATCCATTTGTGTTCCTGTGATGAACATAGTTTTTTGGTATTTTATGGGCATTACACTTTTCTTTCCTTTTTAACACTTTTCATCTATTTTCTACCTCCTCTTCCTTAAGTATATGGATTAATGTGAAACCCAAATTATTTCACTTGATACTCATACTTCTCAGAAAAGCAGTCCTTGAGGTTAGGGCTTTCTTATCACTTAGAGGCATACAGTAACATTCAAATAATACTAATGGATACAAATATTTCATATAAGTTTTGTACTTTTTGTTCTCCGAAGGAAAGGCGGTCATACCTATGACTTCAGATTTTCATAAAGTTTAGTTTTCAAAAAGTATCATAGCTCTTAGTAAAGAGATCAAACCAAAGCTGCATCAAATTGCATTCTGACCTCAAGGTATTATCCTCAAACTGCAATTCAAGGTGCTTCCCCTCATTAGTTTAATGAATGCTACAGCAGTTTGTCTTGGTTGACTTTTTCCATGAATAACTGTAAGCCCTTTGTTGCCGTGGCTTAATATAATTTCATGCCCCGTCTCTTAATGATTCACAGGCAATTTGTTAATCTGGAACTTTATTTTCTCTGAAACACTCTTGTCCACAGTGATTATTTCCATTACTGCACCAAACTGACTGAGAACTTTGGCACTTGCCTGTGAACCATTGCTCTATTTCTGTCAGAACAGATGCTAGGGAAATTTGCTTCTTTACTCTCCTGACTCATTTTGACCAGAAATTTTGATCATATCCTTACTATGTGAAGAGGGGCTTTGATATAAATTAATTTACATTGATATACAGGTACTTTTCTATTATCTTTCTGATCTACTGCAGGTATAGATGCCAGCTTAATCATATTGGCAGCTGCTTGTCCTATACAAAGCATTTGTGCTGACTCCTGCTGATACACCTCATAGGATTTAAGTCATTGGATGAGTTGCTGAATAAGATAGAGTCTACAGCTCATCTAAAAATAATAATTAATAAAAAATTGAAAACTTTCCTCTCTGTATAGATCCTAGACAATTCTCCCTTGTTTGGCTGATGGATCTTATGTGAATTTCCAGAAATTTCAAAGCTTGAGTCCCATGAGTTATCCTATAACACTGTGGAGGTAAATGCTATATAATGGGTTGAGATTTTTAGTTCATTTAAGCGTTACTCAGGCACGTAAGTATGCATTTGTGAACAAGAATTAGCATTTTAGCTCAGATTAGGTGTGGGCTTTGCCACTGTGGTTTCCTTTGCTCTACTGAGTGAGCAAACAGGATTTTATTCATACCCACACAAACAGGGCATGGTTATTGTACTCCAGCACCATGTGCCTACCTATACTGGTCATCTGATGATGTGGGCTGTTCGGCTTTCAGTCTGTGAGGTCGGGGGAAGCCCAATCGTGACCAGTATCTTGTATCTTGTGGATGTAATCTTGTCAGCATCACTGTAGAGCATCATGCTTGACTCTGTGGATCACCAGTTGTTGTGCTGCACTTCCTGCTGTTGGAGCAATAAGGCATGACCAGCAAGTCTGAAGACTGGAGAACTGCGCATCTCTTTTTCTTTTTTTTCTTTTTTCTTTTTAAATGCTACTCCTGAATGCCCAATTCAATTAATGATGTTAATAGCACTGATGCTAGTGAAAATTAATGACCTTTCTGTGAGCGTGCACTTTACAGACTTGTGGCAACGGTGGGTGAGGATAGTGAAGAGCTGTCCCAATTGAACATCAGCGTTTTTGTTTGCGTGCTTAAAAACAACAGTAATGTATTTTACTGTAAATTGTTTGAGATTATCTGCAAGAAAGGGAATGTGGTTGGAGACTGAGCAACGCTTTAAAATGTTTGCAAGTAAACAGCATATCCCAGAAAGAGCAGATCACAAACAGTGCTCAATTTTACCTGCACACAAGCATGCAGACGCCAGTGACTGTGGGTGTAATTGAAGACTGATTTAGTGCCAAATGCATAGTACAAATTGAGTGAAAATAGAGATGCATGTTTGTACTCTTTGCTTGCAGAAGCAAATTCTGGAATTTTAATGCTTTTGTGGTTCTAGCTCTACCTTGTTGTAATTTTTCTTGATGATAGTTGTGGGGTGGTGGTGAATAATATCTGAAGCTGAATGTACTACCCTATTTATGGATATTCCTTATTCATGTAGAAGGCATATTGATTCCCATTTTTTTTTTACACATTGACAGAAAAACAGGTTGGTTTAGTACTGTGGAACCCATGGGTTGGATGCTGTCATTGGCTTCTGTGCGAAAGGAGTTGTTTTGGTTTTAGGAGAGCATTTTTCCTTATGCTTGTAGATTTAAAGTGGTTCATTTTAGTGATAGAAAACATGATGTTGATTCTTATAACCTCCAATGAATTCAGTTGACAGTCCAATGGCTAATATTCTAGATGTATGTTTAAACAAATGAAAAAAACCTTCCCTTCCCTTTTTTTTTTTTTTTTTTTTTTTTTACCAGTTCCAAATACTTCCTTATTTAACTTACCCTAATATAAATGGTGCATTACTTAATTTAATTGGCTTCCATGGGATATTCTATCTTCATTGGATCTACACCAGTGTTGAATCTGGCCAAGGCTTTCTTATCGCTGAACTAAAGAGGCGCTTATATTGGATGTTTAGCATAAGAAAAACGCATTGCAAGAGATAAAATCTTGTTTGTTTTATTATTATTGATGGCAGCTTGGAGATTGCACCTCTGTGTAATAACCAGCACCTAAAAAATTAAGCAATTACAACCATAAGTATTCGCATAAAGTTACCAACTTAAAAAGTGTGCACACAGAAATCAATATTTTATGGAATTAAGTTCATTTTACAGATGAACATATGGTTTTTCCTATGCAAAATATTTATAAGCAAACCAGTGATTTTTAAAATCAGTTCAATATGGATTACAGAAAAACAAGGTTTGACTAAATAATAGGATTCTCATTAATACTACCCTCAGATTGAAAATGTTTGTTATTAAAACAAAATAATATGCTTTGTCTGAAGATAAATTTGTCATAACACTTTGTTTTATATATCACTTTCTGGTCAGCAATTTCTGATCCATTAATGTGAAACTTACAGATTTTCCAAAAATAACAACCATATACAAGAGTAGGAATTATTTTTTTAATTTTTAATTTTTATTTTTTTTTAATTGTGACTGTGTTATATAACACCATGTAAAATGTGCAAATTGTGAAAATGTGGATAAGTTTCTTTTGCTTGCGGTTGGATAAGCCTATGGCTACAGGCTTTTTGTTTGTGGGTGAATGTCAGGGTTTTTTGTTTTTTTTTTTTGTATGATGTGTGATTTTACTAGAAGTGTATAAACAAATGTTATTCTAACTCTGAATTTTGATGCTCAGAAAGATAGCTTCACAAGACCTGCCAATTTCAAAGAGAAAGGACAAGTGTTGCTCAACTATATTGTGTCTGAGTAACAAGAACTATTCCAAACTTGCAGCTTAGCTTCTCCACTGGGCATAGACTGAGTGCAAATCATACCCACAGCCAAGGCAAGTGGAATTCTGCTCTCTGTAAATGTTTTAACAGAACAAAGCTTCTGGGTACAGTGAACTAAATAAAAAACTGGGGATCCTCAAGGGTATTTGAGAATTGAATAAGTAGGTATACACGTATTAATTTACATTCATGTGTCTTAAATCAGAATGTTTGAAGTTGGCTGTTCATAATTGATTCAGGAAAGAGCATGAACTATCCTCAGTATGGTACTAATTTCTTTTCATCAGTGCAAGCAGATGACTTATAAATTAAGTGTTAGACTGTACTTGTATGGCCAAATTATGTGCCTCTGTGAGAGAATTAAGGCCATATCCAAAAGGGGAAGCTAGTCAGAGTTATCCTGCATGTTCTTACATCGTTACCGGGCTATGTTTGTTTCAATTTACATATGAATAGAAGCATTGTTGAGCCAGCTAAAGTTCACTGAGGACCGCAAAACCCACTATGGGCTGCAGTTAAATACTTCAGGTGGTTGACTGCGTGCTCTTTGCTGCTGCAACGCTTTTCTGCCATTGTTCATTTCACTTACTAAATGAAAAGTACCCTTGTTAAAACAACTTGTAGTTTGGCTAAAGTTAGGAGACAGGAAAAAAGAAAAAACACTGGTCTGATCCTATAAGGATCGTTGTCTCATGGGAACTACATGAAAGTACTTTAATTTTCATAAGGCTGAGCAGTTTGGCATCTAGTTCACATCTAAACCCTTCTCATGTGTATCGGGGAGACATTTTTTGTCCTTGATCTACTTTAAGGGCATAAAATGCAGTGATGTCTGCCTTTTTCTTTTACAGTACTTTCATTTTAGTACTTAATCCTTGGTGAATACCAGATGTGCTTGGCCTTTAAACACATAGTATAGATATCAAAGGTGTTTGCTAAGAGAGAATACATGACTCTATAATAAACTATGTATTAATTGTAAAACTTATAGTAACCAGATCATGTGAATGTACTTAACTCGAGGACAGTATGCTTGGCTAAGATGAATCTCATGCTGTGAGCTGAGGTCAAAAGTGAGTTTTCCTGCAAGGCCTATAATCCACAGTAGGCAGTGTTAGGGTTTAGAAACTTCCTTATTCCTTCAGAGTTGCTTTATCTAGAGCATTAAGACTACAGTTATATGCAGTCATCTTCTTCCTTGTGTATGTGATACAGTGGGACAATGACCAGGAAGAACAGTGATTACTTCTGTTTTCCTAAAAGGTGAACTTTCTGGGGTGGAGGGTGATAGCATTATACCAATCCCACCTTCCATACCCATGTACCTGTGTCAACACTCTGTGAATTCTCCGTGACTTGGTCCAGGAATATCAGGGCTGCTGATACCAGCCCTGCACCCTTCTCTAAGATACATGATAAATCTGATGCTAGTTTGATCTTTATGAGGGCCAAGAAAAAAAATTAAGGCTCAAGAGAATAAAAAGGAGGGCAAGAAGAGGTACATCTAAGTTCCAGTATCTGTGGGCATTGGTGATCATCTGCAGTCCCTGGCTAAAGTTGTTCTTGTGGTCAAATGTATCCAGGAATTTACAGATACTATTACAGTGCCTGTGGGAATTTTTTTTTTTTTTTTACAGCTGCTAATTAGATGGTTTTTGCAATATATTTGTTTTCAGTCATACTATTCCTGTCAAACACGTACAGTTTATTGACAACCAGGCAATGGACTGTGGGCTCTATTAATGATGGTTTGGCCACAATAATCTGTGTGAATTTTTACTATTATCATAGACAGCCTTGAGAGGGAAACTGAGGTAGGAGGGCAGAGCTGAAAGCTCATGGCATTCACTGTCTTGAAAGAAGCTTGATGTTTATTTTCTAAGTCACAGTGTGCTAACGCACACTGCATCTGAAATTCCAGAAGTATACATAGAAAACAAAAACTTGAATAACCCTGTTTATATGTGTGATTTTAAATGGTCAGCTTGATTTCAGATTGAAAAAATCAATCTCACTTGATGACATAGTGAAGGAATATGTACTGTGTACACAACTGGGTAGATAGTCTAGGTAGTTCATGTGAAGGTCACAGAATTTGACATATTTATAAGTGACTTAACAGACCTAGTTTTTCTGTACACATCTTTCTGCTCTTAAAGGAGGTGCAAATTGGCATAACTCTTATATAAAACATTTTCTTGACATTAATCTAAAAACGATAATCACCTAATGGACTGAATGTACAGATCCACTGTTTTTTCGGGAGTTGCTTTTCATGTCCAAGCTACTCTAATTGCTACCTGCATAATTGCGTAACTCATGAAAATTACTAAAGACAGGTTGATTTTAAACACAGTGTTAAAATTTAAGAGGAGTGACAGTACTAATAAAGTGAAACAATCAGAATAGATCTATTTGACAAAGCCAGTAATTATAAACTTGAATACCAATTAGTTCTGAGTTGGTAGGTTTATTTCAGCTCTTATGTTGGACTTGAGGATAATTATATTCATTTTCCAAGCTATTCAAAACATCCAGAAAAATAAAGTGTGAATTCATTGTATAAAAACAATACATCAAGCACCTGTCTTTCCAGTATTTCGATGTAGTCATGATGAAAATACACATGCTGATAAATTCATCTACATAGAATAGACAAACTGTTACCCTTTTGCTGAACTGAAGTAATGAAATTTATCAGGGAAGGAGTTTTGCAGGTGGGAGAAATCGATCCAAGTAGGACAGTGTGAAACAGTGATGGAAAAACTGCTAAGGAGGTTTTTGAAGATATATTGACAATGCATTTGCTTTTCTCACAGCAATTTATCTCACACTTAGAACTATTGCCTTTAACAGCACAGTCATTATAGTGGTGCCTTCTGATTTTCTCTTGTGAGTGACAAGTTTCCCTGATTTCTTTTGGGATTACCATTAAGGTAAAACAATTAAAATTGGAATATCAAGTTTTTTTCCTATTATCTATGAATGCAAGTAAGTGCCTGTACTTTCTATAGCTATGTGTTAGCAGAACAGATACAAATTTGCATATTTTAGAAAGTTCGCATTAAATGTTGATTGCAAAGCATGGTGTTGTAACAGCATGACTTGCTAGAATAAACTCTCAAGGAGAAATAGGGAAAGTCTTACTATTTGGGGCATCATAGATTGAAGAAAAAGAGTATTAGAGAGCACTGTGCTCAAGAAGAGATGGATGAATGAACGTACTCAAAGTGCTGGTAGGGCTTCTTTAACAATGCATCCTTGTAAATTTTGACAGAAAGAAATGTAATAAGTTCAGTTACACGTAAAGTATGTATAATTTCTGCTAAACCTTTGACAGTGCAGTTTGTATTTTAACGCTAGTAACTAAGAAATATGAAACTAAGACAATAAAAATGTGAGTACACTGATATTATGGAAATTACTTTTTCATTACTGCTTTTAAACATATACATGAGGAAATATTTGTAACAATATGTCTGTTCCTTACTTTGGTTTTTATTTTTTTTTTCTCCTCCAAAGTTTTGAGAGACGATTCTTTGGTCTGAGGTCCACTCCTCCTATCAGTTGCTTAGGTAATAAAATAAATTCAGTAGTATTACTGATATCACTGCAAAGTTTGGTGTCTTGCATGTCTTCAGCATATTTGTGAGGACTAGGCACAAGTACAAATTTGGCATTCTTATTGCTGTGTATAACAGCATGTACATTACTGGCAATGCTTCATTTATTTCTCAATTAAAGCAAATTGTAGCCAGGAGAATGTGGAAAAAGTGGATGATAGAAATAAAAGCACTTCAAAAACTAGTTCTCTCAGTTTTAAAGTTTGGTTAAGTTTTTGGAAACAAGGTATGGTATCACTTTCAAATGCTTAATTTCAACTAAGCATATCAGGCATAATATTAACAAAGTGAAAAAGCTATTGTCACCTTGCCTAAAAAAGCCTGTACATTCATAGTATGAGCTTCTGATATAGATGTTTCTTGAAGCAGTACAAAGCTTATATTCTTATTTATTTTGTCAGTTGATCATTTCCTCCTTTTTTTTTCTTTTTCTTTTTCTTTTTTCTTTTTTTTTAAATTGAGTAGCATTGAGGTTAGTCATGTGGAAAAATAAAATATCTCAGGAAGTTCTATTTTAAACTAGTAAAAGTTTTGTTGAAAAGTTGTACAAAAATGCAACTGAAAAAGAGAGAGGGAGTTGATGGGTTTTGGTAGGTCATGAAAAATATGTTAAAAGTAAAATTTATTCACGCAGTGCATGTTTTGACTGCGGATTTGCAATGGTACTGGATATGAAAAGGTTACTTTTGTCAGAATGTCAAGAATCTTCCTTAGCATTTTGGTAGTAAAAATGCTACAGGGAGGCCAGACAGGGAAACTTTCAAGGAGATTATGATGATGAACCTGGAATAAACCTCTGTGTTTATTTGGATCTCTTTTTGGCATTTAAATTTCTGATAGAAGTCACGCTGATTTCAACTTTGCAGTGAGATCAAGCTGTATTCTCAGATGTAGGATTCTCTGAACTGGAAGCTTGAATCATGCTATATGAGATCTTGAAGCATTTTTTTTTCCCAAGACTAATTCCAAAAATAGATACTATGTCTAGTATAAGGATAAAGGTACTAGTTACTTCCAAATAATAAATAGGGATCATATGTTCTTGATATTTTTTTCCCTCTATTAGTATGTTTCAACCAGTTGCACAAAACTATTGATTATCAGGTGTACAGATAACTAATGTTGCTTAGCTAGTATTTTTATAGGTAGAAAATAGGTAAATATAAAAGTGGAATTTTTTATACAACTGTATTGTAGTGGAAATGCTGAGTCATGGCTTGAAACAGTGACTGAGCATCTGGTAGGAAGGGCCAACCCAAGGGAGCTCAGGTGCAAGCAATGCAGCTGAGTGACCAGAAGGGGTGGAGCAAGGATCCACATCTTCCCAGACCTCGTTTAAGGGTTGGCAGCGGAGGTGAGGGTATCTCACATGGGGATCCCTGCCTTCCTGAGGGCCTTACAGGCCTTTCAAGGATAAGCATTCCCTCTCTGCTCTTATTTCTGTACCTGTTGCCATCACATCTAAGCAGATCCTCACTTTTCCATCACGTTACTCCTATTTAGAGTAATGTTCGTAAGAAGGATAAATCCTATTCAGATAGAAATGTCAGGACTGGTGTTTGAAAGCTTTTGACTTTATGAAAACCTAGTTTAGAAAACAAGATGTCTTCTACTCAATTAAACTTGCCCAATCACTACTTGTTCTGTCTGAACAATGAGGTAAATTACTGTGACAGGAAAAAACTCAGAACCTTGTTGAATGAAGCTAGTGACCTGCTACTTGAAGGAAGAGAAGGTCATGTAGAGCAGCAATGCTCAATCTTCGCTGAGTTTACAGGTTGCAAATATTTTTGACTTGTCTGTCAAAAACCTCATATAAAGAACTTAAAAATTCTGGGAGAGCTCCTAATTTTCATAGTTAACTTTGACAGACTATGTAGGTTAATACTTCATGTCTATCCAGAAGTTCCTTACTAAGAGTCTGCAGATGCTATGGTTTCTTTAACAGTTATTTAATGTTCATTTTGCTTGCTTTGCAGTTTCTCATAAAAGAAGGCTGAAGGGAACCACTGGAAAATTCCGAGAATTTTTGGGTAGGTATGGACAATTCTTCACTTGTGTGAACAGTGAAAGCTCAGTCACTTCATTTTCCTTGCTTAAGTAATTCTTTGAAAATGTTTCTAAACATTCCATTACCCCTTCTCTATGCAGTGAGAATTGCTCTTTGGCTTTCCTTAGATGTGATTAAATGCTGTTACATCTGAAAGTAACATGTTGCTTTAATTGAACTGTGACTGCTTATTTATGCTGTATCAATAGTTTATTCAAATTTTCAATTCGGTAAGTTTTACATCATTTTTGGTCCTAATTCTTTCTTACACATGTGGAGATTTTGTGTGAAGGAAGGTTATGTACCATATTTCTTTTTTTCTTCTTCTTCTTCTTCTTTTTTTTTTTTTTTTTTGAAATACACTTGTGTTTCTTATTTATGGAAAGATGAACTTCCTGTATCCTATGGAAATGTAGCTCTACTCCTTTATATTTCAAATTCATGTTATTTATTTATTTATTTTTTATCAGAGTCTTCTGTCAACTCTCCCTTTTCTTGGCTAGACTGAGATCTGCATGTACAAATACATAAAAATAAATGTTAATATGCAAACACTGTTTTAATACAGAGCTCAAATTTTTGACTCCAATGAACTTTACCTTCTGTTGTCAATTTGCTTCTTTTAGATTTTCTATGAAATCCAATTAAAGAGGATTAGAACAAAAGCTTATGAGAAATTGTATTCTTTAAATATTATGAAAGGTGTATTTAAAAAAATCTATTTTCAATTAAAAATGAGTTTAATCATCAGGATAATAGAACGCAGTAGTGGATCTGTATTGGAAGAGATTATATAGGTGACTGCCTTGAATAAAGCTAAAGAGTACTAGGTATATGCAGTGACTTTTTAAAACATATTTTGTAAAAAATGTTTTCCTTTAGAATTAGAAATTAATGGATGGCATCTGCTGAATAAACTATTCTCCTTTCATACTTAGTGCTGTTGAAGTGTTGGAAATGAAACAATGTAGTGTGAAACTACCTGGATTTTATGTAAATAGTAACTGCAGGCTTAAACAGTTGAGGTTAGGAAGAAAAGAGTTGTAACTAATATCTTTATGCTTATGGGTTTCACTTTTAATTATTGTTTTGAGTTCTATTTATTTATTTATTTTTTTCCTTCACAGAACCAATCTTTTTTAAAAAAGTCACAGCTCAGATGTTCATTTCTGTGAGATGGTTAGTGCCTTCAATTCTCATCAAACTCATTGTAAAATGAATGAATGCAACAGATTAAGAAATTGAGTCTTAAATTATTCATTCATTATTCACTGGGCTGGGAATCTCTGATGTAGCTAGGAGAATTCATATGGGTGAAAAAAGAGGATGCTTTGGAAATTATAATGTTTTTGAACATGATCTTGAAGTGGCAGGGACAAATCCCCAGCATATAAGACACGCTAAAGAACTTTAAACAATATGGTAGGATATATGGTAAAAGTATAAATTTTGATCAATATAATCTGGCTGTAGATTATGAAGTTTGGAGACTTCCTTCTAGCTGGGAAAACTGAATAAATTAACTGCAAGATAGTTGAAGACAATCGTGTAGCTGTGGTAATTTTTGTGTTTAGTATCTTGTGCCAGTTGTGCATGATATAAATTTTCTGTTGCATTGTGGACAGCATAGAGAATTGAAATTTGTAATTAGAACAATCACATAAAGGCAGATGTGAGCACAGAAGATTAAATCAAAAACCATTTTGAGAATGGAAAAATCAAGACCCAAAATAAACCAAATGTACCAGTCTGTGTAGAAAGAATGTTTAAAATTATGGATATCTATGACTAGAGAAGGTACATTATTATTATATTAATCTAATAAAATTTGGTGGCTTCTTAATGAAATTCTTTCACCTTCTGTCTCACAAGATTGAGAGCTCTTTGAATCCCAGACTGTAGGAGAAAGATTTTAACTTCATCTCATCCAAAAGGACTCTGAAGGGTTTGGTCCAGACCTCAGGGTCAACAGTTTAAAATCTAGTACTTTTTTTCAGTAATCTGAACATACACAGTGCCTACTCTGCAAGGTTTCCTTTTGACGGTAGAATAAAATACTTCACTCTTTTGTATAGAAAATTCTTCTTCTGCATTGTCTATGGATATGTCTTGTGGCACAGATATTTAAGGTGCAAAATATGTTTTCTGAAGCTATTTACGATAATTCATGATTTTGAAATTGCTTCTAAATGTCTTGGGATGGATATTTTATGGCTCATCTACATGGAAAATATCAGGCTTACCAGGTGTTGTCTTGCCTGAGCTGTTCCTTGCATTAGCCTCTCATTGGGTGCTAGTCATATTTGTCTTATCATCATAGATGGCTATTTTTATTGAAGACTAACTCCTAAGCTTGTCATAGCCCATCTATATTTTGACAGGACTGTAACCCACACTCAGGTGCCATTTTCTTCTTTAATGGATTTTCAGTATTTTTTTTTTTTGTGAATTAGCAGGTCACATTCACAACACAGGTCTGCAGCAGCTACCCACAATCTACTTTGTTTCGGTCTTCCTCAGAATAGCTCCTTAAAAGGTGAGTAACTGCTACCTTAAGTCTACTCATCCCTTGACCCTTCTGAGAGCAGTGAAACGCGTGTGTTGTGTTGATGAAGTTATAATGTAGTTAGTTTGAGGTTGAAAACAACACTGATATCTTTAAGATAACTACTTTAAAGCTTGTAATAATTATGTAAAACATCAGAATAGATTGTACATACAATACTTCCATTGAAGAGTGTGAAAAGAAAAAAGGAAAAAAAAAACAACCCAGCTATTCTAAGTAAGGGAGAAAAAGAACGAGTTAAGCTATGATTAAATTGATCTGTCTTTCTGGGAAACACATGAGAATTTGTCTTTCAAAAAGATATGTTAGTATCTAAAAGAAAAGAAGGCTTTGATAACCTGTATTAATTTATCAAGGAAAAAAAAATCATTTTCATTCTACCTACTTAACTCAGTGCAAAAGGCAGGAAAAATAGATAGGAGATGCCTGGTAAGGTTTATGACTTTGTCTCAGATGATACTTAAATGCAAAAATAGAGAAACAAATGAAGGGGAAAAACTGGAAGTTCTGTGTGAAAGTATTTCAAACTCTATAATGATCATTGATATTTGCTGTCAAAATGGAGGGATGCATGGAGCATGTCTCAACAAACCTCAGTATGCCTTGAAATTCTTGCTGGTGACTTGGGTAGTGGAGTATGGAATATATTTACTAAATTCATAGATGACACATAATTGAGTAACCTTTGAGCACCCTGTAGAGTGCTGTTCAGGTTGAGATTTTGCTGAAAAAAAGAAATGGACCAAGCACTGCAGAGTACAATGAAGACAGTGCAAGGTATGAAACTTTGCAACCTGCAAAAATAAAGTCTAGAGAATGACTGGCCATCAGTTTTGCAGAATAAGGCATGATAATTGACCCATGTTCACATAATAATAATGTAATGCTTCTGCAAGAAAGACAAACATTATCATGTAGCATGCAAACGGGACTGCCTCTACAATGCATACAAGTAATCCTTTTGCTTTCCTTAGCACCAAATATTTAGTGTAGTTTGCAGTTCAGTGTTCTCCTTTCTGGAAAGATGTGTAGTTGTAGTTTTTCATACTGAAAGCATTACTGTATTTCACTTCATTTCCAGAACTTTTGTTCTCAAATACTTGTACACTTTATTTTATCTTTCACTTTGCTGCTTAATACTGGCCACACTTGTTTGACTACTCCATGTTCCAACCCTACTTATCCACCAAAACCTATTAATTGCCTATAGCAATTGAAATAATGCAGACTCACTGATTCAAAGATTTTTGTGACTCCCACAAGATCCTGCTTGCTCAGTGCTTCATCTGATCTGTGTCTACCCTTCTACATCACAATTGGCTTTACAATCAGGCACTGCTTATGCTCTTGCAGCTAAGGGGTCTTTCCTCTATACTGAGCAGTCAGATTTCCTCTTAGGCTTTCAGTGTATGTTAGAATATAGGACTTAATAATTTATGGGCCATTCAGTGGTGATATTTACAGAGAAAAGGCTAGGACCTCCACAAAAGTATGCTTACCTGCCCCAAAGTTGCTCCACATATGGAAACCCAAGCAATCGATGTGTGACTGGACAGAAAATACTCATTTCTGAACTGGCAAATTCATGCAACTTATTAATCCTGTTTACAACCTATTTAACATACGTCCTTCCCAACCTTGTGATTCCATGAGGTCGTCTAGTCCGACTGTCCTCCTACCACCATTATTACCCACGAAGCTACTAAACCATATCTTGTAGCACCTCATCCAGATGCCTCTTGACTGAGACTCATTTCACTGATTAAATGAGACTTTACTATTTGCAGCAGCGTAACAGTACACTGAGTACTATGCAAACCTATCATTGTGTTTGCTTTATTGCTAAAGTTGGAGATAACTGTCTGTTAACTCAGGCAGATAAGAGGTAAAGTTTTGCTGCAAGCACACAGGCTCTTGTGCCTAAGCAGCTCTAGCAGCCACCATGCTTTTGTTGCTGCCAGTACACTGGTCACTGAAGAGGTATCTGTTGTGCATCTCACAGATATGTTTGCAGATGGGGATTCTTCCTAACAGTAATCACTATTTCAATTCAGTTTCAGCTGTACTTGTTCCTTGAAAGTTCATCCTTGGCTTCACTGTTTTTATTTTTTTAACTGTTTTCTAAGCAAGATCGTTTTTTTTGTCATTGATGAGGAACTATGCATGAATGTCTGTTTCTTTATGTGTTTCTCCTGGCAGCGGGGCATACTTTTCTTAGTTTGACGTGCAGCATTAAATAATTTTACCCTTGAATTCTGAGTTTCTTGAAATGAGCTGAAATCTAAAAATATTTCTGGCAGAAGCAGTTACACCAGATATCTTAATTATTATGTTTCCAAGGGAATGACAGCCTGTGTAAGGGAAGTTGACATGTCTCCCTGCAGCTATGCGCTTTTTATATTGGAACTTCAGGCTATTATAAATTACCTAGGAGAGAGACAGGCATGAACATATTACATCAGATTTACACCAGTTCTTATAGAATCAAGTAAGAGGATTAACCCTTTTAATTCTTTTTAATTTTGTACAATTAATCTTACTCATGATAGCAGATATCTCGAATACATATTGAGACACGATAAAAGCACTTTTACACTGCTTGCTAGTCTGCAGCTTGATCACCTACAGTGACTGCGGGCAATGCAGGGCTCAGAAACAGGGCAGGGTAGCAGTGCTGATGGAGTGACTGTTGGGAGGAAAAAAAAAAAAAAAAGCACCTGTTTTTCTTGATAACCAGCTTGATTTTGAGGCTCTACCTGTTTTTCCTAATGCCAAATCTTCTCGTTTGTCATGGCATGCAAGCTCTGCACCTGTGCCTCCTGGTTAAATGGGAGAGGAAGAGGCATTCCTCAGATCCCATACTGTGCAACTAATAGGACAAACAAGTAAAGACGAAAGTAGGATTAAAAATAGATCCTGCTGATGAAGTATTGTGTTGTTGTTTTGTGTTACACTGTCGTCTAATTACTTATCCAATTTGTTCAGAAGACATTTCTTCCACATTAAAAATACGATGGGGAAGTAAAAGGGGAAATATTTACATCAAAATATATGTTAGGGTTGTTCTGATAAATTTATCTGCTAAACCATGCTAAAAGAGACAAACAGATCAGTACTAGAATGGACTTCTTAAACTGTTCAAAAAAATACAGAAATCTCTTCATGACTTTGAATATATTACTAGATAAAGTGAAAATTATTTGGAAAAAAAAATCACTATGGTATTTTATATGGGGACTTCTGTTCAATTTTGAGCAGCAAGAAGCTGTCAACTGCAACCAAAATATCACAATCATAAAACAAATTGCTGACAGTCTGTAATTTGCAACTAAGATATAAAAACATTGATGTGTGATTCTCTCCAATTATTACAAACTAACTTCTACTTGTCACTCAGTTTTTTTTCCTTGCTGCTGTCTTTCATCATGTCCAGAAAGGTGTTATACTTGAGTACTGACTACTTGAATACCTGGGCTGTTAGGTTGTCTTTATTCAAACTCCCATACTTCCCTCTGAACAAGTCACAATCTTGCAAAAACTCTGGAACAAGCTTCTATGTGAGGTGATTGATGCTTTATACCTGTCTGTGTTCAAGAGGCATTTGGCCAATGCCTCCACTAATAGATTTCAACTTTTGGTTAGCTCTGAGGTAGTCAAGCAGTTGGATTCAATGATCTTTGCAGGTCGCTTCCAAATGAGCTATTCTTATTTTATTCAATTTCTAAAGTCATCTTTACTACCTTGATGGACCTGTATTTAATTTTAGAAGTTATATCCCAACAGAGACATGCTGTAGAACACCGTTAGGGTATTTATGAAGACAAATTCAAGAGGGAAGTAATGTTCAAACTTTGCAGGGCTACTAGGCAAGCTAGGCTGAATAGCATTTTGTATGGTATGCTCCCTCTTTTTCCTTCTTTGGGCCTAATGTTGTTAAGCGTACTATCAGGCTGTGGTTATGTTTTGTTTCCCTAATTCTTTACAAGAAAGTAGATGCTGGTAACAGCATGGAGATATGAGATTTCAGGGATGATGGCACCTCTGTCAGAAAACCTCTATGTATTTTCTTGCACCTGGTATCTAGATTTGTGAATGTGAAAAAACCTAAACATTGGAATACTCATAGTTGTTAAGGCTAGTCTAAATACAGGATAAGTGTGAAGTGAAAAATTTCCCTGAAATTTGAATTAGCCTGCAAATGAAATACTGTCTCCTGTTAACTATAAGTGAAAAAGTGAACAAGTAGATTTCATGAACAGCTTTACTTTTAGTGGCTTCTTAATGAACTGAAGTGTTCTGATTTAATTATTTATTCTTGAGAAATGTTCAGATTTTTAGAGGGACTTACAGAGAGACCTTGAGAGATGGGCCCACTTGAACAAAGTGTGATTCAGTAAGGCCAAGTGCAACGTCCTGCACAGATTGGGTAATGAGTGTATAGGAAGCAGTAATATGGAGGAGGCTTTGGGTTTACTGGTGGATGAAAAACAAAATGTGACCAACAATGTGCACTTACTTACAGCCCAGAAAGCAAACTATATCCTGGGTTGCGCCAAAAAAAATCTGTTGTCAGTAGGGCAAAAGATGAGATTGTCTCACTCTACTCCTGCGAGGCCCCACGAGGAGTACTGCATTCAGGCCTGGGATCCATGAGGCAGAAGTGGAGCTCTTGGGGTGGGTCCAGATGAGGGCCATGAAGATGATCAGAGGTCTGGAGCATGTCTTGTGTGAAGGAAGGCTGAGAAAGCTGAGGTTGTTCAGGCAGGAGAAGGCTCTGGGGGGACCTCACAGAGTCCTTCCAGTACTTGAGGGGAGCTTATAAACAGGAGGGAGACTGACTTTTTACATGGTCTGATAATGATGGGACAGGGGGAGTGGTTTTAAACTAAAAGAGAAGTGATTTAGATTAAGCGTTATGAGGAAATCCTTTACTCTGAATGATGAGGTGCTACAGTAGTTTGCCCTCAGGTATTGTGTATGTCCCATCCTGGGAGGTGTTTCGGGCTGAGTTTGATGGGGCCGTGGGTAGCCTGGTCTAGCGGATGGTAATCCAGCTCATAGTAGGGTGGTTGGAATTAGGTGGTCTTTAAGGCCCTTTCCAACTCAAACCGTCCTGTGATTCTACAAGACTTCAAGCTTAAGGTTTCTAGTATGCAAATGTCTTAAATATATCTATATATATGTATATTTTTTTTTACTAAAGAGAATCACATGATCACAGAATTGTAGGGGATGGAAGGGACCTCCAGAGATCGTCGAGTCCAACCCCCCTGCCAAAGCAGGTTCCCTACACCAGGTCGCACAGGTAGGCGTCCAGGAGGGTCTTGAATATCTGCAGAGAAGGAGACTCCACAACCCCCCTGGGCAGCCTGTTCCAGTGCTCCGTCACCCTCACCGTAAAGAAGTTCTTGCGCACATTCATGCGGAACTTCCTATGCTCCGGTTTCTGGCCATTTCCCCTTGTCCTGTCTCCACACACTGCTGAAAAGAGTCTGGCCTCGCCACTTTGCCCCCCACACCTTAGATATTTATAGACCTGGATCAGGCCCCTTATGTTGCTTTTAACATTGGCAGGTTCCATCATTGTGCTGCCTGTCATATGATAGTCTCCAAAGTATCCCGAAATTCTCTCTTTAAACCCTTCTCTAACATTACAGGGTAAAAAACAATGATGCCCTGAAGAAAATCATGCAAGTTATATGCTATATTTCTGAAGAATTATGACAGCCGGCTATAGCCATTTGATTTCTATACAGACAGATTCCATGAATTGCAACTGCAGTTTATAGATAGCACATGCTTTGAGGAAGACTGCAGCAGGGCAACTGTTGTTTTCTGAAAGCCTAAGATTTTCTGGATATCAGTCAATTCTTTTTGTCTGAGAACCGCATTAAGAAGAGATTGTTAACCAATATGTCTCTGAATAGGAATGAAATAAGCCTTGATCTCATAGAATAACCTTGAAGTTTTGTCAGGACAGCAGAGATTGCTATTATGAATGGCTAGGTTTGTTCTTAAGTAGTGGTATTTCATTCCTCACTGGTGGAATTTAATCTGAATAAATTCAGAATCTGGCAGGCAAGAGAAGCTTCCTGAATTGATCCCGGCTGTGTCAGTTCCCTTGTGCACAGAGAGCATACTGGCTACTGACATCTCTATTTGCAATCAAATAGTTTCCTTCCCCAACAAACTTGTGTTTGCAATAGGCCAGTTTGGGGAGACAAAACGATTAGCTGTCACCCCCTACTCACTTTACAGCAGACTTGAGTAATTAATCCTTATGATCTTAAAAACATACTGTGACCAGTAAAGCTGGAAGGAAGGTTACATTTGCACTGTTGGCACCTGCATCCTCTAGCCCTGTCAGAACCCACCTCATTGTGTGAGCTTTGTGTATCACTGGATGTGCTGAACTGATGCGTGCACTCTAGCTCTAGTCAACTGCTTACTGAGACATACTATTGATAAGTGAATAGCCAGGGACAGCTTGTAGGGTACCTGCTCTCTCAAGCCCATGCTACTCAGTTGTCACAGAGTTATCTAGATCAATCTGGGTCTGTGATGGGGGGCAGTGGGCCCCCTGACCCCAAAAATGGGAAGGGAAAGGGGTAGGGAGATGGGAGCTGGGCTCAAGGAAACAAAAAGAGCAGCGGCAATGATCTGAGGTGGAAAACTTATTTTACTAACTATGATATCGGAATGCAAGATAACACAATATAATACAATCTAATTGAAATTGAGGCTAATAAATCAAGTAAAATAAGAGAGAGAGAGGTTTCTGAAGACCAAGAAGCCTACTTTGAAATTGAAGGCACAAGGCTTGGAAAGCACACCCATACCTGCTGCCAGGCAGTGAGAGAGAGAGTGACCATCGCTTCCGTGATGTATTTTCCTCTTTGACTGTGAGATTCTCTAGGACGTGTAGTTCTTCTCTGTGCTTCACATGATGTTATAATGTGGAATACCAATAGCAAAAATTACAAAACCATGACATCAGTTAAGACTTGTTAATAGTCCGGAATATCTTGCAGGGCAAGGCCGTGCATTTTAACTTGAATACAGAGTTGCAGGATATTTAAACAAGAACATTTCTCTTTGCCTTCGGGTAAGCATTTCTACATAGATGTGGAAACAGTGAGAAACATTTTGGAAAGCTGTGGAAATACTTAGAGCAGGTTAGCTGAAGCATACCTGCAGAGGGTACACAGACAACTTGATTCTGGCACTGGGAGCAGTTGTTGGGTAAATATTTAATACTTGTTATATAGTTAATATTTGTAACATTCCTGTAGTATCTGCCCTTGCTGACTTGTCTCTGACTGTATTAAGCTCAGTCAGAAGAAGTCAGGGGCAAGAAAATAGTGACTAAAATATATAAGTCCAATGGTATGAAATAATGATTCATTGTGCTTCCATCTAGAGAAAGATATAACGAGGCTTTACAAGAAGTCACCTTTGCATGTAAAAAAAAAGTATTCAGGGTGACAGTATTTGGTTTTAGTTGTCATTAACTGAGAAAATACTATATGTATTATTATAACCACACATATATGGAGACATATTCTAGCCCCTCTGCTGAGTACAATTCTTCAAGTTTAGGTAAAATTTGATGGATCAGCTTATGAAGAGACACACTTCCTGCCTTACTGCAGAAGGTAAGATTTCAGTCTCACAGGCTGGGAATCAACCTGGATGCATATAGGAATGATTTAAGTACCGGATTTAAGTACTGGATAAGACAAAAAGGAAGTATTATACCTTTGCTCTTGATTGACAGATTTTTTTCCTGCTCTTTCAATTTAAGGTTCCTGACCTGATGATTTTATTGACTAGGCTGTTTCTATATATCCAGAGCAACGGTGAATTATGAACTTTTTACCCTTATTTTGACAGGCTTTCTTGATTTGGGAGAGATTCCCTATACTTACGTTTATAAGCACCAATGGTACGCAAGCAAAAACTGTCAAAATTGAAGAAACATATCAAAGTTTTCCATGTGTTTGCCATTAAGAAGATGAGTTACAGAGTAGGACTGCACTTCAAGGAATTTGTAAGCAGTGATTTGCACAAAACACAGTGGGTGATGCTGTAAGAAGTATTGATGTCACGGGGAAAAGTTTAGCTGCAATGCACTTAGAAATCAATGGACACGTAGTGCCAGTTTTGAAGTCAGAGGTACTAGTTCCCTGCCATGCAATATCAAGTACTCTAACATGTAGCTTGTTTTTCACTGGAAGAGAAGATATGATTTTTCTCCCTTCCCTCCTGTATGCGATTTAATAAGTTTGTAACACTTATGTCAATTGTATGTGTTCCCATGAAAACACATTGGAAGTGTAAGATTTATTGGATGTGCTTAAATGAACATGTGCAGTCACAGTTTTAAAGTACACAGATTTTAAAACAGTGATGCTGTCATGTCCATGAGGTTATTGGATATGAGGGGATTGCATCAGAGAAAATGACTCTGACGCATACTCAGCTCAGGTATTAATTTCTCCCCACACTGATTCCCTGGTGTAAAGTAGATATAATAGTATATCTTGCCTGTTTCAACTGTACAGCCTTTGGGAAAAAAAAATCATGTATTAATATGTCACCCAACATCTTCATCTGTTGTTGTAATATATGAAAATATCATTGTCTCAGAGAGAATGTTCTTTCTTCATATCTGCCTCTTTCACTGATAGTTGCTGAGAACTCCATACTGGCCATTAACTCTGGAAGAGTGAACTCTTTTGGAAATCTCTTGTGCTTGACTTGTTTTCTAATGCTCATAGATCTAGTTAGATTTCTTTTGTAGTGAGGTCGGATTTCATATGGAACTTGTTTTGTTATTTGTTTGAATATTCCATGATTATTTGTTTAAATTGTTCAGAGGAAAATAAATCACAGAATTTAAAGCTAGATAAAGATTTTTGGCAAAGCTAATTGCAGTTGCTGGCTGATGCTTTTTCAGTTGTTGTTTGTGCTGAAATCCAAAAGCTGTATTTATACTTCATTTCTAGATAGTGTTATGTCTGTTGCAAAATAATGCATTATGAAGCTTAAAGCATATATAGAGCTAACTAAATGGCTATATGAAATACTATGAGCCAATGTTGAGAAGATGTATTTCTCTCCATCCAGTTTATAACCATGACAATTCCTTAAAACTTCTAACTATTTAGTCAAGTCTTTCAGGCAATTGATACAAACAATAAACTACCTATATGTCCAGTCTCTTACCAGTCCTTATTAGCAATTACCATGCTTGAAAATAAAACAAAATTTGGCCTTAATTCTGACAAAAAAGCTATGAGGGTCTTTGAAGCAAACTATTCATGATATTGCTTTTGAACACCACCCCTGTCTATAATGCTCATTTTAGTTGAGCTAAAGCCAGAAGTAGTCCAGGAGGCTTGGCTGTGTAAAGAGAGATTTGATATCTGTTTCCTCTCCTTGAATGCTGCATTCAGGTCAAAACTGTGCTAGTTTTTTTGTTTGTTTGTTTGTTTGTTTGTTTTTTGTTTTGTTTTTTAAAGCTTTAACTTTTGTTACTGCAATTTGTCCACGATTAGGTCAGATGAATAATAGCTGCATGCCAGATAGGTGAAAGACAATCCAGAACCTGTAGGGACTTTTTTGTTTTGATTTTTCTTTTCCTCTCTTCAGTAGCAGCACTATTTGTTTTTATTTGATACATCTGCAGAGTAACTGAGAAATGTAGTTTTTGGCATTCCTCTTGATTTTGCTTACTATTTGTTAACAATTCTTTCTTAAATCTTCTTCTAATATTATCAGACACTGTCTCTCCAAATAAATATGGAAAAGGAAGACTGTTCTTCGATGCTAAGTGACTTATTTTTCTCCTTGGAGATAAGAAAACTAAATATTTCTTAATTTTCTAAGCACTTAATTTTATTCTTACAGAGTGCTAAGAGATAGAAAAGTCTGTGCAGGACAGGGCTTCTGGAAGTCCTCTAGTTCAACTTGCTGTTGAATGCAAGACCTTAGTTTAGGTTATCTAGAGCCCTGTTGGCTGAGTCTTGAATGTTTTCAGTGACAGAAATTCTATGAATTCTCTGGAGAGCCTTTTCCCAAGGTTTAACTTTTCCGTGTTAAAAAAAATTGCTTTCTTATTCCAGGGGTATTTCCATTGAGGCAACTCATACCCTTTGCCAGTTGTTCTTCTCATCCTCACAAAGAGAGCACCTTTGTCTTCTCTGTGTACATTTTAGTCAGTGAAAGTCTGTGATTAAATCTTCTCTAATCCTTCTCTTCTTCAAGCTGAACAAACCTAATTCCTTTTACTTGTTTTCATTTGTCACTTCTCCAACTGTCTTTGAATACTTTGGTGATCCTCCACTGGCTCTTATCTAGTTCTTTCACTGTCACTCTTGTGTTTATGGGAGAACAAAACATGACACCATATTCCTGGTATGACCTAAAAAGTGCCAAGAAGACCTGAGTGATCCCTACAATTTTCTCAAAAGGAATATTGGTGGGAAGGTTCAATCTCTACTGCCATGCCACCAGCATCTGCCTCTGACATCACAGGCCAGCATAATATAATAGTAGAGATTAATTTCAGAATAGCCTTGATATTATAGGGAAAGATGTCTTTCAGAAAATCCTGGGTTTTGATCTATGACCCTCTTAACATTTGTAGAATGAACAAACTTGATATATTTTGGTATATTTTCATATTTTCTAAGATCCCTTTGTGTCTGAGTTGAGAACTAGTTAGATTTGGGCCTTGTTATATCTGTATCATAAGGAAAGAATAAAATAAGACTTGCAGATACTTTTTTCCAGTCATTTTTATCTAGCTGATACTTTTTTTTTTCTGAAATAGCATGATTTTTGTGATACTGAGCACATCCAGTTAAGAGAATGTGTATAAGAAAAATACTGCCATCACTAGCTTATTACTTGATTGATCCTGTCTTTTTTTGTATTTCGGAGAGAGATTATACCTGTAGTGAAGTTGATCAAAATTTTTATTACGATTAATAGAGCCTTTTTTGAATTAGACCTACTATGTAGATTTTGTTCCACACTTTCAGCAGCATTAGCAAGCAAAAGGTCTTCCAGAACAAATATAATTGAAAAGTAAAACATCTTTTTCAACTGAGCTTCTGTGTAAGAAGGAGTAACATGAGAGAAAGTTAATTATCTGTAGATTAAAACCTCAATTACTTTTTCTTAATACATCAGATCTTCTTACCTTACTGATAATGCTGATAAAAGGGGAAAAAAACCACTTTACGTAAAATCTAAATCTCACTGCTGTCCAGTAGCCTAATGCCTGAACTGCGTATTAGGTGAGGGAAGGGGGAAGAGAGGAAGGCAGATAACACAGCAGTTACTCATCTGAAGCACTGAAGGAGAGCAAACGCCTTGCAGAAATTAAAGAAGTCATAGAGCACTTATACTCCAACTTTCTTTCTAAATGAAGGCTTAAGTAGGAAGAGACGTGCTTCCTCTGTGTTGTTCTGTTACCCAGCCTGCTAGGCATAACAGAGCTCATCTGTCTCTTCTTTCTTCATCTTTCTCTCTGGCTGGCCATTGCATCTCTGACAACAGTCTTTCCCTTAATTGAAAGAGACGAAGTCATTTGCTTCTTCTGTTGAAACAGTTTGTCTTGCACAGAGGTTTTGTTGGGAATTAGAGATTCAGAGGCTGTGAGGGATGAGAGCTTAGATGGCAGAAATTGTCCAGCTAGCTCACTCCCATCTCCAGTGTGTAATGAGTTTTATAATAAAGTATATAACTATTACTGCGGTTCCTAACAGACTTCAGCTTTTTTAGTAGCTCCTATGGTGAGAGTCCATAGTATCTTCCACAGGCCTTCCTGTTACTTTGTTTTCTTCTTAGCTCTAGTTTAGCTCAAATGTAAACTGTTCCCTATAAATCTTTATGAAGAATAAACAATCTCCTACCTATCTGCAGCAGCCTTTTACATGCTTGAAAGGATGTCTCCACCCACTTCTATCTTTTTTTCTTTTGTCTAAGCAAACATGATTTATTCAATCCTGCGTCAGACATTGTTTTCCAGAGCATGTACCATTCTTTTTGTTCTTCTCTGAACTGGAATTGGTGAATATCTTTGCTCATGTGTACCAAATTACATATAGGAATTACTCTTGTCATGGTCTCACTAAGGCTGAGCAGAACAGGACAGCATCTTGTCTAGCTTGGTTATATTTCTCAGTGATTTGTTTTGTTTCATTTTTCCTATTGCACAACATTATTAACCATGGCATGAGTTATTTCTATAAAAATACTACTTAGTCAATTGTATTGTGGTTTTTTTTTTTCTTCTTGAATGTATGTTGATCCTCTGAAACATCATAATATGATTATTCAAACTGTAACCCCAATAAGCTGAAACAAGGCTAGAACTCAGCCTTGTCTTCTGAAGTACTTGCTGTTCCTTGTGGCCCATGCTTTATGCACATTTCTTATTTTAGTACAGAACTTCCTATGGAAAATCATTATTACATTATTGCCAAAACATGTAATTTGGAATAACTCACATTTGTCAAGAGTTTCCCAGATAAAGAGCCAAGGATTGAGCTTTTGCCCAGACATCTGTCCTCACTGGAAGCTCCTGTTGGTACTGTGGTAGCTCATATGGGGCCCAGCACTTCTTTAGTGAAAATGGATGTTCCATCAATGACAACTGCAATAGACTTTCACTGAAACATCCCAAATCTGAGAATTTATGGCTTATTAAAAATTCTGAAGAAAATAAATTACTCAAAATTAAATTACACCCAACTCCCAACAACCCACAAAATTTAAAATGAAAACAGTTTTTTGCCTCTATTAAAAAGAGGCATCTTAGTTGAAATGAGGAAAAATATCTTTAGATCATATATAGATTTTGCTCAGATATCAACTGTTACAGGCACTGGTATGATGGTACTTGCCAACTCTTACTGGACAGATGTTAATGATAAAATACGGAAATCCACCTCTGCTGAAAAATGCAGGTTTTGAGAAGCATGTAAGATTCTTCTTATCAAATATTTTGTGCATTGTATTTCAATGTTGGGGTAGAGCTGCAGTGCTTAAATCAATTTTTTTTTACATTAAGATGTTTGAAAGTAAGTTACTGACCATCTGAGAGAACTATTGGTAGTTTCCTTGAGAATCAGTCTTGAAAAAATCTACTCTCTGTGTTGTCCTATTTCTCTAAGCTTTTATTCAAGGTATGTGAAGAAGGTGCTCTTGAAGCCCCCAGTCCCACCTCTTAAAGGATGTGCACATGACTTCCTGCAGAAATCTTAAAAACTTGTTGAGCGAGGGCTTGAAAAAGCTTTTAATTCCAAGCCTGGCTTAGGTGACTAGGAATTTAGACTTGCCAGTAAGTAGGCTATGTTTTCCTGCCCCAGTATACTGGTAAATAACAAGTGGTTAGAGTGGGAAAGTCTTATTTATCTGTCTTTTAGATGTTTTCACAAGTTACCACAAATGGCCTCAAATGTCTAGAAAACGAGGCAAGGGGAAAAAAAAACTACTCCGGCATTTCTTTCCTCTAATAAACAAACATGAGTTGTTCTAGAACTTCATAGCCACAATTGGACTGTATGCAGCTTGAAAACTCATTAGCAAAGCTATAATCTGATGTATGTTTCCAATTGCTAAACAGTTTGGATGTTATCTGTATCTGTTATCCATAAAGTATTTAGACCTTCTAGAATCTAATTATAGGGACATGGATGGATTAGCTCTCAAACAAATTTAGAAAATGATACTCCCTTCTGGATTACAGTGTCTGTTTGTGCTGATATCTGCAGCTTAGAATTCTACAAAGTATTTAAGTCTGATATTTTTATACAATATCTGCAATACAGGAAAACACCGTTAAATTTTAAATAATTCAAATAAGTTCTCTTGGCATTATGGATGTTTCAGATGCTAAAGCTGGAAGGTTGTGATACTTCACACATACTCTACTTCACACAGCATAGATTGCATTTCTATTTGCCAGTTGCCGATGATCCAGCAATGTCTCATTCCAAACTTGGGCTGTTTGGATATATTATATGAAAAATGTTTTTCTGTAAAGCTAATGAACAGATCTGATTTGTAACCACAAGGTTCAGGTTGTGAGTTTTAAATTATTAACAACACATTAAAAAAAAAAAAAGGAAAAAAAAGTGAAGATAAAGAAAAAAAAATGGAGTGGGAAAAGAGGTTAGAGGGAATAAGCCAGAACAGTGGAGCAATTGCCTTGTGCTTAAGAGAATGTAGGAGAAATTCTAGTAATCACAGAATTGCAGGGGTTGTAGGTGGCTTCAAGAGATCAAGTACAATCCCCCTGCTAAAGTAGGTGCCGTACAAGAGGTCGTGCAGGTAGGCACCCACATGGGTCTTGAATATTTCCATAGGAGACTTGACAACCTCTCTGGGCAATCTGTTCCAGTGCTCCATCACCCTTACCATAAAGAAGTTCTTCTACCTGTTAGTACAGAACATGCTATGTTCAAGTTTTAGGCCATGATTCCTTATCCTTATTATGGTCTTATCACTACACACCACTGAGAAGAGCCTGGCCTAGTCCATTTGCCTTTCGCCTCCCTTTAGATATTTATAAACATTTATCAGATCCCCTCTCAGTAACCTTTTCCCCAGGCTGAAAAAAAATGGGTTATTCAGTCTTTCATCATAGAGGAGATGCTCCAGGCCCTTCATCATCTCTGTAGCCCTCTGCTGGACTCCTTCAAGGAGATCCCTATCTTTTGCCTAGAACTGAACACAATATTCTAAATGCTGCCTCACCAGGGCAGAGTAGAAGTGGAGGAGAACATCCCTCAGCCTACTGACCACGCTCTTTTTAATGTACCCCAGGATACCACTGGTCTTCTTGGCCACAAGGATACACCGCTGGCTCACGGCCGAACTACTGTTCACCAGAACATCCAGGTCCTTCTCTGCAGAGATCCTCTGCAGCAGGTCATCCCCTAACCTGTACTGATGTATGTGGTTATTATTCCCTAGGTGTAAGAGTCTATGCTTGCTCTTGTTAAACCTCATCACATTACTCCTTGCCTAACTCTCCAGCCTGACTAGGTCTTGCTGAATGATAGCACAGCTTTCTGATGTGTCAGCTGCTCCTCCCACCTTTGTATCATCAGCAAACTTGCTGAGAGTGGACTCTATCCCTTCATCCAGGTGACGATGAAGATGTAGAACAAGACCGCACCTAGCACTGACCCCTAGGGACCACTGCTACTTACAGGCTTCCAGCAGATGTGCCGCCCGCTGATGAAAACCCTCTGAGCTTTGCCAGTCAGCTGGTTGTCAATCCACCTCACTGTCCACTCACATATCCCAGGCTTTCTAGGTTTCATAACAAAGATGTAGTTGGACATGATGTCAAATGTGTTGCTGAAGTCAAGGTGCACAACATCCACTGTTCTCCTTCCATCTACTCCAGGCAGTTATGACATCATAGAAGGCTACCAAGTTGGTCAAACATGCTTTCCACTTGGTGAATCCATGTTGACTATTCCTGATAACCTTCTTCAATTGCTTGGGGAGGGTATTCAGGACAAGTTGATCCATCACCTTTCCAGGGACAGAGGTGAGGCTGACTGGCCTGTAGTTTCCTAGATCCTCCTTCTTGTCCTTTCTGAAGACTGGAGTAATACTGGCTATTCTCCAGACTTTGGGCACCTCTGCTGTTAGCCAAGTCCCACAAACTATGACAGAGTGGTTCAGAAATCACCTCTGCCAGCTCCCTCAGCATGTATGGGTGCATCCTATTGGGGCTCATGGATTTGTGTGCACTGATTTTTGGCTAGACACTCTGATCGGATCCTCCTTGACAAACGGGAAGTCTTCCTTTCCACAATGTCTTTCTTACCTCCAGGGTCTGGGACTCCTGAATATAGTCTTAACATTAAAGACTGAAGCAAAGAAAACATTCAGAATCTCTGCCTTCTCAGCATTTCCTGTTATCAGGGCACCCACCTCATTTAGAAAGGTACCCACAATTTCCCTAGTCTTCCTTTTGGAGTTGATATACTTTCTTTTTATCCTTTACCTCCTTTGCAAAGCTTAATTCCAAGAGGGCTATAGCCTTCCTTGTCGCATCCTGACAACATTCCTAGATTCTTCCCAGGTGGACAGCCCTTTTTTTTTCTACAGTTCGTTGACCTTCTTCTTTCCTTTTGGTTTATCTGTGAATTCCTTACTCATCCACACAGACCTCTTGCCACCTATCTCTGATTTCTTACTCTTAGTGATGCACCAGTTGTGAGCTTGGAAAAAGTGATATTTAAGTGTCAGCCAGCCCTCGTGGGGCCTCGTTCCCTTCTAATGCTCTAGCACATGGGATACCTCCAGGTAGGTCACTGAAGAGATTGAAGTCTGCTCTCAGGAAGTCCAGTCCATACAAGATCTTGAACTCCACAACATCAGTATCTCTGCATCCCAAGCTGCTCCCAACCTTTGCTTCCCCACCAAACCCCTTCTTCTTAGTAGAAACAAGCTCAAGAAGCACACCTCTTCTCGTCATTCCTCCGTTACCTGTGTTGGAAAGTTATTTTCCACTCATTGCAGGACCCACCTGGACCACGTGTACCTGGATGTGTTTCTTATCCAACAAAAATCAGGATGATTAATAGATAAGGGGAGAGCTGAAGTAAGGATAAAATTCTGAAATTCCAGACAGAAATAGAAGATAAAGATCACTCCCATATTTTACTCCTTACAAGTGAGAAAATTCCTTCACTTGGGATAAAAAGAGTGGAGGCAGATAAAAGATTGACAAGGCCACTGATTACTGAGAGCTGAATACAGGACCCTTCTCTCCTTGAGAAAGAAACCACTACTTTACTCTTTGTTCTATAGAAACAAATAATGACTCTAGTGTTAAACACTGCTTGTGTTTTGATGGTCACTTGTAGGTGACAGTTGGGAATGGTGATGCCAGTCAGTGTTGAACACAAACTGAAAAATTGTACAAAAAAAGGGTTGGTAATAGGAAAAGAATAAATAATAAGCTAACAATCATAGCAGAAATATTTTGCTACTATTAGCCAATATTTCATCAGTCCTTCTGAAACTTTTCTTCCTTCTAAGCAGACAGATAAAAAGGAAGCAGAACAAATTCTATTTTCCTGAAAACAGACCAGCCAAAAACCTAGTCCTAGAACCCATTAGCCTGACCTTGAAAGCATTGTCACGGGGATGCATTTGGCTGTGTTTGAAATGCAAGAAAAATTAAGTTCATATTAGCTGGTGGTCTCAGACCTTTATGGTCTGGGCAAGCTAATTAATTTACCACTTTAATAATAAGCTTGTAGAAGGTGAAATATTGCTTGTTAGCATGGTAATAAGGCTGTAAACTGAGTATTCTGTTTCAATTGCGATACAACCCGCTTTAAGAGAGCAGAGGGATTAAGAGAGCTTCCTCAATGGCACATACTGATATTAATTGATAAAAATACTAATTAAAAATTTATCTTGGGGCTGAGGAGATAATGGGCTTGCTATGAGATCTGAAATACCCAGTCCCTATGGAATATGGGCAAAATCACAGCCTAATCCAGTCCTACTTACTGAAGTTTTTGGCATAGAGTCTACATGCTTAAACTCAAGAATGACCAATTCAAGGCCTTTGGAATTTTCCAGCACACAACTTAGATTGGGTTCTCTTTAAATACATCTTTCCAGCATTTTTCCTGCTTTGAAGCTTCCTTGTTTTATCTCTAATACCTTTCATTCAAATGGGAATTTATATTGAGGTAGTCTGCCAAAGTAACTTTTTCCTTACTTTTCAGTGATGAGTAGTAATCTCACAAATATTGTTGTCATTATTTCTGTTGGTCTGGAAGTTTTTGTCTTTGTATCCTGAAGATTTGTCCTCATGTAGCCCAGAAGGATGTAGGGATGATAGACGGGAATGTTTTAAAAACTCATTTTAGGAAGCTGAATGGAGAATTCAGTGGAGCAGACTGAGATCTGCTAAGTTATCTATCTACTTGGCAAATCTTGTGGAATATCTGTAGAGAACAGGTATGCTGTAAACTTGAAGGGATTAGTCTTTATTTTTTTTATAATGAAAATATAGAAATGATGGTTTAGGTTTAGTTACATCCAGTGTGATTGGATAAAAAGATCTGTCTGTGAAGAAGTTCTAGGTGAATTAGATACTGAAAAAGAAGAAAAAGCTTACTACATATGAAGTGCTGACTGATCCTTGCTTAGCCCTGTATGAACCTTGGGAGTGGAGTTAATGTACTGAAATGTTACTGAGGAGCTGTCAATGAGACATTACTTGGCAAAGGTCAGCATAGTAGAGTTAATTGCCGGCCATGACCTAACGGAGGGTTAAGTTGCTGTTGTGTACTTAATATGGAACTTATCCAGTATGTGAGTTGTGGCCCACTGAAGAAATACCAGGTTTTGCAAAGGTGGCAGAAGATTCATAATGGACAGAAATTATCATTACTCTCTGTTATAATGTATTTTGTACTCCCTACACACAAGTCAAGGAGCAACCAGAACCATCAAAGCCCTTCAGGAATCCCTTCAGTAGCTCAAAAAGCTGAAGGAAGACACTCCTGATTAGTCTGAGAACGTAAGCTGAAACTTTCCTGGATCTGGAAAACGTGAGATGTATCAAGGAAATAGATATGAATCTAGAAATATGAAAATTCAAAAGAAAAGAAGTACCATGGAAAGTGTAGAAAATTAGGTGATAAGGGCAGAGACTTAACAGTGTGAAGCAGAATGTGTAATGTAGAAAGAACCTGAAAGAGGATGAATAGACCAGGCAAAGTATTGTGATGGAAAACAGCCTAGAAGAAGTTTTAGTATATTTTTTCCCTTGAAGTTATACATGCTATAATTGGAAGTAAATTCAGAATCCTGTTGGGAAATACTGGTGTTTTATGGAAGCTGCTGGGAAAGTCTGGAACAGTATTCAGCATTTGTTCTGAGGAAAATAAATCTGTTTTGAAAATACAGTCATGGTTCCCCTCCTAAAATTTGTTTGTACTTTGGGCTTTCATCTGTGTAAGTTGTTTGGGCTTCCATTTCTGTAAGCTTCTAGAAGAGGAAAATCAGGGATTCAGACAACTGTCCTCCCTAAAGCAAAGTTTTATTCGTAGGAATCATATTTATTCTATGTATGAAGTAGTCCTACCTCAATTTCCTTTCCTTTTCACCTACTGCTGCATTATTTTGCCATTTACTTCACAGCCTTTTGTGAGTTCCAGTCTTAATCTCTAGGGTTGTATGTACTGTAGCTGAAGCCAGTTGTACAACACAGATGTTATAGGACCTGTGACCAAAAAAGTAGTAAGAAAGCAGTTTTTCTTCTGAAGTAAAAAAGGGGAACTGCTGGTAAATATATACCACAGTAAATATGAATTCAGAGATTTCTGCTAACCCGGTCCACAAATGGCTGAGGAGTTCTGCCTAGGTGCTCCAATGAGTAAAACTAGAGTGAAGATTTCTGTTTCCTTTGTTATATGAGTTACTCTTTTTATTGCAAGATGGTTGTTTATTAATTTATCTGGAGTTGTAATTTGTTTGAAATTTGTTTAACTCTCCATTTGTTCTGGAGAGTTTGACAATTTTGGAGCAATCATGCTTTTATTACCGTCTTTAATTGGAAGGAAAAATGATACAGTATTCTCAACTTGTTTTACTGAAAGAAGCTTTTCATATACAACTAGTAATGGTGAACAAACTGTCTATAGCAGTGGCAGAAAAAGTGAACAATGCCGTTCATAAATCATAGTTGACATAGTGATGGTCTCTGTTACCTGTAAAGCAGTGCCGGCCCTTATGCAGAAGCTAGTCCAATCGTGCAGGTCAAGTGGCCAGTCTGTACTTCTAGAAAGGGATGCTATTTCAGATTGAATTTGCCAGCTTTATTGATTCTTTTCCCAATCTTGAACTAGAATTGCCACATATTTCAGGGAGAAGATAGCAACGATGAGTTTTGCCTTAAGGCAGCTAGAAATCTTGACTGTTCTAGTCAAGATTTCATGTTGTTCTGAAGCAGATATAACACTTTCTTCTTACTGTCCCACTGAGACCTCTGGAAAAAGCAAGAGAAGAAAGGAGGTAAAATGTGAATGTTAGACATACGTTTAAAAAAAAAAAAAAAAAAAAAGCAAAGCATTAAGAATGTTGTGCATGTTTTCTTGTTTTTAAGAGAGATTTATTAAAGGTCTTATGTTAATGAAAATGACTGTATAATCAGTCACTGCATATTATTTCTGAAAGGAATGATAATATGCCCTTTACTGTAGCTCAAAAGGGATGCTTATTTTAAATTTAATGTATTAATAGAGGAACCTTACTTTGAAGACAATGACCATTGTAAATACCAAATGGATTTATTGTTGAGTACAATTATGCATTTGTGAACTGTCTTTCGGATTATTTCTTTCAACCTGTCATAGAGTTCAGAGAGATCACTTGTAAAGTCACCCAATAGACTAAAATTGCACGGAGAGATAACAAGCTGGCTACTGGGTAGTGTTTCACTTGATAGTGCCAGCCAATGAGGTCTATTGTGGATTTTTTTGTTTGTTTGTTTGTTTTGTTGTTTATCTGTTTTCTTAACTTCCAAAGGAATAAATGTATAACTCCTATTTTTATGCATAAATTCATTATAAAAAGGAAGATATCATGAATGAAATCCCAGGAAAAGTAGTCCACAACTTTTTAATGTTATTTCATTTCCACACTTCTGTAATTTTTATGGTCTTCAGTAAGGTCAGCAACATGTATTTTGAATTTTTTTTGTCATTTTTAGTGAAGCTGTTCTAATGATGTTCAGTTCTTTGGGTAGAGATGTCAGCCTGATTACCTCTCTTCCTATCTGAAAACAGTAGTGCCTGACTTACAGCCTGCTGAAATCAGCAGTTCTTTCCTCTGTCTTCAGTGGACTTCTGAGAGAAGACCACTTAGATTTTAGTAGACTTTTTCTGTTCAGAAAAGAGTGAGCTGGAATCATCTCTTGCTGGGTCAAAAGGAGGCTCTTATCACTGCCTTTTTCAAGACAGTGATTACACCTTTCTCAGTTTGTAGTGAAATATTCATGCTTGTGGACTCAAACTGCAATAACTTGTGTAATACCAGATAAAAATGAATAAGGAATTAGTTGAATGCCTCTAGATCTCAGAGAAAAATGAATGCGCTTCTTAGATTGTAACACCAAGGCCATGATGTTTTTCTCTGTTTCACTCAACTTTTTTAACCTGTGGGTAAATTTTGAGTTATATGCAGTAGGCCTTAATTTACATTCTATTTTCTGCATTCTAAGCCATCTAAGTGCTTGTGCAGAAGTCACTGTAGCTCTGATACTTTGAGAGGCTGTAGAATAACATAGTAAGATGGCCAATACACTATCAGGCACTGAAGGGCATGGCTATATGGTATATCCTTTGGGATGTGTATGATAAGCCTTTCAAAATGATGACGAACAGCTTTTAAAATGGCCTGAATAGTTAAATGTTTTCCCAAATCTGGCAAGCACATTCTCTCTTTTCCCTACACTCTAATATAATTGGTCATTCCCTCATGATCTGCTCATATCAAATCTGAAAACATGCCACTGTAGTCAGAGCCTATTTTGTCATTTATCCTTTTCATAATGACATTCTGACAAACTTGAAAAACACCTCTAAATCCTTACTTGGAATGTTGAAAATGTAACTTCTTGCAGGGGTGTAGGACCTGCCTGTGCTCCCCAGACGTCATTAGAGGTGGCAAAAGTGGGTTCTGAACAATGAAATGATTTGGAAAAGGAAGCTAATCGAAGTCATTTTGTCACTCTGCCATGACATATTTACACTTTTAGATGCACAAATTAGCAGGATTTTCTTTTCAAGCTTTTGCTAGAATTTTCTGCTTATTTCATTCCTTGTCATGAGTTTTCCCTGACAATTGAAAATCAGCTTCTACTTTCATTTCTGCTCCTGTTAAAACGAGATAATTATAGAGTAACTCTGTGAAAATCACTCCTGGTGCTGTGGCGGTGTATTTCTTGCATGTCACATTTCCTGGTACTGGAAAAAATACCTCTCTCTTTAATGTAATTGCAGCCATGTTACATGCGGTACCTCAGGTGGTTTTGACTCCCACCATGATTAAAAAAAAAAAAAAAAAAGTTTATCTAAATGTATAGAAAAAGAGAAATAAATATATGTATGTACACCTTCACTTAGCCAGATGAACAGCTCTTCCTATGTTCTCACATTTCCAGGTGCATCCTTCTGCTGGTATACAAACACAAGATCTTCCTGGTTGCTTTTTTTTCAGTAACTTACATCAGAACATCTATTCCCTTCAGAATTGCTAAGGAAGAGATATGGGAATAACTGAAGAGAACCCTAAAAAAAGGCTTAAAAATATAGATGTACATGATCATTAAAGACTGGTGAGATTACTGGATGGGGAGAAGGTGGGAAGGGGATAGATTTATATCTTTTTATGATGCAGTAAAAGGAAATTCCCATCCCAAAGGATGTGTAAACACTCTCAGAAAAATAAGGGGTCAGATAAGGAGCAATGGCTGGCTCAAGGTCTCACTGCAGTGGCAGAGCCTAGGGCTTCCTTCACCTTGTCCAGCGTGGGAGTGCCCCAAACTGTTACTGAAGTCTCAAATTTGTTGGCCGCTCTTTTGAATAGAAAATACTAGTTCTAGGAAAATATTTCAAAACAGAGATCTCAGTATTTGAAGACATTTGTTCACTTCAGGTTATATTGTATATGTAATATTTCTCATTTTGATTCTTTCTGGCCTCTAGAAATAATATAATCAGAACATCTACAGCACTTGTGTACTTTACTCTAGAAAGTAGGAACATAAGCAGCATTTGCCTTTTTGCTTGACTGCTTGCATTCAATTTGATTTTACTTGTGCTGCATGTATTTCTTATAGAATATAACAAAGGTGGAAGGTCAGAAGGGCACAAGATTTTGTATATTACTTATATTTCCAATAACTAGCAAGCGTTTTCCCTGTTAGACCATTCAAAACTCACGCATGAACCAAAACACTTCTTCTTTTTTTGGGGAAAAAAAAAGAAAAAATCCCAACAATATCACAGGACAGCTCCTCTGTTGGAAAGAATAAAATAAAGCTAGACCATTATAGGCAAACAGTTGTATTTCAGGCATACATTTTAGCAATGGCTACTGCATAATCAGTATAGGAGGAAATTATTAACAGGGTAGTTTTAAGTGCTAATCATAGTGGTATGAAACAGACAACTCCTCTAGTGACTTGTGGCAATTCATGCAAACTGAGGATCTATTTTTCTTTATTGTTAATGGTTATCTGTGAGAGGCAAACCTTTACTTAATTGTGGCACAACAAAACTCCTATGATTCTTACAGAGTAAAATGTACCCTTAGCATGCATGGTCCTTGTGATCAGACATGAACACACATGTGCTGTTCTTCCAGAAGGTGCTGTCATTGATCAAGTTTGATAAATTTCTGTCAGTTAGGTCTGTTTATCTTCTGCAGTTTTCCTTCTATTTATGCAGGTTTTCCATGGTCAAACCCACTCTCCATTGCAAGTCAATGATAACAATAAACATGATTAAAACATGTATGTGTATGTATTATATGTTTCATGTGAAATAATGAAGCAGTATATTTTATTACCACAGGGAACTGCATTTTTAAGATGTTGAATAAGCCCTGTTAAAAGCAAAAGGATTTGCAGGGGGTCAGGTATGTGACAGCTTTAGCTTGTGCTTCTAAGCTCGCATCATGTCCTGCCAGTGTCGGTGGTGTGCTTATGGCTTCAGCTGCAGTGATTTGTGCACGAGCTGCTGCTTGTAGATCAACAGCTTTTGTAAGAACAGCACTCACAGGGAAAACGTGCATACTAGCAGTGGCATGGCATAGTTTTCTCAGATAAACGTTTCTGCTTTGTGTGTGCATTCATACGATAGATTTTAAGAATCAGCACTAACTTTGTGATGAAGACTGTTCAATTACTTTCTGATTAGAAATGCTGCTGTTATATATGCAGACTCTGAAATTGTGTTTATGTAGAAGTTTCTCAGTGCAAACAAATCAGAAGATCATCACACTTCCTCCAACAGTAGCTTCCTCCAACCTCAATATGTGGTTACCCAAAAACCTTGGACAATGTGATGTGACTACCACAAAGTCTTACTGATCATCAATCTGAAAGATATGCAAACTGACAGACTATAAAGAATACCAGTATATTCTGGTATGGGGCAGTGACTGGTTGGATGATGTGAGTCTAGTGATGGGGAGATTGTGGTACTGCTTGGAGTCTTCCTGTGAGATGATTATCACCAGGGAGTGACAGGTCCGACTGTGAGGACTAAGGTATTTTCTGCTATCTGGTCAACTTCCTTCTATACTACCTTTGTGCTGAGAGGGTTTTTGGATTGTTTGAGTAGGCATCAGGGCACAGCTAGCAAGACTAGTACTGGAATAACACTGTTACTCCCTTTCTGCATAAAATTGTGTCTGTATTGTTTTCTTTATTTGCTTATTATATTTAAGTGTTAATGTTTAACTTAAATACCAAATGAAGTATAAATGAAACTATATTATTTTCGAGGAATAACTTCTCCTTCCAAGATTTTCTAAACTCCCAAATATATGTTTTTCATTTGTGAACCTGATGAATCAAATAGAAGAAAGTAAATAATACTTGGCAGTATACCTGAGACGGCTATATTTGCTATCTGAAACATCTACTAAACAACTGAACTTATGCTTTGCAGTTGTCTTTTTCTACAACGTGCAATTCATCTCCTGTCAATTGCAGTCTATTTCATGTTGCTTACAATCAACACTGCCCAAATTTTGTTCATGATGTAAGTACCGGTTCTTCCATTTAATATACATACATGTTGTTCTCTATCTCAGCTGTATTTAAGAGTTAGTTACTAATGCCCTTTTTATGGCAGCAATTATCTTGTGTGCCATGTTCACTCTGCCTTGGAAGGTTAGGGCTTTTCAGGGAAGGGGGAAAAGAAATGTTTCAGGTGCCAGAGAGACAAGAACAGCAAATGCCCTGCATCTACTGTTAGAGCAGAAGTTACCATCAGGCAAGTTTGCTTTTGTCCTAGAAAGATGCTCCTAAGCCACAAAGTCGAGATTTGAATCTGGTCTTCCATAACATAGTTTTACTGCAAAGAAAGGTTTAGGGCTATTATTTTTTTCCTGAAGAACACCTTGTTAGAGAAGTATACCTTTTACACTGTATTCTTACTGAAATTGCAGAAATCAATTTTTATTTTGCATGTACACATAGTTACACATCACAAAAGTGAGTTTTTATTGTTTTGAAAGAAATTATGATGATCTGGAAAGGGATATTCAGCCTGTAGACCTGCGCCGGTGGATGCACAAAACACTCAATGAATACAAGATGTACCAGCCCATAATTCAAAACGTTAACTGTAAAAGAATATGTTATTACAATTCCATACTCACTGTGTTTCAAGTGACATTAAAACAAGAGTAAGCATTACATGATAGGGTCCTCATTCTGGGCATTTTGAGGACTATTATGGGCCGGAGGTAAGTGAACTTGTTTCCCTTTTCTAACTATTTTGTTTTCCAACTTACGCGGTTTTGGAGACTCCTAATTTATCACTTAGAAAGACTTAGAAAGCATTTTAAGATCCTTCCACTGAGCTGACTATAAAAATGCAAAGTATTAGGAAACAGAATCCAAAGAACAGTTAAAAATTAATCACTTCCAAACCAGAGCTTTCAGAGAAATGGCCAGTGGAAACAAAAAGGCAACCCAGACTTCCAGGAGGAATGCTCTATTCACAGGAGAAAAAAAAAAAAAAAATCCCTTTCAAGCTGGGAATACTTTTTTATCCGTCCTGTTCTCTTCTATTCCTCCTCTGCAACCTCCTTGGAAGTTCACATGCAAAGCAGAAGGAAAGAGGACAATGTGGGGATGCCTCTCCACTAGCTGCCTAATGGTGCCTTTTTCTCTGAGCCAGACTCTCCCCGTGAGCATTGGTTATTTATCTCTCCAATAGAGTGTGGTGCAGCTTGAAACCTGAGCTTGTACTCTCTATCAGAGAGGCACTGAGAAGCATCTAGGAAGAGAGGTCTGAAATGTGTATACCATAGGAAACTGCTGAACAAGAGCAGAAGATGCTCCAAAACCTTCTCTGAAATGATCCATTATCCTTGCAGAGGGTAGCTGATCTTTCCCTGAAAATCTCCAGCAACTGAGTCTCCACAGTCTTCTTGGAGAGTCTCTTCCAGTGCTTTGTGATTCTTATTTTTTTTCCTAACACAAGCCTGCTGCAGTTTAAACTCACTACTTGCCCCTCATGGACAGGTTGCAGCAAAGCTCCTAGAGAATAAATCGCCAGGAATGCAACATTGGCTATTACAATTGAGATTGTATGTTTGAAACAAGAAAGACTGCGTATGGCACACTGAACTGTGGTGCTGTATGCACAGGACAAAAAAGTGTTTGAGAAGAATTTATTTACAAAAAAAAAAAAAACAACAACCAATAATTGGATTTCAAGGCATAACAGGTAATCTGAAGTAAAATACTTCGAGGTCAAAAACTTGATGTTGAAATAGTTTTTAATTATTTTGATACATCAGTTAAGTACCTCCGTTAGTATTACAAATCCCAAAGAGAATAGAAGAGTGACTTGGTGTACAAAACCTAGACATCACTGCTCCGAAGTAAAAGTATTAAGAACACGATCTGGTTGCCTAGCTGATTTGTGGAAAACTCCAAGAGTTTTTGCTTAAACTCTTCTCTGGTGGTTAGGGTTAGGGTTAGGGTAGGGTTCCTACCCTACACAGTCCTTCTGTGTCTGTCTTGGCCTTTCTATGGAAGTGAAAAGCTAGTCATTTTATCTGTTCAGATATTTTTCTAGCTTCAGTTATTTTTAATGAATGTTTGAAGTTCTCATTTTACAAAATGTGCTGAAAGCTACTCTTACGCTAGTAAAAGTTTGTGGGTTTTTTTTTTTTGTTGTTTTGTTTTTTTCAAGCATGCTACAAATGCCACAATTTCTAGTAGCAAAAAGGGCTGAGTATCTGAATCTTGATATCAGTAGTTTTGCAAACTGCTTCACTGGCCAATTGCTTTTACTTATTTATTTACTTTTACCAGATGCCAAGTAGTCCGCAGTCCGCCCACCCAACAGTGAAAACAAATCTGTTTTTCAGCGTTCCCATTGTCAAATCAGCCTCTATCTGAAATACACGTTTATCTCAGGTGAAATATATCAAGCCTGTGAAGCAATAATTATAGTTGTCTGGTTGCGTGGAATAAAGAATAAGGCTTAGATCAGGGTCAGCAACAGAGTTCCTAAAATACATAGAACTTTCAAATAGGAGGTGGGAGCACCGTTTGGGGATAAACACAAACAAAACAGCAGTGAACCCAAATACAGGGGATATTGATATGCAAGAGGATGTTATAAAATACACAGACATCAGAATTGTAAAAATCTCTACAGATCTGGAGAAGCAGTTTTCTGGCTTTTGTGCATTGTTCTCTGGCAGGTGAGCTGGCATCACCTTGGCATTCACCCTTCACCTTTTTCTTGGTATTCAAGTGCAGATCTGCAGAGAGAAGGAACCTTCCTCAGCATGCTTTTGAATGAATCAAACTCCCAAGGGATGCTGGGATCTTTGACAGAATTTCTGTGCTGCAGGAAAACTAACTCTTAACAATAGCTCTTCCCAAAGGATGTTAGTCGAGGAAAATGCAGCGCAGGATTGTATTGAATAAAATCTCTTGAAAAAATCCAGAGCAACAGGTGGTCTAAGTTGTGGCAGTCTGAGAATGGCACTACAAACCTTAAAGAATTTTCTGGGTTTTTATTTGCCTGATCAGTTTTTGATATTTTAATGTGTCCTTGGGGATCAGCACCTCTACCACCAAGCGTCTCCTGCAGCAGGTTATGGAAATGCATTGGCTAAGGGAAGAAGTTGCTCAAAGTCATCCTCACCTTGGCCAGGGGTCAGGTTTTGGAACAGCAAGGTGAAAATAGTTGATGGGAACAGACTGCATCTTAAGGGCCAGAGGAGCAGCTCCAGCCTGTCACTAAAGGCACCATGGCAGTGACTCACAGGAGACTCCGAATCTTTCAAAGCCTGTTGGAGATTCCCCAGATAGAAAACCTCCCTACAGAGAGCCTATCAGCCTAGCAGTGATGCCAGGTAACCTGCCCAGAAAAAAAAGCCATGAAGAACCCTGAATAACCCAACTTGCACAGCCTGGTGTTTAACTCCCTGTTCTGTTACTGGATAACTTAAAAGAAAAGCCAAGACAGTAATCTGATGCCATGACTGCAGAAGAAATCAAATCATCTAGTGCTCTTTTGAAACAAGGCTTTTGCCACCAACAGAAAAGGAAACCAGAGAACCAGAATTAGATTATACACAGTGATCTTTCCTCGGGAATTTATCCTGAGTATTTATTATGGGACAAAAACTGCCAATAATGTTTTTGCAGAAAACACCAATATGAAAACTAATGAAATCTGGTGAACCAAGATGATATAGTTCTTGAAAACAGCAATTTTGAAAGAGATGCTAGGACAACGTATTTAGCAGCACTCCACAGGCTAACTTAGCAGTATTAGAATTTAGATTCTTTTTTAGTGTGTCTTTTAATCTGCTGAAGTTTAAACCTACCTCAAAGATCATAGAAAGTAATGCAAATGCAAACAGAAATAGATTTACCCACAAATATACCCATGATTTAGGTCCTTTTAAGTTACTTTATTTATATATATTTTTTTAGTTTAAAGCTAAGGATGTTTTTTAGTCCAAATATTTATTCATTTATTTTTACAGCCTGTCTTAACAGGTTTCCTCTTTCGGGATAAATGGCAGAAAACAAACAAAAACCTCAAGATCACCGTATTTTCTTTATAAATCCTGAGTTACCATTGGCAAGCAGAGTTTGTTATGAATCAATTTGAAATAAATACAGGATTTTTTAAGATTTGTCAACAAGTTTTGCTTTCTATTGCTAACAGCTTCATTTTTTTCCTGCAGCATTAATGTGCAATAACAGAATTAATTGGCGTCAGTACAGAGATGTACTTAATCGTTGCCATAGACTCAGAGAAGAAAGTATATGGATGCACTAGAAATAGATTTTTCAGACTTACTAATGCGTATTAAAAAAAAAACAAAAAACCCACACACACACAAAAAAACACCCAAATAAACAAACAAACAAACAAACAAACCAACCACAATGAGTTTGGAAGTCATTGTTTTCTCATAAAATGACTGCTGTACTAAGCTACAGGTTGAGATGACAACTATTAACATCCATGAAACTTGTTTTTCAGTCTGTAGTCCACACCTTTTGTTCCCTGTCAGTTGACAGTTCTGCTGCCTGCTAATTCTGAAGACTGGCTGCAAAGTCCCATTCCTTTCTTTCACATCACTGCTCCTTCAGCAGCCATAAGGCCATGGTTCAGGGGGATCCTGCCCAGCATGACCTCCTTGGGTCACTGTGAACCCTTTGCACCAGATGTGAATGCAGCATATAATGTTTCTACTGTAACTGCATGCCCACGCAAACTAATTCCAAATGTTTTTTGTTTGTTTGTTTTTTTCTTTGCTCCTGGCTGTGGTTTGCCCTCTACTGTCTTATTCTCTTTTCCACTGCACTTTTTGTTATGTACAGCCAAGAGACTGGTTTTGACTTGGTTAGCTCCATTTTTGCAAGACTGATAATAGCTCATAATTTAGGTATGTTCGTACATACGGAATGGTCTGAATTGAATTATAATTGCTGCTTAGATCATATGAGATCAGAAAATTAGCTGAAGAAACAAACTGAGTTGTCTCATCATCTAAAGCATTCTCAGATAAAGGGGAAAAAATAGCTGATGTCCTTTAGGCAGAAGATTTTTGCTGTTCTCTGCAAAAGAAACTGTCACAGTTGGACGTGCAATAACAGTCCTCTGAGCTGGAAGATTAATATCACTTCACCTCTCTTATACATTATTTTCATCTGCTGTGCCAAACTGAAATTTGTTTCCATGTGTCCTATAAGGAAAATAAACTTTTTGCCCGTTATATGAAAAAAACTTAGTTTTCAAATTAACCACTCTCCTGTGCAGTTTTACTGCACATTCATGTTCATAGCTCCTTGGCATTTGACTTGGAGATTTTTGTATTTTTACTTTGTTTTTCATTGCTATTTCTTTTTTTCAGGGCCTGATTTTTGTGGATTTCTGTATTTTGGATTCCCATTTACTTGGAGTGGCAAGGCTGTCTTTGAAATCTTCTGATTGAGGGAAAAAAATAGTTCAGAATACTGCTCTGAAAAATTAAGATAGATAACTTACATTTATGATCACTTTCCCAAAGCTGAATAAAAATCTGATGGAAGGTGTGCCTCAATCCTAAATGATAAAATTGAGAAGATTTCTTCTATCTCTTCATTTAGGGTGTGGATTAGTCTGTGTTCCATATCAAAATAAAAGGGATCAAAAAAATGAGTGGAGTTGCGTGGGACTAGAAGTGTTTATATGTATGTTTGAAATTAAAATCTGTAGTCAAAAAAATTTTTGACAGGTTTTGGCAGAGGGAATTTAAAAAATAGTCTAGTCTACGTACAGGTTTCATTTTTATCAGTGTACTGTTAAACAGCTAGACACGTTTGTCATGAGAGGAATGACCAGGGTACATAATATGACATGTTCTCTCAAATCTGATTTATATGTTGAAAAAATCTAAAAAATCAACAAAAATAGGAGAATTTTAGAAAAATGCCCACAGTAGGGAAGAAGACAGAATTGAGTACAAAACATACTGGGATGTTTTGACAGTTTATATTCAAGTTTGCCTTATGTGTAGTGATGCACACTGTCTCTATTTACAATGGTATATTTCTTTCGGTGATGCATTTTATTACCTTTAAATGGAAATAAGTTTTCTCCTCACTTTCCCAATGTTTTACCAAAGAGTTGCTTCTATTATTTGTTTTTTTTGTTAGTTTGTTTGTTTGAAACAGTATATTTTGTATGTCAAAACACAGAAGAAAAGCGCTCTTTAAATATACATTTTTAAATTCGGTATTTAAGTTTGAATTTAGGCATCTAAGACAAATGCACCTTTCTTTTCAGAAATGAAGAAAGCCACAAAAATAATTGGATGGGAATGAGAAACTTGCAATAACTCCTTAAAATTAAACAGTAAGTTTGAAAATTCTTTTCTTAGTCAATAGCTTAGAAGACCACCACAATAGGATTTTTTAACAGTTATTAGGATATATATATTTATTTTCTATTTTAAATATATATATATATTCTTACTTTTATTTAAGACATTTACTTTTCACTTATCAACAACTAATTAGCATAACACAGGTGTTTGTTTTCTTTTTGTCTGTGTACATTCTCATGGATATACTGCCTACAGGCAGAAACACGCTGCCTACATTTGTATGGAAGGTCTGCCTTTTATTTCCTCATTTTAGCTACCTAACAAACTTTGTCTTTATTATTAGTGATGACAAAAGTCTGCAAGTAGTTTTGTTGTTGTTTTCATTTTCTATTAAAGAAACTAAGGATTTGGAAGTCTGCAAGTTCATAGTGAATTCATTTTTATCAAATTAAAGAGATGCAACAGCAGTTCATAAAAACTTCTTATTAACCATCTTACTAACAGGCTTGTAGAAAAATTTGAAGGCAAACTGGTTTTGTTTGTTGATTTTTTTTAAACTGTCTCAATTGTTGATAAGCATTTACTTACAATTATTTTTCTTCCTCCAGTTGATGACATAAATAATTGATTTGATAAAAGGTTGAAACATATCAAATTAGAAAACAACCATCAAGATTAATTTGACATACTTCCCAAATCACACACACCTAGTAAATGTAATTTCTGTCAATTAGATCTGTGAAATTTTGTTTTGCCCTATGATAAGTAGCCCATCTAAGTGTACCGAATTGTCCCTAAGCATATCAGAAATATACCTCAATTTTAGCCTGTATTTGGGATGCCACAATCGAGTAAATAAAAGGGTAAGATGACTGTATCATTGATCTCAGTTTTTGTTCAATAACAAAGGAATTGAGACATTTCCTATCGTACAGAATATCCTTAGTTCCATGTTTCAGAGGGTCTTCAGATCTGCATCTCCTCCCTCCTATAAAATGCTCCTGGAAAAAGATTATTCTGAGAAGGATCTCTCAGGTCTCAGGTTGTTGAGGTTATTCTTTTATAAGTTTAGAAAAATTTTTGTTTGTTTTTTTTTGTGTGTGTGTTTTTTTTTGTTGTTGTTGTTTGTTTGTTTAAATTACCTGCGTTTTTTTCCTCTTTGTGATGGGAGTTAATCCAGCTGTTTCGACTGTGTATCGCTGATGCAGATGAGATTGCATTCTGTATTTTGCTTGAGTGCATATGACAGGGTGAAGGTAAGGAAGATGCTGCCCATAGGGTCAATGTGGAGTCTCTGGAGCACCAGGCCTTGTGGCATCCCCTCAACCCAAACCTCTCCCCTCTTAGAGCAGTGCCAGAATGCCACTGTCTTCCTGGGTTGCTTTCCAAATTTTTTACTGCATGCAAAAATTACAGTAACAAAGGAGCCTGAAGGGGTACTGATTTTTTCAGCTAGCTTCTTTTCCCTGTTCCCTGTTCCTTTTTCCCTTACAGGAAAGTATATTAGAATCTCAAAATAATGGAACATTAAAAAACCATACAGAGATCTAAAGCAATTTTAATTTAAAGAATTACAGTAGCACTGATGCATGACCATGAAGACAGATACAATCCATTGTAAGTGTGCAGCTAACTTGCAGTAGTGCTCAGGAACTTAGAACTCTGATATTTTAAAGTAAATCTCTAGATAGCTAAATAAATACAGGCTAAAAATGAGAGAAACTAAAGTTCAGCTGCATAGAGTAAGACTGTATTTAGCAAATACTTGTGTTCTATTTGAATTATCCACAAACAAACATACCTGCTTGTGCTAAATAAATGAGATGAATGTGATGGACATGATGTATATATAGATATGTGTACATACATATAATATTGTCTATTCATGCTTTTATGTTTTTTTTTTTCCAAACCATAAACAATTCCTAGCTGTTATTTTAATTTTAATAATTAATTCTGTTGTAAATTTTTGGCTTTTTATACCTTTAAAACGCTACTATAAGATATAAAATGTGATATAAAGATACAAAGACATTATCTCCCATGGAAACACAGTGGAATTGTATGGACACTTTCAGTTTCTTCACAGAAGAGCAGTAGTCTGTTAAAAAATGGAGTTAGAAATTTTCACTCCTTTTCACACCCAATTATTTTCTAGACTATTCAGTTCAGTTTTCGGCACATGGCAGTGTGTGCTGTGCACCTGGCTGCTCTCATTCTCTGGTCCTTGTGCAAAGGGACCTTTGGAAGATACAAGGACTCTGGCACCATTCTTGTGTTCAGACAAGCCATGAACCTGAGAGACCAGATTGCACACAACTGCTGCAACTGGATTATCCTGCAAATGCAGCCAACCTCAAATGTTCATGTGACCATTCTATCGGCTGCAGTGCTGCTCTTCTGGCTTTATTCCACAAGATGACTGTGATGAGTGTTACAACAAGCAGATTTAAAATCAATAAGAAATTCTCCTGTGGAGCTCTTGAGGCCCCATTCCTTGGACTAAGAAGACAGTAGTTCAGCATCTTTCAGGATCAAGCTCTATGTCAGGATAATTCCTGCCAAAGTCAATGGAGTTGACTTAGCAGAATTTTCAGCTCTGCAGTTTCCACCATGACACCCATACAACACATCTTTTCATTACCCTGTCAACAGCTGACACAAACTGTTATGAGAGAATCTCAATTTCACCCAGTCCTTGTGTATGAGCACTCCTCAGCATCTCTATAAAAAGTCTCACATTGCACTACAGAAGTTACAGTTTATTTCGTATTATACCTTAGTGTTTTTACTCGTATGATTTCACTTTTATGAAAAAGTTATTTAGGTTGTACATAAACAGATATATTTATTTGGCTTCGACATCTTAAAAAAAACACTACTCTATAGCTGTTGTGAAATGAACTGAATAATTCACTCAGAGTTCATAAATCATTGAAAGTGGCAAAATTTCCTTGCTTAGCTATATAGCAAATTTTCATTTTGGCTACCTTGTTAGATTTAATGCAGCTGCTATTCCAATCAGTAAGAAAAGCAAGAGCCCTTTGGGACATCAGAGATCAGAAAGTTAGAAAATTATTCATTGTAGGTGTGTGACTGCAGTGTAGTTTTGCCTTACAGTCAGTCTGCTGATTATTGGACACAAGGAGTAAAACCCTTGATGGAGAAAAGGACAGTGAAAGTAGGGGTGGATTTGTTCAATTATCTACCATACAGTGAGATGGGGAAAGCACTGCCATATACATATAACATATTAACATATATGATGTTAATTATTGTTGAGCAGTTCAAATGTTTTTTATCTCTCCTGCAAACAAGATAAAGCTACATTCCAATATTAAACTCATCCAATTTAAAATGTTGTTAATTTTTTCTACTCAAGGTTTGTGTTTGTTAAACATGCTTTTAAGATCTCTTAATGTTTAATTCTCCTTCTGAACTACCCAGGATACAAAAAGAAGCTTTCACAAAAAGATAACACAACGTTTGTCAAAGTACTGTATCAACAATCTTGTATGTTACGAAATAGCTTTTCCCAAACAGAAATTTTCTTAGAAAACAACAAAACTCAGAAATCAGGGATCTTTATTGCTTTTCTTCCTTAAAAAAAAAAAAATATATATATATATATACATATAAAATATGTATATATAAATATATATGTGTGTGTGTAAATATACATATATATATATATTTAAAATCTTTTTTAAAATGAATAAACTGAAGTGTTCTGTAACAAGCCCTTGGAAATTGTTACAACTTCTGTTCCATGCTTTTTCTTGTTTGTTTGCATTTTCCTTACATCTAACAGTTAAAATGGACACCTGGGCTTGCCTAATGTATTTCAGGGCCAGGGGCAGTTACATTACCAAGCTGTTAGCTGGAAGGCAAGATAGTGCAGTAGCTTACTAATAGAACAAGAAGACTTTGGGGGAGTGATGTTTTCTGTGATTACTAGAATGCTTCCAGGAACTTTGCTTCCTGCTTTCCACTAGGATACCTGCTGAAACATTTAGAAATATTGCATAGGCGTTTGTGTGAATTCAGTGCCTATTAGACTTTGAGCTCAGCAGACTGTAGTCTAGAAGAGTACTGCCCAGAAAATTTTCTCTGTACAACTCCACTGACATAGTTTATTTATGATCAGGAAGACATGTTCCTTGGTAGCAAGTCAGTTCATCACTGAAATGTTTCTTAATTACTGGAGTTACCTATGAATGTACCAACTGCAGTCATACTGACTTGGGAAGACACCCAAATATATGTATATTTATAAAGTTACTGGATGACCGGAACAAGAATGTTCATTTTGCTTCATATGCATCCTTAAGTATGCGTAACATGTCAGCAACAATCAGATGCCAGTAATATCTTCAGATCCTTAACCAAGGAGTATACTTTGTTTTGTACAATGTATTGCTGGCAAACATCCCAGCCTGTATAAATCATTCCTTTGGAAAATCTTGCAATAAAAATATTCCTACCCCTTTTGTTTCAGCAGGAATCCAGAGACGGAACTCATAAAAATGGAGGCAGGAGAGCAGTACATTTGGAATTGGATTCTTTGAGGCAGATTGAATACATGCTCAGAAGTGAGCTAGAAGCCAAAGGGAATGTATCCCTTTCTAAACTTTATCAAATGGCTTTCACGGTGATGGTAAGAGAAGGATTTGTCTATTTATTGCCAGTTTTCTGTTTAAAGTACTAAACTATGCAGAAATCAAGACACAAAACTCAGAGATAAGGCTGTAATTATGTCTTTTGTCCACTTCTGTCTTATGGCATGTGAAATCATTTGCTGTTTGGAGACTTCTGGATCCTCACTTGTTATGTTGAGCTACAAAATACATTTTTAACACAACCTCTGATTTTTTCAAGCCTTAGTTTGTACAAGGTTTGCATAAAGAAAATGCAGAGTGATTACTTTTATTGTTCACATTTTTCTAAATAAATTTATATGTGCATAGAGAGGAAAAGAAAAATGGGAACACATGCAAAATTACTGATAGATTTTTGAGTGCTCTTCTAGTCAATTGCTCTAAATTGGTGTGGTTGAGTGGAGTGACCCATTTCTGAGGGAGGCAGTCTTGATTTCAGGCTTATTTGTCCCCAGATGTCATGGTTTTGTAATTTTTGCTATTGGTATTCCACATCATGGCATCATGTGGAGCACAGAGAAGAACTACATGTCCCAGAGGACCTCACAGTCAAAGAGGAAAATACATCACGGAAGCAATGCTCGCTCTCTCTCTCTCACTGCCTGGCAGCGGGTGTGGGTGTGCTTCCAAGCCGTGCACCTTCAATTTCAAAGTAGGCTTCTCGGTCTTCGGAAACCTCTCTCTCTCTTATTTTACTTGATTTATTAGCCTCAAATTCAATTAGATTGTATTATATTGTGTTATCTTGCATTTTGATACCATAGTTAGTAAAATAAGTTTTGCTCCTTAGATCGTTGCCGCTGTTTTTTTTTGTTCCCTTGAGCCCAGCTCCCATCTTCCTACCCCTTTCCCTTTTTCCCTTCCCATTTTCGGGGGCCGTGGGACCCATGGGCCTACTGCCCCCCTGGCACAGACACTGATCAAGATAACTCTGTGACACCAGATCAGAAGAGATCTTTCAGATTATCACCGTGAGAAATAGCTAGTAGTTTTGCTGCCAAGGATTATTGCAGAGCCATAGCCAGAGAGCCTGGGTAAGAATAAGTCCAAATTTATCGTATGTGGCTCTGAAGGGAAGGGCAATCTGTAGAACATAGCCTAGAAAGGTTCTGGCTAGGAAGATGACTGCCTGAAGATGTGCCCTCCAGAAACTCAACTATCATGGGAGTGTGGGAGAATGATAAGAGGGAACATGACTGTGAAATGTGTTAAATATTTTAAATAAACGAGACCTAGACCTTCTTCTTCCCTGAGGAAAAGAATCCAAAATAATAGAATGGCTGGGAGGTATGGGAGAATTTGTCAAACAATATGACAAAGTTTTAAATATTTTGAAGTTTCTAGAAAAGCAAAATAAAAGGTATAATAAAAATAACTGTAATTCCAAATTCAATAAAGTATATATTGAAAACTGGCAAACAGCTATACCTTATCACTTTGTACTGTGAGATTAGCAAGCAGAATTTGTAGACAGCTAATATCACATCAGCAAGGTGCCACTTTAGACACCTCAAACCTTCCATCAGTTTTAAGTGTGGTGGGAAAATAGATCTGCTGAGGAGAAGGAGTCTGGAGGAAAAGTTTTTGAAGAAAGAAAGACGTATCCTAAGCTTTTATGAGTATTTTCAAGGGCAAAAGGAGAATAGTTTAAAACTCAGGCTGCAAAAAGAGAGTAAAATTAGGGGCAGCAAGATTCAAATATTACTCAAGGTTAGTCAAGATTAGCTGTATGATGAATGTTCCAGAGAATGCTGCATAAATCAAGATAACTAAGATAAATGAAAGCCTAATTTAAGGAGTTTGCTGTCTCTGGATCAGAACTGGAAGGAACCAAATACCTGACTGCTAGTTTACGTGGTACAAGAGCAATATTAGGATCAGGGGCAGATCTGTACAGAACCAAGATTCTGGTTTGGGATACTGTGGGCAAAGTGCTATCCTTCTCCAAAGAGCGTAGAAAATCAACAGCTGGGAACTGAAGCTGTACAGAATCATTCATTTTTAAAGACATCCCTTCCTGCAGAGAGGAGTTTTGGGCTTTTTAAACTGGTATTTCTCTCCCTGTCTGTTTGCTACAACCATACTCATAACTGTACTTTAGTTACTAAACTTCCCTCTCATTGCACACTCATTCCTCTTTTTATCTTTTCTTCCTTTCCTCTCCTAATTATCTGTTTGAATATCCAGAGGATGTAATCAGAGAGGTCTGGACTCCTTTGCCTATATGTTATGCAAAAATTGAGGAGTTCTGTATGAAGAAAGCTAAAAAAAATTGCATTTTTTAAAAATCTTGTGTGAGAGAGTCTCATGAGAACACAGAGGGGAAAAAATCCTGTATTCTGTGGGTAAGTCTCAGTGAAAATTCTCAGTGAAGAAAATCCGTAATGCATTAACTTTGTTCAACAGATCCAAAATTCTGCTGGAACAGTTGAAAGTCCAATGAAAAATGGTAATACTGGCAGCATTTGACAAATCACTCAGGTAAAGATCTTCAGACCAAGGACACTAGGTGTGTGAAACTTGAGGAAGAATTTGAACCATGGTGCAGGTACAGCAGGGGGAATAAACTCCATGTGCCTTAAAAATTATAAATAGGTGTGCTTAAAATCTGGGGTTCCTGAGTATGGACTGCATATTGTGATTAGATGACAGCTGCTGGGAGAAGGTGGCAGCTGAGTGCCTCCTGAGATTCTCTCAAGTGGGTTAAGACTGATTTGGGATTACTGTCATTGCAGTGAAGCCCAGGGAAAATTAGTCCCCACTGTCTATCTACATGGATTTTCCAAATCAGTATTTATCTCCTTTTTTTCTTCCTTCTCCACTGCTTTTCTGCTTTTTTGTCCTGCAGAGTTCTATTTGTTTAAAATCACTGCCAATGAGTAGGTAAGCATCATTCACTGAACCCTTTGTAGTATAATTTAGTTCCTCAGATTTCTTGTTAGGTGCTTCGGTCAGGATTACTTAATTTTTTCACACTTTTTATGCAGGAATCACTTGGAACTGAACTCATTCCTTTTCACTACCCAGAATGCCCAATGGTGAGATGTCACGCTAACCTAATACAGTTAAGGCCTAGGTATGGATGCCCAGTGACATTCAAGCCATTATTCATTCTTGCCCATTATTCACAAATGTGTAATAAAACATTCCATTGCACTTATTAATTTGTACGTAAGTAATGGTAAGTTGAGTGTTGCCTTACTCAAGATGAACATGAAGGGGAAAAAGCATTGGGTAACAATTGTCATTACAATGATATTGCCTTGAATAACAAACAGAAGCTATCAGAATTCACCAAATCATTGATAGTGCTCCAGGCTGCATAATTTCTTTGAGGCTGCTTGCTTTGTCCTTAGGAGCCTTAGGAAAATGAGAATTCTCGGAGAGCAGAAATTGAGAACACACCTGTCTCCTCCAGGACATTTCCCCTTTCTCTCCTTCACCTCACCCACAGTCATGTGTCTCCTTCTCTAATGAATGTTAATTACAAAATCAGGAAATATTCTGACATCATCAGAACAGTATGATTAGGCATATGAATAATTTAGTTTCATTAAAACATTAATCAGAAATAAAGCTTGTTTGCAGGATTTTTTAGGGCCTATTGCCATGATATACCTTTTCATACCTTTATACATTCCCTATGCATTCCTTCCATGTATTGTTTCCCCCTCCTTCAGTTTCCAGGCAGTCATTCCTGTTTCTCCTCCTACCAAAGAGTCTGTGGGACTGCAAGCTGAGCTAGACTGCATAAATGATTGTCATTGAAAATAAGCAAAAAGAAGATGAACAGCATTTTTAATTTTTTCTTTGACATCTCGATTTTTGGTGGGGTCCAACTCGCAGCATGGACCAATGGAAAGTTCCAACATTACAGAGTAGTTCAATGACACAAAATGAGGTGTTCTACGAGTAGCTGGTGGAAGCTGTGTGATCGCCAGCCCTTGTCCGCATGGGGGATTTCAGTTTCCCTGACATATACTGGGAATACAACACAGCGCAGAAGAAGCAGTCTAGGAGGTTTCTGGAATATATGGAAGATAATTTTCTGATGCAGCTGGTGAGAGAGCCTACAAGAGGAGCTGCCTCGCTAGACCTGCTGTTAACAAACAGAGAAGGTCTGGTGGGAGGTGTGGAGGTCAGGGGCTGTCTTGGATAGAGTGACCATGAAATGGTAGAGTTCTCGATTCTTGATGGAGCCAGGAGGGGGAGCAGCAAAACTGCTACCTCGGACTTCCAGAGGGCGGACTTTGAATTGCTCAGAAGACTAGTAGGGGGAGTTCTCTGGGATTCAGCCTTGGAGAGTAAAGGGGTCCAAGACAGCTGGTCGCTCTTTAAGAAGGAAGGCTTAAAGGCACAGGAGCAGGCTGTCCCCCTGAGCCGCAAAAAGAGCCGAAGGGGAAGAAGACTGGCGTGGATAAATAGGGAGCTATTCTTGAGGCTCTGGGAGAAAAAGAGAATCCACCTCCTGTGGAGGAAGAGACAGGCAACTCAGAAAGAGTGCAGAGAAGTTGTTAAGATGTGTAGAGAGAAAATCAGAAAGGCAAAAGCCCAGCTTGAACACAACCTGGCCACTGGGGTAAAAAGGAATAAGAAACTCTTTTACAAATGCATCAACGCTAAGAGGAATACTGGCTGGAAGACTGTAGAGGAAATGGACCTGGGAGTGTTGATTGATGCTCAACTGAACATGAGCCAGCAGTGTGCCCAGGTGGCACACTGGCATCCTGGCTTTCATCAGAAACAGTTTGCCAGCAGGAACAGGGAAGTGATTGCCCCCTGTCCTCAGCTCTGGTGAGGCTGCACCTTGAGTACTGCATCCAGTTTTGGGCCCTGCACTGCAAGAAAGACATCGAGGCCCTGGAATGTGTTCAAAGAAGGGCAACAAAACTGGTGAGGGGTCTGGAGCACAGGCCTTATGAAGAGCGGCTGAAGAAGCTGGGATTGTTCAGCCTGAAGAAGAGGAGGCTCAGGGGAGACTTTATTGCTCTCTACAACTACTTGAAGGGAGGTTGTAGTGAGCTGGGGGTCGGCCTCTTCTCTTGCGTAACTGGTGATAGGACTAGAGGGAATGGCTTCAAGCTGTGGCAGGGGAGATCTAGGCTGGACATTAGGAAATACTACTTCTCTGAAAGCATGGTCAGGCAGTGGAATGGGCTGCCCAGGGAGGTGGTGGATTCACCGACCCTGGAGGTGTTCAAGGAACATTTGGACATTGTGTTGAGGGACATGGTTTAGTGAGAACTATTGGTGATGGGTAAATGGTTGGACTGGATGATCTTGTAGGTCTTTTCCGACAGGGTGATTCTGTGATTCTGTAATTTTCCCGATTTAGCAGAGAGCATGAAATACCTGAGACACTGCCTCCCTTCTGAGGGGGCAACTTTAACAGCATTTTATGATTGTTTGGTTATTAATTTTTGAATAACATTTTTTTGTGGAAGGTACCTTGCAGCGTCAGAGAGGCTTCCTCATCTTAGCAACATCTGCTGTTTCTACTACCTGTGTAATCTATACAGTATTTTCACCTGTTTCCTCCCATTAGCATCGTCTTTCATTCACTACTTGAGGCAGAAAACGTGAATGTGGAAGATATGCCAGTGAGCTGGCAGAATCAGATTTTTACACATTTTTATGATAATCTGAAATTTGATAAACATTATGTTCTGTATCTCTTTTATGTAATAAAATGCATGTACTCATCCGTGCATATTTTTAGCTAAATTAACGGAATAAAGGAATTATTTCTAAATGGAAAACCCTTTTTTAGTGTAATCTGCAATATTCCATAGCTAATAAATGTAAACAGTCCAATTGTAATGCATTAACCATTGAAGAATCCAACAGGGATGTGAGGTGGGGATGGATGGATGAGTGTAATATGTGTATTACATTACACGTAAGTCCCCTGGTCTCTTCTTTTTCAAGCTCAAAGTAAAAATCAATCCCCAAATTGCTAACTAGCAGGCACATAGCAATTGCTGTACCAAGTCACAGCAATCAAATGACACATTCAGTGTTACAGGTTCAGATTCTGGAAAGGTAGGTATTAATTTTTCATAAAGGACAAACTGCCCAGTGACATAACCTTGAGGACTGGGAAAGAGAAAACTTTAATTATTTTATAGTCTGAAATAACTTGCCTGTAAACTAAATGGCCAAAGTCCATCTATACCTGAGATAACTTTCATCGTTCATCCTACTGAATTCTCTCCTCTGCTGTTATCAGATAAAAATAACTTGGGATGTTGTTTTCAAATAGTTCCTTTTAGAGTGCATTAACTGTGCCTGATGTTTAATAATCTACTAACACAATCCATTTTCTTGAAGACAAGCCTGTAAAATTCTCCATCTTCATTGCTGTTCTCTTTGCAATTTTGTGTTATTGAACTTCTCTGTAATGTTGAAACTTTTCTTGAGTGCTTAGCTTTCTTGAGTGAATTTACACTTTAAGGTAGAGGATTAAGCAACAATCATGCAACATATTTAAAACTGAACAACTCTGCTAAATGTATTTTGTATGAGCTATAAATATCAATTGCCTGCACATGGTAGCAATGCTCCACTTTCCAAAACCTCTGCCAACAGTGTCACCCTGAAGAGAAAAAAGCGGTGAAGCTTACAAAAAATAAGCAGTGTTGCCAGATCCTCTTACTTGGGCATTTACAGAAATCTGAATTCTAGTGACTTACTTTTGAAAATTTACTTTTGTTGAATCATATGATTTTAACTGAAGACTATCAACATCATCTGTACTATTACTCCTTCTTAGGAAAGGGCCTTGCTTGGTCACTAGCTTGGCTCCAACCAGCTACTGTAACTGCAAAGCAGGAGCAGCTACTGGGATGATAGAATACAGGTTCTGCATTTCCTCATTTCCTCAGGAAAAGTAGAGAAATTAAATTTTTTTGCACCTAAACTGCAGTGGCTTCTCTTAAAAACAGTTTTCTTTTATGCAGGTGACAGAGGATTGACTGTATAAATTTTACCAAATTACAAAGTGATATTCTTGATGAAGGCTATGAACTCTGAAAAGGAGTAAAACTTCTCTATGGTACGATAGCAGAGAATGATAGAAATGAAAGCTATACACTTTTCCACACTCTTTTAGATCATACAAATGATTCAAACTCATAAGGCAGACATTTGCAGTCTATACAAATTGGTTATGTAACCTTTTCCTACTCTACTAGATGTATTCTCTTCATGCTGCTGTCATTTGTAAGATGAGCAAGAGCTAAGAAATTTAATACTGTAATTATTAATTGACTATGTTTTATAGGTGTTCTTCTAAGAAATGAATTTGCAGTGAATAGAATGGAGAGGGACAATACGGTTCCATACAAGTGTACGCTTTCTGTACACGACAGCAAATATAGTAGGTTGAAGTATCCATTTTGGAATGTTTATAATGTTGCTCAACACTCACATGAATACTGAGTCATGGAAAAGACCTTGGCAGTTGATTCAGTTGAAAATGCAAAGGAGGAGAGGTGACTATCTCACAAAGTAATAAACCCTCATAATTTCTGGTGAGAACATTAGTACATCATGGCCCAATATGCATTCATATTGAGACTTTTCTTCCATCTGTAGTCCACACAGGCATTTACAAAGTGAGGTCAAAAGAAACGATGCAGGCTTCTGTTATGCCACAGGCCAGAATTTAACTGAGATCTACGTGAGAAAATGTTGTTACTTCTTAACCAGGAAACTACTACTCTCTGAGGCTGTTTGCTGGGTGGCATCAGATCTAGATTAAGTTCAGAAATATTTATAGCAGATTTTATCAGCCACAAATGCTTTGTCGGTAAGCGGTTAAGAGAAATCAGGTGTGTAAAATGAGATAATTATTATTGTTTTTAATAGTGGAAATAATGGCAAGAAAAATATTCTGAAAACATAAAACTCACTAAAAATGTGAAATTTCCAGTTTCATTTTAATTCATACGTTGGTTGACATTAGCTCAGGAATATCTACCAAGAATGAAAAGGAAGGAATTTTGTTACCTTTATCTGAAATACATAGGTCCCGAGTGAGAGAGCTTTATAGGTTCTGGTGTACTAAGGCTATATCTCAGTCTGGTGAAACACATATCTGTCAAAACATCTTATGATTAGTTGGGTAAGGAATCAAGAGTATTTCGTACACATTGCAGCCAGAGTAAATTCTTCATTATGAAAAAGACAACATTTTGAGCAAGTATGCCTACTGTCAGAATTTAGCATCAAAATATAATGAGCATCATATCCAAATTCTAACAAACAACAAATTTAAAATACATATTTATCTCAGATCTGAGTCCATGATTATTAGAATGCGAGTAATAGGTGAAAGAAATGCATTTAAAAAGTTTTTTTTTTGTTTGTTTGTTTTTTTTCTCCTCATTTTCTCTAAAAGTCTTTAGAAATATAGCAACTACAGCATTATAGCTTAACCTTGCAGTTCAGGAAGTTCTTAGTAGCTGACAGTGAAAACAATGCAATCTTCTTTACCACCATCTCACAAAATAGATATATTGATGTATTATACAGAGGAATTCAAAACTGATGTTCATGGCTTTATTTCACCTTAAAATGTTAGACAAGGGGAATCAGGGACAGAATTTACAAATACAGAAGGGAGTGGTATTGACAGCAGTTTATTCATGTCCCACTTGAGTCAGTTCTGTGCTCTTTTTCAGTAAAATGCAGCTAGACACCTGCAGGATTTTTAGCTTCATTTCTCTGCTACTGTGAGGGTACAGCTAGCTGTTAGAGCAGGAACTGTCAGTCAGAAAGTCCAGATTCAGCTTCTGGGTCTGGAACAGTTTTGGAATACAGCCTTGTAGGACTTGTTATAATTACAGAGGAAGAGGCAATCTGGAGATAATATTTTATTTTCTGTTCTGCAGAAGTAGTGCAAGAATTAATCAAACTCTGCAAAACATGGGAGATCCTGAGGCTGAATATCCTATAGAACTGCTACTAATTTATCACGTCTCTTTTTGACCATGTGCACACCGTTAGCTATATGTTTACCTCAAAAATATTAATCTTGCCAGAATAAAAATATTGAGCTTTTTATTATATCTGCATCTCACAGCTTTCTGTAAAAAACATAACTAGTTGTAATTGATACAGATTTCCTGCAATTTCTTTTTTATCCTTCTTCACATGTTAAATAATATATGCAAATTTATCCACTACATTTAGGAAAAATTATGTGCTCAGTGTTCTTCCAATTTCTTTTGTCAGATTTTGTGTCTTAATCTGGAATTAACCGGATGGTGAATTTAGACATGCATTTGATCTCTCATACTGCTCATACTGAAGCATTTCCAATATGCCAGAAGGTATGGCTATAGACACTGTTTGCAAGCTAATCTATTCACATATCCATCAAGTGAAATAAAGATTATTTAAAAAAAATGTTTTTTACTTGACAGTGGCAGCAAACCATAACAGAAAGGGACTGATGAAGTGGTGGAAGAATGATGTGTCATTTTTAAGCAGTAGAATAGTTGAAAATCTGGTTTCTAATAAATGACTCTAGTTTGGTGCAGCTACCATTGCACAGCATAGATCTTGATATCCACAGATGACTACCACGATGACCTGGAAAACTGAAAATTGTCTGTAAAAATTATGGGTACTGTTTAAGATACTGAATTTGTCCTTGCACTGAATTCTGTTTGAACTGATCTTCAAAGACAAACCCAATAATAATAATAATAATAATAAAACAGTTATAATAAAACAGAGCTTAACAGTTTCATTTATCAGCACTGGGATCTGTGGGTTGAAAGTATATTATTTTGGAAGTGGTCTGTGTGAATAATGACTGAGATTCAGAGATCCATGATGGCTAGACAAAAAATTCAAAACTGAAGTTCAAAAGCATTTACATGTTGAATACAGGTCACAAATGGCCTCTTCTATATATTGTTTCAATGAGCAATAACCACCCCCAATTTCATTCACAAGCTTCTGTTCTCTGACTGTCTGCTACAATGTCATCTTTCTTCTCAAATTTAGGGTGTATTAGACAGTTGCAATGTATTGATATCTATTTAAAGATATCAATTATTTTGTTTTCATTATTGATTCAGTATAAGCATAAAAAACAACTTTGGAGAAAAGATCGATCCACAACCCACAACTTCAAGAATTTCATTATGTATATGGTAATGCTAAACAATGTGATCCTGACTGAAGGATAGTGAAGCATGTGGCACCCCAAATGAGTAATTTCTTTTCTTTTCTTTTTTTCTTTTTGGCAATGAAAAATGAACAGTTTTTGTTTGGACCTGAGAAGCCAAAGCTTCTACTTTTGTATCTTTGATGGTGAGAGACTGAGCTCAGATCTCCCACTTGATGTTTAAGGGCATAATAATCCTTATGGTCTTCTCTTCTAAAAGAAAATAATAACTCGAGGCATGTGTGGATAGAAGGATGTTGAATTATTGCTAAGTGAATTTCTTTCACTCAAAACTGCTTTGATTGAAAACTCCTCTGTTCCATTGATAAACAATAATTTTTCACAAAAAGTACTTTTATTTCCTTACTCTGCTCTGAAAAATTGAAAAAACAGAAATGTTCAGTTGACACAAGACATTCAGAAAAACTGCAGAATTATATTGTGGACACTTCCGTTCTTCTCCCATCTAAGGTCTCCTGGTAGCAACATCTTCCTTCTACTCACTGCTGCTTCCTGTCACCAGAGAGGTGTCTGGTAAGTGGATGGGGAATGGTGTCATCTGAAGCTCTGCTCCCAGTAAACACTGCAGCTGCATTTTGGAATCAAAATATAGCCATTTCTGATTTCTCACTAAATACTGCAGCAGAGTCTATGGGTTTATGCTTTCCACTGTGGATGATAGAAAAGTACATTGTTTTCATGAAATTTTGTCACATGAAAAACAGTTTAACAGTTCTTATTCCATAGATTACTTCTGCTTTTTTTTTTTTTTTACATACACAAAGGTAGAAAGCAGGCTTAGTGATTCTTCTGATGGATTTTGAATTTGCTGTCATACCTTGAATCCTAAAGTGAAACAGTCTTCATTCAGTTATTTATTTCTTGCCATGTTTCAAAAATAATGACAGTACGTTGCCATTAAAGGTGGGTACCATTAGATATTTGAAGAGTCCCAGTTTACTTGACTCAGTATGTACTTAAGAAACAAACAAACAAACAAAAACAAGGCAATACAAATATCAGAAAATACAGAGATTTGCAAAAGTCCTCAAGAACTTTCCAAAGTTCTGGGCATGGTAGCAGACTTATTTATTTACTGAATCTCTATACTACAGTGGTTGAGTGTAAAACAACTTATTCTTCTATAGATTGGATAGATACTGAAGGATGCTAGGGGGATTGTTGTTCATCTGTGTGGGCGCCGGAAGGATCGGTGTTAATTTGTTAATATTTTCTTCCAAAAGGTGGAGTTCTAACTCCTATGCAGTGAATATTTGAACCACAGTAAGCCATTGTCAACCATACCGACTGCATACAAGAAATTTGATTAGCATTTCAAACTCAGTGAAAAATTGTCGGTCTACACCAGGATTACTGTTACAGCTGTTTCATTGTTACAGTCAGTTTTTACTAGCAATGGCACAAATCATCCTGTGGAAGACTATGCCATAACAAGAATATCATCTCATTTCAAACTTAGAAGGACGAGGAAATATTCTTCTAGTACAAAATAAATGGAGTGACATTAGTTATAGAATGTGTTCTGTCACACCTCTTGGTGTTCTTATTAAGCTGTCTTTAGTGTGAGGCTCTCATATCTGTTGCAAAACCTCATTTGTATTTTATTTATCTCTGTCATATTTAATGTAAGCCAACAAACCTGTAGAGTAAATTAATTTAAAATACCAGAGGAAAAGTAGGCAGAAAAATTTAAGATGCTTCTCTGCTAGTTTATTTAAAATGGCCTACTGTGAGCCTTGTGATATCTAGGGACAGGTTTTTTTAGATGTTGTATTGCAAAAAAAACATCACCTATTTAATTCTTTCAAATGTATGATGCCTTGAAAGTCACTATATAATCTAGAAAGTTATGGAATTGTATGTTTCTGCTGCAGAACCCAGAACTGAATTTTTGTTGATTATGTTCCATTTTATGCATCGATAGAGCTGAAGAGTATCATATGTGGATATAACTGTGGTGGAAAAGGTCTGGTGCCTCTGACTTGATCCCATACAAAGTTCAAGTGGGAAACAATGGCTGCAGCAGCCACTGGTGTTGCAGTAGAGTGACTCATGTCACGTAACCAGTTGTTCACAAATGATATTTCTACCTAGTTCTAGAAGGCATAGGGGGTTGAAGGCTGGGTTTCCTTTTCTGGAGCACATACAGAATATGGCTATTTGAATTAAGGCCCGTAAAATAGGGCATTTGATGATATGCCAACAGAAGCAAGGGTCTCATTTCTGTCTTCCAGTGAGCTCTCCTTAAAATTGAAGTGAACAGGCCAGACATAGACATTGTGGTTTCTTTCTCATTACATTTTGTATTCAAGGGAAAAGTAGAGTAGGTAATACTTAACATATATATCATTGTGCAAATGTATTTATCTATATTTTTAACAAATATTAGGGCTGCTGCAAAATAATGCCTCCTATGTTATTATGTTGGCCTATGTTGCCAGAGGCAAATGTTGGTGGTATGGCAGTAGAGGTTGAATCTGTACTCTGTTACATGTTGCTGTGTGGCAGATGGCAGCAGAGAGTCTGACACAGAGGTGACTGATAAGGAAGTGTGCATGAAGTGAAAGTGTGTCATTGAATTCCTCCATGCAGAAAAAAAGCACCCATTGACATTCATTGATGCTTGATGAATGTTCATTGGTACAGAAGAGTGGATGTAAGCACAGTGAGGCAGTGGGTGGCGTATTTTAGCAGTGGAGACAGCGATGTTAAAGACAAGCCATTTTCCAGATGGCTATGCAGATTTTTATGAGCATGATATACAGGCTTTTGTTCATTATGGTTGAAAATGCATAGCTAATGGTGGGGTATATGCTGAAAAACAGTGTTGTGTAGCTGAGAATTTTCTCTATCAATTAGTGTTATTTTGCTGTTCGTATCTGTTGTAGTTTCCATAGAAATAAATAGGAGGCATTACTTTTGTGACAACCTAATTATATCTAAAACAAAATACAGTTTTAAAACAGTCGGCTTCTGGATGTACGTATAAGTAGAAAAATATTTTTACGTCAGGTAGAGATGTGTTTTTGCAGCCTCCAAAGCTGAAGTATTGCCAGCCTTGTGGACTCAGTAATTAATTAAGAGAAGTGTGATTTAGCAGAGACCTAGGAGGTGAAACTGTACGTGCAGAACGAGCCGTTCCTCATATGACCCTCCTTTTCTGGATTTACCATTTCAAATAATAGCCAGTTACAATGCCCTTGGAAAGAGAATACTTTAATTCTCAATACTTTAAAAGTTGATCACTTCTGCCATTATAGCTTTTTCTGAGTTCACACACTAAGTGGGTAGATCCTGCATTTGGTTATGTAGATCTGTCATATTCTCATTAATGATAGGGTGAGAGAGAGAAATGCAGGTGACTGACAGTGGTAGTAATAAGCCCTATATTCATGTAGCTGTAACTTAGGTATATGCCATTTTTTGAAAGAATTTTTTGCTCACTGTAGACCAGCTACTATAATTCCAGCTATTGTATCAAAAGCTTCCAGTTAGAAATGGACTCCAGAAGTTGAAATGGCTGTAGGTGACCAGACTTGTCCATTTGCAGCATTCACATATAAGAGAGGCTTCAAGGGAGTAGAAGCACTTTTTCAAGGAGTGACCTAGTATTAATCAAATGTTCTGGAGCTGAATTGATCTTTCCTTCTGTAAGTAGATGCATGAACAATAAAACCAGAATGTTTTTGCCATTTTATTGCTCTGACCGATTTACCTCTGGCTGGCGACTCTAGCAGTTTCTCAGAAAAAAATCCTCCATACTCTACCTCACTGTTCTTGGCTGGGAGATTGCAAAACTGATGTCCAAAATCAAATTATCATCAGAAGTGACCAGAGTCCTTGCTAATGCCTAGAATGTTTTCTGAAATTCTAGAACTGTTCAGATATGATGTAAAAAGGCTGTCACATTACAGACAGATCAAGAAGTGCCAATGAATGGGCTTTTAGGCCTTTTTTCCAATCATATAAATTCAGGGTGTCAGAGACTCTCGTTACTTATTTTGTGAATATGCCATTCTCTAGGCTCTTGTGGTAGGGTAGCCATCTCAAAGACACATGTTAGAGAATAGGAAAAAAAAGACCATCAGGGAATTAGAAAATAAATAATGTTCTTGCTAATCTAAGATGACAGTGTTTTACAAAAGAATCTGGCATCAAAAGGAGGGAACAAGCACTGTTGGGAGCTCGCTGCTTTTAGAACTCATAGATTGCAGCCCAGAATAGCACATGAAAAACTTGTGAGTAATACCCATTGTATGCTTACTGACATCTGGAGGGCTGCCAACATCTTCATTTCAATAATTGCATGCTCTCGCTGATTTTGGTACTACACAAGAAACAGATCCTGGGAACAGTGAATGTTTTTTCTTTTTTCTTATTTATTTATTTAGTTATTTATTTTTGAGGGGGAAGAGATGGGGTGAGGGAGGGGTAGGTATAAATGACTAAGTATTATAACAAGAAAGATAACCCAATTGAAAACTTAATTCCAGCAATGCTAGTGGAATCCGGACTACTCTTAAAAAACAAACAAACAATAATTAGCTGTAAATATAAGCAATCTGAACTACTTACTCAAATGTTTAAATTTGCTTGCTTAAATTTTTAAATAATTTTTGGTTTTGTTGAGCAGTCAGATAATAGGAAATTACTGGAAAATTCTGCCTTCAGAATATGGTAGTGTATGTTGGTTTTGGTGTTGTTAAGTTTCTGTACTAAACGTTTGCTTAGGTAAATTACTGATGTGCATGGCAGCCCTTCTCTTGTTTATCACATCCTTCACTTTTCTTCTCACTGGATATATATTTGTATGCCACAAAGCCTCTTACTCATGGAAATCAATTTTTAAATACCTGTGTATGTCTATTCTCAGAAGTAGGTTATGTTTGTTCGTACATTTAAAAAGTGTAAAAATACCACATTATCTTTATTTTAACACAGCTCAGCAAATGTCTGAATATTTGCTGCTGAGCTCTGCATCGGAAAGAGCTGAAAAGAGATTTGGATACATTTAAATAATGCAATTTCAGTCAGACTATTCTAGGAACATGATGAAAAGAGAGAGGCTAAGTTTGTCAAACATATTATTCCTGGCAAATTATTCATTCAAATTTAACAAGCATGCAACAGATGCTTTATTTTGCATGCCTCTGAACCAGTTCTTCAGCCACTTCCTCTTAAAAATGACATGTACTGGGGAGTCTGCATTCTTACTCTTCACATGAATTAGATCACTGAAAATGTTTTCCCATCGCTGCAGGCCATATCACCATTCCCTATCTCAGTTCAATTAAGACGTTACACTTTTCCTCCTCCCTGCTCTCCTTTTATCTCTCCTTCCTCTTATGTTTCTACAGTACTGTTTTTCTCCACCGTACTAGAATGGTCCTGAATTCCGATAAGGTTAAACTTGAGGTAAATTACTGGAGGAATAGGCTCACTCTGTGGTGTCTGGTGTCTTGCAACCATCAACATTTTTGTGTTCTGATGGTTCCAAGAACTACCTATGTGTTGTAGTAGGCATTTCTGAGGAGACGGGATGTGATGCGTCAGGCCCTCCCCTGTTCGGCTATTGGATAAGCAGAGCTAGTATATAAAGGGATGTCATGCAGAAATAAATGCCCTTTTGCCACACGTTTATACGGGGTCTGTGTGGTGAATTGGCCCCTCCCGGATGCGGGACAGTTTCATCGATTAACTACCCGTGGAGAAGGGCACAGTCGTTTAACAACTGCAACAATTGGTGACCCTGACGTGATCACCCTCCACGGAGTGCGGCGTGCCCGCGAGGTGGATAAGAGCCTGTGAGGTGGCGGCAGGTCACTTGTGGAAGACGTGTAGCGGATTTACCTGAGGTGACGGCGGGCGCTCATGTTTCAATAGAGCAAGTCATAAAGGTACTTCTCCAATTTTGTAAAGAATATTGCGGCAAAAGTGTTCCTTTGAAAAAGGAGATCGCTGCCATGTTATTGTTTTTAGAAAGAGACGGGGAGCTGGCCTCCCCCCAGCATGTGTTAGATTCTGTGTGGTGGGATTCACTCACCTCGGCGCTGTGTCAGCGCGCCACATGCAGCCAAAAAGCTGCGGAACTTAAGACTTGGGGGCTAATCCTCAGAGCTCTCAAAGTGGCTAAAGAGGAAGGGAAGCGTGCTATACTTAATATGGGGCCAGATCCGGGAGGGTCCCCAGGGTGTGGGGCTGGGGTTTGTTGCAGGCACCAGGGAGAAGAGTACTCACATAAGATGGCGCCTGGAGAAACAGCTGTACCCTGTTTGGCGGGAAATAAATGACAAGGTGGCGAATATGGTGGACAGCCCCCTGCGCCGCCTGAGCCGCTGCCTGGCGAGACCACACGGCCACAGGAGAAGGAAGCCCCACCTCCCTATCCTTAGCAGCTGTTGTATCCTTCTCTGCGTAACCTGACACCAAGAGAAGGGGGGCGAGAGGGGGAAAAGAGTGACACAATGGCAATTGTGCCTCCGAGATCTGGGGGTGGAGCTGAGGGGCGTGCCCAGGGCTCGGATTGGTCAAAGATTAGGGAGGTGTTGGAGGGGAAGGGCCTCCCTGTTACTTCCGCATTCCCGGTAGTTTTCGGGGAGGAGGGCCCCATGTGGGTACCGCTTGACCCAAAAGGTGTTGCTCGGCTGGTGGAGGCTGTGGAGAAAAAAGGACTACGGTCCCCTTTAACATTGAACGCATTGGAAATTCTCACAGCTCCAGGGCCCTTGTTGCCATATGACATAGAGAGCTTAATGCATATTGTATTGAAACCAGTCCAATTTACGGTGTGGAAAGAGGAGTGGTCTAATCAGCTCAAGCACATTGTAACTGCAGCACAAAATGATCTGAGACATCCCGTTCATGGCTCAAGCCTGCAAAGGCTGATGGGGTTGGCTCCAGGTATGCTCGCTCCTCAGGGGCAGATTTCACAATTACAACCAGAAGAGCTGATTTCGACATCTGATGCTGCGATTGCAGCGTTTAGGAGGTTCGCTAGGAGTGCAGAGCCTTCCACCCCGTGGACGGACATCATTGCCCAAAGTCCATCAGAGTCATTTCAAGAATTTGCAGACAGGTTAATTAAAGCGGTAGAGGGGTCGGACTTACCTAGAGCAGTACATAATCCAGTCATCTTGGATTTCTTGCAACAACGGTCTACAAGGGACATACAAACCCTCTTGAGAACAGCCCCAGAAAAGTTCCACACCCCAGGGGAGGCCATCAAGAAAGTTTTGGATAAGCAACCCCCCCCCCCCCCCCGCTTAGTAACGAAGGGATAGCTATGGCAGTTGTTGCAGCAATGGCCGTCGCAGAGGATCAGCGATGGCCAGGGGGGTTGGGTCCTTGTTTTCACTGTGGCCAGCTTGGCCATATAGAAGCGCAGTGTGGGAGTGGCTGGTGTTCAGCAACATGCCAGAAATGTCTGTAGCATGGCAGGAATCTAACAGCGATACTCAGATTTTGCCTTGCAGCGTTGGTTTCTGGGGAGGCTGAAGACAGAGCCACTGAAACCACCGAAGCAGTCAAGATAAAGAAGATGCAGATCGAGAACCACTAACATCTTCGGGAAGTTCTGTTTTACATATAATGTGGTGTTCGTTGCTTATTATTGTGCTTATATGCCCCCATAGCGCTTGTGCAGCACAGGCAGAATCAGAGTACCATCCCCATCGGCCATTCAGGTGGGTCCTACGAAACCCTACAAGCAATTATAGAGTGATAAAGGAAAACATAACAGCAGGTGCCCCGATTTTTACGACCTCAATTGGTGAGTTATTCCCCATGGCGGGAGGACCCAAATCCAAATCATTATTTGGAACATATTGGTGCCCCAGTTCAAACCCAGGGAAGAGTTATTGTAGTTATCCAGGGTATTGGTTTTGTGGATACTGGGATGTGAGACCATTGTAACAAGTGATAGATGGAAACCAGAAAAAGAGGACTAATTTTTGCAGGTAAGATGGGGACCAAATGGGTGTAACCATCCAAAATTTGCGAGCGATGGATTGGTAGCTCACAAAGGTGAGGTACCCATTTGAATTTAGAAATCTTGCAGCTGACTAATATGGGTTAGGCTGTGGGGGAAATGTGGTCAGTATTTATTCACAATGCTTTGAAAGATCCTGGAGTAGTGATACAAATTATTAGGCTTATACCCCAAGCCATCGGGCCTGACCTGGTTCTCAACCCATAAATATCCACACCTTTACTACATAATACTGAAATTACCACACCTGCAGCGCAAGTTAGTTATCAGGTATTGAACAAAACTAACCCGAATCTTCCCTTAGTTATCCCCAGTTACATTCCATTACTTCTTATTGCACTCCCCAACTACCTCTCACTTAAGGTGCCTTATGTTTTCTGTTTAAGTTTTGATGTATATATTTTGAGATTGTTGTAAAGCATAGAACAAGAATAAGATATTGTTATATTTTACTCAATTTAAGTACGCATATAGGTAGTTAGGGTTTGGCGGCCAGAACATATCGCGCTGTATGGAAAGATAGGGCTTTTTTGAACATGGGGAGGAGGAGATGTAGTAGGCATTTCTGAGGAGATGGCATGTGACGTGTCAGGCCTTCCCCTGTTCAGCTATTGGATAAGCAGAGCTAGTATATAAAGGGACATCATGCAGAAATAAATACCTTTTTGCTACACGTTTATATGGGGTCTGTGTGGTGAATTGGCCCCTCCCAGACGCAGGACTGTTTCGTTGATTAACTACCCGTGGAGAAGGGCACAGTCATTTAACAACTGCAACACCTATGTTTTCAACGTTTACTTCTCCTAAAGTTTAAATCCAAATGCTTTTCATTTCCAAAGTTTTCCAGTGAAGACTCAATACAAAATGCAGTGAAATCATATTAGCTCTCACAAGGCCTCTATTAGCATTAAGGATTAGAAAACTCTAGAAATTAGGCTAGCACAATACAAAAGTTCCTGTTGTATTGTAGTAGTAAAGTTGGTTTGATTATTATTATTTTTGCTTTGATCTTCTGCATTTCTTGTCATTCAGCCCACTTGGAGGCATTTCTACTCAAGTTCTTATCTTTCGTATTTTCTATGTTACTGTTGTTGTTTGTCTTCTTTTTGCTATGTTGTGATTTTTTATTTTATTTATTTATTTTTAAATCTTAATTGAAATGGAGTGCATTTGAAAGAAGAATTTCCAGGTTTACATTAACTGAGGTGTTTCAACATAAAAAAGAAAAATTTTGGTGCACCTCCACTGTCAAAAAAAAAACCAAACATGCATATTTAACAAATTAATTCAGGATATTTAGCTAAATCTCAAGGCCTTACAGGCCAGATTAAGTAACCAAAACAGTCTGCCTACTGTTATGTCCAGTTGTTCAGTGTACACTTATCCTTTTGAGAAGTCCCCATGCTCTTTTTCAGACTTAACAGTTTCAATTTCTAGTTAGCAAAAAATAAAATAACATAAAAAATGTATATTATATATATATATATATACACACACATATACGTATACACGTACACAATTAGTACTTAAGATAAAATTTGGACTAGCAAAAATATATATATGTACGCATGTATAATATGTGCTTAAGATATAATTTGGGCAATGCACAGAAAGAATCTTAGGGAATCTTTTGGAGGTTCATATGGTCATGCATTTTTCATTTCTTACTTTTAATTTTTGCTTTATTGCATTACCTACAGCTTTTGCTAGGGGCCTTTTTTTTGTGTGCATCATCCACAGAGTAATCTTCCTGATTCAGAATGAACTCCATTGCTTGTTACTAGAATGACTATGTAGAGCAAATGCAAGAAGGCTATGGAAAAGAAAACAACAACTTTGTTTTAATAGAGTACTTGCAGAATCACCTACTTGTTGTCCGATTATTGAGTTTGTGGCAGAGAGCATATGGCAGTGGAAACTCTTGTTTCTGTAGTTGTATTTTAGAGCTATTATTTATACTATTTACAAAATTTAAAACATATTATTTTTAAAACTAAATAAAAAAAATATTGACAACATCCCATTTTTTTTTTTTAATAAGACATCAACATAATATATAAAAAATCATTTAAATAAAATTTATATTTGAAATCTCATAACGAAGTGAAGAGATTATGCGGCAGTTTGAAGAATTAAACACGCAACACCTCTCCCTCCACTAGGGAGAAGGGAGGGGAGGAAGAGGAAAAAAACCCAATTGAGATAGGAGGAATGAATATATGAAAATGAAGGTGAGATAATACAGAATTGTTAAGAATAATAAATCAAATGAACCAAAAATAAATTGGAGGAGAGAGTCAGCCCAAGTCTTTATTGGCAGGCCCTCACCAGCTGGCCTCGTGGAAAGGACAGGAAAACTTCCCCCTCACCTGAAATTGAAAGATCACATCTCCCAGAGCCAGAACTCATGTGTTCTCATACTTCAGGAACAAGGCAAGTATTCAGTTTACCTGTTAATTTGATTGTAAGCCTGTTTGTTTTATTTGGTTTGGATTTTTGATTTGATAAAAACAAAAGAATGACAACAGAAGCACCTCTTTCAAAATCGGGACAGCATTCATCTTTCCCGATGGTAGCACTTTTATTATTATTATTATTATTATTATTATTACTTCAACACCTGAATATTTCTTTCCAGAAAACACTCTTTTATCTCTTGTGGCTTTTGATGCCATTAAAGGTCATTTGTACCTGTGTACATAAAGGAAAAAATGCTAGAATTAACTTATTCATTTGTTAGGTCTTATCTTTCTGTAATCTGTATGCTTAAGCTTATCACAGTACATCACATATGAACATGCACCGTAGTTTAGTAAGATATATTTGAAATAGTGTAACATGTAATACTGGAAGTCAGGGAAGTAAAAGAAATACTGCATCTTAAAGTTTACTAAGCAGCAACAAACATATGTGATAATAATATTGTTTTAAAGGGCTTATAAACATAGTACCTGATGTCTGCCTTATTGTTCTCCTAGTCTGAAACCCGTTTCATTCCAGTTTCCATGTGGTGTTCCATTCTCCATGTTGCTTTTGCTGGTCTAATTTAGAAAATAAATTTCTGCATGGAGTACTGGAGAGACATGGTGTCTCCCCCTAGTGTAGCCTCCAGCTCCCTGTTACCCTAGCTGGATACTGCAGATACAACTAGGAACGTGTCTAAGGTGTGCAATGTAGTCTAAAGAAGGACCATTTAGTGGCATGAGAGGGTCCACTGCCTCACCCCTTGCTCTTCTAGAGAGAAACTACTTGGGTGACAAACTGGTGTGTGAAATTGTAGGAGAAGTGCTGATGGAAGATGGAGACAACTGAAAGAATCTAGGACAAACCAGTAGATTGAAAACTGAATTTCTTATATTGTGGGTTACATAATTAAAACCAGTTCCTTTGAGTTTGCTGGTATTCAATGTCCTGTGTGGTACTATATGCCTATGTCCTCTTCCAATGCTAATAAATACATCACCCTGGGAGATCAATACTTTTTAAGAAGGTGAGTTTTTCAGTTTTTGTATTAAGACAAATTGCTGCTAGAGTTTCAAATCTTTCCATGTCAATTTGTCTAAGTTGGAAGTGCATCTAAACCAACGTTTGTAAAGGTAAGTGATCTGGCTGGCAAACTAAAATATCTTTCAGGAACACCAGCCTTTTTTTTTTTTTTTTTTTTGGCTGTTCCATCCAATTCGCTCTGTCCAATAAAATTCTTTCCTGGGAAAAAAGAAAGAAGAAGTTTTCTTCCCTTAGATTAATATTCAGAACTTCACTGCTACAGAAAAGAAGTAATACGGGAATTTACCACAGTGGCAAAGTCTAAATTGTTGGTATTACAAGGGCATTATCAAATTCACTTAATTGCTATTGAAAATTCCCAATTGCTCTCAGTGATGATATGTGCTTAGGTATAAAGAAGAGGTAACTAAAATTTAATTCAGTATAAATACCAAATTCTAAGGTGTTCATTAGGAGATGATTAGTATTCCTTATTCAGAAGCACATCTTAGCGCATCTTACAGTGTAATGTTCCTAGCTTTTTTCAGGAAAGGAAAAGAATGTCTCATTTGCGGCACATTAGAAAATTCACTGAGTTAAACTTTCCATTTTGCTGTTTAACTCATACTAGTGTAGATATTTGAATATGTATTTACATTTAAATTTAGAGTTCTACATATTGATGATTTTTTAAAATTAAAATTTAGTGTCTACCATTTTCTTTTGAAGAAGAAAACTTGCCATAGGTAGAGACTGTACGAAGTAACCCTTGTAACGTGTCAGACTGCTCTTCTGCCATCTCTTTTCCGTGACTGCTGCATGGAATCTGGGCTGATGCTAATCTAGAAGGACAGTCACACCTCATGAAAGAATCATCACTACTAATCAAATCAGAATGAAACCCACCACTCTGCATCACTGGAGACATTTCACGTGCTGAATATTTCATGCACTGGGGGCTGTGGCTGTGGATGAAATTCTCTCAACAGCTCCTTGTTGCGTGCAAATATTTACTCAGACACTCTGGTGTGGTTGAACTGGTGTGCAGCAACACCAGGAAGCCTTGAGTGATCCTTATAAGTAATGGTAATTACATGTGACTCCACACATGCTAGGTCAGAGTGACTTGCAGACAGCCTCTTGCTCTGTCAACGCTCCCCTTGCCTGCATGATTAAGTGGGCAGTGTGCCACAGGAAATTTGATGCATACAGGATGACAAATGTCTGTTTTGGCTGCTGAGAATTGAACTCAATCGTAGATCTGCAGAAACATCAAAACACAATCAAGGGCTGACATCAAACCCGTGAGCCAGGAGAATTCCTGAGGCAAAAGGGTTGAACTTGAAAGTACAAGGAAAGTGCGTTTTACTTTTTACAGTGGTACACCAGTTTGTTTCTGTTGACTTGTTATGAGGAGGGATGGAAGAAGTAACACTCAGAAAAATATGTCTCTGCCTTTTCAGTTATTCTTTACAAAAGTTGCAGAAACAGTATGGCAAAAGAGCAGAACAATACAGAACAGTAAGTTTGCTTTCTGATTCTATATTTAAACCTTTTTTTTTTTTTTCCCCTTAAGTATATATGGTTTTGTATACGTAAGATGAAAAGTGTGCTGAATTCTTCTTTACCCTGACAGTATCTCCCTGTGACATCAGACTGAACTCTGTTATGAATAGTGGCCCAAATGCTCTGCTAACCTGCTGCTTTTGTCAGTGCTTAATGTGATTTGATGGCTGTAACAGAAGTAACTGCTATGTTGTTACTTGACTGTTGCTGGTATTTGGTACCATGACAAATGATGGCAGAAGGGGTAAAGCTGTGGAATGGTATTCATTATACGTCTCCCAGTGTAGGTAAGGACTGTGGTCATCTTACTTTAAAGCCCTAGGACTAGGTGTGTACAACCTGAATAGCATTGTATGTTGATGTGTGTGATGGAGTCCACTTCTAGGCTGGCAGCATGCCATAACTTTACAACACAAACACATCTTTGAGTGGAGCATACTTTCCTTTATTTTTTATGTGAATGATGATGGAGATTGTGTTTGGCTAGTGGATTCTACATAAAGTTTATTTCGTGGTCTTCGTTTTACATAGAGCACTTTTGCTTTGGTATTTCTGGTGCTTGCTCAGCCTCACAAGGTTTATTGCTCTTAATGAGTACACATGATGGAAAATGTCATGTGGAGCTGCCTTGGTGTTCTTCTGGAGCCAGTGCAGCTCTGTGAGCTTGTCCCTGCAGAAGAATGGAGCTGAAAGATAGTAAGGCGGCTATCCACGAGGTGAGGAACTGTAGGCGCTGATTTGGTAAAACTGGCAAACTGTTCAGAAGCACAGCAAGTTTAGTTTCTGTAGTTTCCATTTCTTGTGCTGAGGTGACCACAAAGAAATTTCCTATATTTCAGAAACAATCACTTTTCATGTGAAGTGGAGGATGTCTTGAGAAAATTGAAGTTGGTCTTGCACTAAAGTACTATCAGAGTTAAGTTTCTTTTGTGCTAAATTCTTGTAAAGCACAAATGTCCCCTTACAAGGAGCCTACCCCTGCTTTTATCATTATACTACACTGAAGGTGGGGGCAAAATACTTGCATGACCACTTTACAAATTGCAAAAATTATTCCTAAGCAGGAGTTCAGGAGTTCTGAACAGAATGTGTTGATAGAGTTATTTGCTGAATTATATTTTTATTATTATTTATTATATTATTTTGCTGACCAAAATAACGGACCACTGAAAGCAATTTGAAGCAGATGCGCAACTCAGAGCGCAACTTCTGCTCTGTCTCAACTGTACATTCTGTCATATAGTTCTGATCTTATGAGTTAGTGAAAACTCTAATTACTTTAATCCCAGAACAATTGAGTATACATATACTCTTCTGGGTACTGAGGATGTATCTATGTTAAGTACAGAGGATTAAAACCGAAACAGCTCCTCCATCTGTGTTCCTTGTTTCAACTGCACTGGCCAGATAAGTGATAAACAGAAGCATCTATCACTAGTGATAGTGGCCAAAGCTGCTTCAGTTAAGGCTGGAGATATATGATTAACCCCTTGCAAATAAAACTTCCATGGCCAAAAAAAGAACATCAAACTAGAAGCAAACAAAACCCAAAAAATATCTCTGCAGATATACCAAGTAAGCTCTGAAAACAACTTAGCTTTCTTCCAAGAATGACAGATTTATTTTCTGGATGAAAATGAACAAGTTTGTCATACTCCCAACTGTTGCCTTTCAGTGTACAAACTGCTTTTGCATGCAGCAGCATAAACTCTGCTTGCCTCAGGCTTAGGGCCTTGAGCTCTTCCAGTCAGTGCCTGCATCTGTAGTGGTAGATGGAAACTGTTGCTTTCAGGCAAACTCTTCCTCAGGTGTGGTCTCTCTTGGGGTTTATGATTTCATAGATAGTCTGCCTCTGGAAATATAAATTGCTCACTGCAAGCTGGAGATTGATAGCATTCTTTTTCTTTAAGCTGTTGCTTATTTTTGAACAGCAAAACTCACAATGCTATATATGCATTTGTCTCTCCATAAATGCTCGCTGTGGTAAGCAGAATGCTTCAAGATGTGGGCATGGTTGTTTGACACTGTAAGCAAAGCAACATTTGTAAAGAATTTTATTCAGGTGCAGTATGTGTATACATGTACATCATCTTAGCACAAAATCTTGCTTGATGTGGCTTTACTGTTTCTTCTTCTGGGTAGATAGCCTCTTTAAACTTGACTGAATCTGAAAGAACTGCTGATTGCCCTTTTTGGTTTTGTTTTTCTTTGTTTTTTACTTTCTTTTGAATGACAATTCTGAAGAGTATTTCAAATCTTGCAAGTTACATCCTTTTGAGAAGGCATTTAAACTATTGCTGTGTAAGAAATACAAGATATTTTTTGAGAATTCTTGGCTTTTTGGAGAATTTTTTTGCATCATGATCTTTCTCAGGAGCCACTCTTTCTTTTCTGATCTGTAGTGGTGTAATACAAATTTATTCAATTCATATCCTTGCCCAGGGCAAGGCTGGATAAGGTCCTGGGCAACCTGATCTATCTGTGGTGTCTCTGCTCATTGCAGGGGAATTGGTCTAGATGGCCTACAGATGTCCCTTCCAACTCTTAAGGATTCTGTGATGTCAAGAAGTGTTGAAAAAGTTATGATGTGTTGTGTCAAGTTTCTGTGGAAATGAACTTCATTATTCTGTATTTATTTAAAGAAAATCCTGACACTGATTGCAAGCATTTATACTCTTGAATTTTGAGCAGCTGCATGGAATCCCTTAATGCAGCTTTTTTTAGAGTTTGGTTCTTTGACATTTGCTTTGTACCTGGGAAGTACCGAGTGGTGGTTATAGTAAGAGTGTGATTTCTATGGACAGTATAACACATAACTAGTTTCTATTACCTTATGCTTGCTTTCAAGTTTTGCTGCTGCATTACAGGTCATAAGGGTATCTTGGCCTGCAGGGTTTCTGCTGAGCTCATCAGAACTGCTGCTTGAGTAAGATAATAGGGATAAGAGTAAGAACTGTAAAATGTTACCAAGTACACAGAGAAAAGGTGAACTGTCTCTTTTATTAAAGAGAGTCTTGTCTGTACTTTTTTTTTTTTTTTTTTATTTAATGTAAAAAGGAATGTTCCGTAGACTCTATTTCACTGCAGTCTTCCAAGTGAAAATGTATAAGGTTCAACTTTTCCAGACATTTTCTGGCTGCCTAAAACAGTATGACATACCTGCAATGAGTTGTCTGAAATAGCATAATTAAAGTTTCTTGGGAAATGTGCTCTGAGGAAATCTTACTGATGACTAAAATCTTATAATCAGTAAAAGAAACCTTAATGCATGTACATTGTAAGTGTAAGTGCTTGACCTGATCTTTAGAGCAAGGTCACTGAGATTCACACTGGCAGCTACATTTCTAAATTGGTACATCTTTGGTAATAGCTTGTGTATATGCTCGATCTAAGCTGTTTTACATACTAAACATTCTCTACTTTTGAAAATTGGGAATTACAGTCCCTGTCAAATTCATTCAGAAAGAAATGGAGAAAAACTGGAAAGATCTTTTTTTTTTCCTTCTTCATTAACTTCCCTAAAGCTACTTTCACCTGTTCTGATCTTGGAAATACAAAGAACATTGTTTGCTGAAAATCTGGGGAACAATATTTGGTCAGTTCTGATAACATCTACCTACTTTAAAGCATAAGTGTTGCCTGGGCTGCACTGGGTGAAGAGGAATTTTCTTGAGCTGCATATAAAATATATAATGTAGTTAATGTCTGTCAGTACTTTTTATTTTTTATTTTTTTATTTTTAATTAAAACATAAGAAAGACAGCAACAGAAACACAAAACTAGTGGGATATTTCATCTTTTTCTGTGAAACCCATGCATCATTCTGATTTGATTGAAGTGGCTGCAGTTCTCAGTGAGTTCTCAAGGTGTTCATCAGAGATTTTTGACCTATATTTTGTCTTGTGCTTCATCCTTGATGTTGATTACAAATATACATACTGCCATACTTATTCATGCAATGACATGAATAAGGTGTGACTGTGAAGCAAGGGATAGTTTTCTCTCTTATGAAAGTCTGGTAAGTACATATAATCAAATTTTGAGTTGAATGTCTGATCACAACTGTACACAATCCATTTGAAAATTTTCATGTAATGTATTTACATCAATTGAAAATGGAGTTGAAAATTCACACACACACAGAAAAGATTATTTAAAAAAAAAAAAAACACCTTGAAATCTATTCTCAAATTCATTTATCAAAATGGAAAGCATAGTTTTTGCTGTTAACAGGACTGTGTTTAGACAGCATATCAAAATGAACAAAAATATTTGCCAAAACTTGAGCATGCCTTAATGTAAGTATCATTTTGAATAGTATTATAGTTTGAAACGTAGCACAAGTAAGTTTCACTGTGAAGATGCACACTCAACTCACTTAAATGAGCAGTAAAATCCACCCAAAACACTAAATGCTAAGTCAGTAAGCCATTTTTCATCTTCATGTTCTGACACAAATTTTCCATTTGATTCCATAAATGGTTAAAAATCACATACTAATGGTAAGAGTTAAAGACCTTGTGGGGACACATTACTAGACATTTTGAGCTGCATGCGGCCTGCTGACAATGGGCTGGATATGCCTGCTTTAAAGAGTGAATAAAGAAATGAGAATGTGTTGTACTTCTCTTATTTTCTAATGGTTATATCTCAGAATACAAATCTCTTTCTATATCCTTTTTTTTTTTTTTTTTTTTTTTTTTTTTAGGAGGAACACAAGGATACTTCAGGCAGAATCAGAAATAAACTTCAAGTAATTGAAGTTCTGCTTTATCTGCTTTTCATTCCCTAATGGACCTTCGTCCCCCAAAAGACTGAGAGATGAGATGGGTATGTCCTGATTAATGCGGACTATTTACCATTTCTGCTGATAAGCTGGGGGATGCATTAAATCTGCCTCAGCAAGTGGCAATGAAGTTTCAAATAGGAATGAGGACAGCTGCATCTTCATTGACTCCTGAAAGTCAAGTGTTTCTAAACTCTCAGCTTATGAGACTGCTGACGTGATTCAGTTAGTTATGAAACTGTAACATCAAGGGTTTTTGCTGTCTTTTGTGTTGGAAATACTACTAGCTGTAGTTATGATGATATTCCAAGTATTACTTTCTATGGTTTTGGATAGTAGTTTGCTTCAAGCCAGAGACATATTTTGAATGACCAGTAAAACAGCCCACATCCTACAATGGAATTTGAAGTTATAGAGCTAGACAAGTAGTTGACGATTACATGAGGAAATGATGGATCTGAGTGCTCAGCTTCCTCAGGTTTGTGCATCTCAGACTTTATGGATTGCATGTGCTTGGTGTCCGAGAAAGAAACAGTAGTGATTACTTGGAATATTGCAAGCCCTTTGTGTGCTTGTCAAGGTAAAGGTTTTAGCCTGTTAGTGTTTTGTTGTTGTTGTTGTTTTTCCCTGTAGTACTGAAGAACTGCATGAAATTTAGATTTCAAATGCACCTGAACATAATCTCAATTTGAAAGCAGAGGGGAAAGAAGTAGTTACTTTGCTCATTTCTGCTTCAAAATAGAGTAACACTGGGATCAGAAATGTATGTAGTCCTCTGGTATTGGACTGCCAATATTGTCTTTGCCTGCACCACAACCTGCTAAAGGACCAGTGGAGCAATAGCCACTACTCCCTTTCTTTTTTCCATACCTTCATCAGCAGTCTTGTACATTGCAGCTCTTGCCTGACCTCCTCCCAGCTACATTCTTTCCTTACTGGTCAGTGAACTTCGCCAGCCCCCTCTGACTACTTCCTTGTTTCTGCTGCCCTGACCATGTTGAATTTTACTCTCAAGGAAGAAAGTGGTTTCCTTGGGAAGACTTCTACTGTTTCTACAGGACTGAGAAGCCTTGAACATATCCCAAGTAGAGGTTTGTGTATTCCTCCCATGGATGATGGCTCTGTACATATTAGAGAAACTGTAATGTAATTAATGTTGCAATTTCAGTGGTGCAAACTACCTTACTTGTAAAAATACCAACGTAGCTGCTTTATTATATATTTATTCTAATAATTCAGATAACTTAATCTGTTCAGTAAAAATTTTACTTCAGTGTATCTATCTACTCTCTTTTGAAATCCACGTTGGTGCCATGTTCTCAAAGGAAAGGTAAAGTACACTCCTGATCAAAGACGGTGAGTGCTCTTGAACTGCCAACCTCTTGTACAACTTTTATGTGAGATACATGTTTGTATGCTTTGCATATTGTAAGTACTTTGAATATGGCAAGGAACTTCAGATCATACTGAATACAGGGCTACATTTCAAGTGCATTTAATTCTCTGTCTTTGGTAGAGGCTAGTACTACAGTTATGAAGAAGGGTTGAAAAGAATCACAAGGATATAAGAAAAATCTACCTTTGTGATGATGTCTCACTTGGATCTCTGATAAGTAAACATGGATTTGTAACTTGTTATGAACCTCAAAGTATGTTAAGCATTGGTTATAATTCTGGGTAATTATTTCTTCTGAAAGGAGCTTACAGTGAGAGCGGGGCAAATCTCTTCTCACCGGTGACAGGTGACAGGACGAGGGGAAATGGCCTCAAGTTGCACCAAGGTAAGTTTAGGTTGGACGTTAGGAAACACTTATTTACAGAAAGGGTGGTTAAACACTGGAATAGGCTCACCATGGAGGTGGTTGAGTCACTGTCCCTGGATGTGTTTAAGAGTTGTTTGGATGTGGTGCTCGGAGATATGATTTAGCAGAGGGTTGTTAGAGTTAGGGTACTATGGTTAGGCTGCGGTTGGACTTGATGATCTTTGAGGTCTTTTCCAACCTGAGTAATTCTATGATTCTATGATTCTTTTGTGTGTCGATTGCTTTTAAGTAGTTTAATTTCTTGTTTTCGTGTAAGGAAGCTCAAACTGCGCGTTGAGTGAAGGCACATTTCCTTTTGTCCCGAATAAAATGTTAGTATATCTCATGTAAATGCTTTTCTGGATAAAGAAAACAAAGCTGTTTAAAGGTTCTTCAAATTTATAAGAGTAAGGTGTGGACAGATAATTGTGGGATTGAAATAACCTGGAGTTAGAAGTTTAGTTACCTCCAGGATCTTTGTTCTTGCTGTGCGATCAAGAGTAACCAAAAGTACTGTGGCTCTTCCTCTTGAAATTTTGTCATTATAAAGCTACAAAATTTACAGTAGTGTGCTTTAATTTCAGCCAGATACTTCAATCTCTTGTTTGGGTGGTTATGAAACAGGAACACAAAGGGAGGAAAAAGTCCGAAGTCAGATAGATTTTCAACTGTCTCATCAAAATGGCCTAAAATATGCAATTCCTGTTGTCTTGTAATTGGTAATTTGTTGATTTTTGAAAGCTTTCACAAGGAAATAAATAAAATAAAAAAAAAATAAAGGGGGGGGGGGGGGGGAGGAGAGGGGGAGGGAAGCTGTTACTTCTCTGAAATCTACAAAAAAGTGATGCTTTCATCTTGTAGCAAAAATTCCTGACATACTGATATATGACCAAAGTGATGTGCATCCAGCTGCTGTGAAGCAGAGAGTTTTATGGAAAAGCCATTCAGTGCACACTAAAAAGACACCTGCTGGTCAGTGCTCAGATTAAATCAATTGGCCGACTCATTGCTGCTGAGTTCCTGCTGTGTGCGCATTCTATACAGCATGCCAGCCAAAATTGGGATTGTCTTTGCTCAGCAGGCATTTTACCAGCTGAACTGAATGGCAAATATCCCCCCAGGCAAACCACTAGATAGATAGTAAATGTCAATGACATTTAATATGTGGATACTCTTAATTAATAATTTGATGCTGATAACAGAATAGCCCTTGAACTGAGTTACTGAAAATGTGGTTCCGTAAGGCTGACTGTATGCTTCTGTATATGTTGACTGGGGTCAGTATGAGATCTGTGCCCTTTAGAATACATGTGGACTCATACAAAGCCTTTCTTTTGGTCCAAGAAATTCACTTAGAAATTAAATTCAGAGCCTGGGCTACAAAGATTATCTATGTATTTTGGTTTACAGACAATCTGAACGGGCCTAGAGAGTGAATTCCTGCTGGCATACCACATTATGCTGTAGAAGAAGATGTTTCATAGATGATATAGGTTGAGGAGACTACTGTTCATATAAATAATTTGCTCTGAATTATATATAAAGAGACCAGTGCCCATGTCCATGAATTTTAAGGAAGACAACATGGTTTAGCAATGAGTATCTTTCTTAAGGACTTAAGAGTTTAACAACGAAATCTACAAAATGCCTGTGGTCCACCAAGAAAATGCAAAGCAATTATACAGAAATACCCAGTGAAGAAGATGTAAAAGGAAAGATGCTCTAGCTCATAGCACTAGGGGACAAAAGGAAGTTAACTTCCTTAATTGTGATAAAAAAAAGTGATAAATGTCTTGACTTTTTTATACTGTGATTGATTCTTCTAGGTTGTCAGTGCTGGGTTAAAGTGTGGTTGGGTTTATGATGCAACATTTACTTGAGGCAAATAGGTACTTGAATTATGATATTTATGTTTGTATTTAGTATTACTTTTGTATCTATTTAAAGTCAGTGACACCATTCCAAATTGGTTGCTCACAGTTTTTATCTCATTGATTGGACTACTTCAGGTAGGAAGAGGCAGATGAGGGTTGTAGTGAGAGGCCGAACACAGTACTCAAGATGCGGCCACACCAGAGCTGAGTACAGAGGGACAATCGTCTCCCTGCTCCTGCTGGCTGCACTGTTTCTGATACAATCCAGAATGCTATTGGCCTTCATGGCCACCAGGGCATACCGCTCCCTCATGTTCAGCTGAACATCCACCAAAATCCTCCTGGTCCTTTTCCTCTGAATAGTCTTCCAACCACTCTACCCCAAGCCTGTAGTGTTTGCTTGGGGCTATTGTGACCGAAGTGCAGAACCCAGCACTTGGTCTTGTTGAACTTCATCTCACTGGCCTCAGCCCACTGATCCAGCCTGTCCAGATCCCTCTGTAGGGCCTTCCTACCTGCAGACAGATTGACACTTCCTTTCAATTTGATGCCACCTGCAAACTTACTGAGAGTGCGCTTGATACTTTCATGCGGATCATCAATAAGATATTTTCATTATTATTGTTGTTGTAACTGGAGTTAGCTCCTGTCAGAACTGCCATGCAATTATGTTTTATGTCTATGACAAAGACTGATAAATGTTGAGATGTACAATTGTTTTGAGCTCTTTATCTTTCCATTTACTATCTTCCAGTGATCTAAGGTCTATAAATTTGGGGCATTAAGTGTTCAATAAAGCTAGGTAGTACAATACAGTAGTTGTTGTATTTTCAGATAGTTCTTTCTACAAACTGATGCTTTCCTGCAAGCCAGAGATTGCATGTACATAACTAATTTGCTGCACTTTCCAACTCAAGTAAAGGCTCCACATGGTTTCTCATTGCCAATTCTAACGTATTACATCACTATTTCTTTTTTGTAGGTAGAATATGTAACGATGGATAAATGCAGGCATATGGGTGAAGTTACCATATCTTGGTCTGGGAAACTTACCTCTCAGGCGTAGTTAGACTATCGAGGTTGTCTTTTAGCCTTGAAATTGTACATTAAAGAAATGATGTCAGTGTCCTGCCTCAGAAATTTTCAGAACAGCACAAAGGAGTAATATCTGTTCCTTCAACTCTGAGTTTCCTGATGGCAGTAGTGCAGATCGAACAATGATATTAATTACTTTTTGTCTTTATTCTTGCTATGTAATGTATTTTGGATTTGATACTCTATTTATAACATTAGCACAAGGTTGAACGTGATTATCACACCTCATTGGTTACCTGTTTTACCCTTAGATGGACAGTTAAGAGTCTTTTTCTTATTGATTCCTAAGCTGAGCAATTTCAGTTTTTGTTTTCATACTTTGACCTCTAACCCTGGGATCCATTAGGACACTAAGACAGCAAGGTGTAGACACATCAACTTAAGAGGGAAAGAACTAAAATGACACAGTCTCCAGCAAGGGATGCATTAATAGATCTGAATTCAAACATAGAAAAGGCAATTTTTTTTCCTGCTGGGAAGCAGAGTCCTCAAGAGAGTCATCTCAGACTGAAGAACATGATATGAAAATCAATAAAGGCCCTATTGTGCTAGTGATGTGTCCGGGAAGTGTCATTTTATATCTTGTTAGTGGATATCTAAAGGAAGTTAAAGCTACTTTGCTCATAATAATTGGATAAATCCTCTTTCATCAGTGGTCTATTTTGCTGTTCAAAGTAAAAGTGAAAAACGGTGGCTAGCCTGGTTTGATATTGGATATGATGTGACTGAATGAAGACAATGGCTGTTAAGAGTGTTTTTTTCATTAGATTAACACTGTTTCCAGAACAGGTTTCCAGTTCTGTTTTTCAATCAGAGATATAAAAGAGTAATTAAAAATAGAAAGCTTTCTTCTGCATGTTTAATTGGAGTAAAACTGTGCTCTTGACATTTTTACTATACTGCTTAATGCTCCAGACAAAGAAACTGTAAATGCATCATTTAGTTTATTGCAGTGAATGAAGGAATTATGGATCTTGGTTAAGTTTATCTGCATTATTAATATTATAGGCTGGATAAACTCAAATAATGAAAATGACAATAGCACACAGAGCCCTGGATATACTTATGGCATCGCATAATTAGCAACACATATGCTAATATTATTGTAGCAGTTTCAATTTAGTTATTGATTGAAAAGCAGATACAGTTGATAGAGAGAAGAATACAAGGAAGGGAAGGAAAAAACAAGAGAGTACTTTCCTGTGCTACAACTGAGTTTCTTGGTTTTCTTTCTCTTTAGTCTTGCAGATATTCTGTATTTGATATTTCATGTTATCATTTGAGATCACATATGTGAAACTTAAAATTGAAGCTTTTTCCTTCTGTGAATTTCAGATCAGATTATTGTTCATTTACACATTGGTAATTACAGGAATAGGAGTTGTGGGAATTTACTGAATATTGAAAGAGACCAAGTAATTCCATGCTTAAATTTTGCTAGTAACAGGTTTTGTAAAGATGTTGCTCTCCTCTGCTTCCTGTACACCACAGGGGAAAAAATGAGCCAGGGGCGTGGGGGTTTAGTAGTCTTTTCTCCTCTGGTTTCAGTTTGCAGTAAGCTATTCCCTTTATTATTATTTTTCATTTTTTTTCCTAGGCCTTTTCCTTTGCCCAGCAATGTTTCACTTAATTTCTTTATGAAACAGAAGATTTCCCAATTGGTTTGCTTATTTTTGGCCCCTCTTCTCCATGTAAGATCCAATAACTGACCCTCACACATCCTCATGTTTGAATTAATTTTTAGGTAATTCTTGTATTCACCCTGATTATGTGGATGTACTTATTTATTTATATATTTTGTTTCTTTAAAATTATATGAAGAAACATTGAAGGCCAGAAGCTCTTCTTTTTAAGCTAAGAATTGCATCAAACTGGAAAGAAAGATTCTGTTCTACCTGCTGGGCTGCTGAGTGGATTAGTAGTGCTAGAAGGAAGGCCGGAAAGCTGACCTTTCCCCTTGCAGTGTCAGCTTTGATTTTTCCTAAAAGGTGTGATATATAGTTTGTTGTGTAAGTATAACAGGTTGCAAAATCAATGTTAAGAAACAGTCGGGTTTCCTTGTTTACTCACTCCTTCCAACACATATGAACTTTCTTGCAATGGACACGCAATGCTCATCAATAGCTGAGGGTTAATTTGTCCCGGTATCCCTTCATATTCCTCATTTTATTCTTATCAAAATAGTCTTAATCTTTTGAATGTAAATCTTACTGAATAAAAGGAAGTTATTCATTTTCACGCAACGAAGTTGCTACAGATTTTTTCTTTAATATAATTTGACCTCATCTTGCTGATTGTTGATACAATGACAATTAGGTCCACCTTGTTTCCAGGATTTCAATAGAGATATACTGGGCCAGAAGGCTTGATAGTAAATACGAGGACTGACTAATAGTGATTGATGTAGTATATATACATAGCACAGTTAAAAACATAAACCTCCAGAAGCCTTTAAATGAATTTTCTCAGCACTTAAAAGTAGTAGAATCAATGCAGCATGGATGGCTCTTCCACCTACCTCCGACTGACCTTGCTAGACTATATTTGGCAACAGCAGTGATTACACGACTACCACTGACAGTTTAAAACTAGTATAACTTCTAGGTGTAACCTCTCAAAATGTATATTTACCATTTACTAACTCTTGCTGTTTTTGCTATCCCTGTGAATACCTACTCCCTTTCAGAAACCTGTTAGATTCTTGACCTTTTGTAGTAAGACATTTTCTTGCATCTTCCTTTACATTAGTGTTGTGGGAATGCTTATATGTATTTCTTTCACTAACGTCTGTGTATGTGCAAAGTTTCTTATTCCAGCTGTACAGAATAGGTCAGAGGTTATTCCTTTGCCTCAGAATGCTGTTCTCACTTCACTTTACCATTGACTTATTTTCTAAGTCTGATCTTTTTCACACAAATTCAGTTGAACAATAGAGCTCAATTAACGCTAACTAAATTTCTGTTCGTGAACATAAAGGATTGTCTTAAATGGACAATATGCATTAATTTGAATAATGCATTTTACTAAAATCACTTCAAAACCCTCAGAGCCATGTTAGCTTCCTGTTCTCCCTTTCCTTGCTCACTGGAAGAAAATGTCTGGAATAGTACTTTGGGTAATTCTTTAAAGAGTACTTTCCCTAAAAGTCTAATTAGTACATTGTCCCCAGCCAGTCATTATCCCGTAGTAGAGTGGAGGAGAGAACTGGGCAAAACTGATAAAACTCATAGGTTCAGGTAAAGCTAGTTTAGTGAGGGAAGGAAAGAGTAAGAGAAAGCAAAGCAAAACAAAAAAATAATGCAAAAGCAGTGACTCACCACCTACCAAAATTAAAGCAATGCTCAGCCAGTGCTAGATACCTCCCCAGAACACCTCTTCCCTCAGTTTTTATTGTTGAATATTTACTTACATGGCATAGAATATCCTTTTTGTCTGTTTGGGTCAGCTGTCCTTGTTGTGTCCCATCCCATCTTCTTTCCCACACCTGACCCACTCATTCTGCGGGGGCAGAGTGTGGGTAAAAAGAGGAGATAAAGCCTTGATGCTGTGCAGGTACTGCTCAGCAGTAGCCAGCACACTGGAATGTTATCAACACCATTTTAGTCATAGCTCCAAAACACAGCAGCATGTAGACTGCTCTGAAAAACACTAATTCCATCTAAGACAGACCCAGTACAGCAACACAATTTTAAAATTGCATATTTTAACTTTTTGAGCTACTTGCTTCTTTTGTGCACCTTGGAAAGAAGATACAGACTCCAACAAAATTTAGAGGCATTTATCATTAAGGTACTGGAAAGTCAGAGATTGTCTGTAAATTCAGGTAAATTTATTCTGATAAGGAGATGTAGTTTCTTTCTTCTCATTCCTTTCCTCTCGGTCTGTGGAGAGTAGAAGGTAGAACCACATTAAATCCTGCTCAGATACTGAGATCTGTCTGCAGACAAAAGGGAGTTTCAGCCAGTCCTTGACTTGTGTTTCATTCCTAACCTCTCTCCTCACAAGCAAATATTATCTCTCTCTGCTCTTGAAAGTATTGAATAGACAATAGGGGTTAAACCAGATGCTGAGAACAGAGCTACGTATTTTACTCCCTTTCCTAAGCCTTTCATCCCATCAATGCTGCCAGAAATGTTTCATTACATTCATGTTCACTATGATGAATTCCCTTAGAGGAGATAAGTCACTGCAAGTCAAATCACCAGGAGTTCAGCATGAAACCTGATCTAGAGCTTTTGTAGAGAGTGTTAGAGCTGCATTAGAACCCTGTTCTTTGCAGACCTGTGAATGTTGAAAGTGATTTCTGTGGTGGTCTTAAGGAAAACGTATTTTTTGACAGGGTGTCAACCCAACACACATCCAAAAGATACTTTTGTGTGTCAGGAGAGAGATTTCTTCATGGATCTAGAGATCTTTTATAGTGTTTGCCTACCAAAAAAACACTCCACCACAAAAAAAGAAAATAAAATAAAACAGGAAAAAACCCCTAAACAAACAAAACCTCCAATGAATCCAGTGGGTGCTCTGTGTTTTCCTCTACATTCATTATCAGAATACCTGTCCTCCTAAATTGTCTTGGAATCATATCTTCATTTCAGATCTTAAAAAATGGACAGTTAATGATAAGAACAGTCTGAGCAGGGCCAACCTGATGCCTTGGAAAAATGGAAGTGCTGATGGTTGGTTCAATGCACCAGGTAGTTGCACTGAAAATAAATTAGTTTGAAAAGCAGTAATAATTTTGGCTGTTTGTCACACACTTACTTAAAAGGAAAAAGTAACTGCTTCCTATGATAACAGTATTTTTATTTTTATTTTTTTCCCTGAAAAGTAATGTTGAAATGGCTGTTTTTGCCTTGATATTAGTAGTGCTTGAATGAGTGATTGGAATCTGAGATGTTGTTTCTGCAACTTAGCAGCATCTGAAGAGAGGCATAATTAAAAGGCAAAGACATGTGTAAGTCCGGAGATATCTGTGTGGAAGTGCTTATAAAGGCCTTTGAAGTTAGCTATATTTTTTTCTTATGTACAGATAAAATTGAAATAAATTTGCACACTCTATGTGAAGTAGCTGGGAGGTGTTTTCAAAATAAACAATTGATTCTCTAATTCTCAAATCAAATCTCCTACATGAAGAGGAGGCGGTGACAGGTAAGTGCAAGCTGTACAATGTATAATGGTTTGTATAATGTATAATGGGCAAGTTAGGAGTTGCAGAGACTTCTTCCATTTCTCTAACCCCTTTTTGTCTTTTAAGTTGGAGAAGCAGCCACATTTATGTTAGATTTTTACCAAATTACATCATGAATTATGAAAAAGAAACTGTTTTCTCTTCTGACTTTTCAAAGATATCAGAGTGAGAATTCTATTCTTAGAAAAAAGGTAATGTGCAAGAATTGAGAACTCCTCAAAGTTGGGATGGAAAAGAGAGAAAGTAGCCTGAGAATTTATTTTTTTATGAATATATTAGCTGTCATTCAATAGACACAATGAATAGAACTATTACAGTTTGTTCGGCCTTTTTCACTGATAAGGCATATGCTAACTGTGGTGAGGGGAGTTTTTGTTTATTTTTTCCTGTTCTCTTCTAGTATGTGCTGCAAGTATTGCTGTGTTATTATCTTTGACAGGAAATGAAGGCATCCAATTTCCATTATGTATGGTTCAGAAATTCAGGTGGAAGTATGTTCCAGTGTCCTAATTTTCATTTTGTTATGATTTCTCTAACAGGAAGGAAATTATATGGAACTCTATCCATAGAGATTATACCTGGTCTTGAGTTATTACCTAACATTCATAAATGCTTTAAATAAGCTATACTGTGAGTTCTTTATCAGCTAGATTTATTGGAGTCTGTGCATTTTGAACAGACAATAGATGTTTAGACAGAAAGGAATCTGATGCTATATTTCTTGCTTCTGCCTTACAACATCATTATTTACAGACTGCCCAGAGAGGTAGGTGGTGGATGCTCCTTACCAGGAGACATTCGAGGTGAGGCTGGACAGGGTTTTGAGCACCCTGATCTAGCTGTAGGTGTTCCTGTTCCTTGCAGGGGAGTTGAACCAGGTGGCCTTTAGAGATCCCTTCCAACTCAAACAATTCTACAATTCTATGACTGATTTAATGCACGTTACTCTTTCTATCTTCTTCAAACCAGGTAGGAGTCACCTGTGGAGCTTCAGGGAGTGTGTATGCACGTGCTTTGTAGCTCTGTGGCACAGGATGTACTGTGTTTCAGAATGTAATATAGATTAGTAATTAATCAGGAGTTAGTGTTACAGACCAGTATGCTCAGTTCATTGTGTGCTTAGTCCTATGTAACACTAAAGATGTATTAATTCCCTGTACTACTTACGTATTTAAACAATTTTTCTTCAGTTCACTTGGCCAGTATTTTATACTGTCTTCTGAGAGTCCATTAGTCATTTGAAGCTGTGGCATATGTTCTCAATAGGACAGATACAGAGTTTCTTTTTTTCAAGATGAATAAGAATGCATATTCTGTTCGATCCACAAAGCAATTACTATTTTGTTGATGTTATATTTCATATTTTTTTTCCTGTAAGTACTGATATGGGAAAAAAATGGAACAGTTTGTAAAGAAAAATGCAATTGAAATGTTCAGCATTCTCTGTCGTGAAAGTACAGATGCATCCCAGCACAATATAAGAAGGGGCTTCCATGGAAGTCAATTTATTTGATGGACTGTGATTAATTAAGACACTAGAATTTTGGATTAGTGTTGTAGTTTGAAGTTACTTGGAAGTAGAAGCATGCAGATGTGTGCTGCCTAGCCTGGGATGTAGGAGTGTTTTACTTCTCTAGAATCTTATATTTTATCTGGCAATTCCAGTTACCTCAAATGCCTGAAAGGCATTTACAAGAAGAACCATGTTGTTGCAGAAACCACCCATGATGTTTTCTGTTGTGCTTTAGATTGTTAATTTGTCTCAAATCTGTAAGGTTTCCTTGGAAATTATGTTATTCTGAAACAATAGTATTTAGAGCACATCTGTTGTACTGTATATTTCACTGCTATACTTCTGCAAAGGTAACAGCAGAATCATGACATTCTGGCAGTGGACTTTAGCAAAGATCATTAACATGCTGCTAATTCAGGAGATGCCTTCATGATCTTTATGGTCATCAACATTACCTTAAAGGACTTTAAAGACACAAGAGAATGTTTGAATCACTGCTAAAACACTGGTAGACTGAGAAAATAGCTTCAGAAATCTTACAACAAGGCCTCTGGACATCTGAAAACTGTATTATTTAACCTTGTCTAGGTAAATATATGAAAAGACATACATAAATTTTATGTTTGCTGGTTCAAGTAGACCCACCTCATGCCCTACGATACAAGGCAAAAATTTAACCTGAGAGGAAGCCAGTGCCTTTTAAGTACACCAGCCTTCTACAGCACAACCCATACACTTTGGCTACTTCTCAACAAAAGGGCATGAGAAATTTATTGTGGTTGGCTACTCACTAGTTCTGTAAAACCTATGCAATGTTGACTTTAATGACGTGAAGTCAGTCAGAGCTTAGGAAGGCAAACCTGAGAATTAGCTTCAGTTTGTGGCAGAAACAAAGAAGCCTAAGTGCATCTTTATATGCTCTAGTTAGGCTTGATTTAGGAGAATTCTTCTTGTCACAATCTTCCAGTAATAGGAAGAGGAGGACTTACTTCTGTTAGGAATAAATCAGGATTTTTAGGCTCAGACTGTTGCAGTAATAGTGCTGTGGCTTCATATGATTTAAACGCATCTTAGTATGTTTTTTCATCAGGCTCCATCTTCTGTATTCAAGGGTATAAGAATCACTACTCATCAAAAAACAAACAAAAAAACCCCATCCTTTCTTTCTTGGTTGTAGGTAAAACCTTGTAGTATGCATGAAAAAGAGAAAGAAGAAAAAAAATATGTGGCATTATTTATTTTTAATCATAATTCAGGTATATGGTTAATAGATTTGCTCCGTTAACAAGTTACTACTAAAAAGTAGATTTTATACACATTGGTTATTTTTTGTGTCTTTTAAAGGAAGTGCTAACCTTTGAGGAACCAGCATATGCAATGGAGTCAAATTGATAGACATTTTGGCTGTGGAACAAGTGTGGGACTGAGGCATGAGGCAGAGCTTGCCAGCAGCCCCAGAGATCTGGGTGAGCTGTTGTGATATACAAGTCATGTAAGCCTCTCCTGACAGAGGCAGCCAGAACTCTTGTGGAGACAGGAGCTTCGTTCTAAACTAGCTGTGCTGTGGTCTTGCTGTAATACATCTGGATAATCTCAATCTTTTTCAGCGAGGAAGTAAAGAACAACTTATCTTATAACTTGCTTACTAGCTCAAAATAGATAAGGTAAATAAATGGTATTTAGTCAACAATTATGTTCCCTTTTTATATACTTTGCAGTGGCAAAGGTAGTTTCTGAAATCTGGATCACTTAACTCTTGAATATCACTTGAAATTTAATATTTAATAGTCAAATTTATTTGAAATTAATAGTGTAGAAGGTAAAAGAATGGAATTTCAGTACTCCTTTCCAGTTTTGTTTTAAATTAAAGTCGAATTATATTTCTGATCATTTCTCAAAGCCAATAATTGTAATGCATTGGAAGCAAGCACAATGCCCAGACGTGAAATGAAAGAAGCTGATGAGAACAAATCTAAGAGAGTCATGCTGAGATTACAGACTGTGCCAGCTATTGCCCGTTTGGAGGACTATTTTCACATCTGGTTACTGTGTTGGAAAAACAGAAAAAAGGTGAAAGGATTATAGCAGTAACAGATATATCAGTACAGATAAGATCAGCATCCTGATTCTGGAATTAAAGAGGTTAAAATAGTAGGAAAAAGAACTTTATCCACAGAGCCTAAAAAGCAGCAGCTTAAGAATCTGTAACTGTTGTGAATTGCCTTGTTTACTAAAGAACACAAATTAGACATAACTCAGTAGGCATAATTCTCCTTTGTCTTAGATTTTATTAGATATGTCATGAAGTAAGAGGGTATACAGTAAACTAATGGAAGAGAGGTGTTCCTGCATGCAGAAATACACATCTGTCCTTATTTTCTCCCCTTACTTCCTCCATGATTGAAAGCAATACATCTGTAAACATTTTTGGGGTGTTGGAGGTGAGGAATGATTTTGAAGAAAAACCAAGCATTTCTGTGCTATGAAGAAAATAGCAATAAAAGACTATAAATGAACCAATGTCCATGGACCAAATGAAATCATCGCCTCTTCAGTATCACCAATGTATACAGTTTGTGCTTTGCAAAATGTGTCACAACTGTGTCAGTGCTTGGAAAAGAAATCACTTTAGGATTGTTTTGATTCTTGAAAATGTTGTTCAGGTAATTGTCTCTTTCCTGTGTGTTAGTGCTGGTCTTGCCCCTACCAGCCTAGTAATGCAAACAGCTTCAAACCAGGTTGGTAGAGAAGTAAAGGTCTCAGGATTAGAATCCAGCTCTGATTCCAGAGGGAGGATCACTGGCAGCAGATAGAAAACCTGCAGAGTGACCTCAAGAGTTGTGTGACACCTCAGGATTTGTGTTAAGTTAAAGTTATTATGAATGACTCACACTACAGAGTGGAGATTTAGTGTGTGTAAGGACATTACTAAGTTCCAGAAAACCATTCTGTAGTACCTATTTCATAAACGGAAGGGTGAATAGAGGGAGCAGAAGCCGTGAACATCTCTTAAAACTCTAACTGATTCTGAAGTTAATCATAGGGTTTATCTTAGAATGTTGAGGACATGGTGAATACTTTGTTTTTGTTCTTCAAGTAGTTTATTATGCTACAGTGTGCAAAGGGAAAAAAACAGAAAGACACTTCATCTGGCTTGGAAGTAACCCAAACAGTTGAGCAAGATTTAAGCATAAGCATGACTGTAGTGTTCCTGGGAAATTAAGCACCAAGCGATTACATTTTTTAACTTCATGAAAATGAGTAGTTGGTAAATGCTTGTGGAGTTTCACAATACCTATTATTATTATTATTATTATTATTATTCTACAAATTTCAGATGCCAAAATGTGGTTAATTACTCTTCTGTTGGACAAATTGTTATACTAATCCCTCAACTAACTTACTACCTAACCTAACTTACTAACGTAAGCTGAAATACTTTACTTTGGTTCCCCAAAACAATTTGAACATCCCTATTCAAACAAAAACTTCAGCACAGCACAGAAAGGTTGACTGAAGAAGAACCTACCAGAAAGGATGACTTGTTGCATACAGTGTCATGCACTTTTGTATTGCCAGATATAATCTCGTGTCTTGGTATTTCAGATGGCTTCAAGCAACAGCATTGTTGGAGTTATTTACAGGAAGTTAGATTTTATTTTATTTTATTTTATTTTATTTTGTGCAGTAAATGAGAATCTCTTTTGAACATAGCGGTTAATAAATAGTTTGGCTTGATTTAAATCCCCAGACTTATCGTGCTTTATTTTTTTTCCACATATTATTTATATTTGTCTGTACTGCAGACATAAGAATAGTAGTAGTTCTTTCCTTTAAATTTGGGTGGAATTCAATTTTCTGTCAGAGACAGTTTTCCAATTGTAAGAAGAATGAATACTCTTATAAATGTGTCTCTGTGCTATTTGCATATTTGTGATATGAGAAATTTGGAAATACTTGTATTGTGTAATAAAACCTAATAGAGCTCTTACGGCCTTGGGTAGGAAGCATTAATCTAGCAGATTTTCCTGGCACTGAAACTGCAAATACATTATGTATGATGTATCTTACAGTATTAATGATTGTTAGTGATTGGCAGAACACTACCTTTGTGAGCTACAACAACCAGTGATTTTACTTCAGCTCTTAAATGGTGAAGTGCTACAGTAGTCCTCTTAAATGTAGTGTGGCATGCAGTGCTAAGATGATTCGAAAATAAAAGTAATGTAAGAGCAGATCTCTTTCTGATGTCGTGGGGTGGCTAAAAGCTGTGCAGCTTTCCTTCCTCATTATAGAATTTTAGTAGAGGTCAGAGCATGTCAAGGGACCAGCAGTGGGATGGACAGCCTTCCACTTTTACTTTTAGGATTCAAATCCAGCCAAATAATTAGTAGCTGCAAGTTGTTACCACCCGGTGGCTAAGCACTCTATGTAAAATTAATTTGGTAGTCTCAGCCCAGTTCTGAGTAAACACATTTCCACTTTACAAATATGATGAAACCTGGCACTAATTGGCACCCTTGCTAGCAGGCTCATCAGAGGTGCCAAAATAACTGAAATGTTTCTTTGCTTCTCATGGTGGTCTCTCCAGGTCAGCAGTGAAATACAGGGATGGGACAGTATGGAGAAGATAGCACAGCTGTTGTCCTTGCTGTTTTGTGGACTGAGTCTGCAAAGTTGTCAGTCTGGCACATTTCTCATGCCAGGCTATGTGGAATTATTAGAGTTTTTCCACCAGTGTTGGTGTACTTTCAGCAGTCTGCTGGCAGTCAACTTAGAAATCATTTTTGCCATCTGTGTGGTTGATGCAGTGATAGCGTAAGAGCTAAGTGGTTCAAATGTGGGATTCTATGGTATATTTAGGAACTCAGAATTACAACCAGTGTAGGCAGAGCAAATTGCTGACAGGTAGCTATTAATCATTTTTAGCCATTCTTTGCACTGCCAGCTGCTTTGTAAATGAGGATTGGCATGCAGCAGATGAATACCTCCTCACTGTACAAAACGAAAGGAGGTTGTACTTTGTTTTCAGTGGTAGTAACCATGTAGATGTCAGCAATTGCAAATGGAGATCACAGATTCCATTGTGAGACAGTATCTTAATGTGTGTAATGCCTGCAGGGATGCAGGTTTGGGGGAAATAGTTATGAAGAGGGAGTAGAAAAAATCTTTCAAGTTTCCTTTTCGAAAATGTGTCTCTTTGATAATTTACTTATTTCAATTGAACAAGAAAGTCAGTTTGTGAAGTGTGGGATTTGACTTTATTGATAAAGCAGGGCTGACAGTGTTGCTTATGAAATCCTCACTTGCTCTCAGTGGGGCATTACAGTAACCCATGTAGAGTTCTCATTATATAATACCTCACTGAATTATCAATGTCAAGATTGCTCCAAGAAGTTGTACCGGTATTTTGAAAAGAGGTGGCTTCCTCTGGAAGCTTCTCAGATTCTTACAGAATGACTGCTGTTCTGCCACTGCTTTTGTGAGATTATGCATCATTCTGTCTGGGGATGGTATGTAAAATGAAGATCCTGTTTACTTTTGCCAATTCAAGATTCCATTTATATTGACCTCCGATCATGAAGTTCTCAACTCAGGCATGCATACAGTATCAGGTGACACTGGAAATCTTCACCTCAGGCTTGAGCGGCACATGTTTAGATTGAAAGTGTGCATGGCACAGGTATGAGAATCACAATTGAGTTATTACTTTTGCTTTTTCATTTTTTATTTTTTTGCATGGGATTGATTACGATAGGATATTATTACATTTTCTTTATTGAAGCTTTTAGTTGTGTAATTCTGTTTCTTTGAAATATAATATTGAAAATACATTAAAGTTCTCTTTCCAGAAGCTCTAGAATTTGTGACAAAATGATGCATTTCTACTGCTTTTCCATTGTATTTTCCTCAGACTTAATATACTGCCTTATTTATCAAAACTCTCTTAACTTCTAGCAAGAAGCCAGAAAGCTTTATAGATATATAAATGCCTATCAATAAATGGATAGGGAGTATATTGGTTCAGAAAGGAGTGAAGAGCAAAGTACATGTTTTGCATTTTGTCTTAAGACAGAAGTCCACATGCTTGTTTGTTTTGAATCACTGTAGTTGTAGGGTTTGATAGAAGCATGTCAGTTTGTGCTAAGTAACCAACAAGATCAAACTAGCTGTCTCTATTCTGATTTATTTCATTAGTACAATAAATGCTCTTATATCTGTGTTGGGGTACAGTGCCTCAACTTCTTGGGCTTTTCTGATGGGGGTTGTAAAATTGTATATATGTTAGAAAGATCAATAAAGTTCATCCAGAAACTGCACACGCCTGAGAGAGGCTCCTTGTGACACAATTAATTTACTTATTGGGAGAAATTACTCTGAGGATCAACACTTCTCTGTGCAAAGTAGCAAACTTTTGAACCTAAAGAACTGAAATCTAGAAGGACTGTTGTACATTACCCTTGAGATGAAGACTTACAAGCATATATACAACAGTATCCTGATGTCAGTAATGCGCATGCATTATTAAAAACTTGATTTTTGTTTAACTGACTGTATGCGTGCCCTTCTATTATAAGAAAGGGTGAATTTAAATTGCCTGTCCTCTGTTAACCACAATGGTATTTTTGTCTGCTTTAACTAAACTAATGCACACTGTTCTCTTCTTGAAAATAAATAAAGCTTATCCTTTCAATCTGCTTTTACAGGGAAGTTAGGCTATGCCTTTGAAGTATTGTTTTATAGGCCGTTTTTGAATTTCCCGTATTTCTGCTTTATTAGCAACTAGCTAATCTCCTAACACTAGCTGAAGGGTAGTAGGTAGAGTGGTAGGATCCTCTAAGTGCCACAAAATGCCATCTCTCTCAGTTCAGAAAAAGAAAGAACTGTAATAGCAGTCATGTATATACTGACAGCAGTAGTAGCTGATTTACTTTAAAGTTAGCCTGTTTGTAACCAGGTAGATTTGCACTGTAAGTTTTTGGTATGTGTATGTTTTTAATCTATACTTTCCAAGAAAAGTTGTTAATGAGTTTCAGAAATTCAGATAATTTGAACATCTTTGGCTAAAGAGCTTTAGAAGACTGCAAGATTGGTATCCTGTGATACCAAAATTTACAGACATTGGATTTTTAATGACTTCCTTTTTTCCAGTCTAATGTCTGTCTAAACAAGACATGTAGGAAAGTAGAACCCCAAATAAAACTTTGCTTCCTATGGACTGGCTTCCTGACCAGCTTCTTTAGGATTGCTTTGCAAAAAACATGAGTCCATATTGGAAACTAGTAATGGTCTAGAAATAGCTTTCATGTCGAAAAAGGCATGCTGTCCACCATCTTACATTTTCAGCATGCCTAATGAAATTAAATGACAGGCTTTGTCAAAGCAGTGCTTGCTTGCTTTCTTTTTCTTTTTCTTTCTTTTTTTTTTTTTTTTTTTGGCCAACTGTCAGCATCTAGGTGTGTGGTTCAGTATAGCCATCTTCTGCTTGGACTGGTGTATCTGCCCTTCTGAGAACATGCTGTTTAACACTGAGAAATTCAAGGTAGGTCCAGGTTGGTCTTCTCACATTCTTTGCAAGTGTCCGGAAAGCAACACACTGAACCAAAGTGCCACTTTCTGTTTGAGAAGGATGAAGCACTGCTCTCCTGTAATAGAATTAATCAGCAAGTTCATAAACTTTTGGAGTTCAACATTCTTAACTATTTCTTAGTTTGTGTAATACGCAGCAAAAATGAAATCTGAATTAGACTGTTTTATACCTTGTTGGAGATTTAAATACTAAAAGAACGTAGAAGCTAGGACAAAGGACAGTGCGGTAAGATCATTCTTCTATTCATGTATTTTTAGTTTGATCCCATAGTTTGCAGTAGATAACATCTTTGTAATCATTCAAATTGGAGTCAATTTTTTAAATTTTCTTAAGTAGAATGATGGATAGTAGGAGTTACATCTGGATGCTCTCTGAGTGGGACTGGGGTTTATATTTTAAAAAATACTATTATAGATTTTGTTTTACTTCACAAACTGTGCTTTGAATTTGCCTTATGTGTGTACAGTAGACATTTTAAAATATAGTGCATGCTATAACAAAAACGTAAAGATGGAAAACCAAAGTCATTCCTTTTCAGTCACTGCTTAAGCCAATGTCATGCATGCTAGTTTCCCTTAGGTATAGAACACTGGAAATGTTTAACACAACAGCTGCTGCTTTCTGTAAGTGTCTTTGATGGTAGTCTATCAAAACTTTGATTGTTACAGAACACTGGAATAAGCTGCCAGAGAAGTTGTGGAGTTTCTTTCTCTGGAAACACTCAAGACCCATCTGGATACTTTCCTGTGTGACCTACTGTAGGGAACTGCTTTAGTGGGGAGATTGGACTCCAGAGGTCCTTTCCAACTCCTACAATTCTGTGATTCTGTGAAAACAGATTAGTACAGCATTTAGACTATTCAGTTTACTAGGTGAATTGGGAACACTGGAGACATATTAAAAATTATATGTTGTAACTTGATTTAAATTATTAGCTGTGGGGCATCTGACTAATGTGGCAAATGTGTAAACATAGTTGAGAGCCCAGAATATCCAGATGTACTTAAATTTTGGAATGCAATTTGGAGATGCAATGATGTAGAACTAAGAAAATGTTTTGTGTTTTTATTTGAGAATCTATTACAAAATACTGTCTTGCTCTTACATGAATTTGGTGTCTATTCCAAGTCTCATTTTCTGTTCTCACGGGGATGCACAAATCTGACTGGAAGAATAACATGATCATATAACTACATTCACTAAATAGGTAACATGGATTAAATACAAGGTTATAAAAACGTTTTTAAAATCAAGCCTCAATTTCAGTACATAATAGAAAAATACTGGTACTGGTGGAAATGGAACAATTAATTTAATCACTCTCTGTAGTTGTTTAACCACTTCAAAAATTTATTCATTAAAAGACATTTACTCAATATAATTCATTTATCCAGTACTATAATTCATTTGCTACTTTATTCATTTACTCAGCATAATTAAGTCTCCTGAAATGAATGTATTTGTAAAGATTCTCTATCCTTTTATCGGAGCATTGAGATGTCTCAGTTAAATCGAAAGAAAAATAAAAGACTCGTCATAAAGATTAGCTTCTTCACAAACAACTTCTTTTTTATAGCTCATTATCTGTCTGAATTGATACTGATGCTGACTAGAAAGTTCCTGCCCCTAGTTTAAGTAGAACTGGTTGATTAGTGGGTCACACAAGAACTACAGTGGCATTGTTTTTGTTCTGAAGATGTTTGTGGTTTTTGCTTCTTGGTTGCATTTTATTTTTGTTTCAGTTTGTTTTCCCCTCCTCCATGGAAGCAAAGAATCTCTCATTAATTTTTGGAACATTAATTCTAAAATAAAGCTGCATAGCCCATGGTTTCTGGAGACCTATGCCAGTGGAAGGTTTCAGGAAGATTGGGGTAAGCTGCCAGTGAGAGATGCAGAGGGAATATGCTATAATACCAAGGCGGTCAATGTACCTATGTCAACTTGGTCATCTAAATATAAATTCTGTTCCCTTCACAAAGATAGGACAAAGGACTGACATGGTCATTAATCTTGGAAGTAGCTATTTGAATGAATACGAAGAATTAAAGTTGCAAAAGTAATATTACACACACCTGTCTATCTTTTGCCTTATCTGAAAGGACAACACAGTAACTAAAGAAATTTCTGATTATTTTCCTACTCTTCACAAGGCAGCAAAGCAGGGTTTATCATTTGCAGTAGTAAGAGACTCCTTATGCATATACAGAGAATGTAGTATAGCTCAGTATTTGTAGGAGACAATGTTCTGGCTTGTATCATGGTCTTGGTTCGGCCTCTATATTCCTCTTTTTAATTTAAGCTCTGTAAGTCAAGCAAAATCTTAAAGTAAAATGGTAGTCTCCTCCATGATCACACAACTTTACTGTGGACTTCCACCTGTTTCCAGGTCACTGGAGTATTGCACAGTGTTTCCTGAAATTGGTGTCTGCTGTTCTTTCCAATGCCCTTGTCCATTTCAGTTTTCCTAGCTACTTACGTACTTGCCCTCTTGTTTGCAGTGCTTTGTTTTTCATGTACCGTGGTTCAAAGGGTAATTGAGTTACTAAGGAAAAAAAGTGGTGGAGACTGGGTAAATGGCTGGCATGGAATGAAGAGTCTTCAAACTCCAACCTCCTGCTAAGGTGGTATGGCATGTCCCCGTTGCTTCCAAAGAGTGTGATTAAATCACTTAGAGATCTTGCACACAAAATGCACACAAAATCTCCATTAAGAATGAAGTAGAAAATTGATAAGCACATGGTGCAAAACACAAAATTAATGTTGAGATAAAGTCATCAAAAATCATATTCACATCAAAATGTTTATTAATTTATATGCGAAATTGAGATTAATGACATTTTCACTTCATATAAAATCACAGAATCACAGAATCACAGAATTATCGAGGTTGGAAAAGACCTAGAAGATCATCCAGTCCAACCATTACCAATACTTCCCAGCTAAATCATACCCCTCAACGCAACATCCAAACGTTTCTTGAACACTCCCATGGTCGGTGACTCCACCACCTCCCTGGACAGTGCGTTCCAATGCCTGACTACCCTTTCCGAGTAGTAATACTTCCTAATGTCCAGCCTGAACCTCCCCTGGTGCAGCTTGAAACCATTCCCTCTATTCAGCCCAGCTCACCAGTCTATCCAGATCCCTCTGCAGGGCCTCGCTACCCTCAGGCAGATCGACACTCCCTGCCAATTTGGTGTCATCTGCGAACTTACTGAGGGTGCACTCAATGCCCTCATCCAAGTCATCAATAAAGATGTTGAAGAGGACAATACAAATGTATTTAAAGGGAAAATACATTTCAGATATCTGATAACTAATATCTTTATTTTATATCTCTGTGATCCTATGCCTTTAATTATTGATTTGGTCAGTAACAAAAATATAGATGAAAACACTGAATAGTTTATACAATCATGTAGGATTATTATAATTCTCACTTGAGGTAAGAGGTATTATACCAAACAAAGATAGAATGTGTAGTACTCAAAACTGGTGTTGACAGGTCACAAGGTTTGTTGTTTTTTTTTTTAATACTTATTGTGAATGCATTATTTTGGACTCTCCTTGAGATAAGAGGCAGAAAAACTAAGTAGTTTGTTTGACTATGGAGTGAATCACAGCAAGTTATGCATTGCAAGATTTTGGTTGCCAAAATATCAACAGAAGAGTAAAGGTGGTGTTAATATTGGTAGTACCTTTTATGACAGTGTTCTACCAACAAACAAAAATGCACTTAAAATGGTAGTGAAAAAAGAGGTGACACTGGAAAAAAAAAAAAAAAAAAGAAGAAGAAAAAAAGAAAAAAGAAATGATTGACTTTTGTAGTTTATCAGTTGGATGATACTTCTTGAACATGGTGGTGCAACACTGCCTTAAATTTAAGCTACGTTCTGATAAGTACCGTATGAAATTATGAAATGTCCTAAATAATTTTATGTATTTCTGTTTCTTAGTGCTGGATTGTGATGATTTTTTTTTCATGTTTTTAGAAAGTACTACAATTGAACTCGGTTGAAATTCAGTTTTTGCTTTGAATCTTTGAGTTCTGACTTTTATCACAATCATCACTGAGAAGGTTATTGCAGTCAGGAATCAATTGATTTTGATTGCTGTTTTCATGATGCCATGAGCCTGTGAGTGAAAATCTGCTCTTATTTCACAGACGTGGGATATCTCTTTTTATTTGAAAGCTCAAAAAAACATGTTATAAATCTGTCTATCCCATGGCAAAAATGGTTTGTCTTTGCTCATTTTCCCTTTCCCAGGATACTGCTGCAAATAAGTTTGAAATACTGAAACAAAATTACTTTGGTTGTTTTAGTTTTAGATAGTCACTTTCTTGTCCAGTGCTTTGCATTTATTTAATAACTTACAATAAGAAATAATGTATTGTTTTGAGATTAGACTGATTTCTTAGCTATGTAACTGAGAAGTTGTTGAAAGAACATTTTCTGAGTCTATGCTCTCAGTTCTGAAAATATAAAACGGTCTCAGATATATATAGAACTATAATGTCCTTAGTTTTATTTTGCATTTCACTCATTCTTTTGATATGAAAAGCTGCTACAATTCATTATCTTGGCAGAAGGAGTATTGTAGAGATGAAACAAGTTGTGATTTGAGGTAGGCTAAATCAGAATGGAAATATCTTACTAAAGGAAAGCCTTCAAGATGCAAATAAAGAGTAATTCTGCTATTAAAAAGTTATTGCCAAAAACAATAACTTTTATGGAGCCATCATGCCTTTGATTTAGCAAAGCAAAGAACTGAGGTTTTGAGTCCGAGACATTAACACAATATTTAACAAAGATAAATAATTCTTTGGATGAGAAGAAGCATATCTTACTACTTCACAGATCAACAACTTAAACTTTTTCCATATACTTTAGTTTATGAATTTTAAAGATGATAATACTTAGAGGCCAGAGTTTTCACAGCTATAGATATGTTTTCTGAATTCTATAGACCTGGAAAATTTCAAACAAAAGGACAATTAATTCTTTTTTTTTTTTTGGTATATATATATATAATGTTCTGTTGCTGTATTTTATATATTTTTATATAAATAAATAAATAAATATATATATATATATAAAATAATATATATATACCATTCTCAAATCAGTTCTGTTGCTGTATTTTATATATATATATTATATATTTTATATATATTATTTTATATAATAATAATAATAATAATATATTATAATAATAATATAATAATGCAGCAACAGAACTGTTTTGAGAATGGTATATATATATATATATATATATATATAATACAGCAACAGAACTGTTTTGAGAATGGTGTGTGAATAGTGCCAGTTCTTTGCCCCTAGGTTCTTTGCATAAAATGCAAACACAATCTTTCAAATGTTTGTGATACATACAGCTAACAGAATTAGCATTGCAATGATAGATAATTTTTTCTTGAATACAGGAAAAGGTCAAAATAATTCTTTTTATTGTACTTCTTGGTCTTTAATGAATAGATATTTTGCTCCTTTGAGGATCTAGTCCTATGCTTTGACAAGAATTGAAACATGATGCGCCATTTATTGTCTGAGATAAATGCAAAATACTTAACATTTAATTTGTATTAGTTGATACTATGCTAACAGTAAGAATAAAGTCACATTCTTCCTTGAGAGAATTGAGAATGCTCTGTGCACTCTGATGAATTTGAGCTGTGTCTTTATAAGTAGAAAAGGCTTATGACTGTGACAGCCGGTATACCATTTTTTGGCAACTCTGATACACTGTTGGCTTTTCATTGCTGCCTGTAACGTTACAAAGAAAGTAAGTTTGGAAGTTATGTATGTGATGACTTTCTCCATGCTAATAAATCTGCCCCACTGCATCGTTTTTTAACTTTATGTCTCTTTGGTAGTGGACTTATTCTTGAATGAGGTTTAATGCTTTTTGGGACCTCTTTCTTTTGCATGCAGGACCAGTATAATCTGAAGTTACTGAGCTTTCTGTTATCAAGACACATTTGTTTGGGATGGTAGTTACTCAGCAGACTGGACAGATTGTCAGAAGACCTGCAAGAAAAAAGACAATGTGATGTGAATACTGCTTCATTTTCTTCTTTCATTCTTTCATTCATTTTCTTATTTTAGTGTTGAAACCTACAATTTTCTTCTTTCATTTTCATTCCCAAGAACAATAAACAATTTTGCTGAAATTATTCAGTGAGGAAAAATCTGCTCTTATTTTCACCTAGGAAGATGGTAGCTCAAATGTTTGTTGTGACAAAGATGCTAATGACAGAAAACAGTGTCTTGCAAAGAGGTAATAAAGAGGTCATTCCAATGAAAAATATAATGGGAACTGTATGGAGGAATAAATTATAGTGTTGGCATATAGAAATTGTTGTCTAAAGTTTTAGGGAGCCCTTAAACATCTGTAAATTTTAACTAGAATAATGGCAATAATCTATGTAGTACTCCGCAATTAGCTATAAATTTGTAATGAAATAAGTTTTCATACCTTTTACCTCTATAGAAAATTGTTGCATCCACTGGATAGCATTTCTTAAGAACAGTCTTTGTAATAAATGGAAGCTGCTAGGCATGAAACAAGCAACACACTTTCCCTGAGTTGTTTTGTTTCAATGAGAACTGAAGAGCTTATTTGTCACTCATTTTCTTATGCAAGCAGAGACTCATGTTTTCTTTTCTGTGTAGCATTAAGACTTTGTTCTAAAGGAATTTGTTAGTTATTTGGTAAATGGCAAATGAGCCATGAACACTTTCAGAAAAGATTTCCCCTCTAGAGGAGCTCAGGTGTCACACATACACAGTAATGACAGTGTTATAGCATAAATACCCATGCTGACTCTGACAGAACCCTTTTCAAGAACAGACGCTTGGCTGCAAGTGTTATGAATGTTATGCAAAGAGATTGCTCACATGAAAGTGTTCATGTTTTCTGTATACCAGCATGGAGTGGATGGGTGAAAAAAATGGTGTCAAATGGTTGGGTTAAAAAAAAAAAAAAAAAAAAAAAAGGTATGTCAAAATAGAAATGTTCTTCTAGAAGTCAAACTGGATTTTAAACCTTCTTTGTGCACAGTCCTGGTGATTTGTCTACCTGGATCTGTGATACTGACTCGTGCAGCTTCTAGGCTTTTGTGTTAAAGCAGATTATGTACAATATGAGAAACTCAGGCTTTTTTATTTTTATTTTTATTTTATTTTTTATTATTATTATTTTTTTGTTCTTATGGATGAGAATGAAAACTAGTTGCAAACTAGTGGGAAGAACCTTACCTCTGCTAGTATTCTCTGTGAGACTGACTTGTTTTCCTTTCTGATACTTCATGCATTGTCACTGATTGCTAGTTGCACTGCCTTGATGACTTTCTTTCCTCTGGTGCTGGGAAGCCACATCTGGCTGCTTAGCCCAAAGCGTGCTGTGTCTGTGCCCAAGAACAGTGTCACTGTGGTGGATTGATCAGAAGTGGCTGGGAACTTCATGGCTCAGAGAGAACTGTTTTTCAGAAACTTCAGCTTTCCACTGATGGTCCCTCATAGGAATTTGAATAAATTCAGGTACTGATGGGAAGAAGCTTGCCCAGTTTCCCAGACAAGGAGGAGGTTGGGAAGGACAAAATGCTTCTCTAAGGAGCCTGTTATGATCCGTCTCAAATGGGAGGAAGGAATGGAATAAGTCAGCTTGCCAAACCAGTTCTTGTTAGGACTGCTACTCAGTAACTATCCAATCTTGAGAACCTCTTCAAAAATCTTTACCCTCTACAGCTATGAAAAGACTGTGTAATCTGTCACTAAGTTGAGAATACATTGGTGTAGAATAAATTGTTTGGATCCTGCTATGTTTTGAATGAAAACATGTTTCTATCTGAAAGACTCCTTGGAGCAGATAGCACTTTGCTAGTTTAGACCTTGACTCCAAATGAAATGAGTATGTCCTAATGAAATCAATTGCTCTTTGTTATGCTGTTGAAATTTATGGTGATATAGGCTGGTTTCTTTAGCAATAGGGATCAATACATTAGTTTAAGGACCAATATATTAGTTTAGAAAAAGGAATCAATGAGTGCTAGTTCTAAAACTTTCCATTTCAGTTTTGCTTGGTGTGTGAACAGCCTTGTTCTTCTCAAAGATTTTGATTCATAAGAAACACTGGGGTCACAGTAGACTACTTTTATATTTGCATCTATCAGGTGCAAGGACTTTTTCCTCAAATTTTGTATATATTGTTTTGGAAATTGCTCATTATGGTCTAACAAGCAATGGAAGTTTGCCAAGTTGGGGAAAAACAGCTAGAGGTCAGCCAAAAGTGATTCAGTGATGAAGCTGATGATGCAAAAACAATGAGAAAGTAAGTGGTCGTATGGCCATCTTAGATGCAAATACACATGCCCAGAGGGACATTAGTGTATATTAATGAGTTTTTGAAAAAGAATGAATATCTGTACCAATGTACGGCATACGTATGTCTTCACTGTTCAAATGTAGAACTTGAATTCTGAGAGAGTGCACTTGAGTTGTCAAGTCACCCTGTACGTATTGTGAGGAATAAAGGAATGCTGCTTTCTAACACCATATTGGAGTTAGAGAGTTTTCTTCCTGGGTTTCAGATGACAATGGCATGTTGTATTTCATGGATTGTAGTGAAAAAGGATGAAGAGACCCTTTCAGTGATCCCTTATTAATACGTATTTATTTCCTTTTGAAAACAGAATTTTGGGACTTGCTTCTTTTTCTTGATGCCTGGGAATGGTGGGGGGAAGATTTTGGGTATGAACTGCTTAAGTGTAGATGAGTGCATTCATCCAGCTGGCCAGATACTCATTTCTCTGAGGTGGACTTTGCAAATTCTTTAAAATGAAAAAGAGCTTCAGGCTGAAGAATCCTGTTTATTAATCAAACTGAGTATGCAATGTTCATCCATGGATATTTCTGTGTAGGTGAAATGAGATGACCTTTGCTGACTGACAAAAATGTGAAGTAAAACGTAACTAAGGAAGAAGAAAAATGTATCTGGAAGCAACAAGAAAATGTGTAAATTGAAGCTTGAGCACAATGATCCCCTAAACAGAAAATAACTAAGCTATATGATGACACTGTGTTACAATTTAGGATTATCAAAAAGATATTTCTGTATTTCTCCATGCTTATAGTTGAGTATACTGATGGTAGACACAGCAACTCAAGTCTGCTGTATAAAAACAGTACTGGAAGTAAAAAGAGCCGTGGTGCTGGTTTTAAATAAAAGCTGGAAGATTTCTTGGTTTTCAAAGTGTCTGTTTAAATGGGCATAATCTGTAGTTTTGATTTGTTTTAACGTTCATATGCTTCAACTTACATTAGGTTTTGTCTGAAGAATTTCCCTCTCAAAAATTTCAACAGTGTAAGTATTAAGTGTATTTTGCAAAACTGTTTCTTGTGGAAGTGCAAAGAAGATTTGAAAGATTCGATACAGAATAGTTTGCTGATTTGAAATGATTTTCCTTTAGAAATATTTTTAAATTTTATTTTAAAAGTAATGTCTCAGAGGGCTTATAAAGAAACAATCTTTGCCATTTGCTGAACCATACCAGATAGCAGGTAATTCAGATGAGATGTGAAGGTGTTTTCATGAAAGGGATTTTGACACTGCTAAAGAATAGAAAATTGTATTCTTTCAATAATTAGATTATCTTTAGAAGGAACAGTGTCGTGGTATCATACTTTCCTCTACTACCTTGGTGGTCATAAGTTGAACTTTGGTACTGATATAACATACACTAAGAAAAAAAAGAGAAGGAAAACTTAAGCAGTACAATTCATGTTCAAGCTATCACCCCTGAACTTCTACCTGATCACCAAACCTAAATTTTGGCTAGGATTTAGTTGTCTTTAGAAAAATCAAAGTTAGATTTCAGTGAGTCAGGCTACAGGTATCAGACACCTGGGCCTAAATAAATAAATAAATAAAGATCAAGAAATAGTTAAGGCATTGCAATAATATTACCTCACAGTAATAAAAGCTACTACCGGGGGAGGAGGGAGGGGGGAGGGAGGGGGGGGGGGGGGAGGAGGAAGTATAGCTAGGTTATTTTTGTCTTTGCTTTGCCATTTTGAGCAGGGGTGGTAGGTATTCAGAGGCAGGCTAAGCAGTGACCTTCCATACTTGAAAGATTAAAAGCAGACATTGAACAGAAGAGTTCCTTTTCTGCAGAAGTCTTGTCCTGGGAGGCTTAAAAAGCATCCGCCTTCATTTTGGATGTTTCAGATCCTTTCAGGAAGTCCACTGGTACATGTGCTGAGCTGCAGACTTATGAGTTTGAGGGAGCAGGGTACTGCTAGAGTGGATTCGAGTGCCACTTATCCACAGGTTCTAGTTGCTTTAATTGCATGTTGAATGGCATTGAACATCTTATAAAAGGCTTGCTGCTTGAACAAGCCCCTTGGGAAGTGCTTCTTTGTTAACAAATATTTTCTGTTTTGATGCTATAGCCAGTCAAAGATCTGCACAATACCTATTTGCTTTACAATAGGTATTTACCCCAGGGAAGCTGGTGGGCCTTTAACCTCCCGTTTAGCTCTGCCTAGCATACCTTAAGCACTCTGTAATTTTCTCTTTCCACTGCTGTTACCAATAACGTGGAAGCCCAGCCGTTTCTCATGTTGCAAGTTAATCGGTGGAAGAGACAGTACTTTGTTTCTCTTCAACACCTAACACTTTAACCTCCTTTTTCTGACATCATAGGCCCTGATAGACAAAACGCAGCTTTCTCCTTCTTCTCACTTTTTGTATCACAGTGGACATAGCACCCATCTTCTCCTGCTTAATTATTTGTAACTCAGGCTGGACTCAACCTGTCAGGTCATTGAAGCATCAGTAGAAATTTTGTATACACAGGATTTTCTATATCAGTTCCTCACATACACAAATTTTTTGTTTAAACTGTCATGACTTATTTCCCCCATATCTGTGTAATGTAAGGAAATACTCTTCAACTGATGTCAGAATTAAGCTTTTTGTTTATGTGCCTGGTCATCTCACTCCGTTTCTTTCTGAGATGATCTGTGATGTTTGCTAAACATGGTTCAGAAAACAACAAATTTGAAACTCCTCGGGTTTGTAGAAATTTAACAAACAGAATACAGAATTTTTGTCTGTGTTTCAGGTTTCTACTATATTTACTCTGCCTGTGGCTTTAGAGTCTAAACCCTTTCAAAGAAGGCTCGTTAGTTGAATCCTGAGTCTTCTTTTCCTCTGGAGCTCTTACTAGGTCCTATGTTGTGTATATTTACTATGATGACCAACCAGAAAGCCACTCTTCTGCCATTCAGCAGATATTCTGTAGGAGTTATTTTGGTTAGCGGCATGCTGATGAATATATTACCTCAAGTATTTACTATTCTGTTTCTTTGAGTTGGATTGTTTGCCCAACAGGTGTGTTTCTCTTCTTGGAATGGATGGTGTTTTTTCCATCAATTATAGTACTGTACATTTCATATTTAAACACATCTTAGAGCTTTGCACTGACTTTCTATTAATTTTCAAACAACTGAAACTCAGTCCTCACCATGATCACAAAAAGTTAGAAGCATGGATGCAAGTGGACTTAATTAAAATTTTACTGCAGTGTTTGTATCTGACTTTCACAATTAACAGTGTTTACACACAGAACAAATGGAATGTCTGTCTAAACTGAAGCAAGTATATGACAAATTGGAATTCTAGCAGTATGAAAGTTGTTACAATGTGCCAAATTGAGTGAAATCAATAACTGTTTAAGGTTTTATTGTCTGGAAAGATAACACCAAGTCCAGTATTCCATAGAGAGTAAAAACCATCCATGTATGTGCTTTTCCCAAAGTCTTCCAAACTGGACCAGACCTACCGGTAGGAAAATTTTCCAGGTTTTAAAAATGACCTGTATTTTTCAATCTACCAACTTCAGTAGAAGCACCCTCTTCAACAAATTTAAGCTGCAAGGTGCATCCTCACAACTATTGGAGCGCTAGTGAAAAGATTAGGTAGAAATAACAAAGGCAGTGTAGAACAGCACTCCTATTGTGTAAACAATGCACACTCCTCAGTATTGTGCAAAATGTCTCTGATTTACATATTTGTCGTTAAATAAAAAATCCTTGTAAGCTGAGTTACAGCATGTTAGCTAGTGCACCACAGGGTCTTGCTGTGTTCTCTTTAACTTGTACATTTAGCGGATGGGTAGGAGGAGTGCCGAGTGTATACAGTAAATGAAGAATTTCTTGTTTTAAAAAATAAAACATGCAAAGCTCCTCTCCACCCCAAAACCAAGCAATCAAACCAAAAACAGAGCCCAGATTTCATGGGTTTCAGCAGTAACTGTGTTCTGTTCACAACTACTTAAAGAGATCAGCCCTTTCATATAAAACAGAGTAGCTAAAACTTGGGTGAACTTTTTGGGTTCATCTTTCAGCATTTTGTGATTATTAGTTTTGTAGCACTTTTGGCACAAAGTAATCCATTCAGAGAAACAATGAGCTCTATAAAAATCTTTTTCATATCATACTGGGTTTTAGCCCATTTCTCCAATTCTTGTATTTTACCTTTTTAGAAGCATAAGTAGTTTACTCAGAGCTACTTATTTTGCTCTTTCCCAAAGGTTATCTTGAGGACTATGAGGATCTGTTTCAAGCAGGTAATGATTTAATCTAGAAAAACATTTATAAGCCTGATTCATCTTTCAGGCTTTCAGAGTATTGCTGAGATGATGCATTTGTCTCATCAAAGCCACTGAAGGACATTTCCTCTCCAATGACTAAATGGCTTTTACATAAATTTATGTGAATGATCTCTAGATAATCACACCATAAAAATGCTATAATCTGTGTTCTCTTTTGGAGGTTTTGGGGTTTCCTGTGGTAACACCAAATTCAAGATGTCTAACATAAAGAAGAAATCAAGATGTTCAAATACATTTGTTAGATCTTTGAGAGTGATTGGTAAATGTGTGCAAGGATACTGTCTTGTCTTGATTTAAAACAGAGAAATCACAGTGAACCTGAAAACAGTCACATATGGTTTTTCCTTCCCCTCTGGTGTCAAATTCATATGGAGTGACAAAACTGAGGCAAAGTTGTACATTATAAAATTCCTTTAAAATCTATTTTTCCTGATTTTTAGAGCATAACCTCTAACAAATAAGTTCTTTGAGGATTAAGAATTCCTACCAAACTTTCTTTATCTGAATATCATAAACTTCACTTCCTTTAATGCCAGTTAATTCGTTTCTTGCAAAGAACAGAACTGCCTAATCTGATCTATCATAATAGTTAAATCTTAACACATTTAGCATGGCAAATTATTAGTTTATCCAAATCTTCTTAGTGACATTAACTTTAATCTCTGAGCTGAAAATCTCCCTAGTGTATAGTTTCGTGTTTTTAGTTTTAGTGCAGTAATAATACCAATAAAAATAGTTCAAGTCATAGCCAAATGTGTATTTTATAGACACATTCAAGAATGCAGAATGTGTTTATGCATTTGTCCTTGTTTGAGATTAAAGTCATGATCAGTAAAAGTGTCCATATCCAATAAGAAATTGTATCTTGGCAGATGATCAATTTTATGCACACATGAATGCCTATAAATTCATACCTAGGAAGCTCTCACATACAAAGGAATGTTTGTAGCTGCATTTCTAGAATTGTTCTTTGACTTTATTTCTATAGCATCTTGTTAATAAATATGTGCTAATACTGTTATGCTCAAATAACCAAACAGCTGGAAATCTCACCAGTTCATATTACTTTTTAATGCTTCTTTGAAACCCATTTCATTCTATATCTTTTCTAACAATACTTTATATGATGTTATTTTGTACAGTTGAGGGTTTCCTGTGATAATGTACAACTGCAGTCTTCTCAGATGTTAAAGCTGTAGTCGAACAAGATTTGGAGATGATAGAATTTTTTGTTGTTGTTGTTTGGTTTGTTTTTCTTCTTTGTAAAGATATAGGAATCTGCGAACATTTCATAAATTAGGGGGAAAATGATATAGGTTGATGTTTTGGCAGCTCAAGACCCTACTGACCTGGAATTGTATATACTCTTATTACTCTGGGACTGCAGATGGATGTACTTCTTTTGCCTGCATCATGTATGATGTTCTGCATACTCTACATTCATCCTTCTGCAAAATATAAAAGTGTCTGTATTTACTTCAACCAGTCGACAGCATAAAATAGAAATTAATCAGTAAAGAAATAAAAGAAAAAAAAACCATGGAAGGAATATTAATTATTTATTTTATAATTATAAAAAGCAATATACATTGGCAGAATTGCTTGGAAATTGAGTGCACTCATTCATTTCTAAATGCAGTAAAACTCAGAACTCTGGCTATTCTGATACTTACTTAAAGAAGAGTTTGTTCTGAGACTGAATCTTGTGTGAGACTTCAGTTACTCCTTCAAATTCTTAGTTGATGAATTTGAAGAAGCAAATCTTAGGCTTTGATAGCAGAATATAAAATTTGGCTCAGCTTTTTCAGTTGAAGTTTTCAGGTTATGATCTGCTTCATATCTTCAATTTTTGCAATTTAAACTGGTTTTCAGTTTAAACAGGTAGGGTTTGTGAGGCTGAACAAAGGTTTGAAAAAACAGAAGTGTTGAAATTAGAATTGCTGATAAATTTGCCATCAAAATAAGTATGAGAGCACATTCACTAAATATACTGGAGATTTAGTTTTATTGAATTCAGTTGTTAACACTTTATTCTAATTATTTCCTTACTTAAAAATAAATATTTACTTCCCTGATTTTTAAAAATTACTGTTATTTTTCATAATCTATTGGAACCAGAGTTTTTTAAACCAGCAAAATCACTTTGCTATCTTGCTGTATTATCAGCGTGGTAAAATCTTTAAACCAGTAACATTTCTGTAACATTCTTTAAATAGACTTTCACATTTTTCCCTTCAAGTTCCTATTTATTGTTAATGAAGTCTGCCAATTCAGTCACTGGAATTGTGGTGTCAAACTGGCACATAACTCAAGACCTTGTCTATCGAGTTTCCTCCTTCAAAAGGGTTTCAAACAGGTGCCTACAGATGATTGTACTGAGAGCCATTGCTGTTACAGAATTAGGTGTTCAACCACAGGATAGAAATATTTACCTTTCTTAATTTTTACTACCTGTTAAAATGAGATTAGCATTATCTCTACAGGACTTGTAGACTTGCAGGTTAGGAAACCTGCTAAACTCAAACAGTGAATTATCAGAACCTGAAATTGGAGTTGAACTTTGTTCCTCTTTTGCAGGTTCTGTGTTGTAGTATGGGTGAAACAATACACTTTCCTTCTGTTTTAATAGGCATAATAATAGACTTTTTATGTGATACTTTGAAAAGAGAAAAGAAGCACACTGAGAAAAGTGTCCTTGGATCCCTAGATAAGATATATGTCTAAAATTCAAAATGGTTAAAATTATGCTTTTTTTTTTTTTTTAATAACGTCACTACATCTTGCAGTCTGGTTCCCTTTTCACTGCTAGTGTCTCAACTGACTGGTAGTGAATTGTGTTGATACTGTTGATAACATAGGGAGTATGCCATTAGTGTTTTTACTGTTTGCAATTTGTTCGTGACAGCGCTGTTTATCATTAAGTACCTGGTAATGAACCATTGCAAGCACACTCCAGTGAAAGAAGTAAATGTTAATATTTCTGAGAGGAAAACAAAATGCATTTTTAGCTTCTGTGAAATCTCTGTTGTCTATAAGCGATCCTCTTTCAATCATTCTGAATGTACCATTAAGCTGCATTCAGGGACAGAACTGAAAGAAGTGATATTGTAAGCATTAATGAAAGTGGCTCTAATATTTCAGCATCTGCCACACTATCAGAGTAGCTGTGTCTCTCCACAGATGGGTCACTTACCTTGTCATAGACTTTTGAATTTTAAAGAACAAAATTATTCTCCCAAGTGTCAAAGATGTCAAATCCAGGTAACATAATGATGTGGAAAATGCAGAGTGGCTCAGTGATCATCTGCCTTAATTTCATTAAGATCTGGTTCCTGAAAATGAAATAGTTTCCTTGAAGTAATGCATTAATCAGTCTTCAACTTATAGTTCAATTGCATTAATTTTTCAGCAGTGAGTTCATACTGTGTGGCAGTACATGTTACATGCACATCTGGTTTAAAAAAAAAGGCTTCAAAAATTCTTCCAAGACAATCAAAAATACGTATGCAGCAGTGTTGTTTTAACTTTCAGGAGTATCCAGATACTTTTGTATCCTGCTCCCAGATACAGCATTTGTTAATACTTGGTTTTCAAGTATTGCAGGTCCAGAGAAGGGCAATGAGGCTTGTGAAGGGCTTGGAAAATCAGCCCTATGAGGAGAGGCGGAGGGAGCTGAGGCTACTTAGTCTGGGGAAGAGGCAGCTGAGGGGAGACCTTATTACTCTCTTCCAGTACCTGAAAGGTGCTTACAGTGAGAGCGGGGCTGGTCTCTTCTCACTGGTGACAGGGACGAGGGGAAATGGCCTCAAGTTGCACCAAGGTAGGTTTAGGTTGGACATTAGGAAACACTTCTTTACAGAAAGGGTGGTTAAACATTGGAATAGGCTCCCCAGGGAGGTGGTTGAGTCACTGTCCTGGATGTGTTTAAGAGTTGTTTGGATGTGGTGCTTGGAGACATGATTTAGCAGAGGGTTGTTAGAGTTAGGGTACAATGGTTAGGCTGCGGTTGGACTTGATGATCTTTGAGGTCCCTTCCAACCTGAGTGATTCTACGATTCAAGCACTATATATGACTTGTTCAGTGGGAAATACTCAGCAGGTCTGTTTTTGTGTTGTACAAAGATATTTGCCAAAATCTCTTAAAGTGATTTCCAATCATTTTGTGCCAAAGAAAGCCTTAGTTTCATTAGAGCTACAACACATGCAACAAATTAAATGATGCGGTCCTTGTCTTCGTGCTAATTGCTAAAAGAGGAGTTATGTGGAGTTATGTTGGAGTATGATAACCAGATACGTAACATAGTGTACCTGAAGAAGAGCCATACAGCTTTTCTATAAAGACAAATTGAGATGCGGTGAATAGTAAGAAATTATTCATAGAATAAAGTAACTCCAGACCCCATATTTTAAATGTAACGATGAGAAATTTTCCATGATAATATCTATAATGGGTTCAGTTCTACCAGAGGAAGGGGTCATAAAATCCGTTTGGAACACTAGTATGGGTGAAACCCTGAGAAAATCTATATTGATTCTGGGAGAGGGTCTAAAGGGCAAACAACCAATCCTGTTCTGTATCAAGTAAGTTATGATCTTTAGCCACTGTGGAAAATTGAGTCCTAATATACTTCTACCCATTCCTGTCAATTTCTTCTAAGCACTTTCAGGTATCACCATTCTCCCCTATGTCACTGAATTGAATTTGACCTTGGCATATAAATTGTGTATAATTCACTGAGGCAACACAAGTCTGGTAATTTTCAACTCTGTATTGGTGGAATAAAAATTTATATTAAACTTTCTGGCTTTCAGGGAAAAGAAAAGTTACTGTGTCCAAATAGTCCAAAACTACTGTCATGATGTTGAAACCATGCAAGTGGAATGACTGAGACAGAAATAAATCAGATGAGCCTATGATAAAAAAAATAAATGGTGCTATAATAAAAACATGAATTCTATATTTTTGAGAAATCACTGTCATGCCTCATGCATTCAGATGAATTTCAGTATTACAATTTTTCTTATTCTAGTTTTCCTATCTGTAACAGTACTTAGAAATAACTTCTAGTTCCTTGATTTCATTTAGAAGTTTGTAGCAAGTGATAATCGTTCAATATATTTTCAAGTTCTACCTATAGAATTGTAAAGAAAACTATTTGCTTCTGAATTTCTGAGTGCTTGAATAATGTTTTATAGAAATCTGTTTGTCTTGTCTCTTCCTCAAGGTTTTTAAGACTTTCTTGGTGAATGATTATACTCTCAAAGTTCCCCATGCAGCTTCAGAATACCCCTCAGAAAATTAGAGGCTGCCTAACTGCTCTAATAGCTGTATTGTGTGACCAATGAACTAGATCAACACTGACAGCCTTATCTACCTAGCTATCTGTCAGGTCATGCTTGTGTGGCTCATCTGATTTTAGAAGAATTTCACCTGTAGGAGCAGTAAGTAGACTGACCAGATCAGGATTGGAATGATAACAATGCATGCAAGAATGGAGGGGTCCTGGTTGATGAAAAACTTGATGTGTGCTTGCAGCCCAGAAGGCCAGTGATGTCCTGAGTTCCATCAGAAAAAAAGTGGCCAGCAGGGAGGTAGAGGTGATCGTCCCCATCTACTCCGCCCTTGTGAAGTCCCACTTGGAGTACTGCACCCAGGCTTGGGGCCCTCAACACAGGAAAGATGCGGAGCATTTGGAGAAAGTCCAGAGGAGGATCTCAAAGATGATCAGAGAGCTGGAGAACCTCTTCTGTGAAGACAGACTGAAGGAGATTGGCTTGTTCAGCCTAGAAAAGAGAAGGCTGAGAGGAGACATCATTGTGGCCTTCCAATATTTAAAAAGAGTTTATAAACATGAGGGAAATCAACTTTTTACAAGGGTAGATAGTGATAGGACTAGTGAGAATGGTTTTAAACTAAAGGAAGGGAGATTTAGATTAGACGTTAGGGGGAAGATTTTTACTGAGTGTTGAGGTGCTGTAACAGGGTTGCCCAGAGAAGATGTGGATGATCTGTCTCTGGAAGTGTTTAAGGCCAGGTTGGATGTGGCCCTGGGAAACCTGATCTAGTACTTGATCTAGCAGCTTGCAACCCTGCCTGTTGTTAGGGGGGGTTGGAACTTGATGATCCTTGAGATCCCTTCCAGACCAAGCCATTCTACGATTCATTCTATGCAAGCACCTAGGGATCTTAGATTTTGGAGCTGTTTGACTCAGCTCTTGTTAGCACTTTGATGCATCTAGCTTGAAGGACCTGATCCAAAGCCTGTTGAAAAGGGAGACTTTGCATTAACTTCAGGGGATTTGGGGTTAGGATCAAAAGTACCCTTTTCGGCATATAACATACAATAGTATTAAGCTGGTGAGTAGGCTTGCTGATGGAGATGAATATTTGTGTCTTTCTTATATAGAGCTCAAGTTTTTCTGTTCTCTTCCGTGATTGCGTTTTGAGAATGGGCTGTGATACATGCTTTCTGATTAGTGTTACTGTGGCAGTTCAAGAAGTTATTGCTTCTTTGCTTCTGCTGGAATTTGCCACTGATACAGATGCTTAACAAGATGGACCTATGATCTATCTCAGTATGGCAAATTTATTTGTCTTGGTACCTGTGCTCATTATTTTCTTAGCCCAAATCCATGCATTCCTTGCCATACCTCACCTCTCACAGTGCAGGGCAAAGAAGATAAGTCTTCAGTACAGAAGTTCTTGCTACTTTCAATTATAAAACAATGTTGTTTTTTTTGTTGGTTTTTTTTGTTTGTTTGCTTTTGTTGTTGTTGTTTTTTTTTCTGCATAAAATATGAAGCTTTGATTAATAGAACAAACCCTCAGAATAGAATAAGTTTTTTTGCTCAATTCCCAACCATGGTGAAATGCAGTGTCCGGAGAAAATGACATGCAAATGTTCTCTAACTTGATATTTTACTGATAAGAGGTCAGATACAATCAAGTTGGTGCAGAGGTTCTTATCTCTGCTCCTGTGTGTCAGGCCATTAGGTACGAAAATAAGAAACAAATGTGTTTGGTTGACATGAATATTCCATCACTGAAAGTGGAGGTAAAATCTGCTGCATGACAGTTCATTTGTACTGCTGTTTCACTTAAAAGCACAGAAAGGGTTGGTAAAAGAATTAGACAATCTGTTTTTCCAGAGTGAGCACAAAAATTCAGTCCTTAATTGTGATTTTGTTTCCTAAGAAAAAAAAAACATGCATTTGGAATTAGTATTACCAACATTAAGAAATGCTTTTGTGTGTGTGTGTGTGTGTATTTGTTTGTTTGTTTTTATGACAAGGTTGTCATTACTGGAATTACAGGATCAATAGATGGTATGGATGTGTCAATTACAATGAAAACAGAAACTTAAGCGTGCAACAGAAATGGAATATGTTTGTTCTCATTTAGTCTGCTTCAGGTATGTGATTAAACTTTGAAGAAAGAGAAGAAATTGCCAAATATCTAGACCATATTACATTCCTTCATAACGAGACAGTCAGGATTATCAAATAGCTTTGAACGGGATCGTGCTTAATGGAACGTGGTTAAATTAGATAAATAAAGATCCAACGAACTATCATTTGATATGTTACTATAAACGTATACATTTTTCATGCTATTTGCCTGCAAAAACCAGACTTCAAATTCTTTTATCTAAGTACGTAAGGCATTGATTTTAAAGCGGCGCTTTCTGATTTAAGTTCTGTTGAATTTAAATAAGTAGAAATTGTTTGCCAATAGTGCTGGGGTCCAAGCATTTAATTCACATCAAAACCTAGGTGATGCCTTGCTCTTAATTTAATCTTTCTGCTTGAATTATCTTTTTTCTTTAAATTAGAGCATGTTATTTTCCTTCATCCAGTGGAATTTAATGAGCTAGAAAAAATATACCTTTAGATTACATCAAAAATTACTGCTCTTGGAACACAATTCAAGGAACTTACTACCTTTACTACCTAAGTTTGAAAGTTTGTATTACCTATTTTGAATTGTTTCTTTTTAATATGCACATTTTTATTCTATGTTGCAATTAAATAATGAAGGCAGCCAAATCTAATGACTGTCATGATGTGAGCTTCAGTTGTAACATTACTGTTGCTTTCTGAAGCAAGAAGGGTCACAAAAATGTTAAGGAAAGCTGAAAAAAATAGCAGAGTGGTAACAGTAAGAAAGAAAAGCTGAATTAATAGACATCAATGAAGAAGAATTTATTAGTGTAGATTACAATATTCTTCTGTTTTCCTTAAAATAATAAAATAATTATATTGACTTTTGCATCTTGATGATTTTAGATAAAATCTAGAACTTTACAGTGTTCAAGCTGTATCTTAAGCTAAACAGCTCCCAGACCCAAAATATCTAGTTGTGCTGGTTAACCATTAGTTTGAACCTTGCCATTGTTTTAACCTAAGGTAATACTCTTTGAAACAGTGCTCAGGAACAGCACTTAATTAAAGACTGCATATTTTAAGGACCAATGCTGTTAAAAGTTTGAGCACTGCTATTGTGGTTTTGAGGTTGAGGAGAAAAAAAAAGTTTAGCAAAGAAGGTGGCAAATGTAAGTTTGAATACTAGAGAGCTTTACTGATATACTACAACTCCATGGCAAGCTAGTCCTTAAGAAGCAGAAGTCATTATTTGCTTTTAATGCCTGCCCATACATTTTAATGCCATTTTGAACCAATGCAAATTTTCTGGTTTTGTTTTCTTTCTCTTGGAATTCCTTCATGTATTCACATTTGGCTAAACCAGTTTAGCCACCTATATTGGGAAGCTATGGCTGCAGCAATTTCTTTTCACAGAGGAGCTTTGTTGTCCCAAGAAGTACACTGGAACACCATATTTCTGTTGTGGCGAACAGTAATCATTTACTACCCCATTTCTTGGATTTTATTCACCGTGGTGATATGTATAAATCTGTTTGTTTCCCTTTCAGCACTCTGTGAGCATTTGTGCTTTGGAAATTACACTGAGAGAAGCACCTGTACTGTGCTGCTGGTTTTGTTTGAGGACAGACCTGAGTCACTACCCATCTGAATTTACACGTTGTTACAAATTTTTGAACACAAGTACGTATTTCGACAAGGGTTAGACCATATATTAGAACACTGCTGGAGAGTGATTCAACATCTGTGTTTCTCTTAAAAGTTCTTCGTGAATCTGCAAATGCATGTCCAAAAATGCCTTATGACTTTACAGACTGCTGAACAGAAAAGTAGGCAAGTGGTTCATTCTGCAAGAGCTGCTGTTGTGCATTAGGTACTAGGCAATATATACTGATGTAATAGCACAGGAGATTCAAGAAGTTAGCAGAGATGCCATGTGAGAGAAGGGCATCCAGAAGCCTGTGATATGGATGTATAAGTGTATGTAAGAAATGCTACTTAGTACATTATTGGACCTATGCTTGACTGAGTAGTATAAAAAAACCTATGTATGTGACTGCAGTAACTTTTAGCCTCTTTTTAGTCTGCTTCTTTATAGAGGAGGATATATGATTGCTCAAGGTTTGTTTTTTTAATGTAAATTACTAAATTCTTCATTAGAAATGCCCTTTGTAGCCAAATTATGCTTGCATTTATTTATTTATTTATTTATTTATTTCAAGCTGCTGACACTAAAGCTTGCAATTTGAGACTGGATAAATTCAAAGTTGAATTTGGCAAATACTGTATAAAAAAACCCTGTCAGAGCTGACATGGTTATGTGACAAGAAAAACTAATTCTCTGGTACTTAGTTATTTTGAGTACTCCTAGACTGACCCACACTATTGCACCACCTTAGTTTTCATCTTCCTGTGATTACGGTTATAAATTTGGAAGCCCATATCATCTATTCTCTGCTCAAGTTTGAACTTCAGTTTGAGCCTTCTGGTAGAAAAAGCAAAAACTATTTTGTAGGAAGGGTAGAAGACTTGTAATGAAAATTTTCTGAAGCACATTATTTTCCCCTGTGGAATTATTTTCTTGTATGCACCACTTTTGAAAAAAACATAGCGACTTGATGTATTAAACTTGTTTCCTGCATACATTCGAGTAAACAGGTAAAGAACTTACAAGTCTTTAAATATTATCCAGTAAACTTACTAGTAAACAAAAATTAGCCATTTTTTCTCCCAAATAAGGCACTTTTTATGCTCACTGAAGATGTGCTTCATTCAAATTCTTTACACTGCCAACCAAAGCATTTGTCTAGATGACAAATTTAAATTTTGCAGTTTGCTTTAAATGTCTGCTTTTCTCTTGTGTACTGTCAGTCAGTATTTCTCTTGCTAATGATTCTCTAAAGACCCAGCATTTCTAAATGATATGTCAATATATCTTTTCTAAGCGTCAATTGGAAATTTTAAAATTATCAATAATATTTTTATGACGTTTACTGCTTTCATAGATACTCTTTAACGCTCGCTATCGTGATTCAAGATGGCACTACAATTATTTTTATGTCAGAAGTTATGTGCAACTTTAAAAATCATTGTCAAAAATGTGTCTTAGAACCATTATAAACTTACTGCTGCTGGGAATTGAGTTATTTGCTATGTTAGATATGCATAATGTTTTCCCACTATAGCAATAAATCTTCAAAGTCCAAGGAAATACAATGTATATTGAATTATTTTTTTCCCCAGGTTGGACTTCCTTGGTTTCAGCAGAGTTTTTAGGGTTGAACATCCACTTTTCTTTTCAAAAGCTGGTATTGGTACATGTGGTTATTTCATACTGGAACACCTTGAGGAATTAAAGGTTGGTATTTTTAATAATTAGGCTATTATGTCTTGTGATGTAAGGATGTATGCCCCCGACTGACAGCAGTCAATCAAAATTTCTGAGAATAACCATATTGGTGCTTTTTTTGTCTTGCACAGACACCTTAACATGCTGCATGGGATTTGTGCCTGGTTCTGTCCATAGCAAGAATTTATCCATCTTAACTAGGCTTTTATTTTCCACTCAGACAATCTTTTTGCTGTTCCTAACTTGGAATTGAAAAGCAGGACAGCTTTCTTTTTTTTTTTTTTTTTTTTTTTGAATGAAAGTCACATTCATCTTAAATGAAAGGGGAATCTGACATAGTAAAAACATGCAGTGTGTAGCATGTTCCACATTTTCCAGGAGAAAGCATCGGGCTTGAATTCTAGACTTGGGGAACTTCAGGGGGAGAAGGTGCATTAAAAAGCTGTGTGTTGTTAATCTTTGGAGTGTTGACAAAATGTTGTGTTGGAAGGGTGGAAACTTGAACAGCTTGTATAATGGAACACCAGTACTCCTATTGTTCTTATTTTTCTACATTCCCAACCTCAAGCCACTGAGAATTTTCCTCTTTAATTTCACCAAATATATATGTGTAGATGTATTTATAGTGATAAATATGCTACCCTAAAAACAAGTCAACTATTAGGATATGGTCAGTGAGGAGAAAAAAAAAAAAGAAGAGATAAGGATGAAAGGGTAATTCTTAACAACAAAGTGGAAATCATAAAGCAGTGTTGATCCTGTTCTTCCTCTACCTTACCTAAAAATCTATAAATATGATTTCATATAATTGATTTCCATAATGAGCTCATTTACAAAAGCTGCTCCAAAGTAATGCCTCTTATTTTAAGTTGGCCCATGATGCCAACTGGATGTTTGTGCTATGGCAGTAGAGTTTGCATCTTCCCAGCAGTATCCCATTGCATTTTATTGCCCCACAACAGATGGTGGCAGTGGGACAGTTTGACAAAATGATGTGTGAAATGGAAGCGCATATGAAGCGAAAGTGTATCAATAAATTCCTCCATGAGTAAAAAGTGGCATCCATTGACATTCATTGATTCATTTTTGGAGATCGTACAGTGGATGTGAGCAGTGGGTGGTGCATTTCAGCCATGGCAACAGTGATGTGAAAGACAAGCCATGTTCTGAACAAACATGGACATCAATCACATCACAAAATAAAGAGCATTTCAATCAGCTACTTCATGAAAATTGGAGGGATGTGAGTAGGAAACTGAGTACACAGCTGAATATCAGCTTTAACACACTGGAAATAATGCTGGCAACATTTCAGAAAGTTTGTGCCTCATGGGTCTCATGAATGCTCAAGACATGATGTCAACTCTAAAAGTCAGGGTCCAAACAGCAGTCCATGGAGTGGTGGTGTGAATTCTTCATCAGAGTAAAAGTTCAAGATACAGCCCTCAGTTAGTAAAGTGACATGCTCTGTCTTTTGGAATAGGAATGAGGTGATCTTTCCAGATTTCCTGGAACCTGGAAACCATCAACTCTGACTACTACACTGTGATGCTGACAAAACTGAGGGCCAGAACTTCCAGCGTCAGGCCTAAGAAGACAACCTTTTTCCTGCAGCATGATAATGCCAGGCCCTGTACTAGTTATAAGATGGTGGAACACACTGCCAATCTTGTTTGGACTGTCCTACTGCACCCATCAAATAGTCTGGATTTAGTGCCTTTTGACTTCCATTTGGGCTGATGCAAGATGGACAGCACGGGCAATGCTTCCATAGCAAAAAAAGAAAAAAAAAAATTGTCACAGCAGCTGTGAAACAGTGGTTCATCTCCACTGGTGCAGATTTTCACAAGCTCAGCATATAGGATCCTGTTCATCACTGGCAAAAACGCACAGCTAATTGTGGTGACTATGTATAAAATAGTGTTTTGGAGCTGAGAATTTGTTCTACCAAACAGTGTTATTGTTCTCTTTGTATTTGCTGCAGTTTTCCCTATAAATAGGGGACATTTCTTTCGGAGCAACCTATGTAGCTTACTAAAGTGTAAGAAAGTAATCCTGCCAAGCTAGCATGTCTGATTAGTTTACCTTATGCCCATAAAACTACTTGCACTCCCAATTCCTTCAGCAGTCTTACCAGAGCCCTAAAGTCCCTTTTGATCGCCCAAGAACTTTTTTTTTTTTTTGCCTAACTCTTCATTTCCAGTATGGAAAACTAGTAAAGGATAATAATCAGAGGGCTTGACTAGGCCAGTGATGATCCTAGGAACACCTCTCACCAGGCTCCAGGCAGGCAACACAACCCCCTGTGGGACGGGTCCGAGCGGCCGTTCAGCTAGCTCACTGCGCCCGCTCGGCGCCGCCTTTATACGCATGGGGAGGGGGTGCAACCGACACTCCTCACCCGCCCACACGCGTCAGAGCCGCCGCGCGGCCGGGAGAAGGGGACTGTCTTGCTCTCCTTCAGCTTCTTACAGCTTCTCGGAGCTACTTATATGCATATTTTTGCTGTGATTTTGACCTTATAAGAGCGGTCTTTCGGCGTGAGGCACTGCTACCAGGCCGATCCGCTCGAGGTTGGCCCTGAAATGGCGGCTGCAGACACTTTTAAAACGGCCGCCGACACTCCTCACCCGCCCACACGCGTCAGAGCCGCCGCGCAGCCAGGGGAAGGGAGGGTACCTCGCTCTCCCTCAGCTTCTTGGAGCTTCTTAGACGCGGGTTTTGCCGCCATTTGGAGCCTCTAAGAACGGTACTTCATCGTGAGCCTACTCTGCCAAACGGATCCGCTACTGAACGCATTCCTACCTACGAGAAACAAAAAGCAGCTGTGAAAAAGAGCAATAAATAACGGCTTGAAAAAAAGACATATTTAAAGCAAAACTACTCTTAGATGTTGATTTGTCTAAAAAATGCAGAAAAAAAGACTTACAAGAGGAAGAATGATGTTAACAATACTATCCATTTTACTTAAGTAAGAAAATTACATACTTTAAAGGAAAAAAACAGAGAAGAACATCATAGAAACACACCCTGAGCCTACGCAATGCTCAGAAAAGTGTCTGATTCATCAAGCTGCACTCCAAGAGTCATCTCAGTGGTGAAGGTGCTCCTGGAGGGGGTGGTCAGCTTGATCTTGCTTGAATGATGGGAGGGCAGCAGCTCCAGGCAGCAGTCATGCGACTGAGGCAGATGCCTCCGGGCTGCTTTCTCCTGGTTTTGGAACCAGCACATGCTTTTCCCCACGTGCAGATCGGAGCCCGTGCAGAAGGTGTCGAGGAAGCTGGGCTCCTGTTTTTCACTCAGCTCCTCCTGAGCATGGTGGAGAAAGCAAAGCATGTCCCCCAGCACCTGCTCCCTCACAGAGGTGCTCTCGAGCTCCACGAGCAGACAAGACTTCCTTGTTGATGTTTCCACCACGTCGCCCAGCTCCACGTGGAAGGTGTGCCTGGGGGGAGGCCTCACCGGCATGTCTTGGTGGGCACTCCATCCTTCATAGACACAGGCAACCCCAATGGCCGGCTGCAGCTGGGGTGTGAAGCTGTGGCAGGTTTGTCCTTGGCAGGTGTGAAGAAGGTCCTCCACCAGCTGGCACTTGTTGGCCATGTTCAGCACTGGCCACTGGGTTCTGTCAGCCCAAACTCCATCTAGGTCACATGTCTCATCTGAGTCAGTGTCTTCTTTGACCTCCTCCTCCTCCTCTTTGTTTCTGGAGCTTTTCTGGTTGCTGCTGCTGCAGGCCGGATTACATTCCACTTTCCCGAGGCAGAAGCAGAGCTTAGGGAAGATGGAAAGGATGGCAACACTGACCCAAATAATGCTGCTGCTCTCTGGCAAATGTTTAGTTTTCCTGATGTTCCAAAGGAAGCCAAAGAGTAGGACAAGGACTCCAGCAAAGGTCTATAGCTGTCAGTGCAGCAGGGCAGCAAGGAGCAGGGCTCCCTCAGCTTCCCAGCTCTGCCCCTATCTCCCCACTTCATGCTGTGCAGTGGCTGAACCATGTCCAGACTCAGCTGCTCCATATGCAGCTGAACGTGCTCACGCAGATCACCATGCATGAGGTGAATTCCCAAAGGGATGATTCCCACCAATGCCAGGATGATGAAGGCCACCCGAGGCATAGCCGCTAGCAGGCATGTACCACACTCACCTCCCTGTGGAAGGGGTCTGAGCTGCATATCGGGCTCTCAGTTCCCCTCAGATGGGAGTCCTCTATGATGATAGCCCTTCTTTTTTTTCCTGACTGACATTGTAGTGATATGGGTATCAGTCTGACTAGCCCTGGACAACCTCTTCTGCATGGATGGACCTTCACCCACATCCACATCCCCCTGTCCCTTCAACTCCAGAGCCTCATACCTGTTACGTAAGGGCATCTGGGAGCGTGGGACAGGCTGAAAGGCAGTCCTCTTCCTGGCCCAGACAGAGACTTGTGTCCATCCCTCGCTGTCTCTGAGGTCACCGCCTTCCAGCTGGCTGGGAAAGGGTAGATGATCCCCTGCTGCCTGAAGAACATCTCTCCGGTGTCCTCCCTGTAGGGATAGCAGACTGCATCTCCACCAATCAATCTCTCACCATCCTGAATGCTCCTCAGCCTTTCTTCTCCCTCCTTTAGCTCTATCACCAGGCTAGACAGATCATCCACATGCTTGCACTGCACACAGGTGTTATCCCTGCTGCCCTCCTGTAGCAGTGACAGGGCCACGCATTCTCCACAACCTGAGACCTGAACTGCGGCATGAGAACATGCATGCTTTCAGTCTGAGTCTTCATGTTCCTTTTAGAGGCAGCCCACAGGTGTGTGGAAACCATGGATGCACCTAGATGTATCGAGACAGCAATGACCTGTTAAGTGGCCCGTTAAGCATCAAGCCCCCTCCTATAAGGCAAGGACCGGTGCCCCGCCCTGCCTGTGCAAACAGCCGTGCAAAAACTGCCGTGCCGAATACGATTTGCCAGTACTGTCTAGCTCGTTGAGCCCGCTGGGTGCCGCCTTTATACGCACGGGGAGGGCGTGCCGCCGACACACCTCGCTCTGCCCGCACGCGTGAGAGCCGCCGCGCTGCCGGGGGAGGGGGATTGCCTCGCTCTCCCTCAGCTTCTTAGATAGACGCGGGTTTTTTTCCGCCGTTTGGAGCCTCTAAGAACGGTACTTCATCGTGAGCCTACTCTGCCAAACTGATCTGCTCGGAGAAGGTGCTACTGAACATATTCCTACCTGCGAGAAACAAAAGGCAGCTGTGAAAAAGAGCCTTTGCAATAAATAACAGCTTGAAAAAAGCCATATTTAAAGCAAAACTATTCTGTCTTACATCACAAAAACAAACAAACAAACAATTACAAGAGGAGTACTGATGTTAACAATACTATCCATTTTACTTAAGTAAGGAAATTGCATAATTCGAAACGCAGAAACAGGGAGAAGCATAGAAACATAGCCTGAGCCTACGCAGTGCTCAGAAAAGTGTCTGATTCATCAAGCTGCACTCCAAGAGTCATCTCAGTGGTGAAGGTGCTCCTGGAGGGGGTGGTCAGCTTGATCTTGCTTGAATGGTGGGAGGGCAGCAGCTCCAGGCGGCAGTCATGCGACTGAGGCAGATGCCTCCGGGCTGCTTTCTCCTGGTTTTGGAACCAGCACATGCTTTTCCCCGCGTGCAGATCGGAGCCCGTGCAGAAGGTGTCGAGGAAGCTGGGCTCCTGTTTTTCACTCAGCTCCTCCTGAGCATGGTGGAGAAAGCAAAGCATGTCCCCCAGCACCTGCTCCCTCACAGAGGTGCTCTCGAGCTCCACGAGCAGACAAGACTTCCTTGTTGATGTTTCCACCACGTCGCCCAGCTCCACGTGGAAGGTGTGCCTGGGGGGAGGCCTCACCGGCATGAGCAAGCGGTAGACGACATTGTCGTGGTGGGCACTCCATCCTTCATTGACACAGGCAACCCCAGTGTCCGGCTGCAGCTGGGGTGTGAAGCTGTGGCAGGTTTGTCCTTGGCAGGTGTGAAGAAGGTCCTCCACCAGCTGGCACTTGTTGGCCATGTTCAGCACTGGCCACTGGGTTCTGTCAGCCCAAACTCCATCTAGGTCGCATGTCTCATCTGAGTCAGTGTCTTCTTTGACCTCCTCCTCCTCCTCTTTGTTTCTGGAGCTTTTCTGGTTGCTGCTGCTGCAGGCCGGATTACATTCCACTTTCCCGAGGCAGAAGCAGAGCTTAGGGAAGATGGAAAGGATGGCAACACTGACCCAAATAATGCTGCTGCTCTCTGGCAAATGTTTAGTTTTCCTGATGTTCCAAAGGAAGCCAAAGAGTAGGACAAGGACTCCAGCAAAGGTCCAGAGCTGTCAGTGCAGCAGGGCAGCAAGGAGCAGGGCTCCCTCAGCTTCCCAGCTCTGCCCCTATCTCCCCACTTCATGCTGTGCAGTGGCTGAACCATGTCCAGACTCAGCTGCTCCATATGCAGCTGAACGTGCTCACGCAGATCACCGTGCATGAGGTGAATTCCCAAAGGGATGATTCCCACCAACGCCAGGGTGATGAAGACCTGGTACATGTTATGTGTTATGTCCACTTCTATATGGCAAGGTGCCTTGCATTGCCTGCTCGCCCTGCCTTGCCAACTGCTCTGCAAACTGCTATTCTAGGCCCTGTTTGCCGGTCCTGTTTGCCACGCTTCTGGCTCCCTTATTTTATGAGATAGTTGCTCGAATTATTTCTGATGTTTTTTATCATTAAATAGCTTCACATAGCTATGAAGTGTGTTCAAATTAAATTTGCATAATCATGACTATTTCCATTTGTTGAAAGCTTTGTCTGTAAAATGGGGAGAAGGGTTTAGAGAGGGAAAAGTGAAGATTCTTAACTGCTCAGTCATATAGGTCTGCTGAACACAAACGTTACAAGATATATTGAAAGAATAGTGAAATATTTCAGAAGGAAGTTTATACACATGACCTCTGGCAACGTCGCCATGTCTACCCATGTTTTTTCCCACAACATAATAATAGGTATTGTGCTGGAAAAATGTAGCAATTTTTTTTTTAAATTTTTTTTTCATTGAATATGATACATGTCCTTAGAGGTTAATCCTTGTAGAAATCTATGCCTCTGACAGTCTCTCACTTAATTCCCTGCAGTGTAATGAGAGAGGGAGTCAGAAAGCTCTAAGTGAGGAAACGTGCTGGATGAGATAGAGACTATTTGTTAAATCAAAAGCTGTATACGTGAGCAAAACAAAATAAAGAATTAATTTACTGTTTCTGTCAGCTTGCAGATGTTCAGCCATTTCCAGGAAAGCTGGGCTTCATCATGCATAACTGTTACTTGGGAAGGCAAAAGTCCTGACTTCAAACATCTCCTCTTTCTCCTTATTTATCCCACTTTTTACTGCAGCATACAGTGTCAATGTGGTATGAGATATCCATTTGGTCAGTTGGAGTTGGATGTCCTGTCTGTGTTCACTCTCAGCTTCTTGTGCACCTCAGGCCCGCTTACTTGCAGGGCAGTGTGAGAAATAGAGGGTACCTTGACCCTGTGTAAGCACTGTTCAACACCAGCTATAACATCTGTTATATTAGTTATCAATGCTGTTCTGTTCACAAGTCCAAAACATAATATCATACCAACAACTATGAATAAAATTAACTTACCCTCAGCTAATACCACTGTATACAGTACAAACTGGTGAGGAGTCTTGGAAACTTTCTATTTCTGTTGAAATTCATTTCTTTTAGGAGTACTACTAGATCATCTATGGAGATGTTGGGTGTCAGGAAATGACGTCTGAAAAGCAAACTGTGCCAAATAGTCTGTATTTGCAGAATGCATAGTGTGAATAGATATAGCTTGAAATTTCTGTAAACTCTTTGTTCATGTACTAGTAATAGGTACTAACAAGATAAAAAGAAAAATTACAAGGTAGGACTTTGTTACAAAACTAATTTTCTGAGTAATAAAGTACAGCCCGTTGCGTCAACTTCATTGACCAACATCTTTGTGTTCAACCAGCTTCCTCAGCAGTTTTTCTATGAGTTATAGAGGGATCTGTTTTTGAGCTAATTCTTTTCCCTGCTTTCTGCTAGTTTGCCATGGTAGCTATGTGTGCCTGTGTACTGCATTTAATAACGGGTTATGAAATGATAAAATAATACTTTTTCTTTAAGAGTGGTAAGTTTCCAATTTTTCTATCTAACAGAAATGCCACTCAGTGCAAAAGAGTAATGTGTTTTCTCCACCAACTTAAGCTGGAGCAGAGCAGGCATTCTGGGGAAAATATTCCAGTCCTATTTGGGAAACTATTTTTTCCTCTTACTATCAGAGTGTGACATTGTTTTTACAGATGTTTTTGTTCGTTTTTGCACTTTAGAAATCTGAGTATGTGGAATTTGGAGAAGAATAGCAGTATTTTCTGTAAAACAGAGTCCACTCTCCTGATGTTATCAGTGGGAGCTGGACTATAGGAAGCTATACTCTAAGTAAATGATTTGTGTTGCAAATCACTTGTTACAGGAAAATATGCTCCCTCAACTTGTTATGAATTCTTCTTCTGCTTCTTAACAGTAGTGAGATACAGGCAATGTTGTTGGAGCTAAACTGGAAGACTTGATGGAAGGATGGAGCAGGAAGAGCGGATCAACCAAGCAGCTGCAGTCTCACAATTTTTGTGAATATGTTTTGTAAGCTGTTAAGTGTTAAGCCTGGGTCAGCCATATTTGTAGTGACTGGTTCATCAGTCATAATGCTTTGCAGTATACTAGCATTGTGTTTCTTAACAGAGAGCTCTTCTGACAGCAATCAGGCTAAGGTGAACCCAGTAAGGATGGAAAGAAGTTTAATTTACAGTGTAGTGTGTCAGACATGAGGATGAAATATTAAAATTCCCTTATAGATTGTGTGTGTTTCCTATTAATTTTGTCTCTTACTATGGTTTCAGAAAATGTAGGATTTTTTTTTTTTTTTTTCTCTGAAGCATATATTGCTATTGAGAAGGGTATCAAACCTGCCTGAAATGGCTGGCACTATCATTAAGTTTGAAATAAAGCTTACAGCTACTCTTATTTCAAACTCAACCATTGTCGTCTTTCTGATACATTTGTTTCTACCAATCTCTGGCATACCAAGTTATCTTTGTCTTTGACAAACAAGCAAGACTGACCAGGGCATGACCGCTCCACCTTCAGTTCACTGAGCTTCCAGATGACTGTCCTGTGAGTGATAGACTAAAGTGATTAGCTTTGAAGGACTGTTCGCTGACAGTACACAAAGGTAATTTCTTTCTAAGCATAGCGTACCCTGGGAACTAATGTGGGCAGAATTAATGCCAGGATATACAAAAGTGGTTACAGAAAGACAAAAAAATATATAACAGGATATCCATCCTATAAAGTATAGAAATTTGGATCTCAGCAGGGCTTGTTCTTTGATTATAGTGTTTCAAAATACTCATAATATTGCAAGGACTAATTGATATTTTAATTAGACAAAAACAAATGAGCTACAGATGTTATTCTATATGTGAGAAGTTTTGAAAAAGATTTCTTTTATTCTTTATCTTTTACAGATTTCAGAGATACATGAAATCTATCAGTTGTCCCTGGGGAAATTTTCTAATTTTCAAGCCGTTTTTTCTTCTCTAGTCACCCTGCTTATTTGTCTTGAATATTAAACAAGTGCCTCTCAGGGATTATTGCTTAGAAGCATTAGCTTGATCAAAACTGTCTAGACCACGATGATGTACTGTATCTATCTTTGCAGAGTTTGGTTAATGCATTGTTTTTTCTGCTTTGATTTTGTTGTTGCAGATTTAACACAGTCTTTAATTGGGTAGATTGCTAATGAATGCTGAAAAGTAAAGCAATGTTGTCGCAGAATATCCCATTTGTTTGTTCTTCTCTCTATATTGTCAAACCCAGAGATGTGGCATTAGTCATATCCTTTGACAAAAGAGACAAAGGACACAGAACAGCAGCAAAATGCTATCCACAATGGAACTTCTTTCTGCTATTTCTTCTACCTTATGATTCTAGTGATGTACAGCATAAAGGCAAGAGTTACTACCTTATTAATCAGTTAATCAGGCTGAGAAATAATTGGGACTAGTACAAAACTCAGAACAGGACTTCTCTAAACATTCTTGTCTTACTGACTGCTGTCCTGGTTTGTGTAATTCAAGCTGATCTTGAGTTCAGAAGAGCTGACTAGTTCATAAATGTAGCTCTGAATGCATTAGTCTGTGTTCTCAATTAGACCACTGTGTTTGAGCAGAATGTGTACTTGCCACCAGAGAAGTTGTATAAGTGGATAAGTATGAAGATATGCTAGTATCACATGGATTAATCTTCTCTATAATGATGTGCCTGTGATACATAAATTCCATTCTTTTTGTCACTTTGTGTGGTATCGCTATGATCACTTTCACTGTCAATAAAAGCATGAGTCCTACTCTATTTCTAATAGAAAGACATTTCATTTCTCTGCTTGGCATTCTTCTATCTTGAAAGAGCCTAACAGCATCATCCTTTTCATTTAGGTGACCATTACTTTTACTAACTCCTTTGTGCTTTGAGTCCCTTTCTGTTCTTCAAGTGGAGATAGATGCAGCAGAAAAGCATATGGACCAACTGAGGAACTCTGGATTGCATTGTTTGTTGCAGCAATGAATAACAGTGACTGATAGGTTAAATGAGGTGTAAGTCTGGTGAGGAAGAACTCAAGTGACACAGGTATATAGACAATTTTCATCATGAATTACAGTTGCAATTACTGTGATTATTGCAATTAGTGTATATTTCTGTTATGCTGGAAATACTAAAGTTAAATGGAACTGTATTGTTTCCCTGTGCTGTAAATTGACAGCACTAGTTTTGTGTGCACGACAAAATATGTCAGTGACAGTTTCCTGTTAGTCTCCCTTGGCATAGACAATTCTCTTTCTGCTAAGAATTAGATGGCAGTTCATTATTTATTGTCAACTAAGTTCTTTTATTAATATTTTTATTAATTAGAATACCAGAGACTGTAGAATCAAATAATTGTTAATGTTATAAGGGACTTCTTGAGATCATCTAGTTCAGCCCCCTCCTGCTTGGGCCTGGGCAGCTGGAACAAGTTGTCTAGGACCTTCTCCAGGGATGGAGACTCCACAACCCCTATAGGCAGCCTCTTCCAGTATTTGATTATTCTCTCAGGGGAAAAAAAAAAAAGTTTTCTTAAATTCAGATGGAATTTCATACATTTAGTTTTGTGCCCATTGCCTCTTGTCCTGCCACTGGGCACCACTGAGAAGTTTTTTTTTTTTTCATTCTCTCCCTGTGAATGTTTATACACATTGTTAAGATCCCTCCCGAACCTTCTATTTGCCAGCCTGAACAGCCCAAGCTTCCTCAGCCTCTCCTGTTTTACAGATGCTTCAGTCCTTCCGTCATCTTAGTAGCCCTGCACTGGGCTTGCTCTAGTAAGCCCATAACTATCTGGGTTTGGAGAGCGCAATATTGAGTCCAATATTTGAGATATGGCCTCATCAGAGATGAGAGGAAAGGAAGGATCACATCCCTTCACCTGCTGGCAGTGCACTTCCTAACAGAAGATCACGTGTTGTTAGTCTTTTTTTTTTTTTCTTTCTTCTGCAAGGGCACATTGTTGCCTAATAGGTGGCTTGCAGTCTACCTGGGTTCCAAGGTCATTTTCCACACAGCTGTTTTCCAGCTGATCAGTTCGTAGCATGTAATGATACCTGCAATTATTTCTCTCTACATGCAAGACTTCTCATTTCCTGTTTTTGAGCTTCATGTGGTTCTACCGACCCCAGTTCTCCAAGTCCCTTTCAATGACAGTACAGCCATCTGGTACACCAGCCACTCCTTCAATTTCATATAATCTGTGAACTTACTGAAGGGACACTGTCCCATCTTCCAGGTTGTTAGTGAAAATGTTGAATGGTGTCGCCCCCAGTGTTGACGCGTAGTTGAGATCAGCACTAATGGCTTGACTCCAGCTGGACTGTGTATCACTTATTGCAACTCTGGCAGTTTTCTGCCCAGCTCACTTTCCTCATATGCGATATCTATTTTGTCAGCTTGTCTGTAAAGATGTTATAAGATGCAGCATCAAAAGCCGCATTAAGGTCGAGATAAAATCATCTGGTTTTTCCTTATCCACCAGGCTAGTCGCTTCATTGTAGAAGGCTGTTGACAATGATGAAACATGATTTCCTCATCATAAATCTGCATTCACAACTCCCAGTCACCACCTTCTATGTGTGTTTGGAAGTATTTTTTAAGAAGGATTTTGTCCATCATTTTCCCTGGGATGAGGCGCTGACGGGCCCGTAGTACCCATAATCTTACTTCTTGCCTTTCCTGAAGTGAAATTTGCTTTTTCCTTCAGGAATCTCTCCCAGACACCATGACCTTTCAAAAATACTTGACAGTGGTCTTACAGTGACATCAGCTAACTTCCTTGGCACTTACAAATGTAAGCTTTCTGGCCCAATTGCTTTAAGTACATCCAGTATGTTTAAGTGCTCTGTAATGTAGCCCTCTTCCAAAAAGGGTAAGTCAGAATTTTTTCAGAATTGCTTCAGAATTTGCCACTGATCTAAAGAATCTGGAATTCATTAAGGACAGTTTCACTTGCTAAGGCTGAGTCAAAGAAGGCATAGAGTTACCTCAGATTGTTTGTGTAATTCATAAGCACCTCCTTTTCTCCATTCAGCAGTGGGCCCAAAATTTCCACTGTTTTCCTTTTGCTGTTAATATACTTGTAAAAACCTTCTTGTTGCTCTGCACACCCCTTCCTAGATTCAGCTCCAGGCTAGCACTGGCTTTCCTAACATTATCTCTGCAAGAGGGAACATCAGTTTCTCCTCAGTCACCTCGGGGTCCTTAACTCTACCATCTCATGGAGATGCAAAGTGAAGTGAAGACTGCTCTGATGGTAATTTCTCAAACCAGTTGTTCCTTATTTGTAAGTGTCAAGCCCAGCTGAGCACCTGTGCCAGAAATTTATCATCAGTGCACTTTAGTCATTCGTGAGTCAATGAGTAGAATTTTTTACACGTGGAGGAACTCACTGATACACTTTTGCTTCATACACACTTCCATGTCAGACAACACTTTGTGAGACTGCCCCTCTGCTGCCATCTGTCACACAGCAACGTGTTGGGGGAATGTTCAGCCTCTACTGTCATACTATCAACATCCACCTCTGATGTCGTGGGCCAATCTAGGAAAATAGGAAGTGTTACTTTTGAAGCAGGCCTTGTATATGTGTGGTGCTGTAGACATGTATGTAGAAAGGCAGAGCATGTTGGTCTTTCGTGATTACAAGCAGTCTCTCTGCAGAACTGTAATATGCCTGAGGTTCTGCTGCCTGGGTTTTTTTTTTGTGGTGAAAAGGAAAGTCAGACATGTAGAACTTCTAGTTTTTCCACCTAAAGTGAGCACAAATCTTACTTTTTCATGGTCATGGAACTGAAAGCTTTATGCCTTTCTCTGCCTCCTTACAGAAGATTATGATGTAGATGAGGGAAAACATACATGGCATTCATGAGTAGCTAAACAATCCTGTGAATCACAGTTGTGTGAGAAAAGGTTGGATGGTGTCACAGGGTTATCTAGATCAATCTGTGTCCCTGACAGGGGAGGGGGCAGTAGGCCCGTGGGCCCCTGGCCCCCCCGACAAATGGGAAGGAAAAAAAAGGGAAAGGGGTAGGGAGATGGGAGCTGGGCTCAAGGAAACAAATGGAGCAGCGGCAATGATCTGAGGAGTAAAACTTATTTTACTGACTATGATATTGGAATGCAAGATAACACACTATAATACAATATAATTGAAAGTTGAGGCTAATAAATCAAGTGAAATAAGAGAGAGAGAGGTTTCCGAAGACCGAGAAGCCTACTTTGAAACTGAAGGCGCTGCAGCTTGGAAGCACACCCACACCTGCTGCCAGGCAGTGAGAGAGAGCGAGCGTTGCTTCCGTGACGTATTTTTCCCTCTCTGACCGCGAGGTCCCCTGGGACGTGTAGTTCTTCTTCTCTGTGCTCCACATGATGTTGTGATGTGGAATACCAGTAGCAAAAATTACAAAACCATGACAGATGGCTTTGTCACTTTGAAAGGTAAGGTCAGCACCATTTCTGTTGAGAGTATTTAAAAATACTGCTATCTTCTGGGATCTGAATTCTCCCTGTATGAGTGAATTACTTTATTTTCTTTAGTTTCTGTGTGTCTGTGTGAGTTATTTATTCATTTTATTCTCTCTGTGATTATCTGTTGTTACATTATCTGTTGTTGCAGCTTAATATTTATGTATTTGTCCAATTTTCTAAATAGCATGACAAATACTTGATACAAATGTATTCATAAATAGTTGTCTTCAGTCTATTCTCTGTTTACCTGCTTGTATGATTATCTTCTCGTTCAAGTAATACTGTCTCTGCTAGCTAATTTCATGTTTAAGATTTATGTAAATAAAAAAAAGAAGAATTTAAAATAGCTTTCAGGAATTTCCTTAGCTGATCATTTTTACTCGAGTCCTCCCAAAACACACAAATATTTATGACAACAGAAAGTTTGACCACATTTAGGAAAAAGGAAAGTGGATCAATAGTATGCCATCAGAGTTCATGTAGGTTTATCATTTACCTATAGTGTTTTTCTCATCCAAATCTGATTTTTTTTTATTTTTTTTTTATACTGATGTGGAGATCTGATTAAGGACTAAGAATAGATATGAACAGAGAGTGAGTTTCTTTCCCACAATCCTTTGCTTGTGAAGAATTGATTTGATTTGTGTGGGGGATAAAAATTGTTGGCTATCTTTAGAAATTCATATGTTTGCTCTGTATCCCAGTGACTAGAGTGCTCTTCCAAAAGGAATTAAAGACCGTTATCAAAAGTGCCACCCAACAAAATCTCCTTTTCCCATTTGCCTTTGATAAGAAAATAATGCATATTTCATCTCCCCAAAGGAAACCATTGCTCCATTTGTCCAATCATCTTTTCTTTAATTTTATTTATTTATTTATTTATTTATTTTACAGCCTCTTTCTGGAGAAATTTGTACTAATATTTAGTCTTGAGGGCACCTAATATTTCTGAAAGAATGGTGATTATTATTATTTGTCTGTGTGTGTGTGTCTTACTAAATACTCAGACTGAGATCCCTTGAAATGATTTTATTTTCACAAGGAGCTAAGTAAGTGCCTATTGTCTGGTAAATGGGCCCCTTTTAATGTCTAACAACGGGCAAAAAAAATCATTATCTTATAAAGGTTTCAAATGGATAACTGAATGCCAGTAAAGATTTGGTACAGTAATAACAAAATCTTGATGGGACAGTATGAGATTTTACATTATTGCATACAGTTCAAAACCCTTCAGCCTTAGTCTTTAGCACAGAATTCTTCTATCGAGAAATATCATTGTGGATTCTCACCAGGAAAATATATCATTTTATAGGGCTTAATGGTACTTTTCTTAATAGAAGAAAGTGTAATGCTAAGGATGTCAAACAGGCTCTTTTCAAACAGGAAAACTTTAAGAAGGGATCACCTTGGAAACTGCCTATAGTAACATTGGGATGTTCCTGCAAAAGTAGTCTTACAGGAACCGTGCACATAAATGCTAATTAAGATAAGCCAAAGTGATCTCAGTAGTAGAGGCATATCCTATGAACTTACCTGCTTTCCAGAACATACTAAACTGGAGTCTCTGGAGTATGCTGTGAAATCATGTTTGTCTGGCTGAGCTAACCTCTTTCAGCAGGCCTAATTATTGAGGCTGAGCCCATTCATACACCCATGGAAGGTTCTGTTCTGAGGCTTCTTCAAACACTTCTTCAGAAGTGTTTGGCAGTGCGCTGTACAGATATAGGTACAAGGGAGGGGAGTTACAATGTATCTGCACATATGCTGCTAATTCATTGAATGAAAAATAATGCTATTCTTTGAGATACAGATGATGATGAAGGAAAGTTGGTCTTAGGTATTTTATTAATTCTCTGTTGCTGAACAGACTGATAGGTTTTCCTCTTGAACACTGCAGAATGAATTAAAATTTCTATTGCTAAGAATTAATAGAATCATAGAATCATAGAATCACTCGGGTTGGAAGGGACCTCAAAGATCATCAAGTCCAACCGCAGCCTAACCATAGTACCCTAACTCTAACAACCATTTGCTAAATCATATCTCCAATATTCATATTTCAGTATATTCTGTTCTAATGAAATACCTCATTTGAGCATAAATCACATACTGTGTTCTCACTTTTTTATATGTTCTAGTTGTTTTGCATTAGTGTCTCTTTTATTGGTGATCATTATATAACCATGAAGCTATCTGAGCAATGTTATTGACATAGGAAATTATTAACTGTTCTTATGTTGGCTTTAATCAGCTTGATTGCAATTGACGTGGCATGACTGTTTGAAGGGAAGCAGTTCAGTAAGTGCTTATTCATTACCTTTAAACTGAAAACGTTAAGGAACAGTACTTACAGATCAAGAGGACCTTTTAATTCTCATTAGTGATTTGTTACAACAGTAGTTTACATAGTAATAAAGAGTAGAATACACAATAGTAATACAGCATAGAATTATATAGTATATAATAAAGTATCTAATAACAGGCTATTTAATGTTAAGAAGCCATGCATAACTGAAGTAGAATAAGTAGTAGAGCTTAATTCTTCACGTTTCCATGATTTTGTTAAGATAAGCAAAAATATATTATATATCAAAGCAAAAGCAAGCACATTAAACATAGGATTATAAAATTATTATTATTTTTTGTTTTTTTCCAGTGGTAATAAACTATCTAGTTATTATTTTATGTACGGATTTGATTTTCAAGTTGACTTATTAAAAACTAGTACATCAGACAGGTTAAGACATGTTTTGCCAGTACACTGTTCTATCTAGACATTGAATTGTATTACAGCTTCACAGAATTTGATGAGAAAAAGTCCTTTTTGATATCTAAACAGCTGACTCCATAATCTTAAGCTACATGTTATAAATGAACCATTATGATAATATTCTGTAAGGTAGACTGTTATTACGAATGAATTTATTTATAAACCACTTTTAATTTTAGATTTTACTAACACCAAATTTAATGTTTTGCCATTCAGTCGCTCACATGCTTGCTGGTATTTAAATTATTATTGAATTTTTTTATATTGAATTTGAAATTATTATTGAAATTATTGATATTATTGAAATATTTAAATTATTGAGGGTAGCATTATTACCACTGACTGTAGTCAAAGGTATTAAGTCTGCCATGGTAAAAGTCTGCTTTCAATCGTTTGGGCCTTTGCCAGGCTCTACCTATTTCTACTTCAATATTACTTGCCAGGCATATGTCTCAGCTTGTTTTTGTGCCAGGAAGAAAAATCAAGGAAGAATAAAGGGATGGAAAAATGCTGCTTTTCTGCTGCTGCTTTTGTTGAATTTAAAAAGAAAATCCTGTCCTAAATCAAATATGTCTATCTATCCAAGTGTATTAGTGGATATGTATGTGTGTTTATTTGTAAATACATATTTCCCGTGCGTAGAAATCTGCTCTAGATGGGCAAATCTGAATGGCAGTGCAAATCTGCTATATAAATAGCAATAATTCTTAGAGCTTCTTAATAAAGTTTTCTAATGATTTTGTCACTGTTGAGATATATTACCTATGGGAACTGGAGATCTCTGTTCTCACTGTTCCCCTGTTTTCTCCTGAAGGTATATATTAGGACAAAACCAGTGAAGCTCTATTGGAAGGCTTTGAGTATAAAACTTAATCTGCTGTAACAACTTTGCTGTGTGTTACCTAACAAATGTGTCCAGTCCAATGAGCTGTATATGTATTTTAACAATGAGAATTGTGTTAGGTTACATTATATTATCTAGGGACAATTGTGTATTTGTGTTAGTGATCATTATTCTCTTTGTAGCAGCTAAACTTTCCAAGTTCTACTTAAGGTCTGCTAGTCATGGAAATTATGTGCACAGATTGTTATAGTCTTCTACCTGTCCATTGGACCAGGTCACCTTTCGAAGTCCCTTCCAATCCCTGACATTCTGTGATTCTGTGATCATCAAGAAATCTTTCAAGAAGAAAAATGTGGTAAGGAGATAAATTAGTTATCAAGGTGTTCCTGGCACATTGCTGAAGATTTTCACACAATTAAAGAAAACACGGCCTACTCTGAAGTACCAATGAATAATAAAAGATCAAGTTGTTAAGGAGCAGCAATGGAAAATCATGGGAGGACAGGAAAAGGATTAGAAATGGAGTATCACTGCAGAAGTATATTACACATTTGGTCTAAGAAAGTAAGCAGTCATCAGAGGCTGAGATGGATTTCATTGTTTGCTGATTTTCAGATAGTTGCTCTCTTACAGTCAGTAAAGGAGGTTACAGATCACAAAAGGGGGCATCTGCTCTCCTAACCTGGACTGTGACAGTGGAGAGAATGTTTAATGTACGTGGTAGGAAGATAGCAAGCAGAAGGGCACAACCTACTTGTTTATCTCCTAGCACCAGGGAGGCAGAAAGCTGAGGACAAGCAGTTCCTGGCAGCTAGAATCTGGAAAGCTAAAAGGGGGAAAGGAATAAGTGTTAGAAACTAGCAGTTTGGTTCCAGGGTAGATCATAAAATTGGAAAGAGAAGGAGAAGCAGCTTCAGGGGGCTTTCTTGAGGTGAATAGACCTAATAGGACACCACAATGAACTTGCCTCCTACTTCATTTAGACTTAAACTTGATCCCCAACATATCTGACTTTCTCTGTTCCTGCATTGTCACCAGACATCTGTGAAGTAAAGACTAGTGTGAAGCATGTCATCCCTTAGCCAATGCTGACCTAGTAAAGGGATTTGTGATGGTATTTCTCCATGTAATAGAATAGTTGACATCTATGCCTAGGATACAAGGATTTAAAACTCCTACTTGTATCAAATGTAATACTGAAGTAGGCAGTGAGAATAGTAACATGTATGGAAAAAAAAGTCTGTAAAAATGTTTTAAGAAAAAATGAATAGTCAAGAGGTAGCAAACAAAAGAAAATTATCTGAAAGTCAAATGTAATAAGTCACTGAGATGTAATTTCTAATGCTGTTGTTAGAATATAATCTTTATTGCATATTTATAAGTTGCTTAGTTTACTCTGCACTTCTCTCTCCTGGAATGAATAGATTATTTTTTATTATTTTAAAGGAAAATGGTTGACAAAGGAGTACCCTGCTGTATATTCATTTTTCAGGTTCTCTTATTAGAGATGACTATCTAATTAATTTCCTGCTCTGTGATTGGATGTTATTTCTTTTCAGTTCTTAGTATTCTGTTGTCTAAATAGACAATATTTTTCAGAAGTATGATATTTCTCCAAGTTTTTATTTCTTGTCCCCATTTTAATGCTTCAAATAAAAAGTATGTGCTCTTTGGTAGATACTGAAGTGTAATTACATGCAGTTGCCACATGTACTTTGTTATGGTTTATGCAAACACCAACACAAGTTATTCTAACTGGGAATCAACAAACTGTGATAGTAAATACAAGTCTTTCTGGCTTTTAAAAATGTTAACTACTTTACAAGCAATTTTTTAAAATGTTTTCTTGAAGAAAAATTAAACACCCACTCATTGATGGCAGTTGCTCAGAATAGCTGTTTTCTTTGTCAGCATTATTTAGGATTAGTTTTATTGCCCCTATGTGTTTTGAATTTCATAAGCACTGATCTAGCTTTCTTGTTTTGGAGCCTTTGTTCAAACTTAGACAAAAGTCATCTTTTGATAAAACCTTTTGAGTATGAACTCATCTGCTCTTACTTCTGTTGGACTATTGTAGCTACAGGTTTTGAGATCACACAGAATCACAGAATTGTAGGGGTTGGAAGGGACCTCCAGAGATCATCGAGTCCAACCCCCCTGCCAAAGCAGGTTCCCTACAGCAGGTCGCACAGTTTTACTTGATCATGTACTGCACCAATATTTACGCTTTCACATCCACTGAATAACTGATCTTTAGCTGCCTAATTTATCTTCATTCAATTTATATGTATTCTAGATTCTAGACATTAAGTTCCCTCCAAATTCACTTTTAAATGAGTGTGTAATGGAAATGTTTAATGGCTATGATTAAGGGCTAGAACTCTTCTGAATACTAGCCATAACTACAGTGTAACAAACAAAACTCCTAATAGTATAGCACAGTTAGGAAGGATATTATTACTTTAACTATGCCACTATTTTTTGTGGTAATAATACGATTCGTATTCATAATATGATTTAAAAATATGTGTATTAATTCCTGGTATACATGCACTCTTTTATTTTTCCTCCTAAAATTATTTGCTACTAGTTCTGTAATAAATCACTCTATTGGCAAGATCACTCATGAGTCAGTATCAGCTATTTCTCACTGTTGAGTTCTCTTAGCTATTATTAGCTCTATGCTGGGACTTTGGATGGAGTAGGCACTTGGTGTCCAAGCAATATGCTGTTAGATTCATCAGTGTTATGTATTTTATGCTAAACAAGGGTCACTCATTTTATCTTAACTCACAGTTTTTATTGCTAGAGTTCCTACCTATTCTACACATTACAAACAGTACTGTATAAGGAGGTGAATTAGAAAGTTTTCTTTTTTATTTTCCTGCTATATGCTGAGCACCAAATGGCTTATTACTTAAGCTGTGCTGATTGATATATGCATGAAGATTCTCATTATTTACAAGCAAACAAATCACTTCAGTGTTTTTGCAGTAAGTCGAATGTGTTGCGTTTACTAAGCCGGCTTTTCACTATTTTTGCCTTCATTAATGGCCTTCCTGTAGTAGCTAGAACTTCTGCTGCTGTGGTTTATCTTCTGTCGTTGACTCTTACCAAGAAAATTGAACTTTCTAGCTTTTTGGAAAGCTAATGAAAACTTTCCTTCCTTCCTTCCATCCATCCATCCATCGTTTCTTTTCAACCTGACATTTGTAGGAAAGGGTGCTGGCAAGTCAGTGCTGAGAGAGAATTTACTCAATTCTAGTATCAGAAGCTCATACTGTAGGAGAAATCTTTCAAGTTTTCAGATACGTAAGCTTTTTGGCCAAAAGAAATAGAAACATGATTATTTTCTGTACTGAAACTAAAAAAGAGACTTCAGCATTCAGCCTCTGTATTTTTCAAGTATCTCTTTGTAGGCCAGAGAAGTAATGTGAAAATTTCGTACCTAACCGGTAATATCTCAAAGATTATTAGTCCACTTGTTGAGAAAGATCAATTGCATCATTGGCTGTTATAGGAAAAAGAAAAGACAGTATAATTTTTTAAACCCGAAAACTTCTCAAGGAAAGTAGCTAAGAGAAGACTGTAAAGAACATAAAAAAGTAACAGTGCATCCCTTTTAGCTTTTGATAATTCATCAGCCAAATCAAAAGAGGTAAAAATATGTAGTTCAATATAATTAAAGAATTACTTCTCAGAAGAAGGCTTGGAAAAAGGTATAGGGTCACTCTCTGCAGTTGTTGGAATTAGTTGGGCAGTAAAATGTGAACTGTTATTATCTTAATTTATATCCATATATAATGTAAAAGAAGGAATCAGTGCATGCCAGGAACTTAAAGTGTATCTGAGAATATTAGATGATTTGTGCTTTCAGCTCCTAGATTACTTCAGTAGTAAAGTAATTTCTGCGTGTTTATTCTTAACTCTAGTCTCAGATACAGATGGAAAGCCCACCATTATACTTTGTGTTCATTCTGTGAAAATACTACACTGCAACAAGGACATTTTCATCTAGAAAGCTGAAGTACTGAGGCTTCCAACTCTTCATAGTATTTACTGTGGGGTCTTCTGCTATGTACTTCATATAGACACGAAGTAAGGAAAGAACATCTAGGACTAGGCAGCCAGAGTTATTCCATGCAATGACCATTTTCCTGGAAGTTAAATCAAGATGATTGTTACAGAGAGTAAACAAGCTAGATAGAGACAGCAATTCATTTTTACTTCAATATTGAAGTCTTGAACTAGAGCTTAATTTGTTAATGAAATTACATTGTTGATAAACACATGTGTAAGAAATTATGAGATAAATATCTGAACATGTATTGTAGTTTTGCAGCTCCCTGGCAACACTCATTCTTTCCTTTTTTTAGGTCTAAAAGTCAGTCTCTGGGAAGCTGATGTTAAGCGAGGTGTTGTATGCCATAGCATTAGCTGTGAACTCTTTGACAGTAACACATCTATAAAACAAAACAAAGTGCCCCACAGTGCTTCAGCAGAGAACATTTTCTGGAACTAAAAATATATGAATTGAACGCTGTAGAATTCTCCTTACTAAAGATATATAATGCTTTGTTTCAGTGTCCAGATGATTTTGTTTTACTAGCATTAACCTTAGAATAAATCTAACCTTGTTTTACACAAAATAACAATGTTGTGTAGAGGAATCAAAAATATTGATGCTATAAATTGAATGAACAAAACGTAGATTATTGATTTTTGGTTTTATATACAACTAGCATTTTCATGACAAGCAGGTTTTTTAGGTGTCACAAACATTGCAAATATCTTCACAGTTTATTGTTCTCATCTGCTAGAATTGTTTATAAATAAATTCTTGAGCTTTGAACTTTTAAGTCTTTACCAGCATCCTGAATTTCTAATCTGTAACTGGTGAGACATATCCCCTTCAACAAGTAGAGTAAGAATGTCCCTTTGGACTCCTTGAATTTTTGTTGTTTTTTCTTTAGCATCAGTTTCCACACTGGAAATACAATGACAGTGCTGTTAAAGAAAAGGTACAAAAATCTAGTTGTCTTCCTCTTATCTCTTCTTGATCATTTGCTGTTGCTTTTTAATTCAGAAGCTTGTGGAAATATATGGTGAGCTAACAAAAAGACATACTGATTTTTAAGTATTATTTACTTCAGCACTCTAGCCTTTCACAGTTTTAGCTCTTTAAACTTGCATTTTTGGTCAGTTTTCAATGCACTGGTTGCCTATTCAGATTGTATGCATGCACAAAGCTTTATTCTGTCAGACTATACACACAGACACTTGCAACCAAATGGAAATAACTTGCTTGCTAAATTACTTGCATGATTGTTTTGCACAGGAAATTGTGTGTGCAAATACCTTGATTAAATTCAGGTTTCTCCTGCTAAGTTCTGAAAATCTATTGCTGCAAAAAAGTAAATTTACATATAAATGTACTCCTGCTAGAAGTTTAATCCCAATTTAGTCCTGTCAACAAAAGTTAAGCTTATATATATAAAGGAGTAGTCTGATAGATTTGCAATCAGGTATGATGCATATGACTTTGAATGTGATGTTAGTTACTGTTTGAATTGGCAGATAATTATAAGTTGCAGACTGAAGCCTTGGGAACCTGAATGTTGTTATTTAAAAGTTACTAAATTGAGTTTCCCAAGTTTGAGATAAAAAAGTTGCCTTTGATTAGTGGATAGATAAGGTTAAAGGAAAGAAAACAACAGATACACAATCTGTGGGGAAAAAAAAGTGAAAGATTGGAACCTAAGTACCTGTGATTTTCTCTAGAAAGCAAGATAATAGATTAAAAACTGTTACTAATGGTTTCAAAAATATTATTCTGATTAGTTTGGGTATCATTTGGCATTGTTGCTGAATCAACACACTTGAATCTGAGTAACATTAATACTGAAAAAAAAAACCACAGATAAAAAGTCCAATTTCTTTCTGTTCCTTTCTATTTTTTTTTCCCATCATGTTTAGGAATCTGTGATCAAGTTAGTTGGACTGAGAAAGGATTGTAAAAGAGAAGGCAGGAGCTAGTTCCATAAATGCAGTGCAGTTCAGAAAAACAAACTGTGCTTTCATGCTGTCATCAACACAGTTATTTATAAAGATCATAATCGTACAGCAGTTTATTTTCTTTCTGTATACTCTGGTCATATGTGAAATAATACAGTTGATGCATAATCATAAATTAATAAATTTATTAATAAATTTATATTCTGACCACTATTTATAAAGTGTCGAGTATAAGCTGAGGACTTCCTTTTTGGTTCTGGAACAAAGAAAAAATTTCTTAAATGTTGTCAAATTAATGACTGAATATGGTTTAGCTTGTCAGTACTTCCCCCTACTCCCCTTTCTTTTTGATCCAATGTCTTCAGTGGCAGGAAGTACCATAAAAGAAATGGCACTTAGATCAGTTATTCACAGAAGTCATGCTAAAACAACAACCATCTATCACCAGTTATCTTTCTACCATACTTCTCCATGGAAATGTTTTTTCTAGTTTTCACTCTCACAATCTTCTTATTTTTGGATGAGGTCAATGTCTAAATAGGCAAGATAATTTTTTTGGGTGCATCTAGTTCCTAATCATCATTGTCAAGAGAGGCACAGTCTTGTCAGTATTGTCAGACCCTTCAATAACTTTCTAAAATTCATGAGAAAGAAGAGAGAGAGCTCCTTTGAGACTAACTGGCAGAAACATTATCATGAGGAGTGATCTCAAGGGTATGTGTCAAAAGAGATTCCACAGGGTCCCAGTAGAAGTTACTGTTTATCTAAACATCTGTCAAAACATCTGTCAGTTTTCAAACTGGTCTGCATTTTTTGCTAAATGGATGCCAGCTTCTGGTCTGCTTTACAGTAATACATAGTAGGTAGAAATATTTCTCTGCTTTCACGTGGTGCTTGAATGTTGCATTAGAACACTTGTCTTCTGGTAGTTGTACTTTTGGACTTCAGTGATGGCCTAAATATGTAACCAAGGCAAGATTTGTTTGGAGAAGTCAAATCTGTTATTGGGCCAACTGACACAGTGAAATAAATTAATAATAATAATAAAATAGACATGGAAATCTTTTAAGCCTGAAGTGGAAGATGCAATTTTGAAATCACTCTAAATTTGGATGAACTGTTACCTGGTTTGACTGTGTGGATAGCAAAGGAATTTTTTATAGAGGAGACAAGAAAAAAAATCTAAGAAACGCAGGCTGTGGGAGAGGTTATTGATCAGCATTTGGGAAAAAAGAGTCCCAGGAGATAGACGCTTTGGGAAGGGCCATCAGACATATGTGATTGTCCCTCTGTACCATAATATCTGTAGCCTGCAGTGAGGAGGAAATAGGGAGAAGCTGTCAAGAGTATAACACTTTTGACTCACTTAATGATGAAACCATAATGGAAATGACTGCTCAGTGAACTTTTTAACAATGAATGCTAAAAAGCCAGGGAGTTTGAATTTTTTTTTTTTTTCTCCTTTTATTTATTTATTTATTTAGGATATGTCAACTGGATTGTTTTCTTCCTAGTTTGAATTCCAGTTACTAACCTTTTGAAGCAGACTGGAGGTTAATCAAAAATATCTGTTCACCAGTCACCTGGCTTCCCAAATTCCAGTGGCGCTTCAAAGATTCTGCATTAAAAAGATAAAAATTTCCACTAACGCTTGAGCTTATAAGAATTGGTTCAGCCTTAGATTCGCAAACAGAACAGGCATAATTTGGATGCTACAATCATTCATGCATTGTTTCACAGCATGCTGTGATCCTCTTTGGGCTGACTACTTCTGGGGTGAGAAGTTTACTATGTTGAAGAAGCCATCCTATCTGCAGGCTTTTGGGTGTTGCAGGCAAAAGTAGTTGTGATGATGATTTTTGTGGCACACCTCTAAAAAGGCTAAGTGTGACCACAGAATTACAAACAGTTTGGTACCGAGCTACTATACCTTTTTAACAACTATTGGTCAGTAATAACTTGGATTGAATTCAGGTGCACCACAAGTCACATTAGAGACGCCTTTTAAAGGTCAGACAGACAAACTTTTATTTGTTTCTTAGTTCTCTGTGATTTGATTTTCTGTCAAAATGAATTTTGGGGGAAAGGAATAAATAAATATGTTGTGATTCATTCTATGCACTGCTGTTCCAAGTATAAAAATTGGACCATAGTTACACAAAGAAAAACATTGTTTTTCTCTGGTGTTTGATTTATATACTTTATTTTTTCTTGTGTTAGCATTAGAGCCATTTACAGTAGGTTTTATGTTCTGCTTTCCAAATCTACATATTTCATTTTGAAACAAATCAGTATCTGTATTTCTATGACAGACAAATCACAGTTTGTATTTGCCTGCAGCAAGTAAGGTAACTACCATTAGTTTAATAATTACATTGATGTAAACTGAAAAATAAGTATTCTTCTAAAAAAAAAAAAAAATTGCCAATACAACTATTAAAACCCTCAAAAACAATGAATGCTGAGGATGAAATAGTACTTTCTGATTAGTGTGAAAATTAAGTGATCTGACATCATGGGTCAACATAATAAAATAGGGGCATCACTTTAAGACCATCCCTTGTATTATTGTACGAACAAAGATTTGTTTCCTTGACAAATGTTTTCTTAGATAGTGTTACCTGCAACACCCTGCTGCCAGCGCTGCATCTTTTATTTTTATAGGAGGGAGGAGAGATAAAGATACTTTATAGCAAGCATGTTTGGCCTTAACAATTAATTCTAACTCTGAGCCTGCATCATGACAAGTGTTTATAAAACTGTTATTGTAGCTCAATATTGGTGTAGTCTGGTATTTTTTTTCTCGCTCTGTATATATTTTTCCCCATGGGGAAGTGACTTATAATGTGATGAAATTACAATTTATTCTTAAATTCACCAGAGTTCAGATGTTGCTGTAATTTGGAATTGAATATGCTTGTGTTGTTAAAGGATTTTCAGTTGCATTTCAACTATAAAAATAGATGTTAGCCTTTACAGTATGTATTTTAACAAATATTTTGCCTTTTTATCCTTATGTTGATGATTTATCAGCTAATTTCATGAGAAACCACAGCTCTGAAGTTCTGGAACTGTGAAAACCTCAAGTGGGATCAAGGTAAGTAACTGAGGTATCCTTTATCTTCTTATACCTTTTTGAACCATATGATCATGAGATAAATGGGGGGGAAGGATGTTATCTTATGAAGTTTTTAGACATGCCTCCTGCTCAGACTAGGGACAGCTGTGTGGTCAGACCAGACTGCTACAGCTTGGTGTAGTTAGATCTTGAAACTGTCCAAGGATGGAGTCTATGCGACTGCTCCAATTCCTTGCTGTCTTCATCATGTGAGAAGATTGTTATCTGGTAGTTATCAGGTGTTGTAAGGCACATCTGCAGGCTAAAGAGTTCTCGTTCCCTTTACTTATCCTGCATTAAATACTCCAATTCCCTCACTGTCTGCATTACAATTTATTGTCATTCTTGTATTTCTTTTAGACCTAATTCTGTAGCTCCCTTTTTGATTGCAATGTAAAAAGGAGGTATGTACAGATTTAATTTACTTGGCATTCGTGCTGCCTTTACACATTTGTCACCTACATTTTAGATTTAGAATTTTTACTGACTTTCCTTAGATTGCAGAATGCTTTTCTCAAGTTTAAACACTGAACTAACAACACAAACTTGCAATTCCACTTTGCCATTAGTTAAGGCAGGAAAATGTGTATGACAAGAAGCCCAGATTTGGTTTATTTAAACTTTAAAAATGACTGGAAAGTAAATAGCAGAATTTTTTCTATAAGGCATTTGGTTTGCCATAATTTGAAATAATGTGAGTACTTAAAAACAACCTTCTATGTTGAGTTTCCTTTGTTCATCCTCTGTTTCAGTTAAAGATTCTCCTAGTTTGAATAAAGTTCAGCATGTTGTACTGTGTGCAGCATAGCATTGACCAAGTTGCTTTCTGTTGAGGATATGTTATTCGATGGCAAGAGGAAGAGGTCTGTAACAAGATACTTTCTTACAACTGAAAATGAGAATTCTGGATTATTTTAAATGTCTAGCTAAGTTTGGGCTGTGATGGCTGTCAATATCCAACTATCTCATATTCTTTCTAACTCTCTCTCCCTGAGTTGCTCTGTCAGCAAGTTCATCTTGGACACACATTTTTGCTTGAGCTCAGCCCTGCTGCATTTGGGTGTGCAGAAAATGCTGCAGTGTAACTTTAGGGTGAGTGACGTTTAGACAATGATGAATTTCAGAGCTCAGCTCCTTGGGAGTTACAATTTTGTGCTCGAACATGTTAGGAATAGCTTATTGTCAAAATAATGTTTAAGTGTTAGAAATGTTGAGCTAAGACATGGGCTGCTCAATGAATAAAACCACCTGAAAACAACAAATACTCATGTGTTGGAGTTCATGCAGGTTCTTGACACTAGAACAGAGTATCTTCTATTGAAGGGAAAAGTAGAGAAAAAAGTTCTCCTTGCTTGTGCACAAGTCTGTAGCCATACTCTAAGTTGTGGAGAGCAGAACTATTGAGAATAGGGTGAATAAGCAGGTGGTTATTGATAAATCACAAGGTTAACTAACATTTAAAAAATAGGAAGAAATCTGGTTTTCTTCCACAAGGAATTGACACAGCTGGAGTAAATAAAGTAGTGAATCCATCTGGGCACATAAGAAGATGGAGGGAATATGGAAAAGAATATTTTCATATGGAAAAGAAAAAAAGATAAATTATTTTTTGCGCATAATGCAGAAGATATGGGGAAGAATTTTTTTGAGCAAACTCTGATGATGTGCATATATTTTTACAGTGTCAAAATAAGAATGCTTTAGAGCTCTGAATTTAGTGTTATTTCATGGGTTATGTGAACAAGAGTGAAAAATAAAAATGAATGAAAACCAATATGGCACTACATCCTGAATGTAAATTCCTGTGAATTTCATTGTAAATACTTGCTTGCTATTTATATATTGCTAGATCCCTTGCTCCAATAAAAGAACAGATACTGGAATAACAGAGGCAGGCACATGGATTTATGAGCTGGAGTTACTGACATTAGAGCAAGCTTTGAAAAAATACATATATGTCTACCTGTAACATGAACAACACCAATTTGCAAACAAATTTGCAAAATTCAAACTAGTTTTATAGTTATTTACTATGCACATAGTATTGCTATTAATGAAATAAGGGTTTTATAGTGCATCTAGCAAATATCACGTTCTTTGGTGCTTACGATGTCTTTAGCGAAGTAATATGAGCATGGGACATGTAAAACTGCACAGTTCTCTCTTTATCTAAACTGAAGAGTCACATAGTGGTCACTTGGAAAGTGACTAAATATATAAAGCAGGTAATTTTATAGACCTTTCTAAGTTAAATCAATGGTTTGACCGATTTGTATATAAAATGAGCTCTTTTCCTAATTACATGCGTTTTAATCAAATATTGTAGATAATAGAGGATTCTTAACCTGATACCTGACAGTTACAGATTACATAAAATATTAAGCAGAAGGTCAGTGCAAAGGCCATAAACCACTTGAACTTTGAGGGCTTTAGCAACAATCAGGTAAAGACTTCAAGAGGTACCCAACTTCAACATAGAATTAAAAGGAGTAAAAGAATGGAAGATTCTTAAAGGCCTGGACTCTTCCAAATTATTATTTCTGAGGTTCATTTCTAATATTTAGTTACATGTAGGAGACTGAGACTGTGAAATTCAATAACATGTTAAAAAAAAGTAGGTCCCAAGCATAATTTATTTTCCTCTGTACTAGAATCACAGAATCATAGAACCACCAAGGTTGGAAAAGACCTACAAGATCATCCAGTCCAACCGTTCACCTGTCACCAATAGCTCCCACTAAACCATGTCCCTCAACACAACATCCAATCGTTCCTTGAACACCCCCAGGGTCGGTGACTCCACCACCTCCCTGGGCAGTTCATTCCAGTGCATGACCACCCTTTCTGAGAAGTAATATTTCCTAATGTACGTGAACTGTACATGAGGGGAAAAAAAAAATAAAAATCAGGGTAATGCAGCCAGAGCAAATAGCAGACACCTCTGAAAATTAACAAGGCTACAATTCTTCAGAGCTTATAGTCTTCTAATAGCTCAAACCTATTTTTCGCTTAACTTCTTCCTTTTAGCTGTATTATTACTATTGAAATGAAGGGACAAAGTGATATGTAATTTTACTAACCAGATATATTTGGCGTTTTGACTATCTAAGCATTTGTTAAAACACTACGGATATGAGTTGCATATGGTATGATTATGAAATTTTTCAAACCAGCTGACACTTGGTTCTGCAAAGGGAAGAATATGTTTAGTTCAGGAAGAAAGTTGAAGTGTAATTTTAAAAGGAATGTTCTAAATTATCATCTTGAGGAAAGTATGAGGTAACATACAGTTCCTAAGTTTATGAACAGCACCTCATGTCTGCTCAGCTGTTACTTTCTTAGAGCTACAGACCCTTCATGTGTAATAATGGATAGAAGCAAAATGAAGAAAAAAGGAACTAAGTTTTAAAAAAGCCTTGTAATAGGAAGTCCTGTAGAATCTACTGCAGCTATCTTCTCTGCTCAGATACAGGGATTACTCACTGTATTAAGCTTAATTTTGATTTTAGCTCTTTAGATAAGATTTTTAGTGTTTTACTTTCATCTGTCTGTTCTTCGAATATTCTGCATATTATAATGACTAATCATTTTGTTATGATTCCATAATTTTTTATTGAAGCTTCAGAATGCTTCAGAGTTTGGAAGGCGCTGCAGAGAACAGTTCCCCCAGTGGCAATATTAATACTAAATACATTATGTGAGCAGCATTCATATGAAGTCAGGAATTATAAAAGCTGTAAAAACCGTGTTCTGGTCTGGTAAAAAACTGGACAGACTTGTTAGCATCTTCTGTTAGATTCATTGGATATTGAGCTGGTTCCTAGATTACTTATATGGCTGTCATAAACCATCTTTATAAATGTGTACAGTCGAATGATAAATGTTAAATGAAAACATTCATGTTAATCTTATTAATGAAAGTCTGTCAATAGATGAAAAAAATTTCCATAGGATGTAGAAACATTTAAAAGGAAAAAAAAAAAAATAATAGATGACCAGGAAAACAATACATGTAGAAGCAGTGTTTTTATCATGTTATATGCTAAGGTTATCTTCTGTGTCTGTGTAAAGATTAAAAACGTCTCATGGCAAAACAAAGGGAAAAATGTATTTGGGAGATTTCAGTTTGCACTGACTTTAGTGAATAATTATTTCTTTTTATTCCTATAGGAAGTATAGACACATTATTTGTCTCAGTTAACCAAAACATCTTGTTTGATAAATAAGGTATCTAAAAAATAAAAAAGACGGTTTTCACGAATTTTAAAGTTTCTTGCTGATCTTATACATCTCAGTTCTAAATTAGGTGTTGATGGTCTCCACGATTAAAGCAAGAAATGTGTCACTGTTAGTGTTCTGACCAAATATCACCATTCTCTTAGTATGTGATAAGTAACTACACTATAGAATCAAGATGAATTTTCATTCTGCTTTCAACTCTTCACTAGAAGTAAATAGAAATGCCAAACCCTTGTCATAAAGTGAACATACTGGTGAAAATGCTGCAGAAGACAGTAATTATATTTTTTAGCCCTGATGTCACAGTGAAAACTTTAATGTCTTTCAGCATCAACCAGTGTCACACACATGAAATTCCATATAACCTTTTTTTTTTTTTTTTTTTTTTTTCAGTGAAATATTAAAGATAGTTGAACCAGAATTTGAATAAATGACTTGGTTTTACAAGGAATGTTAATTTCTGGACAGTCTTACTTTTGAAATAGGTTCTTTGAATGTGCCTGAATCTGCACCTAAAGGGCCATCTCTGATGGTGAAAGGAAGTTTTCATATGATTTCAGTCATTACCAAGAATGGCAGCTGATGATCACAGCAGTAGAGATTTTCTGTGTTTTGTGCGCTTTCCCCTGTGAATCCTAGGGAGAATTGCCATTGATATCACAGACAGATATGTTACTGCTGTTTCCTTGGTTAAAGACATTTTCTCAGTACGTATAAAAGGCTAAATAATTTCTCTTAGCAGTCAGCAGCTTTTGTAATGGTTTTAGGGCTGAAAACATTTGGTGCTCATGGTTAATTCCTAGTTGAAGAGTTTATTTCTATCATTCCATAAATACATTGCCTTCTGCCAAAGTTTCCACTTCAGTTTTAACTTCTAATCTTTAAAATCTTTCATGACCTTATTCCTGCCAAGCTAAACTTTCATTTCCTCTCCACATGGTACTGTGCCATGTATTTGATAGTGATTTTTAAATTATCTCCAAATACAAATTAAAATGTCAGCTGCCAGAGCCCTCATCATCTTTTCTCTAGAGCTTGAAATTTCCAAAGCATGTCTTCCCTTTTCTTCCCTGCTATTCTATCTCAAAATTAGAAACAAAACTTACCTTTTACTGTTGTGACTAAGATACGTAGTAACATGAATCTGCTAATCTTTAATGTCAAGTTTTACTGTAAATTGGCAAATATAATATATGGTGAGATTGTAACTTTTGAAGAATAAAAGAGATGTGTGGTTACCTTGGAGAATTCTATCAGAAGGCAGCTTTTGAAATAGCAAAGAAAAAAATCTGGAACTTCAAGCTTGTTTGAAAGTGATATTTTCCTGTTACGTGTGATATTTTCATGAGGCCCAGAAGAATCACTGTAGGCTTGAATGTCAAATGTACTAGAAGAGTGGTTGACTAACAGAGAGACAACAGGTGTTACTAAATGTGTTCTGTAGTCATTATATTTTACTGTTATTAGACCTCTAGCCTCCTCTGGGTTATAGATGAGAACTCTTACTATTAGGCTGCTCTACCATCACTTGATTTGACACCTGTGGATGCTTCACAAGATAAAAGTTGTATCAGAGTTGATACAAGTAAACTGGAAAGAAGAGCTAGTCTATCTATCTCACTTCCTTTCAGTTCTGTTTAACGAATGAAGAAACAGAAGTGTGTTGTAGTTGATTTGAGTTGATTTGACAGTTTCATCCTTCCTCTACTTGTAGCTTTCAAAATTTAGTATCTCATAGTGCAGCAGAGAGCACTGCAAGGATCATGGTGTAAAAATGTGTTAGAGGCCTGACACGTGGTGGTGTTCCTTGGTAGTAGTACCCATCTGCCATGTCTTTCCTTAATTTGTATTATGTCTTCAGTATGGGATGATCTTATCCTTGTACTAGAGAATTCAAATTAACATTTCCATGTAGCTTTATGATGAATATGTCTTGATGTTGGAATGCAGATGTGTACTGCCTTATATTCATAGACTTAAATAATATTAAGTGATGTTCGCTATTGATATTAAAAATGTGGATTAAGTTCAGACAAATTCAAATGTTCGTAAAAATCTGTAAATTCTGTTTGTTCTTGCTGAAGGTGATATGAGTAGCGAGTTTAACCCTACACTGCTAGTATTTAATCACGTCATGTTGTGCTGTTCATCATTAGTAGATATATGCCACAATCTAATGAAAGTGTCTAGGTCAAAAATATATCAGTAGTACATTGTATGGAAAATTTTGGGGGGCTTTTTCCTTTTCTTTTTTTTTTTTTTTTTCCTAACATACATATGTTTTTTCCCCATCTTTTTGCATTTCAGGAAATATGCTGGTAGGTTTTTTCCTTTCCCCCTACATACTTGTGATAATATTGTTATATTTGATAAGAGAAAAGGAAAAAAAAAACAAAAACCAACAGGTAGTTTTTGTTAGTTTTGCTGGCTGGTGTAGTGGAAAAACTAAGTCATGGCTTGAAAAAGTGACTGAGCATATGGTGGAAAGGAAGGGCCATCCCAGGCCCTTCTGGAGCTCAGATGCAAGCAATGGGTGACCAGAAGGGGTGAAGCCAGGATCCACCCCATCCCAGACCTCATTTAGGGGTTTGCAGTGGAGGTGAGGCTATTTCATCTGGAGATCTCTGCCTACCTGAGGCTTTCTAAGGGTACGCAGATTTTCTATTTTTCTTCGTTTCTGTGATTCTGTGGTCATGGCTGATGCATTTGGGGATATCCTCACTTGTTGTAGCCTAAGACTTTGCTACCCCGCTATCATTGCTGTGTATTCCATCACATCATAGCGTTTCAGTTAGTAAAGAATTTTGTACTCTTAACCTGGCTACACCAGTGTGACTTTGTTTGACATAAAGGAAAAGACCACAACTTCTCCACAACTTTACTAAGAAACTCTTGATTATACTTGCAGTCACTAAAAAGGGAGAAGGTATTGTTTCAGTGCTCAGCAAATAAATGAGGAAGAGCTGCTGTTGCTGCACCTAACTTATCTTCCTTGATGTGTGAGGCAGAGGAGAAAGGAGACACAAAGATGTAAGGAAGGTTCCAAGTAGTGTAGGTTTTTAGGGCATTATTTGACAGTGAGTTACACCAAATATGTGAGTTATTTGGTGGGGTAGTAGGCAAGCTCAAAATCATTCTGCACAATTATACCCATGCAAATGTATAGATACATCTATAGCCATTGACTGCTAATATTTGTTAATTCATAGAAGTATTCCAGAGCCCACCTCTGGTGTATCTGGTGTAAGTAATGTATTTTCTCCTTTGAACTTATTTCTAAGGTTCTGCCTGTGTGATGATCTCACAACTTTAAAAATAATAAATTTGGCTGTTCCAAAAAGTAGCTCTGGGACTGGGGAAACTACTTTTAGAGTTCTGCTGTGCAAAGTGTGCTACTATGTATTTTAATTGAAACTGACACCTCAATCACTGTTCCTATTTACAGACATTTTAACAATTACACAATAAGTAAGTAAACTAACTTGCTCTTCTGCAGAACATCACTAGGCAAATTGATGTGAAAGGTTGATTGATGTTTACCTTAATTCAGGAGCTCAATCACATGTAACAAAAATAAGGCCTTGATCCTCAGACAGGGATCATTTTAACTCCTCTGGGGGCTTCCAGTAGTTGACAATGTTAAAAACCATTACCAGAATGACAGGATCTGGGTAATCTGAGGTTGATTATGATAATAATGGTAGGTAGAAAAGGGATTAAAAATCTGTTAATTCTAATTAAATTTTATTCTTAAAAAAATCATGGAAAGTTTTTTTTTTGTGTGTGTGTGTTTTTCAGAGATGCAAGTCTTCAACTCTTATTATTAGATCAATTTGCTCTTTTTAAAATCTTTAAGTGTGAAGCATTTCTGGTACACTTGATAATGTAATTATTAAGCACACTTTTTTCTTCTGTTATTCTGTATTTACAATATTTCATTTTATATACTATGCATTGAGCTCCATAACACCCAGTTAATGCGAGAGTAGCAGTAATAACATTATAAAATGCAACCAGCTTTGATGCTGTCAACATCCTTATCAAGTCTATAAATTAACTGATCTACTACGTCTTTCATTACTTTATTATTTCACTCTCACATTAAATGAAGAAAAAACAATTACTGTCAGTGTGCAAGTACTCCCTTTCTTGTGTCATGTCAGAGCTCTGCTGTTTAAATAAAATTATCTCCTCCTCACAGTTCTGTAGTTTGAATGCTACTTCTGCATGACAACATTACCTGTTCATTAATCATTCTTTTCTGCTCCTCCCCCTTATTATTTTTCTAGCAAATGACTTGAAACATTAGCCAGCCACGAATTTATTGCTAAACTGGGGAACTCAGCGCTTGGATTCTGGTGTGCAGCTTTGAACTACCCTAATTTCCTCAATGTGTACCTTAACTGCTTAAAACACACCAAGCAGCGCCTGTGTAAAACACTGGTGTGTTTTACTGGGTGATTACTGATAAAAATATCTCAACCTATCTAATGTTGTCTCAAAAGAAAACAAACCCAAGGAAGAGAAATGCAAAGAAATGCACAGATGAATCATTTTTTTGTTGAGACAAATAAGATGGCACTGTGCTTAATTTGTAAGCAAATCATGCCAATTCTCAAATATTACAATTTGAAAAGACATTATATGCAAAAACATGCTGCCAAATTCAGTGCATCTCAAGGAATGTATTGTAATAACAAAATAGCAGAACTGAAGAAAATCTGTCATCTCAACAATTTACTTTTAAAGTTACAATTCAAACAGACTCTATTAGGAAAGCTAGTTATGTGATGGCATCTGATTGCAAAACAAAAAAGAAAAGAAAAAATCAATACAATTACTGATGGTGAGTTTATTAAGAAATGTATAGAAAGCATGGCAGATATAATCTGTCCTGATAAAAAAATGGATTTTTCTAAAGTCAGTCAGTCTTACCAAACTGTGGGTGGACAAACAGAAGAAATGGGAAAATCTATCAAAAGAAATGTGGTAAGAATTGGATAGCATTGTGTAAATTCTCATCAAAGTAACTATAGTTCGCAGGAAAAGCAGCAAAATAAAGCAAATGTCTTTTATTTGACCAAACGATAAAAATAAACTAAACATTGTCAGAAAAATTATATTTATGAAGAAAACAAAAGAGCCAACATTCAGGAGATCAGCAACACAAGCAAAATAATGACACCGGTCTCAACCAGCATGTTCAAACCTGCTTCTGCAATCTGCCAGGTTCAGAGCAATTACCCTCACTCCATACTGTCATCAGGGAGTTCACCTTCTCCTTAAGGTCTGTAGACAGAAGCCCGTGAGGGACTTTGCTTTTTTCCCCACTGATAACCAACTTTTTTTGACTTCCTCAACATCAGTTAAGACTGCTTGGACAAGGTGTACTGGAAAATCAGTGGAAAACAGTGTGATCATCCAAAGACCCTCTGAAGATATGATGAGCTTGAAATCTGAAGGTGTGTGTCACACACATTTTTAAGACTGAAAATCAGAAGTAACTGTGATGTTCTTTTTTTACTACTTGTGTACATTTAACTTTAGAATATAAATTTGCTTTTCTTCTCAGCCTATCGCGCTGTACACCAACAGTTTCATTATGTGTCCAGTATTGTCATATTTTATCCCTGTCTTCAAGTTTTGCTGTCTCCCAAGTTCTACTCTAGAATTCAGAATAACAAAAATATTTCTCTTCCCTAGAGGTAATTGGTCACTTGCAGGGAAGAAGTGGCTTCTGTTCTGTGCTTCCACACATTTCCATGATCATTGCTGTGCATCACCCTACTGCCTGGTGATACAGTTTTGGCCCCTGATAGGCAAGCATGCGCCACTACCTTTCTGTTAAATTACATAGAAACTTTGCTTGGGAGCTCTGCTTTTTATGTTTGTTGCCAGGTTCTGCCTGTGGGAGAACAGACTAGAGCATATTATGCTGCTTGTACCTGCTTAAATCATGGGTGTTTTTTAATGAATATGGAACAAATTAGTATTTTTGAATGAGTATGAAACAACAGCGGTGCTTACAGTCCATGCATGGAACCAGGGTTTTTCTTTCAGTACTTGGAACACTAAAGCTGGATTTAATTTGTTGTCAAACAACAGTCTGAGACAGACAAACTGTATCGCTGAAAAGAAATTAATCATCTGTAAACGTTTCAAATGCTAGGAAGGATAACTAGGTGCATATGTTTCTTCTTTCAGTCTGGAATGATTTCCCCCCTGTACAATTAGCTGAAGCTAAAGAAAAAAGAAAAAAAAAAAAAAAAAAAAAGGAGTACATTTATAATAGAAGTGCCAGCTCAGTGTAATGTAAAGCTACAACTGTAGTCTCTATAAAGAGCAAGTGAAGTGTGAAGGATTAGTTTGAACCCCAACAGACGCTTGTTATGAAGAGGTGACAGAAATGAAGCATTGGATAAAAGGGTTGAGAAACATTTATCTAAAGCATTACTATTGCTCTGCCATACTTTTGGAACAATTTAGCAGATGTGCTTGTCACGTCCTCAATTTTTCTTCCCAGTCTCTGGGAATGTGCTAATTTCATACTTACTCTCTCTCCTTCCTGGTTTGAAAGCCCAATAGACTTTGGAAGAAGGTTGCCATGACTGCTATATTGCAGAATTCCTTGCTGAAAGGGAGCACTAGTGCGTTAGCTGGCAGAATGAAAGACAACTTTGGTCTCCTGAGCAGTTAAGAGATTGAAGTGGTCAGTTCAAACCCAGTACTGTTTGAATGATTGCATGTGAGGTTGCAGTGGACGTGCATGTAGGTGTCGCACTGGAATAGATGCACACAGGAAAGAGAAAGTTCTTTGAGGTCCTATGCTTTTATTCAGGTACATAAATATCAGCTTTCATCTTTTTTTTTTTTTTCTTTTTTTTTTCTTTTTTTTCCCCTGCAGTTTTCAGGGAACAAAATCTCTGTGAGAAACCAGTAAGTATATTTAACATGTCTGCTATAAATAGGTAGTAGGTCCTAAAGTAGTTCTAAAAAATTGCTATTCTAAATACCAAATTGCTTTAGAGCAAGACAGTTTCCAAAAACTATATTTGGTAGCTGTGTATTAAAGATATCTTCCACTTTAAGTGTTGTATATACATAAATTTTGTGTCTTCTTTAGTGCAAGAAAGTCAGAGATGCTTAATATTTACCTCTTCAGATTACTATGAGCAATATTACTTTGAATGTTGTGAGTGGTAAGCCACTAAGTTTAATATTCTCTGGCTTCAGTTTTTATTTTTCTTATATATTTTTTTTCCCGATACCACTAGTGTTGATGTCATCAGAGAAAATGTTTTTCTGCATCTAAGTGAAGTATGCCTTATAACAGTACTGTTATATACAGAGGTCAGTTTCTCCATATACAAAATGGCTACAAATGATTTACTCGACACATTTTAATTTTTTTTCCTAAAATATAAACACGTGTTATGAAGGTTCTTTACGATTCACTGGGCTCGAAACTGCACTTGTATTTCACCAATTTTCTACTTGGCCAGTCATTTTTTTGTACCTGAGAAGGAACTTTTTTTTTCTTAAAAAGTATGTTAATATGTGTTAATAGAAACTTATCACTTTGTGTTTTTGAAATGTTGATCTTAAAGGCCTAGAAGATACTCTGAGCACAAAGGAATATCTCTCTTTCTCTGTAATGTCAAAACCAAATCTGTTAGTTGCAATTACTGGCAGGTACCTAATCAGCTGCCACTGCAATATGTGTTTGGCACACATAATCAGAGGAACTAATGTTGCTCACTGCATGCCAGCCAGTCTCAGTACTGTGCACATAGCTGGCGCTCTCAGTGGTGAACGATGAGGCATTTCATCTCAATTCAGTTATATTGTCTACAACGTGAGTGTCCAAACTATTGCCTTGCCCAGGTTGTGTTGAGTGGAGAACTGTCTAGGGCTATACCTATGAATGCTGCTCTGAAAGTAATGCATCCTAGTTACTTCCATGGAAATGACAACATATTCAAAGAACACAGTAAAACTATCTAATAAAGCAAATTCTCAGCTACAAAACGCTCTTTTACAATGTTCCAGCCCTTAGCTATACATTTTCACCAGCGATTGAGTATCTGCGTGCTGCACTTGTAAAAATCTGTACCAGTGGAATTGCTCCACTATCTCAGAATGACAATGAGTGCCACTTTTTCCACATCGAGGACTTCAACAACGCACCTTTACTTCATATGGACTTCCATGTCAGACACCATTTTGTCAGACTGCCCTTTTGTTGCCACCTTTCACACAGCCACAAAATGTAATGGAATATTGGTGGGAAGGTTCAACCTCTACTGCTGTATCGCCAACATCTACCTTTTATACAGTGGGCCAACATAGTAAAATATGAGGCATTACTTTCGGAGCAGCTCTCACATAATTTAGCTAGTGTATATGACTAATAAAACTTATTTTATTATTATTATTTTTTTAATTAAAACAGATAAGAAAGAGAGTAACATAAGCATAAAACTACTGGGATATGTGTCTCTGTGTTTGAGAAACTAACATGTCAATCTGGTTTGACGGCAGTGGCTGCAATTCTAGTGAGACCTCAAGGTGTTTGCCAGAGATTTTTGATGGCATTTGACTCTTCCTGTGCTGCATCCTTGAAAATAGTTTTACACAAATGCGTGTACTACTAAGAAGTGGTGATGTGAATAACACGTGACTGTGAGGTGAGGGGTATTTCTCTCTGGGAAGAGGGGATTCATAAATAAATGGTAAAGAGACACAAATTTTTGAATGCAACTCTGTACAATCCATTTGAAAATGTGCAGGTAATGTATTTATGCTGATGGAAAAAGGAGTTGCAAATAAACCAAACAACTGATGAATTTTTTGGCCATCTATAAACCTATTCTCAAATTCCTTTATCAGAAAGGACATTACAGCTGTGTATTTCTCTCTGTTCACAGGATTGTGTTTAGCCAATGTATAAAAATGTATAACATTGCCATCACTTGATCTGGCATCCCACTGTGCCTCATCCACTTGTTTAAGCCCAGATGGGGTTAATAGTGCACCGATGTTCTGCTGGTGTTGAAGGGCTGGGCTGGGCAGCTGCCATGATGGTGCAGGGCAAGGGGTGTGGGTCACAGTGCAAGCTGGACTGGGCTGCTGGGTAGACATGTCTGCCCTGAGATCTAAACCTGCCAGTACAGAGCCATATGTCAGTTCAGGGATGTGTGTATTTCTTGACAGTGACAATGAGGGGAAGAACAGGAGGAGGAGGAGTATGCTTGATTTATTCAACTGAACATATATATAACTTGATATAAATCTTTTCTTGGATTGATGATTCAGGTGAATGTCAGTGTATGCTGAAGACCTGTCATTGCTTAAATCTACTCGTGGGTTAAGAGTTAAATCTTGACCAATCTGTATTAGCATGTGTGAAATTCACCTCTGTTGGCAAAAAGCTTAAGTGAATGTGCTGTATGTTGAGTTATAAAACAAGTGTTGAAGGCAATACATCATTCCTTTTTTTTCCCAATTATTTTGCGGTAATGGTAGAAATAAACATGAAATGCTCAGGAACAAATGCACAACCATCTTTTATTTTCTGAAAGTGATCATTAATTTACAGACTTGATCAGACTTTTGCTCAGTGTCAGATGATACTTGTAAAAGATCTTATCCTATGTAATGTATACCCCTTGCAGGACTTGTAGGCAAAAAAGGTAATCATAGTGTGTTAAACCATAGCAGATATAAGTGTGTTTGTGTATATCTGTATCAGTGGACGAATTAGAGACACTGAAACAGTGTAAATACTGATTTTCCTTAACTGATGAATTTTTGGCTTTGAAATTTGGCATGGTTTTTCTTTTATGCAGTGCTGTATACACTATCATTAACATGGCAGTTTTTAATGCTAACTCTCAATCTTGGAAGTCTGCTGGTGTTCTCATTATATTGACACTTTATCTCATACCTCAAAATAAATGAAAACATTTGACAATTTTTTGCCAGTTTCTGAAGATCAGAAATAGTACTTTTAGTACAGATGTTTAATATAGTCATAGTTGTGTTCAGCTCAGTTCTATCAGAAATCTTCCTGTTTCTTACTTGGAACTTCATGTCTGTCTATGGAGTATCAGTCAACTGAAGTCTGGGAAGGATTGAGAAGAGAGATGCTAATGTACTTACAAAATTGCGACAAGTAGTATTTATTTTTTCCTTCTCCTTTGCCTGTCACTACAGTACACCTTTAGTTTTCCAGAAAATAGGAAGAGAGGGTAGGGAAGTTGTTATGAAGTGATGGGAAATGAGCCTTGAGAAACTGTAGGAGTTCTGACATGGTAAAAGTGGTAAAAAGAAAAAAGAAAAGATGAAAATTAATAAAAAAAACCGAATAATGTAAATACTAAGGAGCAAGAGAGGGTAGTCTGCTGTGGTGTTCTACTGCAGGTAGAGATACAAAGCATTGCATGCGTATGCTCACATACTCCTCTCTGTTGGAGGTGAAGAGGTAGCCCTAAAGCTTAAAGGTGAAGGAACTCAGTTTTCTGGCCTGCACAGAAGACTGCAGATTTTGGACAGAAAATAATCATTTTTGCCTGAATGTTTTAAATGTACAAAAAAAGTCACTTCTTTGAGTGATGTCAATTGTGAAGAGATTCTTTCTTTTCCATACTTGAGCCTAAGTAAGTTCCTTTGTTGTCATTTCTCTACTGGGAAAGACTTGATGACAAAAAACAATGATGACTCTGCTTGAATAAAAATGAATACACAAGTTCTGAATCTACTCTTACAAGAAATGCTTCTAAATCTTGTTTAACCTAAATCTGCAAAGACTTTACTAGAACTGCAAGCTACCTGTGAACATGAAAGAAAATAGAAGTGATATCCTGAATAAACAGAAACAGTTTTTCTGTGTTTATTTATTCATGGTTTTTTTTGTGAGTGATGATTTTGAAGATCATTTACTATAGTCACCCATAAAATAATCAGTAGAAATTAGTAATGGCAGAAATATTTAAACAGAACAAATGGAATTAAAATGATCATAACCATGGTGAATTGCAGAACACCTGGCAGTTTTTCTGTGAATCAAAATCTGCAAAGAATAAATTACATTTACCATAATCTGTGAGTCAGATGATGACCACAGTGTACCAGTATCATTGCATTATTAGGGTTGAAAGGGACCTCTTGCAATCATCTAGTCCAAACTTCTTGCTAAAGCAGAATAAAATAGACTGTCTCTAGGTTAAAGGCTACACAACCTCTCCAGGCATCCTATTCCATTGTTTGACTAACTTCACAATAAAAAAAAGTTTCCTTGCATTCAGATGAAATTTTGTGTTTTTGAATTTTTGTTTATTGCTTCCTGACCTGTCAGTGGGTACTTGTCTTCTCTTCCTCTTCATTCACTCTCTTTGTTTATACACATTGTTAAGATCCTCTTCTGATTCTCTATTCTGTCCTCTCAGCGTGTCTTTCTACAGCAGCTGCTTCAATCCCTTCATCATCTTTGTGGCTATGAACTGGACAAGCTCCAGTAGGTCAGTATCTTGGACAGTCATGAAATGAGTAGTGTAGAGGAAGGCTATTCCTTACAGAGTTCCAGATCCTGTTGACCTTCTTACCTTGTTACCTTGTTTGTTGTTGTTGTTGGTTTTTTTTTTGTTTGGTTGGTTTTTGCTTTTTTTTTTCTTTTTTTCTTTTTTTTTTTTTTTTCCCTGAGTGAATGCATTATCTCTCAAATTGAAATGTTTGCTCTTTTTTTTTTTTTTTTTTCTCATTTTTGCTTTACTGCCCAGCTCAAATTTGAATTTGTAGTAGCTCTGCAGAAGGACTGTGGAAGCTTTCCCTTATATCTGAATAGAAAGTTAAATAAATTTTGGGGTGGGCCAGGATCAGAGATTTTTAGTATTCCAAAACCAATCTCATCTGTATGAAAATAAGGCATTGGAAAAAATCATGCATTCCCAAGGTGAATATCAGAAGTTTCCTCTGGTATCTTGTTTAAGACTCTTGAGCTTTATGTCACTGCCTTTATCTTTAGATGATTAGTTTACCTCTTTTCTCTTTATCTGTGTTTGTTGTAAGATCCTTAAGCTGAAAGCTGTCTTGCGCACTGAAACATTTTGCATTATAAATGGCCTACAATTTTTAAGATAGGTACAAGTGTATTATATATTTTATGATTTACTACAGTTTTAGAACCACCTGGAAGCTACAGGGTTTGCAAAAAGTCTTACGAAAGAAAACGTTTAAGGGAGTGCAACATTCTAATTTTCAAACAATTTGGCTTTGAATTTTAACATACTTTGTTTGTTTTCTTTTTTTTAAGTTCATGAAGTTCATGATCTAAAACACGTGTTTTAATCACATTTCCTCTTGCTTTCATAGCATCTCCTATTAAGTTTGTTTGCATTTGCAAGTAAGACATACAAGTATAGATTCAATTTTCTCATAGTGTTTTCAACTCTGTATGGTATATTTGAAGTAGGAGTGCGGCAAATTTTTGAAATTGAAAGTTCCTCTGAAAAAGAATTACCTTTTTTTTATTAAAAAAAAAAAGTCCTTCTTTCTACGTGCTTAGGATGTCTCAGTTCAAGCACAAGTGCTCTTATCATAACAGTAGATATATAGTTGTATCTGTAAATGGCAATAGCTTACAATTACAATCATGACCGAAAAACTATGTCAAAGTTTTTAGTGTTTGAGAACATATCAAGTATAAAAAATAGTTCTGAAGGCAAATACTAGTGAGATATTAAACTGGTATTGTTGAGCATAACAAGAGCATAATTTTTGCCAGTATCAAAAGCCATAGTCATCAAGTAGAACTCAAAAAGGTACTTCATTACCTCTTTTCATTATCACAGTTGCTTATTTTCAGTGAATTGTCATTTCTTTTTGTGGTAACTGATGTATTTCTTCTGTATGATTAGTCAAGTAGGTGGTGCTAGATTTTGCTTTCAAATAAGGAGAAAATATCATTGACCAAGTTGGTGCCTCACTTTGAGTTTTGTTCCTTTTTAAATCTCTATATGATCACTTCTATATTTGTCTTGCTGAACCTGTGGTTTTAGAAAAATTTAGGAAAATCAACTGACGTGAAATTATCAAGCTACTAAAAAATGAACCTCAATAACCTTTCTATTATTTTACTCCAACATTCCTGTTTATATCTGAGCTACATTTTAGGATATTGTTTTGTTGATTAAACAAATGACAGTTAAAAATCTCAGCCACCGAATAATTAGTGGGTACAGTGTCTTAATATTGTTTTCTTGAGATTACATCATGAAATGTATTTTATTAATCTGCCTTTTGGTTAGCTTCATCACTGGTGGGTTATCAACTATGGTGGTGTTTCGAGTTTCCAGGCATATCATTTGAGTATCTGGGTCCCATGTCTGGAATCATATGAATAGCAGGACTGAATTTGTACTTTTCTGGTTATATGTTCATTAGGATAAAGTCCATACTTTTACACTTTCTGTAGCATAAAATTGCTTCCAGTTATTTGTATCTTTGGAGGTTCATGAAAAGAAGTAGCTGTTGTTTGCATGATTGTAAAATATCTTGATTGCTTAAAAATGACACTAAAAGCAATATCTACCTTGTTAAAATTTAATTTCATTAACAAAATATTACTTTTACTTGATGATTTCTTCTCTCTATCCTCTCCCCTCTTTTGGTTGTACAAAAATAAAAAATACATGCTGTTGACTCCACTTTGGGAAGATATCATTCTCAATCACTACCTGTTTTAAATAGGGCTTAATCTCAGATTTTTTTTTTTTTCTCCCTCAGAAAGTAGCACTTGGCAGTGTATGCATTACTGCTGAAGTGCAGTATCTAGTACGGTAATCTTCAAATGCCTTCAGAAAGTGATTGATTCTTCTGCAATTCTCTAGCTTTAGTATGAATGTATTATGTATTATCTTTTTCCTTCAGAACACATTACTGTGGCTTTTCAGATTGGAAATCTTTTGCTTTGTGCATATTTAGCATTCTCCCATCTTTAATCTTACAATGTATTCCATTTCCCCTGTAAAGAGTTGAATGATTTTTTCTCCTATGTGTATAGGCATACACACACACCCCCTTAGCCCTGAAAAAGGAATAATAGTGACTTAAAGACACTAATTAGAGAGCTGTTTCTATTTTTCACTCCAGCACAAACAGATGGCAATGCAAAAACATCCTTTACACATCAGTTTAATTTTTCAAATCATCCGTTTCCTTTTTCACACCTGAGCAGTTGCATGAACATGCATATAGCTGCTACTCTGAATTAGCTGAACTGGGATTCAGTTGTTAATACCAACAAAAATGTGTCTTTAGATATTTGACATGGTACATTCTGTAATAACCGATTACAATTCTTAGCAGGCTTTCATATCAATAATTTTTTTTTCAATTAAACTGGTAAAAATGAATAATATGTCAAGCAATATATAGTAATCTTTGCTGTTAACTAATTTAAATGATTTCAGACTCTGATGTCTTTTGCACCAACCAAAAGTCTATATTATTTTTAACAGCAGATAATTTACTTCTACCCCCAAATAGCAATGTGCAATTACAAAAACTGTATCAACACTTTATTTTTTTCCCCACCTGAAGTTCTGCTACTTTAATGGTTAGTAAAGTCAGAAAAATGAGTTCACTGTCTTCCAAGTTTACAGTCATCCAACCAACTTTGCTGTCTGTTTAAGGCTTCTTATTATCAATAGCTGTAACATAACTTGGGGACATGAACTCAGTGTTCACAGAGATGTAGTTATCAGAATGATTTTTAGATCTGAAGATGATAAATTCAGTTATGAAGTAGCTTAATAGAGATAGCAAGATGACAGAAATGTGATATGCAATGAATGCTGTTAGTCCTGCCCTATAGGGGGTTAATGAAACTTCTTCTGCTTATCTGTGGTCCAGAGTTTCTGTTATTGTTGTTCATTACTTAGAGCTTCTCCCTGTGGAGCTACGTGGCAAGTACATGGCAAGTGTTGGGTATTTGAAAAACAATTCCTAAACTAGATTCTGAGGCAACTACTTGTCAAAATATGTTCACGTCTTTGTGCTCTGTATATGAAGATAAGTAATTGGTGTACCTAACCTCTTGATTAGCAAAACTGTTGAACTCACATATACCAAGACGGCTCAGGCCTAGAGATAAAGGAAGAGTGTTAGAGGGAAAAGAAGAGGAGGATATGCCTAAAAGCTGAAATAAGTTAACAGTCTGTGGTGGTTCCTGATTTGAATCCATGTAATACTTTCCTTCTGTAAATATATTTAACGCAGTGAAAATTGAATCAATTTTTGAATTTTCTACTTCTTTTAGTAAAGAATTACAAATAAGCATAAAACACCGGTAAATTAATGTACTAGTACTCAAATTGTGAGTGCTTTAGACATGCAATTTTTCCTTTTCCTCAACCCAGTTGTATGTTTTGCCTTTACTACATCTGAAGTTCAAGCTTCTCTTACTCTTTGTGATTCAACGGGCTGAAGGTGGGAGCTGCCCCTACTTGTGCAGCTGATAAAAATAGATGCCTTTGGTGGAGAAGAGCAGGGGAAGGCAGTAAAGTTGCAGGTAGTAAAAGGGTTCCAAATACCTTAGATATTTAAAATAGACTTTCTGTGTAATCCTATTGTAAAACAGAGATACTACAGCTGTAATGAAATTGTTTTGGTTTTTCTTTTTTTTTTCCTCTTATGCAAATATAGCTTTTGGAAATACTGTATTTCTGGGAGAAAGGGCAAGAAAAGTAAAGCTGTTGTACAGATAGAAGAGAACATAAGGCTATCTAAAGCAGGATTTTGTCTCTGGTGATTCTGGTAGCTTTTGGAAATAGTGCATTAGCTAATATATAAAAAAACACTTTTTGCATAACTCTTTTATCTGCTGTTCTTCATGTATACTGCACTACAAAGAAGTGTTGCAGAATAATTGTATGACTGCTGAAGCCATATACTTTTAGACACCGTGGCAAGTTATAATGGATCTGGACCCAGTCACAGCAATATGGATTATTGCCACAGTCTATCAGTAGACTGTGGAGCTTCGAGGCATAGAGCTCTCAGTCTCAAGTATTGTGGTATTATATTTTTTGTTCCAAGGATTTTCCACTGCCAATCCATTAATTTGAATGTAGTCATCAAAAGCAGGATATTGCAAAATTCATTTCTAGGGAATTCTTCTATTTTATCTTGTGGAAGAAGACAATAGAGATGTAGAGGAAAGTTATGGAACTCTGCAGGGACTGGCTGTCAATTTTGAGTGTTTTCTAAGCAGGAGACAAAAGTGGAAATATACAATCTGTATTTGCTTTGTGATTTCTACATGGAGCGGTGCCTCTTATGATGGAGAGAAATGTGAACGTCACTTCAGGTATATTCATGAAAAAGACTTTGCAGCTCAATAAATTCAGCTCCTTTTGGTGGGGACGTAAATTACAATCTCTTGTAAATACTGAAGTTGTGTGAACTATGTTAAATTAAATACATAAGGACTTGCTCAGAAATTTGTGTGAGGGGCAGAGAAATAAGAGCAATTTGAGGAAGACCAGTTCTCCTATTCCTGGTGATTTTTACTTTATGTTAAACCTGGAGAGGAATGAACAACATCTTTCTTGTCCTCCTTGAACTTGTATGAGGCAAATTTCAGTCTAGATGTGTCAATAGACAATGAGAGATGAGCTAGCTGAATTTCAAATTAATGGAAAACTTGGACATGTTCTTAGTTTAATTTACTAGAAGTCTCAATTTTTAAATTTCCTTTGAAAGAAAAAAGCTCTAGCTCAAGGCAGATGGTCTTCAGAAACACTGACTATTGCTACTCCTTACCTGATTTAGCTGAAGGTAAAGGGATGTTTCAAATTTGTGTTCAAGTAGTTCTTCAAAGTGCTGTTAATAAGCCAGAGTCTTTTGCCATAGTGGACTGACTTGTAACGTCATTTGACTTTAAAACAGTTCAGCCACTGCGAATTGAATGTGCCAGTTAAAAAGTCAGATCATTCAAAAGTCAGATCCCTATTTTATGTGGTGTTTTTTTTTTTTCTTCATTTTAACTGTTTATTTCATTATAACCTGTAGTGAATTAACCACACACTAAAGATTTCTCCTAGCCACTTGAAAATGCCGTTTTTGCTTTTAAATAATGCTTTAATTTCTTGGTGTTTTCTTTAGCTCTTTTGTAACTTTGAAGAAAGTTCATATACCCAGGTGAGGAGCAAAGTAAAGGGCTGTGCTGCTTTTTGCACTATTGCCACGTTTTTTTTATTCTGAGGATTCTGCCTTTTTTTTTTTTTTTTTTTTTTCTTTTAATTACTATTGTATTTCATTATATTTATGTTTTCTGTACATTGTGGTCTTCTGTGGAAATTTCTGTTTATATTATGTAGTAGAAAGGGAAGAATACCGTGTCTTCTCTTAATCACTCCTATACTAGCTTGTGGTGCTTGATTTCTATTTATTTTATTCATTTGTGCATTAATTTTTTAGCTTAATGTGAGGTGTTTTAAGGATTATGGTATATACAGGTTGTGGTTGGATTGATGCTCTGGGCTGAATACCAACAAGAAGCTGACCTTAGAGAGACAAATAGTGAATTCTAGATGGCAGTGCTTCAGAAATTTTTCAGTACCCTGAGTCTGATGTGTTTAATTTTTAGGTTAAATATGTTGACATATTTAGTAGGAAAATATGGTGTATACTGTCAGTAAATATTGCATGTGTAGACAAGTGAAGACAGATGCAAGGAAAACTTATGACCATTATTTTCTCTTTTCATATATGTCAGGTAGCTCAAGAACACATGAATTTACAGCAGTTTGGTTGTATTGTTTTAAATTCCTGAGATAAATCTTCTCAGTGAAAATAACACAGTGGAATCTGCCTGATGCACTGAGTAAGAAAAGTGTGTTCCAAACTGGAATTCAATCTACCTGTTCATCATTTGGCTGCCATAATGAAACTATTCTAAGTATACACCAGTTTCCTACTGTCATTATTGTTGCCGTGCACCTGGCAACCCATGTTCTTTTAGCTCTGCGCCTGTGCTGGACTATCAGGTAAAACCTACCCGGGCCAAAGAACTGCTCTTGAATACCAATATGGTGAGCAGAAAAATGGCGTTTGTTGCGTCGTGCGATTTACCTGTATACCTATCCTACTTCGTCTACGCCCCTTATGTATACATTAACCTTTCGACACCGAGCAAGGGGAGAGTCCTACCATGTCACATCCCAAATCCTCGCTGTTGCCTACTACAACATATTATGAGTATCTGTCTTAATAGCTCTCACAGTAAAAATTAAATATGAGACTTGAGTGATATTGCACCTGATAATTGGGCATTGCCTATTGATCTTTGTTTATGCAGCTATACGTTTTGCCTGAACAAACTTGTTATAGTGACATTATATTCTTAGTGTTTCTCGATTATACAGATTATAAAATGTCTTGCATACAAATCCTCATTTTAATACATAACATGAGTGACACTAGACCATTCTGTATATATGATTTGTTTAATGTGTTTCCTTTGATAGATGAGGGAGGAGACTAAGTATTATAACAGAGAAATTGCCCCTGCTCTGTCAGCCTGTCCTCATAGGAGAGGTGTTCCATCCTTTGGATCATTTTGAGGCCCTTCTCTGGATGCACTCCAAAAGTTCTGTGTCTCTCCTATACTGAGGACTCCACGTCTGGACACAGTACTTCAGGTGAAGTCTCACTAGTGCAGAGTAGAGGAGAAGGATCACCTCCCTTGAACTTTTGGCCACCGTTCTTTTGATGCAGACCAGGATACAGTTGGTTTCCAGTCTGTGAGGGTAAACTGATAAAGGAATTTGAGAATAGGTTTATAGATGGCCAAAAAATTCATCAGTTGTTTGATTTATTTGCAACTCCCTTTTCAGTCAACATAAATACATTACCTTCACATTTTCAAATCAATTGTACAAAGTTACAATAAAAAAATTTGATCCTGTTTCTTTACCAGATGTTTACAAACCCCCTCTTCCCAGAGAGAAATACCTCTTACCTCACAGTCACGTGTTATTCACATCACCACTTTTTGGCAGTACACACATTTGTGTTAAACTATCTTGAAGGATGAAGCACAGGAAGAGTCAAATGTCATCAAAAATCTCTGGCAAACACCTTGAGATCTCATTAGTAATTGCATCGACTGCCATCAGAACAAACATTGAAACTTAAAATAAGCTTTGTTTCTTATATACATTAACTATATTATTTACTCCGAGTGCTGCTCTGGAAGTAATGCCTCCTATTTTATTACATTGGCTCACGATGTCAAGAGGCAGATGCTGGTGTTATGGCAGTAGAAGTTGAACTTTTTGTTACATGTTGTTGCTGTGTGAGAGTTGGCAGCAGAGGGGCAGTCAGAATGGCATGTGGAAAAGATGGCACCCACTGTCATTCATTGATGCTTGCTGAATGTTAATGGAATGTTTATGGATGTGTGCACAGTGGGGTGGTGGGTGGTATGTTTCAGTAGTGGCAACAGCAGATCATCTCTTCTGGAGCAGATTTTACAAGTGCAGCATGCAGTTTCTTGTCCGTCACTGTTGAAAATGCATAGCTAATTGAGGTGAATATGTTGCAAAAGAGTGTTTTGTGGCTGAGATTTGCCCTATTAAATAACCTTATTGTGTTCTTTGTGTCTGTTATAGTTTCCATGGAAATAATTAGGAGACATTACTTTTGGAGCTGCCTTCGTAGATATGGCTCTTGAAAATTCCTCTTCATTCAGTGTGACCCAGGCAAGCTATAAGGTTGGACACCCATGGTCTAGGACTTTGATTGCATATATATGCTGTTGATCAGCATCCACATATGCTGTAAGATGGCATAATATGGTATAATATGACATACATTTTAATAAGCCTTAGTTCTGTGAAATAATGGGCTGGAAAGTAGCACTACATTTTAGTATAAATTAAAATTACATAATGTCCCAAAAGAGAAATATCTTAAGAAGATAAATACTGCAAAGTGTTTTTTCGGTAGTGGTCAGTCCTTGCTGTTTCTGTTATTTTCATTTATTTTTATTGTTTGAAAGAGGATAGACTCACAACTGCACCTTTAAAATAATATTGGCTTGAATTTTTGTTAGGAAATCCTACTTAATTGCTGTCTGTCCTGTTATTTGCACATACTCCTGGCCATGGTCCTAACAAGTGTCAAGACTGAGTTCCTCCCTGTCTCATTTCCTGCTGCGTTGCATGCTGCTACTTCCATTGCAAAATCATAGATTAAAAAAAAAAACAAAAAAATTGGAAGCCAATGTCAAATTTAATGCCCTTTAATACTTCTCTTTTTTTCATCTACATCTCAAATACACTGCATAAAAGTAGTCTGTCATGGAGTCTTGGGTAGCAGGTTTTGGACTTGACTTTCCGTTAATGCAACTAATACTTTACCTTAAGGACATTTACTCTTCTGAAGTAAGCAAATTCAAGGCACTTGCAAGCTTGTAGAAGTTGTTGGTCAGAGTTAATTTTGAAATACAGCAACAAACATCTTTAAAGCACTTGCGTTAGGATCGAAGATGTTGAAAAAGAGCAAAGAACATAAGTAATTCCTTTTTTAAAAGGTTGCAATAAAACAAGGTGCCATTATTTAGTAATATATTACATTAGAGAATATCTGAGAGCACATTTTCATGTGGAAAATATTTTCTTTTTTAAAATTCTAGAGGCTGAAACATTAAACTGACAGGAATAAATAGCTTATTTGTCTCAAGTGTCCAAATGAACTATGTAGAAAATCTATTTGGCTAAACAATGAACAGATGGTAAATAATGTGATTGCATTAAAATGGCTATGATAGTAGTTACCACATAAAAATGAGCAGTGTATTGCATTTTTCTGAAGTCTTCATCTTATAATCTGAGGAGAAGAAATATCACAAGAGAGGGAGAGTCACTCCCTTACCATTTATTTTATTACTTTCACAGAAATTGTCCTTATCGTAAGATATGCATACAAGAGAGGATGCAATAAGTCATAACAGAAGAGAATCATTTAGAGAAAACATTACTATTGTCATTTTGTTTCAAGTCTTTGAATACAAATGAAGAAAAAGGATGCTTAATAAATATTTTAAATGAAAGTGTTATTGAGTTACATGAACACAAAAGGCCTCTTATTCTAATGCTTAATTAATTGAAGTTTTTAAAATGTTTTTGTACATTGCTGCCAGTGCTTGGTGCAGCTGGAAACCATGTATGAGACACTGTGATTTGGTTCCAGCCCTGCCAACATTTTGAAAACAGACATTATCAAAAATTCTTAATGGACCTTAATTAAAATGATGGGCAATTTGTTTCTCATAATACATCAAGTGCGCTTCTTAGTTTCCCTTTGGAGAAAAAGGGAAAGGGCAACTTTAAGATGAAATTAAATTTCATATTTCTTACTGTTCAGGGCTTTTAAAGACAGCAGGCATTCTGTCATTAAAGCATTTACAGGGATTCCAGTTGCAGGGAAAACAAATGAAGAAAGCTAGTTTCTTCTTCCTGGCCTCTCTCCTGAGATAAATGTGCTGCTGGTGAGTTCTGCATTTAAAACTAGATGTCTTTTTGTCCACCAAGCAGAACCAGATCCTAAGGAAATGAACTTTTTCTTAGAGGCTGTTGAAGCTGTGGTTGAACTGAAGAAAATCAGAGAGTGACGCCGGGATTTCCTGATGAAATTTTTTAGTCGTTTTGGGCTTCTCTATGCTTCTGCCCAGATGTAGTGGTCTGGAAGAAGTGTCATGTGGGCAATGTTTCATTCATTTGTCAGGAGCAAGGAGGAATCAAGTCAGTGTTTTGCCACTCATTTTTTAATGGCAATGGAGATGTATCCAGGCAACACCCAACCGCTATAATTCTGAGAATGTAAGTATAGGAGTGTTTTAGTCTGTTTTGTTTTTGTTGGTTGTTTTGTTTCCTTTCCAACTGATACAGGTTCACATGTCTCTATTTTGGGTTATTACCAGAGTGCTTTGTATGATGGAAGGAGATGTGAAAAGTACTTCTTTACTCTTCTTTTTAAAAAACATTTAAATTTTGTTTCTTGGAAAACAGTGTGCTGTGAAGAATTCTATCTATCTTATGTTTTTTACACTTTTTTTTTTTTCTTTTTATGGCTGGAAAAATGCTAGAATAGTATGCTAATCAAAATTTTAGTCATTTGGTATTGGACATGTTTGGAAATACATGGGTGAGGAAATATTATAATAAGTCTTTACAATTTCTCTGCAGGTTGGTAGGAAGAAATCTGGGGTAGGAGCATAGAGGTACCTTTGACAAAAACCTACAGCTTCTACTGTTCTCTGCCATGCTAGTGAGCAACTTTGACCCTCTAGGCTATTCTAGCATACTTGGAACTTTCTCTGACCCATTTCAAGCTTTATATTTAATATTCCCCAGCAGTCATCCCAGCACAGATGCCCATGAAAACATATCTGTTTCAGTGATTGATTGTCATCGTTTTCAGCATGGACAAATTCCATGTTGCCTTGATAACTGAGAAAACTTTGATTTAGGCACATTGTAGACTTAGTCCTATTTTTGTTTCATGATTAAATTTTGATTTTGGAAACTTGACAGCACTGTATTTTGCTAGGCATAGGAGCATAGTTGCATGCCTCTGACAATCAGTTGGTGCCTGTTACTCCAGGTTCTTACTCCATGTTGCATTCATGTGCACCCTAACGTTGCTGAAAGTATGGGTTTACGACAAGTCAGAAAGAACTTTAAAGAAACTTCTCCTCTTATCAAATCTGAAAAGCAAATCTAGCTGCCTTCTTTTGTAGTAAGCCTTTGCTATACTGATGTGTGTGAAATCAAGGCTGACTGAAAGAGATTGCTGAAAGGGAAAGACCAGTTGTAAGGAATACCGGTCTTGGGATTGTTTTTGTCTTTATATTAGATCCAAAATACCAGATGTAGCAGTCAATTAGCTCTACAGAGGTGCGGTGTACTTTAGTATTTTGAACTAGATGAGATTCTGCTGGCTTACAAATCAGTATTTTTATCAATGTGTATTTAAACATCAATTTTAAAATATACTTAAAAACAGCAAGGATCTATAAATGTAAAAATGTTGCTGGATTCTGGGCTGGAGTCTGTTGCAATAAATCCAGTCCTTTCACTCAAATATGATTAAATAAAATAGATAAGAATACAATAGGTTAATTCTCAGAATACTTTGGCTCTTTATGAATATATCTGTGATCTGTTGAGTAACATTGTAAGTAAGTTGTTTCACTTCTTATTATCTTGTTCTTTGTTTCTCTGAAGATGGTACCATATATTTTAAAGTATTTATTTATTTTTATAAATTTGTATCTATTCAAGAAATGGAGTATTAAAAATATTAGTCTTTTGTTCATTTACTGTTTATTAACTCCTTGTCACATAGAGCCAGGGAGTAATGTATACTGTTGGTAAATGTTTCTTGTAATTGTTGTAAAAGACAAATGCTGTCGGATATGTAATTGGTGTATAATGTATAACACCATTCATTTGAATATCTTCATGACAAATTCCAAAGGAAATAATCTTAACTCTATAGTATTTTAATGGATTTTGCCTTTCTTTCAGATGTTTCTCTCTTTTATTTTCTATTCCTGAAAGGAACCGATAAATATTTTAAGTGGCAATCATATCAATTTTTCTACTTCTCTCGCTTTAAAGGTGTGAGAATTTTTCTGTTCAGATGAAGTGCTACTAAGAAAATTGAGGAGATTTTGTAATATTCAGTAATTAAGAGAACACCTTGTTGAAGACAGATCTGTGCATCTCATGGTAAAATCTTGGACTGATGCATAGAATAGATACTTAAACAAGAAAACAAAAACTCAAAAATGATATTTTTCTTCATTTTTTGTTTACTTTTTGTTAGAAAAAAAACAGTGACAATTACTTTCATGTGAGCCTTTAACTCTTATAGTCAGTTAAATACTTACTTCCATGTAAGTATTTAACTGACTGTAAGTATCTCATTATCTTGCAATTACTTTCTTATCTGAATCTCTTAATTTAAAATGTAACTGAAAACCTTGGGTTTGGATAAACTTGGGATAAGTAAACAGAGTAAAAGACTGATAGCAGTCAACATGAAAATGGTTAGATAAACTAGTCTAGATATTGACTTAGATTAGACTAGCATCAAATACTTTTCAGCGTGGACACTGGAGTCTCCCTCTGGGTAAACGGACAAAAGTTGTTTTTGATGCAGAGCCAGTATTTAAGTGTATTCTGCAGTTCTCAAACTCTGTTATCAAATATGTTGTGACTACAGATAACCTCATTAAGACTCCTGAAGCAGTAACCAGACTTTATATGAAACAGATGATATTATCTGATGTTTTCTTCTTGAGTCTGTGCTAACTTGACGGTTTCATTTACTTTGCTACTCCCACCCCCCCGCACCTCTCCAACAACCAAAGCAAGAAACCTCTTCCAGTTTAAATGGCTGTAGAATGAAGTCCGTAGGTCTCCTGGTATAGCTCCTAACCTGAGAATTTAGTCAGAAAATAGTCAGAAGTCAAGTGGCTCCTTGTCAGCTGTTGACCTTGTGCTCATTGTCTGTGGATAAGCTGACTTCGGCATCTGCTTCTTGGAAGGGATCATTTCTTAATGTTCTTGTTGTCCTGTCGGGCTTATGGTTGCAGCCCAACAGCAGGTAGCCTACATGGAGCATACTGAGTGATGTGACTTGAATCATTACTGTTGGATTTTGGATTTTTTGCCCTCATTGGCCTTGTTTGTACGATTTTATGTTACTCTAATGCCTTGATGATCATATCAGTATCTAATTGTATGTAAGATAAGTCATGCTATAGGAAAGAAAAGGCCACTACTTCCTGTGAGATTTAGCTTTATTGGGCTCTGCTGCACAAAGGCTTATACTGCCAGAAAAAACATCTGTCCTTACAAAGTATCTTTCCTTTTAGAATGGAGAGTTTCACTGTGGCCATGGGAAAAAAGTTCCAGGTTTCAGGCACAGTTTGACATTATTAGAAAGAAAGTCTGTGATTATTATTATTATTATTTTTTAAGTGAAGAATAGGAAAATGATAGAATCGACTAGTTGGTATTCTGAAATAGTGCTAACTTAAAACACATCTAATTGATCTTAGAGTCACACACTATTCTGTCAGATAATTCCATAGGATACACCAGTGTAGACAACTCATTAAACACCATCCATTTGTGCATTATCATTGAGTATCGTTTTCCCATTTGGACTAAGACTGTGGAAGAGACTAGGTAGTGTTACATCTCTTTGAAAACTGTTCTAAATGACTTCAGTATTTCTAAAACAAATTTCTGCTGAATGATTTCATTGGTGGTGGGGCCAGCTAACTGTCACACTAGATTACATCATGCTGCAGGATGCAGGTTGAGCTCTGGGAGCTGGCTGACTCTCCAAATTTAAATTCAGTTTTTCATTACTCAGCTGGCCACAACAGGTCATCAGCTGACATGCGGTCTGTTGCTCTTGTGTGGTGGGAAGGTGCCTCCCCTGCTGCCCTAGAGCACCTTCCTGCTCAATGCAAAGGTGGGAGTGTGTGCTGAGGTCACAAGAAGAAAGAGCTTTTGCGTAGCAAACACTGATAGCCAGTGGTGCTTGGCTTTTATGATGATGGCAGAATATTTTCATATGTATGCAAATACAAAAGGCTTTGTAACTTCTGGTCACTGAAGTGATTTGAATTTAAAGAAAATTGTTGCATTTAGAACAGTTTTCTGAAATACGTTTTTAAGAGGCTTTTCAATGCCATTAGCTGTCATCAGGGAGCACTTAAGAATTTTTGAACACCACAAGTCAAGTCTTTTATCCTCTTACTCTGGTTTTTGATGGATGAAAGTTTATTTAATTTCTTTTTAAGAACATATTTTTCTGCTTAATGCTTATCATCTTTAATTTCCCATATTGGGTTTTATTATGATATAAAATCTTAAAGAAGTTCTTTAATTAAGTTGATCAACACCTCTAGAATTTCTCGCTTTTTTTGTTCTCTGCAGACAGCACTTACTTAAGCTGACTGAATATTAAAAAAATAGAGAAATCTTCAAGAAGTTTTAATCAAATTAAAACAGAAAGTAGATACCTAAAAAAAGTTGCTACCATTAATTGTAAGGGGAAGGAGGCTGTGAGGTCAATTTAAAATGATTTTCATGCAAAAGTTGTAAATCTGACACTGAAAAATGGGTATTTGTGTAATACATAATTAACCCATGGAATTCATTGCAACAATGTACCACATAGGCCAAGAACTTAGGAAGATTCAAAAAGCGATTCAGTATTTATATTGGTAATTAAAATATCTGCAGTAATGTTTTCTTGGACTTATATATGTGTGTGTGTGTATGAAAGTATAAGATATATGAGGTCATAAGCCAAAAAATTTAGGAGATGAGAATATTATACACATTATTATATCAATAGTCATGAGGTATTCTAACTTAGGCAAAAAAGAAAAGAAAAGCAGCGAACAAGAAGACTTAGAATTTAATGCACAGCCAATTATTGAAACTTCTGTTCAAATGTTGTTGGAAATTCTTTTCTTTTTTTTTTCTCCTAGCAAAATTAAACTTTGTTATTGAATGTCCAGACTTGCCTGATGTTCAGAAGATTACAAGAAACACAGAGTCAGATGAGCTGAACATATGTTCTAATCTCTGGACATCTGACCACAAAAGTCTACTTCACACCTCTCGTTTGGTGACTGTTACTCTCCTATCAAATATAACAAACTTGAATTTTTGGTAGTTTTAGGCAGTGTGCCTTTTTTCTTCAAGATGGAAGAAGATAGAATTTGCATATAAAGAAGGAAACTCAGTATGTGGTTTCTACCTTATTTGTGGATAATATAAAAGACAAACTTGGAATTTTTTCTTCTTTTGGTTTGTTTTCATTTTGATTGTGGTTGTGATTAGTTGTAATCACATAAACATCCCTTTGTTACAATTCTAGTAAATAACAGAAGTGTCCGAAGAAAAACATATTCCTCTTATGCAATACTGTGCATTACAGCTGTGTTAGTGTGTTGTTGCTACTGTTGTCTTCAAACTGTGCTACAGACATAACTCTAATCCCAAAGACAGCAGTTTGGGACATCTGTCAAACATCAAACATCTGTCCTGTTGAAGCTTTCTCATGAGGGTTGATTCATCACTGGCAGTGCAGCTTTTGTCTTCTGCAAATTAAATCTCGATCTGCTCTCAAAGGGATGTGCACGTCTCGAGAGAAAGGGTGGATGTTGGCTTGCCTGATACTTGAGAAAAAACTGGTCAAAGAAGTGAGAGAAGAGTTGCTTGTTGTCCAGAGTGGTTACAATTTTCCAATTGTTTTCATGGTTTTGTAAAGGTAAAAGTGCTAACTACGCATGCGTTTCTTAATATTTCATTTTGGAAAGCACATTTAGTCAAATTTTATGAATTATCATTTTCTGGCTGTGGAACGTGTTCATATATGCTAGATTAATGTCACCATTCCAGGGCTGGAATTAATCAAAATAAGAAATCTTTCATAACATGCTAATGTATTGCTTAATTTTATTGTGAAATGCTGTTTATGAACCAGCAGAACACATTAATGGATTTTGCATCCCTACACAAGAAATTATCATGTTGATAATGTAATGAATTGTTTTAAACTTAAGTGTTGTTGCCCTATCATAATTTGGTGGGAGTTGTGGGTTATTGAAGTATTAATTTGACTTAGTTTAACTTGGACAGAAGACATTTTATTAGTTATTGTTCCCATAATAAATCATCTGTGTGATAATCCTGTATGAATGAGCACAAGTCATTTGTCTCATTTGGATGGGCACATTTATGATCTGGAAAGTAAAATGGTAGCTATGCCAAAATAATGTAAAATGAGGAGCAGTGATTGTTGCAGATTACCTTTTCTGAGTCTGGAGACAGACATAAAGCAAGTCCTGATGGAAAATTAGAGTTAGATGAGGGGAAGGCATCACTTTGTAGTCTTCTGCTTCATGTTTGTTTCTTCATGCTGTGGCTTGAGCAAAATTGTTACTAGAAGCAAATAGAGTTTTTATCAGTGTATGGGATCCCAGATAAAATTCAGGCCACTGTGATGTGATGGCACTTTGTATTTATACAAATGGATCTGTTTTCTAAATTGATCTCTAATCAGAGACTTTAAAGCAGTATTTTTGTTACATAAATGAAGCCAGCTTAAAGGTTTTTTTTAGGGAGATGCCTGAATTTCAGCTCAAATTAGGTACTGAGTTAAAGATGTGAAATTGATCCAAAACAATGTCCATTGAACTGAGATCATTAGAACTCGTCCTCAGCACAGCAGAGTACATGTAGTGAAATGGGAGTCTGGAGGAGATCTGTAGGAATCTTAGAAGAAAATGAAATGTAGTAACTCAAAGAATTATGGTTAAAGTGATAATCCCTTGTATTTTTTTCTATTACATGGCCTTCAAATGTCAAAGTAGATACATTCTTTAAGAATTAAGCATGTAATCATCTAATAAAAGACAGGTAGTTGAAGGAATAAAATTGCCCTTGCATGTGTAACCTTACATTGATTACTGTACACAATTATACATACATTTATCACTTCAACTGCTGTCAATAATCTGATGGCTCTATAGCCTTCAAGCATGTATGAGCATTTAAAGTGCATTCCAATATATATGATGTAATATGTGTGTAAAGACTAAAACGTGTTATAATGCATACCTTTAAAGTTACTTTGATACTTAAATTTTACTAATTCTGTTTTCAGTAGTGTATAAAATCAGATATTTGCTCCTTCCCTTTTATTCTTTGTAGAAAAATTGAAGGGAATGGAAAACTTTTCACCTCAGTATGTACAGTTGTTTTCTCTTAGGCTGTGTGTTAGGAAACCAACTTCTTAGAGCATTTCTGTTAGTACTCATATTTTGCAAATAGTGATAGTATGTAAAAATGCAGAATTCTAAATATAAAGTGAGGCATTTCTGGCTTTAAAAAGTTGAATGCAATTTTAAAAAGCTGAATTCTGTATCATCTTAGCCACTAAATCATGTATTAAAGCAATTTATTTCCATCTGGTCACCAAAATGTGTTGCATAGTATGCGGCACTTGTTGCCAAACTTGCATAGCATCTGAACATTATCTGCTTTGATTGAGCTCATTTGATAGCTGAGGTTTGTACTCAGAGCGCTAAGTTCTAGTGCCCCGAGTTTGTTTGATATCTATTGTTTTAGTATTTTTATCTGCGTATTTGTCTACATCTCTCCCCTGTGTGCAATAAGGAGGTAATGATACTCAAACTTCTGTGCATTTGAGAAGATGAGCTTATTTCAAAATGCACTATGACTGGAATATGATAGAACTCCCCAAAGAAATAATTTCGCGTAGCTTTTGAATTTTGGCAGTACTTGGTAGAGGTAGCCTTGTTCCATAGGAAATGTAAATGGAAAAATAATGTATAAACGCTATGGTAATATTGTGGTGACTTCTCTGAATGGTATAGAATGTAAATGGTAACATTCCAGTCCTTTCACGTAGGCATTCCAAAGAAAAGTTGCTTTTAAATTGTTGTAAGGAAATTGCTGCCATATGTTTTGGATATCAGATATTTTTGTTCTAGCTTGAGAGTAGTAAGCACACCATGTTCTCTCACATTAATTGCAAATAATTCTTCTTAAGGATAATATTTGTTAGTAAATTTATAGTCCATTTGTTTTAATAAACACAAATTTTATTTCAGTCTTTGAACAGTCAGGCAGCAAGATTTGAATGGGTTGTAAATCTGCTGCATTCTTCCCTTCTAAAATGCACGTTGAAACTGTCAACCTTCTGTTAGTATTGTTTAAGAAAAGGAGAAGAGTTGTCTTCGCTTTTTTTTTAATTGTTATTTTTTCAATAATTCCTGTGTATTTCTTTAAGCTAAAATTTATTTCTTTGTTTATTTTCTTACTTATTTATTTTAGTTGTATGAGCATATGTAAGTCATAGCTTTAATGCTTAGTAAGGAATATTACTCATTTTATCCCACCCCTGCTAGGTAAGTCTCCCTGCCCTTTTACAATGTATTCTAATAAATCCTGTTAGGAACACAAAAATCTGAAGAAGCTGATTTACTGCCTGAATTTGCTGCATGGCCTGTTATCAGTGCTGGAGCTGCTCTATGGTGATATTTCTCTTTCATTCAATACAGAACAATACTTTTGTTGTTGCCATCATAAATATTATTCTCTTAAAATCTATTCTGGTCTGTTCTGCATAAATGTTTGTCTTCCTTTCTTGTTTAATTTGAGCATTTTCTGGTATGTCATTTTAATCTTTTTCCTTAAGTAAAATGGTATTCTTGTGTTTTTAATTAAAGAGATTTGCATCAGAGATGAGTCACTTTAACTACAGTATGGAACTAACCTGTCCAGAGAAGGTGAGAGATTAATACCTGTGTAGATATTGCTGCCATAGCACAGTACTGTCTTTCTCCACTTGGTAAAATTACAGTCATGTAAAAGATGTTAATAGAATTCCATGCCTGTGTACAGTTGTACTTCTGACCTCAAGCAACCAGGCTTAGTGAGCTGTACTACTGAAAATGAGGCTGATTCTTATGAACTATCGGTCAGTATTTAGCTTGGGAAGTTTTCATTAGTAAACTAAAAACCATGTAAGTAGCTGATAACCCTATCCAGAGGTAGCTAGATGGGAGCCTGCCGTGATAAAGAATTTGAAGAACAAACCCCCTTTGGGCAGAATACACTTTCTTGGAGCTCACCCATGCTTTCCATAGGTTTCTGTCTCTGTGGAGGTTGAAACTGTAAATTCTTAATGATGTATTTTTCTACTTGAAGTTCTCAGGTATTTGAGCTGTCCCACAGTTTTGTTAGTTTATGTTTGTAATTACACTTTTTTTATTGTGCTTTGTGTCAATTAGCAGCTGTTAATATTACACAGGTTGCAAAGGGCACGACACATGGTTTCTCTACAATATAATGCAAAATGCTTAATGTAACAATTAAAGTAGCAGGTATGCAATTCACAGATGTAAGAAAAGCAATTTTTCAGGGACACACCAAATTTAAAAGAAAAGACACAGGTACTTTTTTAAACTTTTGCAATTCTAATCTTCAACTGGGACTGCTGTAAATTGTCACAAGTAAGAATATCTTGATTTTGTGGAATGACCTAAGCTTCCCATATCCCTAGCATGACTACAGATTATTCTAATGTGTAGCTGGATCTGTGGATGTTTCAATAAATTAGCAGGCAATGTTTATACCCTAAGCATTTATGTTCTGTTTAAGACATCTTTCTGGCCTCGTGCCATGAAACTTTTTGTGTATGTCTCTTTATTACTTTCTCAATCTGTTAGTCTGCCCATCTTAAATGTGACTTCTGCAGCAGATCAACACCCCTTTGATATTTTGAGCATTGTCTTAAAAGTTTTTATGTTAAATCTATGTATGTTTTCATTAGCTGGTCACAGACGTACTGGGTTATATGTGTTTTTCTATGTTATGCTTAATTTCTAGTTTCAGTAGTTACTTCTGCAAGTATTTTCAGTCTTCAGGATAAGTTGGATTTCTTGACATCTTTTAGTTTTATGTTTATCCGTCAGCTATAGTCACTTCGGAAGCTGTTGAACATAAAGGATAGGCTTTTCCTGGAAGTATTTGGCATTTACTTTACTCTGTTGTAGTCAGTTTGTCTCCCGTTGTAGTCATTTGGTGTGTCTGCAACACAGAATGAAGGTGAACTTAAACATGAAAGCTTTTTGTCACATGTTCAGTAACAGGAAAACAACAGACCAGTTCTCAAATGTGTATGTGTGCACAAACTAATGACTTCATAAGAACACTGTGTATGCACATGCGCTCATCGAGACAACAGATCTTATATTTTCATTCTTTTTTTTCTTCAGCAGAGGGAAAGGGCGGGAAAGGCTGATGTCAGATCAGAAAAGGCAGTTCTAAAATATTGACTGCTCTGAAATCTGACTACTCTGTACTATGTCTGCCCTATTGTTTTACAATATCAGAATATTAAATGCAGTACACGTTCACAGAGGCAGAAACAAGATTTTCTGTGAGGTATACAGAAGGAAAAATACCCCACGACATGTCTGACAGAGTCAGAAATTGTGTATAGGTAACATCCATGCAAGCACACATTATCTTATTTCTTAATATTTCTAGAAATTCTGCTATTCAAGTATAACTAATGTAGCACAATTTCATATGAGATTAATAAGAAATTGTACTGGAGGATAAAGAGGCTGGGATGTAATAATTAAACTGTGGTTGATGCTGTCTCCAACATGCAAATGAATAGCAATCTTAGCTCAAAACCTCAAATTCGGGGAGGAAATTACTTTTTTCTGTGTTGTATTTTTGTATCTTGGGTCAGCTCACTATTAGCATTGGAGAGACTTGTTATTGATCTATATTCATGTATCTAAGAACAAGAAGTTGAATAAAAAGAAAGCAGTTATTTCCATGTGTAAATTTCTCCTTGGCAGATGAGGAGGTTTCCCTGGCAGCAGAGATGGTGCATTTCCAGTTAAGGATGTCAAAAGCATCAGGTCTAAGCAGAGAGACCTCCTGTATGTGCCAGTTAGTATTAGTCTTCCATGTAAAGCAAGCGTTAATGGAAAAACGTGTTTTTTCTTTGAGATAAGCTAGGGATGGCATTTACAGGAATATAAAGGAAATTTCTGCCACTTCTTTGCTAGAAGAACGCTGCTGACCTTTGAGCCGGTGGTAGTGGGTTGAATGACCACATCTGTTCAATGTTGATGAATAAATGCATATAAATAATTTGAAATGTCACTTTTTAAAAAATTAAATAAATGTACATTGAATAAATCTACATTGTCTGATAAAGAAGTGGGAGCATTAAATGCAGAGCTTCTGGTATGAACATTGTTGTTGGTTGTGAAATCAGTATGTGTACATACAGACCTGAAGACCTCTTTGGCATGGATTTGAAGTGTTTTTTGGAATGTTCAAGAGCTTGAGGGTTTGTTAGTTGTCTTGTGTTCTGTCCCCTAGTTGCATATTTTTGCCTTGAGAAGAGAAGGCTCTGGGGGACCTTATAGTGGCCTTCCAGTATCTAGAGGGCACCTACTGGAAAGCTGGGGAGGGACTTTTGATAAGGGCATGTAGCAACAGGACAAGGGGAAATGGCTTTAAACTGGAAGGGTGTAGATACAAGCTACATATTAGGAAGAAATTATTTACTACATGGGTGGTACACTGGAACAGGTTGCCCAAAGAGACTGTGAATGCCCCAACTCTGGAGACATTCAAGGCTGGGCTGGGTGGGGCTTTGTGCAACCTGGTGTAGTGCAAGGTGTCCCTGCCTATAGCAGGGGGTTGGAACCAGGTGATCTTAAAGGTCCCTTCCAACCCAAACCATTCCATGATTCTATGATCTTTTCCACACCATGAATGCGGTGATCCATCAACATTATCGAACAATGATTATTCTGACAATTTCTTAACTATCTTTTATATCACTATAAACAAAGCCATCTTGTCATCAGCTTTTCAGTTTCAGAGACAGAACCCATCATTTATCTGCATAACTAAAACCAATGGTAAGCACATTTCTGGCAGAATGAAGCAGATAATGGTTCCCGTTGAAGTCTTGCTAATGACTCAATTTAGAGTAGTGATTTCCAAAGGAATGAAATTCCTTTTGTTAGGGGTCTTTTATTTAGTTCTTTTTTTAAGAAAAATGAAATGTAGGAAAAAAAAAATCTTTTCTTTTTTTTTTTTTTTTAAATTATTATTTATTTCTCAGACTGAGAAAGTTGCTGTATATACGCTAGGAATTTGTCATGATTTTCTACATACAAAAAGAAAAGCACTGTTTTTTGAGTAAAATGATGCAACCATGCAGAAACTACAGTTGCTTTTGTGCTGTTAAAAAATTCTGGATTTCCGAATAGCATATAAATTAAATGATGTTGCTTACATGTTTTTTTTTTATTACTTTTGTTGTTCCATATTGCCTCAGATTGAAGAATGGTGGATTAAATGACTCCTTTTAGAACTTTACTGCATTGTTACTTTAGCAATGTAATCTGTGCTTGAACACAGGTGTAAGCATCAGAAATCTGTGTGTGAAATTTAATTCATTCATTTAAGCTCATTCAAGCAGCAGACAATTTTCCAGGGCTAGCAGTATATTTCTGAAGTTCCTCTTCTATCTTTGTACAGAGCTGCTGACATTTTTTTCCTGATCCTAATCTTTAGTTCTGTGCAAATATATAAATCGTTTTGAGACAGTCAGAAGTTAAAAATAAATAAATAAATTGAATCAGAATTGTTAATGTGGATCCTATGTTCACATGATGAGAAATGCTATTTACAAAACACGTCAATTGCTGTAATTCAGGAAACAGAATGCAGCCAGTTGCCTGTGAACAGTGCATAATCAGAGATGGTTGGTCTGTACTAAGTCCCCCAAGTGTTTCTTTTCTGTTGCTCTGGACAAAAGCAGAATGCTGGGTTTTTCATTTGGGTGCTGAACTTTATTTAGAGAACCCTTTTTTTTTTTTTTGACAGCAGGCAAGATGCAACTGAGATAGGGTCAGTGATTTTTGGTTGTTTTTTTTTGTTTGTTTTCTTCAATACATACAGTATGGCCAGCTTAAGACAATGTGTTTTCAAATACATGGATCTATCACGAAAGCATTGCCTATTTTATAAAATCAAACATTTCCAGTAGTGTGTGGAACTGAATGTTTTACATGGGTAGGCCATTCCAATAAATGCATCTCTGCCTTCTCTAAAACCTTTGGCAAAGTTGCATAATGTTCAGTTCCAGAACTCTGCAGTAGCCTTTGTTGTTCAGCTGAAAGCCAATGGCATAATTTTGGGGATTTGTGAAGAAACCTCCCTTCCCCAACCTGCCAGGGTGCATGGTTGGCCTTATCTGGTGCTGCAATACTACACTGAATTCTTAAAGTGTATGAAGTGCATGTCTTGTCAGCATGTCTGATTCCTGTGTTCAAAGACACTGCAGGAGTATGAGCAGTTTCAGCTTTTCTGGGGGGAGGACTCAATTTTCTTTGTAAACTGAGGCAAGTTAATTTAATTTTAGGTCATGTGCACAGGATAGATAGAGCTATGTCTTCCTCTGGGCTCTTGCTTAATGATAAGTTGCAGAGCACTGAGGTGACCAAGAAAATCTGTCTTTAGATGTATTGTGGTGTACCTTCTCAGATCTGCTTCCATTTTTTTTTCACATATTTCCCAAGTAAACTAACAGGTTCATTGCTTTTCATCAATGACAGTGATAGGGTGTTTTTGTTGTTGTTTTTTTAATGTTGTTAAGAACAATTTACTGTATTGTTGTGACATATGTTACTCAGCAGATTGGATCATGTAATCCTGGTGGTCCCTTTTCATCTGAGATGTCAGAGCTCACTCTCAGCTGATCACCCTTGAAGTGAAAATCATCACTCTTTTCACAAACCACAGTTTGCCTTACTCTTTTAGTTCTTTTTGGCCAGGACATTTGTCAGCTGACCATGCAGTTGAGCCAATCTGTGATCCATGTGACTGACTGCTATATAAATGAAAATCTAGAGCTGCATGGAAACAGGGGAATGGAGAGCAGTTTTGATGAAGAATTGTGTAGGTCACTCCAAAAGTAATGCTTGCTAATTATTACTGTGGAAATATTTGATAGAGCAAATTCTCAGCTACAAAACACTATTTTTCAACATACTCCCCACCATTAGCTATGCTTTTTTACCTGTAATCAACAAGAGGCTGTGTTCCACACTAATAAAAATCTGCATCTCTCTGTTCCATGTCAGATGCCATTTTGTCAGACTGCCCCTCTGCTGCCATCAGGTCATGCAGCAACAAAATATAATGAAATATTGGTGAGAAGGTTCAACATCTGCTGCCATGCCACCAGTGTCTTCCTCTGACATTCTAGGCCAACATAATAAAATAAGAAGCATTACTTTTGGAGCAGTCATCTTATTTTTTACCTGCTCTCCCACACATGCAAGCGAACAGGCTATTCTTTTGTGCTTGACTGTTATTCATTGCATCTTTCTGTTGATGGCATCCGCAGATAGCTCTTAAAGAGGTTTCAAGTCTCCATCTCTCTTTTTATAAGAACCCTAAGATTATTCCCAGGCTGATTAGCATTCAGTGCTTCTTGATGAATAGTGAGAATGTCCTAGTAAATTATTAATTTTAACTTTGGATTTTAACTGTTTGCTGTATTCAAAATGTGGGCAAAGGAAATTTCAGTAGAAAGTGAATGGAAGGAAGTTCTTGATATTCTACATCATGTGAGCTAGGGAATTCTTTTACTAGAAAAAGATTAAAGCCAAGGGAAAGGCTGCCAGAAGTGAGCAAACTTGTTTCTGCATTGGCCTATTTTAGCATATTATGACTTAAGATTTATACATTATTTAGCTCCATACATTGCTCTAAATGTTTTATAAGAATAAATTTTATGTGGAAATGTCCAAAAATTTGCATGTCATGAATGTTTAAAAAATGTACAAAGATCCACTCTTCCACAGCCACTCATCTTCCAGGTTCAAAATCATGTATTGCTTCACATGCTTTTTTTTTTTTCTGTTGTACAGCTGCTTTTCAAGCTGCTCATTTTGTCTTCTCGTGTCTGCTCTCACGGTTGTACATATCTCACAGGTAAAACTAAGACATTCTTTGCATTTTATTTGTGTCTTTAATACAGAGCATTCTCACCTCCTATCACTCCTTACTCTGCACTCTGGATGTTTCTTGCTGATTCTCTGTAACACTAAGTTTACTGCTGGTCATAGCAACTTTTCACTTAATTTCCTTTGGGGTTGTGTTTCTTAATTTGGTAGTTAGTCTCTGAAGCCTGACCTTTGTTTTCTTGCTGAATTTGGCACTCTTAAGATTCTCAGAGATTCCCCATACTGCATCGGTTCCTGTTTACAAGCAGTTAGACTAAGAGAAGCAGCACTGCCTCCTTTTTACTTTCCTGTTTCTGCACCCTGTGATATCACCTTTTGATTGGTTTGTTATTTTATTTCTAAATCATTCCACAATGCAGAAAAGCCATGAAGTCTTTATCTTTAACAACACAGTGTTGATGTTTTGAAGGTGGCACTGGTATATCATCTCCCAGAAACAACAGGTAATCAGATTTTCTCTGTTTTTTTTCTTGAATGTGTCACACAAGGTCAGCTGTCATTTTTGGACTTTTTCCTAGTTGAATCAGATTTTTTATTTCTGCATAAACACAGCACTAACTTGGGCTTTCCCTTTTTTTTTCATCTCTCTTTGTGGACTTGGTGTTTTGTCTTCTGCTGCTTCTCAGGTTATAGGTTTCCTTCCTGTTTTAATGCTGCAGAGCTTCTTGCCTTCAGTTTGCCAGTTCTCTCACTTCCTTACCATTCATATATTTCTTAGAATGAATTACTGTTCTCACACATTTCAACAAACCGTCTTACTACACTGTAGTAATTAATAAATAAGACAAGACATGGCTGGACATGAATTGTATTTAACTAATTTGTATGTGCTAGGTTGTTAGCCACGAATCTGACTTCTGAATGCTGTTAGAAGAGCAAGGTGTATACTGCTAAGACTCTCTTGGAAATCTGACAGTCTAAGATAATAAAACATATACACACATAAGGATGTCTTCATATGTTTTTATCTACAAGCACACACAAATGCACCCCAAATTGAAGTAACTTGGTAGTTATTCGTGGGACTTCTACGGAGCAATTTTTCTCTGCTAATACTAAGGAAGGGTTCTGAAGTCTTATATAGTCAGTACAATTATGAACTCTGTGCAATGAAATGAGGAATTTACAGCCACTGACTCAGAATTATTACCAGGCAGCCATGCTTCTAGATTTCTCCTGCATGTTGTATGTCAAGAAATATCTCGGTGGCCTGCAGTGCTGCTGACAGCTTTGCTGAGAGTGTTCTAACAGTAATAAAAAAGCCCCTCTAATAAGCAGCTAATTCAAGATTTATGAACCATGTGGAATTCTTTCTGTTTGAAGACTGAAGATGCACATAATCAGGAAGCAGCCTCCGAATACAGGGAAATTGAGGCGAGCATTGCTCCTCATTTTCCCCAGTGGGCAATAAACTTCATAGTCTTATGACAGCCGCCACCAACACTGAAATTTTTCCAATGTACAATTTCCAGTCATAAATACAAACTCTGAAAAGGCACGAAGGATGAAGAGTAAACATCTTCCCCATTTTTTGTCTGTGTCAGTATCTTTCTCCCATTCTGTTGCAGGTCTTGTGCATTTCCTCTTCTGTATCTTCTTGGCACTACTTCATTCTTTCTAATGTACTTCCTGATGTGTTTCCTTTTGTGTCTTATTTTCAACCTTTAAGTCATGCATCAGTATGCAGATTAATTCATGGATGATTAGGCCTTTTGAAAGCGTTCAAATAAAGTTAGGACTGTAAATCTCATTTTTAAGGTTTTGGCTCTTTTGTAGGCTCAGGAAAATTTACTTTATAATCTTTATCAAGGCTAATGTTTAGCATTTGCTTTTGTGTACAGTAACACTGCTGAAATCTGACTTGATAAGCATTGGTTCCCTAAATCCCTGACTCTGCCTCCTCAGTCTCCTTGAGGAAATATTGGTATGTACTAAATTTGCATTGGTTGAGCCATAAAAGCCACTTAACCAGATGGCTGTTTTCTCTTGCAGTCAGTAAAGCACTGAACTACAATTGCCTGAAGCAAGCACCTGACCTGGAGACAACTTAAAGTTCAACAGTGAAAGTTTGTCAAAAGTATAATACTAGAAAACTAGTGGGAATCACTTAGTAGTGTCAAAATGTTTAATTCCTATGTCACCTTTATCACAACAAATCTGTCAATTTTGTTTCATCCTGATCTTTCCCAGATGCACATTTTTTTCCTATGCAGGGCTTTTTGAGGATTTTGGTCTTCTTTCGTTGTTAAGGTTCCTGAAAAATCTGTGGGAAAGCATTTTACTTTGTGCAGATAGGAAAAGTGTGTAATCCTGCAGATGGCAGTGCTAATTCCTGCTGAGTTTATTGAACTTGGCATCTGCTACAGGTAATTTTGGATTGTGGCAGTTGGACTCAATGGCCTTAAGGAGCTCTGTCCTGTCTTATCTTGCAGTGTTCAAATAATGCCAAAATGGATGAAAATGCAGAGAGATTTTTTCAAGGCTGCCTAGAATAAAGTCACTATTATGCTTATCCCATCTTTTTTTTTTTTTTTTTTCTGGGTATCCTTTTTCTTTTCTTTCCAATATGTCCCACTTATCCTTCAGTTTACTTTTGTCCTTTCTTAATTTTTCAGTAAATCTGACTAAAAGGATGCAGTACTTTGTAGAGTGAAACATTTAAAAAAAATATTGCTTCTCTGTTATCCAAACTTATGCTGAGAATGTCATTGTGTGAAGACCTTGCAGGCATCAGAATTATATGTAGATCTCTCAGCTTTTAATGTGTAGGTTCCTTGACTACAAACATTGGGTGTATTTTGTAAGATCAGAGAACATCAGTATTGACAAAGGCTGAGCAGCACTGCATCTAGCTTATATGTGTTCCCCCATGACAGGTGTAATGTGTTATGAGGTGTATATTGTAGTTGACCTATTATATGATGATTCAGTCTTGTGAAAGCATGAATGAAGGAACAGAACTGATAGGCTTATTTTTGCATTCTGTGTCCAGGTGGTTAGGATTCCTTCTGGGTAAGGAAGGTGCAGGTGCTCTATCTAACTCCAGTCAGAAGTCCAGATCAATCTCTCATTTTGTGTAAGAGCAACTTGTGTTACCTTGTGCTGTGTCCTGAGGTACTTGTTGTCTCTTTTCTTGGAGGCAGCACGTATTTAAGAAAAGATCCTCCAGGCCTTCCAGGAAGATAGAATGGGCATGACCCTGGATTACAGAAAGCTTAGAAACCTTCACCTGAAAGATGAAGTACAATAGTGGATGTACCAGTGGTCCTAGTTTGCATTTAATTAATAAAGTGTTGTGTCTTTAGCCACTGAGCTGCTATAAAACTAAGGATAGAAGAAGCAGTGTCATTATTACCAGGTGTTTGAAAAAGCAACCAGCACCATTCATTACCTTTTCACCATTTCAGTTGTTTTAAAAAGAATGTTCTGCTGTCTGTCTTGCGGCCAAGGTCCAGTTTGTACATCTCAAGTGGAGGAAATTGTACAAGTTTCAATTATTTAAGGTGTAGTATTTGAATATATACACTTTTTTTTTTTCTTTCTTTCTTTTTCTTTCTTCAGTATTTTTCTGCAAGTTAGCTCAGGCAGTCATCTGCAAGTATAGTGAGCCATTATGGCCAGCAGGTCGAGGGAGGTGATCCTGCCCCTCTACTCTGCATTGGTGAGGCCTTACCTGGAGTACTGCGTCCAGATGTGGAGTCCTCAGTACAGGAGAGACATGGACCTGTCGGAGTGCATCCAGAGGAGGGCCACAAAAATGATCCATGGAATGGAACACCTCTCCTATGAGGACAGGCTGAGAGAGTTGGTGCTCTTCAGGCTGGGGAAGAGAAGGCTTCAAGGTGATCTGATAGCAGCCTTTCAATATCTAAAGCGGAGCTACAGAAAAGAAGAGGACAGACTCTGTAAGGTAGTACAGACATTGTTTATTCATTTGTTAAGGGGGAAAACTTCATGAGCATTGAGAATAAGACTTGCCTTAATTTGATGTAGACTCGGTGGGTAATTAATAGGGTTTTTACTATGCTGGTACCAATCTATCACCTGTGAAAGGAGAATGAAGCCAGGGCCTGAATTTGCATCCTTTTTCTTTCAGTGAAGGTTTTGCTTTGTTTCAGGACAATCAGCTGTTACTAAGCCATTATCAGTGTTGTCAAAGAGTAATCAGGGTGGACCTGGCAAAAAGAGTATCAGCTCTCACTGAAAAGCTGTGGCCTAGCAGGTGCAAAAATCTTGGTGAGAGGAAAAGGGAGAGGAACTATTTTGGTGCCCTAAGGTTAGGATGCTATTGTAAACAGAAAAAAATCAGCTCATCATGTAGCCCAGTCTGTGTGAGAGGCACATGTGCCATTACTGCTGGCACTTGGCTGGTCAGCATGCTGAAGACCTCTGAGGGGCTCTGGAGCGGCTGAAGGGTACAACCTATAGAAAGGTGCCATCTGGCTCCCTCACTTTTTTATTGCAAAACTTTACACGTTCTGCTACTTTCATTGTGTTCTCCTGTTGTGAATTGATAGCAAGCAGTACAGTCATATGATCACATTGTTCCAGCATCTGCAAGATCCTAAAATAAAATGAATGTTTTAATCCTCTGTTGAGGGAAAATATATTTAATCAAGATATCTTTATTTTTCTAACAAATTGAAAAGAATTTCTAGCTTGCTTCTTCATTCATTATGTTACATTATAGTCACAGAGATTGTTCTTTCTTTGCTTCTCTGTAACGATGTGATTTTATTTTCCAAGTGGTTATTTTCCTAGTTGATGTTTTACTTCTGATGATGTCACAAAATGCAAGTTCTTTCCCTTGTTATGCTCTATAGCTCTATGCAGACATAAATCACAGTTACTGAGGACTGTAACTTTTTTACAGGGGAGTAGGAGTCGAGTTGTCAGTTTAAATGTGATAAGGTAATTACCAGAAGAGTTAAGGCCATTGTTATGTGACCTCTTGTTTTTATGAGAAGTATTAGAGACTGCATATCCTATCACTGAAGGAAGTCAGCGTATTTGCCAAATATAGACTAAAATAAAAGCCTACAGGTGATGTGGCAACTGATTTTTTTTTTATCACACACTATTATCATCATGAACATTTTAATATTTTTTCTGGTGTTCCACAGACTCATCATCAGTAAAAATTTGATTGTTCTCCTCTTTGTTATATGTGGTCTCACATAATAGTGAGAATATAGAATCACAATAAATAAATAAAATTCCAATCTACGCAATTTGTTTTCTGTGTATTTTCTGGTATTGTGTCAGGATAAGAAGTTGTAAACAAATACATGATGTCTGGGTGCCACCTACAAGCGTGGCTCACTGCAATTCAGCTGCTGAGCTAAGGGCTATTTCTAAGATAACTTTGGTTTAAATGACTTATTTATCATATTGTATTTGTTGTAGACAGTGCTTTTGAGTGTTGTTTTTTTTTTTTTGTTGTTTCTTTTTTGTTGTTGTTTTTTTTAGTACTTAAACATCTCAAAACTTTCAAAACCTTTTTTTTCCTTTATTTTTTGGGAGGATGTGAATAAAAAACACTGGGAAAGATTTATTTCTGTGCACAGCTAAGGAAGCATCTTAATATTAAAATATGGAAGCAAAATGAATATTGGTTATAAAATATGAGTGTAATGGATGGGATTTGAGGTAATTCCTTTAATTCCTTAAGCTATGTACATGGCTGTGATGATAACTCTTATTTTAATATTGACAGCAAACATTTTCACACTAAAATATGTATAGAAAAAGAGAAGATTGACTATTAATGATGTATGTAAAGAGAAAAATGTAAATGATATTTGGAAAGTGACATGCCAGCTACAATCTATGCTGACAGCTTTTGTTTTTAAATTCGTTCATAGGAAAGAATTAATCAGTTAGATAGCAATAAAACTTCCTACTAGAATAATTAATAAAAAAGTTATTTAGACCAGTAGGAAAAGCCCTTTGTTGCCCATTCATGTCAAATTAAATAATAAATGTGAACACATCAAGCAATCATACTAAAAACAGAATATAAGATTGCAATCTCACTTAAATATAAAATACTCTTCCCTAATCTTGCAGAAACTGCTATGGAGAGATACTTCCAGCACTGTGTGACCATTTTGCCTCTTTCCCTCCTCCATTATGCTCTAGTTGGCATGAGATCCACTAAAGCTAACTATACAAAGAAAAGTAATTGTCAGTCATAGTAGTGTTTGCTCGTCCTACATTTAAATACATCTATTTTATCTAAACCTGTGCTTTGAGTATTATGACTGCAGTACCACTCCATGCACAGACTTTCTCCTTCTACATGGTATTTTGCGGTGCTACAGTTTTAGTCCTTCCATCTCCCTTTCCCCACTCACTGTGGATAGAATCATTGCCTGTTACAGTGCTTCACATATGCAAAATATTTCCCTGAATGTACAGGCAAGTTCAGATGCACAATCTAAATGTGCACATGATTTCTTCAGCACTTTTGTGAGCATTAAGGAAGTATGCTTTGTATTTGCACATTGGTAGTATATGCACAAACTTTCAGGTGTGCAACTGAAGTGTGGGTTAAGGTAAATTGTAATAGCATGAGTTTGTGTCGTGTTGTGAAAGCAATAAAAAGTTTTTTTTACCAGCTCTCACTTTTCATGCTTGCCTATGCAGTCAGAGCCTCAAATAAAGAAATCCTAATGGCTGACATAGGGCTAGATCTCAAAAAATGTCATAAGTGTGTGTGCATGAGGAAATCAGACAATCTTAGCCTCTAGTTCTCATTTATGTGAAGTATAAATATTTATCAATTTTAAGTGTTGCTAGTTTAAGAAAGATAGATTCTCGTGGTTGAATATATTACTATTAAATCATTTTATTGTTTTACCAACTTGAACATTTCACTCTGCTGTTACTTAAAAACGTAGGCTGAACTTCTTTCATTAAGAAGCTTTGGCCAGCAGTAGAGGCAATTCAAATAAACAACGAGCCAGTCCGTTCTTCAGACTGTGGGTCTCCATACCTGGTATTTGATGCTCAGTCAGTGACTAGCACTGTATCCGAGTGTATCCAAGTAGTACAGGGGCATGCAGGTCCAGCAGGAGGTGTCAGTGTAGGGTGGGTGAGGCATCCTCCTGTGGCACCTATTTACACAATGCGGTTTTCCACTGTTGTTAAAGCATCTACAAAAGCAATAGGACATTTTCCTGAAGCCCTCCTGCATGCAGCAGGACATCAGAGCCCTGCAGCACTTCCACGGCAGTTTCAAACATGCAGATAAATCTGGATTTACTAATTTTTGGTTGGAGGTTTACCTCCTCTACTATATCTAAAATCATCTCACTCATTACATTTCTTCCCACATCCTGATTCTACAGGAGTACATACAGGAGTATGTACATACATGAAGAAATGCAGTGATCTTTAGATGATAGGTACTTCCCTGCAGGCCATTTCATCTTCTTTGAGGGCATTTTTTCCTGTGCTTTTTGAATTTATTATTTCATTTTTCACTCTTTTTAGTCTGTTTGTGCGATATCTTGCTGATAAACTCGGAGGAAATTCTCTACTTAACAGTTTTTACTGATTTTTAGTGATTTAATGTCCTCTTTGCCTTCTCTTTTCCTCTCTGGCAACCTTACTGGATGCAGAAAAGAGGCGGAGCAGACATGGCTGTGTATAACTGGGCAGGTAGTCTCTGCTTGAAAAAGGTTTTAAAATGGCCAAAACATTGAGTAAATGAGGAAATCTTGTTTACTGACAGTTGTTGAATTTCCTTAAAATTTTCAAGAGTTGTGCTCATTTTTATGTCAGCGTTAACCAAGAGCTGTGTAAGCTCTGTAAGCTTTCCCTTTAGAGTTCTGATTCAAAAATTTACTTTTAATGCACACTTAAGTTTACTTTGGTCTAGTAAAGCATCGGTGTCATGCTTTGAGCTCACGGGTCTTATGTTCATACTTACTTGCTTTTCTAAATTAGGATGAGATGGTGTATGATCAATGAATTGAAAAGGCAGCTGAAATTTGAAAGCTTTTACTTACAGGCTACAGAGAGAAAGTAATGAAATGTTCTGCCTGGAAATGGATTAATTTAAATATGTCAAATTGCTCTGCAGAAATAACTGTCAAAACACAGGATTGTGAATTTTACACCATCTCCGACCAGTACAAGTTACCTTTACCAAAGTCTTAAATGTCTTTCTCCTTCCACCCTAGTTTAATCACTGTATTACTAATACAGAATTATTTGTTGTTAACTGCTGTACTCATGTCCATATGAAGTATGAATTTTCTGTTACAAATGAGATTACATTTGAGCAAGCATATTTAATTGTTAAGGTTCATACAATAAGATGAATGTAGTTTAGCACCACAAGGTACATTTAGTAGAAATGATGATAGTATGTGTTTTACTTTCTAGAGTATTTGGTACAAACTACCAGCTCAGCTTAAAAATCAGGCCAATCGATCACTCCCAGACAGGTAGGAATATGTTCGGGGCATCTGTTTGTCTGATAACTACGAACAACGCCTGGAGAACTTTGACCATAAGAGGTCAGAGGGGTTTCTTAGCTGGGAGCTACTCTGCTTTTTGTTTGGAAGCTGGAGAAAATTGGAGAAAAAAATGACAAGGAAACTGCAAACATGAAAAATGTATTTGTCTAGAAAATCTCACTCCAAAAGGAGGGAACCAGTGAAGTAGCATCATTCTACTCACTGACTGATACACCATAAAATACATAGAATATGTTAATACTACTTGGAGAGAAAAAGTATATCTCAGGATGGAGGATGATGATGTATTCAAATGCAGGTGTAAGGGGAAAGACACTTTGGGACTACTGTTCTCTCATGCATTTTTGACTAATTTTATACAAATGGAGGGAGGGGAAAATGGAATTAGTTTTGTGTTATGTCAGTGTGTCTGAGACATGCATTTGAAGGAAGCTGGGAGGACACTGTCAATTTTTTTGGTTTGTACAGATGGAGAAGTTCACTAAAAAATGTTATAATGAAGGTGAAAGATTAATATAGTTCATTTTAAGCGTAAAGTGATAAGTCACTTGGAGATTAGGAAAATAAGAGAAATGATTGTATATTGTTCTTTATAATCTAAACTATTTGAATCAGGGATTTGGTTTCTTTTGGAAAATGAAAAGTGGGGTCATGGGACTCTGGGAAGTTCCTCTTTTTAGAAGTCTTTTGCAGTTTCCTGGTTAAAATGACGTTTGAATAAACCTCAAATACAAATGGCATCAATCTCTTACTTACTTAGAAAGGTGGTTTACTATATGTAATCTAAACCAGAACAACAACAACAAAAAACAATAAATTGCTGCAATTATGGACGTACTGTGTTTTTCAGATGCAGTAAAAGGAAATCATAATGGCTTTGTTTGTGTACTTCCAGAATAGGAACAAAATGATTTCAGAGTGATGAATTTTGATAGGAAACAATGAGTCTCATTTATTTCTAAGTAATTGTATCTATTTTGATGACATCTTTCATTGTTCTGATTCTGTTGATGTACTTGTTTTCCTATTTTTTTTTCATCTTCTATCCAATTCAGAATTTTCAGGCAAAAGTTTCAACTGATTTTTGTCTCCCTCCCCCCTCACACACTGACAGTTGAACCAACTTATCAGTTAGCTTTGGAGGGTTTTTTCGAATAGAGAGCTTGTTTTTTAAACAGCAACAAATAAAATCAATAAATTAAGTCGAAATGCAAAGAATAAGAGCCAAAATAACAAGTTTTGCAGTTCTACAGATATACTGGGAATAACAAAACTAATTTATAGGGCAAGGAAAATTGAGATCTTGACCATCAAAACAAAGTTAAGAGAGAATACTAGAGCTTTTCCACTTTCCTTTATGCATTTTAGCTTCTTTTTCAGCTTTACATCTTATACCATGTTTTCTGAAACCACAATCTACTTAACAGTGGCACGGGCCAAAAAGCAAATGTTCTGACCTGCAGGTAGATTTTGCACTTTAAGTTTTGTTTTAGTTAGAACTGCATTTTTTTCTTGAAGCCAACGACCTGAGAAGCACCATTTTCAGCCCTTAGTATGTCCACTAGATAAGCAGATTGATTTTTGCTGGAACCCTTTGCAAAATCTGGCACAATAATCAATGCCTAACTCTGCTTAAAAGGAAAGAATTAGAGATCTGAATACTGAAAGAAAGATCCCCCAAATGTGAGAGATGAAAACCTGTACTAAAAGTGAACTCCAAGAGAAGTGAATAAATGAAGTGATAAGGGAACAATAGGGTATTGCTTGTTGTCTATGAATTGTGAGAATACTGACCTATTCTACTTAAGATTTTTTTTTCTGAGATTCCTTAAAATTATTTATTTTTAGATGCATATTTTAACCACTTGTTCTGTTGAAGGTTTCTTACTGGTTCAGCTTATTTAAGGGAAACTTGAAAATAAATAGCTGTGATAATGATTAATATAAAGCAAAATAAAGCACATAAATATAGAGAAAGAACAACATCAACAACAAAAACAACGTTTCAAGGCTTTGTCACTGAGCACTGAATTTAGAGCCCTGCAGTTGTTTCTCAGTCTCTACCGCACAGTTTTTCAGCAGCATTCATAGCACACGGCATAAAGTATTAATTTGGGCTTTTATGCTCCAAGGACATTGCGTGTAAATAACCAAGACATTTTCCCTGTAGTTTCATTCTCCCCTCTCCACATCGCTCTCACTGGTGTGTCTGTTACTGAAGAGACACTAGGTAAAGTAGTAACAGCTGAGTCTGCTCTGACAGTTATAATGCATTTCTGAAAGCCAGCAGTTGTGAATAGGTAAACTTCTGATGTGTAATTTTCAAATTTAAGCAATGGAGCACACTAAGTGTCCGAATGCTATACTCTTATTATGCCATTCCTCATTAAGTTCAGAGAGCTGCCCTTTTCAGTCTCTCTTGAACACTATTACAGGACAGAGATGCTGTTCTGATCACTTTTAAGCTTTGCATATATCATTATTTTTGTTGCCTATCTGGCTAACTCACTTTGCATTTTAAAAAAAATCTTTTCCTAATCTTGTTTTTTATTTTTCTGAGATGCCTAAATTAACTTTTCTTCATACAACATGATGCAGTGGACTTTTGAATAACTCCTGTGAGGTGTTGAGTTCCCTCTAGTTGAATTAATTTCATTAGGATTTAGGCTTTGTCACTACAGAAGAAACTTTAGTAGCTTTACCAACCTGTTCCCCTGATGAAGTTTGTCTGTCTGACCCTTTAGGTCACACAAAAATGTGCGCTCAAAAAAAACCAAACCCCCTCTCCCCACAAACAAACCAAATCAACCAACCAAAGAAAGAAACAAGCAATAAAAAAAAATGAGAAAAAAGCAATCAAGATGTTTTGTCTGAAGAAAATCACCTAATCACTGCTAAGTCAGTGAAGAAGGCAACAACGTCCAAATAATTTCCTGTAATTGTTTACTCTGGACAGATTCAAACCTGAACCCAATAAAAGAGCTTTCATATGTCCCCACACAATCCTCTACTTCCCCCATCTTTCATAGCTATAACTGTTTTCAAAGCTGTGTGGAAAGATGCTGCTTTGGAGCTTTGTGTTAAATTACGGAAAACCACTCTATAATCTACCATCCGTACTTTCCTGTTTGTGTGCTTGATCTGTCATGGGTATGCACCTGTGATGCACCGAGACTGAAACTCATTCAGAAAAGACTGCTCAATGAGAGTTGATTCAATTTGAGAACTATGGCGTAAGGGGAAAAATAACAACCAACCAGACCAAACCAACCAAACAAATATACCCACAAATCACCAATCCAACAACTAGAACACAACAAATTGTTGGTAGTGTTTTCAGACTATACAGAGAATAGATCAAATTATCTTAATTAAAACAAAAATGGAATTTGGGCAATTAAGCTGTTTTATAATTTCAATGATCATGTGTTATAAACATAGAAATTCTTTCTCAAATAATATTAGTTTTGATTACTTTATTTAGGCTTTAAGGGACTCATGATGTTCAAACAAAATAGGAGAGAATTTTTCAGTTTCTGTCAAGTTCAAAGATTGGAAAATAGTGTTTTATACTAATTTCAAATGTACATTTTCCTGTATTTCTACTTTTCTCTTTTTGGAATCATATATGAACAAGGTACAAGATTTTCCGCATTTTTAAATAAACGATTATTGTTTAAAATAAAATGCCATAGATCAAAACTTCACTGTTTTGAAAGTCATTTAAACATTGAACAAAGAAATGATCTCTTCCATAAAGAACTTGTTTCAGTAAAAGTGTTGAATGATTTGTATTTCGGATTTGGGCTTATCTGTGTAGTATGTTCAGTTCTGTGCTTTGATCTCATTCACCTGGGTGGAGAAATGTATTTTAGTCGAGGGCAGCTAGTACCCTGAGTTCTTTAATTTCCATAGATAGACAAGATGTTAGTTGCAAATACTATCAGAAAGAGCACTACCTCTAAATAAAATTTCTGCTGAATTTGCACAAGAATGGTTGCAAACCATTAATTTTCCTTCTGAGAAAGAAAAGCTTTGGAATTTTACTAATTTCTATCTTGGCAGTGCTTACTTTTCATGGGCCAGAAATGTCTATTAATTTATATACTCATGCAATTAATTTCATACTTGATATATATTATTTCAGAGGCTGATGTGTGAGAGAAGCATTTAAAATTATACTGTCACTTAAGTGGTCAGCAGAAAGTTATAGATGTATTATTAATTATAGATCTCATTTTATATCTCATTTAATTTATTATTATTTGCTAGGGTTTTTTTTGGTTTTTTTTTTTTGTGTGTGTGTGTCTATAAGTGAATGAATTAACACAATTCACACATTCTGTATGTTTTTCTGGCCTCTTAATAGCATGCAAGGATTAAGTATTGAACATTTGTGTCTATGTGTGGAAAACTAATCAATCTATTATTTCCTTTTTTGCTGTCCATAAGAAGTTTGTGGCTTTTCTTTGTTTGTGTATTTAGTAATTAGAAGCTTCTGAAATACTTCACAAAGGCAAGTTCTTAACTGAAAGCTATAATAAAAAATTCTGGCTGTTTATGATTCCTTTTGATTTGAAATGAAACTAGACACATATCCATACAGCCCTGGTGTGTTTGAGATGTTGCAGAAGTATCAAAGTAGGCAGCCCTTTGGATCAGACATAATTTTTCTTTTGTACATGAAGGTATCACCACTGGCCTTTAAGTTGATGCTGTTTGAAATGAGTGGGATGGCTGGCAGCCCTTTGTTCAGGCATTTTGATAGCTGAGGGAGACTCACAACTGATTCCCTTAGCTGAGGGAATCTCTTCTATGTCTTTAGGGAAGGGTTTCTAATTGAAAGGAAGTCTCAGCATTTCCTTGCTCTCCTCATTCAGATCTAAACAGGAACGGTTTATATACACTGGGAAATACTGGAAGCATTTGGTCATCTGTCCTTGAAAACTTGTTATTTCTTTTTTAATACTCAGTTCAAGTTCCAGGGTACTGCTTGTATTCCTTATTTGTTGCTTTATTCTTTATTGCAACAGTTCAAGTATGGAGAGATGTTTATAGGGAAATTTTGGTAGGAGAAAGTTGGACAAAGCTCATGTTATGTTATGTGAGCTTGAGGCAATTCAATACATTTTAACTCTTCTGTTTTCTCTTTGAATTAAAAATAGCATTATGTTTGGTTAGGTTTAGGGGACAGTGGACTTTGAAATGATTATGAGTTTATTCTATTGCCTTAAGGAAAGATAGGAGTGAAAAATGTACAACTTTGTGGGCAACAGACAATGTCTGGCAGATGGGTGCTTCAAGTCACTTCCCCAGTTACTCTCTTCCCATGCTTGCTCTACTCCCCCCTTCTTCACTTCTCTTAATATTCGTTCCTTCTGAAGCCTGAAAAAGTTGGCAGTGTTTCTGATAATTTATGCTGCCCTGGTGACTCCAACGATGTGTTACTTTCTGGTGCTTCTAATGTACCAATCTGCATCTGCCTATTGTTTCTTTGGTCTTTTGGAAGACCTTACTGTAATTCCTTTTCATAACAGTACAACAAAATTGCACAAAGGAGCCCTATTTATAGCCTGGATAACTTATCTGATGCGCTATGGTTGCTTCGTAAGAAAATAAATGTTTAGGAAGGGAGCCTACTTTGACTTATACAAGCCCAGTGTCTCTGACTAGGAATTTTAGAGGCAGGTTTACATTCAGAAGCAATTTAGTAAATTAAATGTAAAGAATGGGAGAAATGCTATAGGATTATGAATTAGGATTCCTAAAGTTAAACATAGCCAATAAAAAAATGGTTTAACTAGAGTCCGTGTTTTGATTTTTCTTTTAATGGCTGTTTCACTTTCTCCGAATGAATAAATAAGTATTAAAGAGAACAGGAAAATCTGTTAAGTATACTCATGAAATGGAATCACCATATGATAAAATCATCATAAAAAGTGTTTATGGACTTTCAACAATATGTCTTAATCAGTATAAGGAATCTTGTCTCTGAGATCTGTTGCATGTGTGCTTGAGGGAATAACATTTGATAAGTATGAAAGGCAACCGGATTCATTTTTAAATACAAAATGAAATGCAAGGCTGATGAAAACAGTGACAGTAGTGGTTTTTACTGTGTAATTGAGTAAAGCCTGACGAGTCTACAGGAATAGGAATTTCAGCCCTTTTTTTGAAACTCTGAATGCAATAATAGTGCATGAAGATATGTATGCTAATAAGTACCTAGTTGAACAAGAAGAGTTAGACCTTTGGAAAGTGGTATTTTTGCTTTTAAAATGAAAGACAAGAAGTAGTGCTAATATTAAAATAAATACACAAATATGGAATGCAGGTAATTATTGCAGTACATGTTCATGATTGAATAAAGAAGATATGGACCGGACTACAGAAATTATTCTGCAGCTAAAACCTGTTAAGCCATCTGCATGTCTGTGAACTTTACTGTGTAAGTGAGTATGTTTTTAATTGCACTTTGTGGTTAGATGCGTGTTGCAAATCTCTTGCACTCCATAGAACAAACACTGCTTTAACTCCTGCTGAAACTAAAAGCAGAAAGACAGCACTCACTAGGAAAGAAAATGAAGTCGTGTCTAAGGATTTTTTCAAAAGAGGTTAATTTCATTGTTTTGAATTAGGCTTTTGTTTGTTTGTCTGGTAGATTTTTTTCTGTCACCGTTGTGATTTCTTTGTAAGATTGTTTTGCAGTATGTAACTAAATAGATGATCTATTAAAAAAAAATTGTGCAGTTCATCCATTTATTGTCTTGCAGCTCATTCATTATGTGTTAATGTATTTTTATTGTCTGTGTGCATATTAACATCTTGTGATCCATGCAATATTAGACCAGTTAACATACTATCTTTAGCTGAAGTCCAGAAGATACAAACAATCATGTATAAATGTGGACACATTCAGTAACCAGTCTGACTTTTTTTCAAGAATTAAAAATCCCTTTATGCTGTCACTGTTGTCTGCTTTGTACAGTGTACCTAAGGAATGAATTGCTTTTTGTGTCATGGATTTAATGTGTGACATTTTGTAGACTTTGTTTTTTGCCAGAAGAACTGCTTTGAATACTTAGCTCTTTAGCTCTAAATGACAGTGGTTTTTACTTTTCTGGATCCAGGAATGGAACATACTTTTCAAAAACACTTTTCTCTATGTTCTGGCATGTTACTTATTATCAGTCATGTTCATGTCATTGATTGTGTGTCATTTATGTCTGCCTTCTTCCACCTGTCCAAGTCAAATAGGACTGTAGGGTGATTCTTTTCTTGGGTCACCGTGTAAACCTTCAAATGTTTCTGAATGGAATTGCGCAAAATAGGCTGTCAATGAAAGTTTCACAAATGCCTAAGGACACAATGAGCATAACAATCAAAGTGTACAGTGAAAATAAGTTATTAATTTGTAGATCACATTGTCAATCAGCTTAATACTTAATACTTCAAATAATGATTCAACTTTTCTTTCTTTATCTGCTTTTTTTTTTTTTTTTCTTTCTCTCTCTCAAATGGCTCTTTAAAATTTCAATGAAAGTACTGCCCAGGGTTTGTTAGTGCCAGAGCTCCTCTTGTCTCAGTTAACTTGGATAAATAATTTTTGCAATAAGTTTTTTTCCAGATTCATTCAGTAGGATAGCCTTTTGATCTGCTAGAGTAGTACCTATGAGCTAACAAACAACCTACGTCCATAGAATCGTAGAATTGCAGAATCACTAGAATTGTGGAATTGTAGAATCATAGAACGGCTTGGGTTGGAAGGGACCTCAAGGATCACCAAGTTCCAGCATCCCTGCCACAAGCAGGGCTGCCAACCATTAGATCAAGTACTGGATCAGATTGCCCAGGGCCCCAAGCAATCTGGCCTTAAACACCTCCAGGGACAGAGTATCCATAATCTTTCCTAGCAACTTGTTGCAGTATCTCACCACTCTTTCAGTAAAAAACTTCCCCCTAACATCTAATCTAAACATCCCTTCTTTTAGTTTAAAACCATTCCCTCTTGTCCTATTGCTATCTACGCTTGTAAAAAAGTTGACTTCCCTCATCTTTATGAACTTCCTTTTAATATCGGAAGGCCACAACGAGGTCTCCCCTTAGCCTTCTCTTTTCCAGGCTAACAAGTCAATCTCTTTCAGCCTGTCTTCTTAGGGGAGACACTTCAGATCTCTGATCATCTTTGTAGCTCTCCTCTGTCCCTTTCTAAACATTCCACATCTCTCTGGTGTTGGGATCCCCAGACTTGGATGCAGTAGTCCAGCTGGAGCCTCAGAAAGGCAGAGTAGATGGGGACAACCACCTCCCTTGCCCTGCTGGCTATACCCCTCCCAGGATGCACATCTGCAGGAGTGAGCCTGGATTTTCACAAACAGAAGACCTTTCTATAGTTTGTTCGGGTTCTTGCTGTTGTTTCGTTAGAAGCTGAACTACTTCATGAAGTCATTCCTTTAGCCTCCCCACCCTCCTTGTAAAATTTTTGAGTTGAGGATCTGGGCCACAACAAGCTGTAGACTAGCTTACAAAGGATTCACATGTCTAGTGTTACAGATCCTGCAGAGGTTTCCATGGCAGCCATAGCAGCTTTGTGTATGAACCATGCAAAAGTATGGATAGGAGCACATCTGAAGGGCCCTCTCCTTGTGAGAAACTGATCTGCAAACTGGGTTTGTGATTGCTCAGCCGGCAAAGTCTGAGCTGTGCACTGTTCTTGGTGAGCTAGGCAGGAACCATTCTATGGGACTGTCGTGAGAGTTAACCTGTGCTGTGATAATGCTGTGCAATCTAACACACAGTTGTAAGACAAACTGATCCCAAGTTGCCCCAAGACCAGCCAGCATGCCCAGCACTCTCCTCTCCAGCACAAGACTACTGAGAATCCTAAAGCAAGCACTGGCCTCTCTCAGCTAGGATTTTGTCCCATTGCAGTTTCTACCTACAGGTCTCCCTTTAGGTGGTCATTTGTGGTTTTGTCATATGAGGACTTTTTTTGTATGTGGCTAATAGATACTGAACAAATCCACATCTTGGCTAAATTACTACATTTATTTTACTGATAAAATGTAACATATGGATTAAGAGATACTCTCGTATAAAAACTTGTTCATGAAAAGTGATTAATTATAATCATTTTTTTTTCCTGTTAGCAGCTACTGCTGCAGTAGTGATTTTTATTAACAAATTGCTGTGTTTTTTGTTTTTTGTTTGTTTTTTTTTTTTTTAGTTTTAAAGTGATGTCATTAATTGCTGCTATAATTCTTTATATTGTTTTGGATTACATTGCTGATTCTTAATTACAGTATGTCTCTAGGAGCTAAATGTTTTCAGAAAGACATGTGAAAAAAAAAAAACAAATCAAAAAAACTGTATATAATAATACATGCATTTCTTTGCAGTTGGTTACATTTACTGCTTGCAGTTTGAGTGTTGTCACCAGAACAACTGTGGAAAAATATTCTATAATGTTCTATCCTGCATTTGGGGGACAGATAAATCTATTGCCCTCTGCTGATTTTCAGTAATTTTTCTTCTACGATAACCTGTTAAAATCTAGTAATTTCATTTTAACTTCCTCTCAGTCAGATTGTAAAGAGCTTTTCAGTATGTGTAGTTTGCAGAAACAGGCACTCTGATGTAGGCAGAATGCTTTTGTCTCATATGGAATTTTTCTAGCCTTGACTTCAATTAAAAAAAATATCTTCCAAAGGGAAGAAGCCATCTGCTATGGCCCACAGTATTAGTGACACAGCCTAGCACCAAGGAACTCCGAAGCTTTGAAGCATTTGCCAAATTATTAATAATGATTTCTTCATTTTAAGTAGGAAAAAAAAAAAAAAAAGTGTCTTTTCTACATAAAATGACATTGACAAAATATAGCAACAGCAAAATGCTACTAGAGAAAACTGAAATACAAGTTGGAAAAAACCTTACAGCAATTTAATCTCCAAGACAGCTATTAAGGTTGGTGTGTTTCAAATTGTACTAGTTATTCAGAGAAAACACTGGCTTAAGTGGAACTATAATGCTAGGGGAAAAATAGAGAAACTTCTGCTAATGAGGCTGTAGATTCTGCTGGGGAGGTCTTTCCTGGCCAAATAGGCACTTCAGTAGTTCTCCAGCAAATAAATACATTGATGTATGCAGGTGAGGGAAGGGTAAGAATGTTTCCTTTCTGAATCTCTCTTCAGCTCAGGCTAGGCATTTGAGTCTGATACCAGTGTAGTTCTGGCGTTTGGGCAAGATGCCAAGCTGCCTGTGAGAGATTTCTGTTCCTGATAGCAGTTCTGAGCTTCATGATTGGAGTAGAAATGTAAAGATCCTTTGCTTATATCTGCATGAACCCAGACAAAGCATGGTAAAATGAGATTAAGATCAGCGGTCACTGAGTGAAGTACAGCCAAAATAATAAGGACATAAGGGCATTTAAAGTCATTATAACTAAAATTGATTAGATTGTCCAGTTTTCTTGCCATCACTCTTATTTCTGGAAGGGATTTTTTTTTATTATTATTATCATTATTTTTTTAATATTGAGGAGACTTAGGCTATTTTAAAGGTCCTCTTAAGGTTGTTTTTCTCCAGTGACTTCATCTTATTTCAGGTTTGCACTTCTGTAATTTTTTAGTGAGATTATACACAGAGACAAATGGGTGGTTATTGGCAATGAAATTTTCCAGTTTTTAAAGTTGATTTGGTGATTCCATGTATCTGTCTACTGCTCAGAAGGAGATCCTAGTTTAGTTAATGTGTAGGAACTTGATAATATGTGTTCAATTGTTTCTTCCCATGATTCCAGGCATATGTAGAGTATCTTCCCTCGATAAAATTAATAATCAATCTTATTTGTTGTTTTGGTAGCCATGTTGCTAGTAGTTTATGTTCTTAATCTTGACATATTGCTGAAAATTGAAACCCAGATTCCAGCCACATTTACTCTAAGAATGGAAGATGCTTGCAGAGAGAGGCACATCAAGCCCATCTCTGAATGGGAAGCTTGTCCTTTGCACCGAAATCAGAGCTTCTAGTGCATAACTAGGTAATGTGATTTCCGATTTCTGATTGCAAGCCATGATGAGTAAGCACTGGAAACATTTGAACTACTTTGCTTTGACATTAATCTGTTGTGTTAAGAGAGAGCATATGGTCAAACCATGCAGTCCCCTTGGCTATCAAGAACATTGGCTCCTCAGCAGATTTCTGATCAGATGTGTGTAAAGTCAGGTATGCCGGTTATGATTTGGTCAGGATTCCTACTACTTTTATCAGCAGCTGGGATAGCAAACAGTTAGTATCCAGATAATATACATACATATGGGAATGTCTTTTTTTTTTCTCTCTCTCTCAGAAAAGGCATGGTCATATGGCTGTCTGTGTGAGATAGAACATTTAACAGTTGGATATTTGCAAATACAATAGCTGTTATCTAAAAGCATGGCAAAAATTTAGGTATTTTTTAAATGGCTTTGACTTTAGCTTTTCAAATAACCCTATCAATTTGCTTTATGCACAAATTTTCAATGTCCTACTAAGTGCAGAATTCTACAGTCTGTATTCTTAAGTAATCCTAATTTTAACCTGATTTTATGAATGACGTTATGGTGTTATTTTTCTTCATAGATTAGCAGTTACACCTGTCATTTGATGCACTTTGGAAATCATTTAGTTATATTAGAGAAAACTTTGCTGTTTTTTTTCTTTTTTTTCTTTTTTTTTTGGGGGGGGGGGGGAGGGAGGGGAGCAGGGGGGTAAACTGTTGTTATTATTGGCAATTGTATAGCTATTATGCTTTTATCACTATTGGCCCAAGAAAGTAAAGAGCTTTCTTTTTGATAAATGCAATTTTTTCCAAAAACATTTCTAATTCTCACCGTTTCTCATGAAGTATGAATGAAGACTTCAAGTTCTTTAAAGAAGAAAACCTTGTCATTTGGCTTTGTTCTGAAATTCCTAGATGCTTGTAAAGACTGTCCCACCCCAGGAGCTGAAAGATTCAGGTTGATACCTTTTCATGCCATCTTAGTAACTTTGAAGAGAGTAAATGGCTCACTTTCAGAACAGGTGGGACAAAAATGATTAGAGCACATCATGAATACATTATTTTTTCTGTTCTTTGTATTTCACTAATGATATTTCAAAATGCAATGAATAATTGCAGCAAGAGTTACAGGGAAGCGACCTGTAATCTAGATAAATAATTATTTCAGATTCAAAGGCAATCTGACAGTTTAAAGCCTCATAATAATCAATACTGGAGTATTTTAAAAAGGGGTAATGTGAGGAGGGAATCTATTTTATTCAGGTTTATCCTTCAGACTCCTAGAAACCAATGAGAAAAATAAGCAAAATGGAAAGCTGCTGCTATTTCTTATGAAATTGCTGACACGTGGTTTCTACTGCCAGGATTCTCCATAACTACCATTAGGTTTTACATATTCCTTTGCTCCATGCCGATTTTATTATGGATGTGCTCTTATTAGCAGCCCAGATGCTTACTAACAACAGTATACTACCTTAACCTTGGTACTGTTTTACCAATGAAGGGGTGAAGAACAATTAGTTTCCGATCTTCAGAGCCAGAGGCTATGAAACTCTTAAACTTCTAATGCTGTACAAGGAGTAGGAATGCTTGCATATTATTTGTTTCAAAGTGTTTGAATAGACACCAATCATAGTGGTTTGTGTAAGGATGGAGTTCTGTGGTGATAAACTGCAAAACCTTTACATGCCAGATTTATGCAGTGGCTGGGTGCAGGTCTAGTGCAGTCAGCAGGTAGGCTCCTGTTTCTTTTTTCTTCTGAGAAATGATGCTGTTTGCCTCCATTTGGCCAGCCAGCTAGGGTAGTTTTAAATGGGCTGCTTTTAAATAACCCACTTTCATTGGAGATGGTTTCTGCTGCTCTTGAAGCTGTAATGTTCACTGTCTCAAAGGGGATGCTGTGAAGCTGAAATTCAGGTGTGGAATACCTGATCATTATGGAGGACAGAACTGGGGAGTGAGCTGATGAAAATGTGGAAGGATCTTGGGTGACAGGCATAGAAAGTGCTGTGTCTTGGACACCAGAGCTGGTGGTCTGTGAAGTCCTACAAGATAGCGAGTAGGGAGGAGTAAAGAGAGGTTCACCTTAGTTTCGAGACAGAATAATGTCGTAGGCAGCCCTAGCAGGGGACAGAAGAAAAGGGCACAATCTCAGAAGTTGAACTTCTGTTAGATAGTCTTATTAGCGACAAGGAAAACAGGATTCCTGGAGGTAATTGAACATACAGTCCCATAAGAGCATTTTTGGCAAAGAGGTTCTTGAATTAATTTGATGTGTTGCACAAAAAAGCTCTAATTCATCTCTGGCATATGTGCTTAGAAACAAAAAAAAAAAAAAAGCAAAACTACTTTCTTTGTGTGTTATTTATGGCTGCTAGTCTGTACAACACACTGTTCCTCTGTGATAACCTTAGGCTGCACTTTGCCTTTTCAGACTCTTAGGAGTTGTCTGGAACAAGCTCTTTCCTGCTTCAGCTGATGGTAGTGGTGTCTGGCACGCTATGCGCCTTGTAAGTCTCAGATCATTGAATTCTGCTACAGCATTGCAGGTAAAACTGATGTTTTGTGGAGAAAAGTTTGACTGACAAATGATTGTGGGCTATTCTGAAGTTTACTGGTTTTATCAGTACATACCTTAAGTTGGTCAATATACAATCATCTTTTTGGATTAAGCAGAAGACAAGCTTTTTTCATGAATAGTCCGAGATGAAGTCATGCTAGGGGAGTCAGAGGACTTCTTGCTTCCATCTTAAAAAGTCCTGCACATTATTTTATCTCAGTGAAATAAAGTTGATTAAAAATAATAAAAGTGCTAAAGAAGTTTTGGTACTGAATCACAGAATCAAAGGGTTGAAAGGAGCCTGTGAAAATCACTGAATCCAACCACCCTGATAAAGAACATCCCTAGAGTAGGTTGCAGGGGAAAGTGCAAACATACTCCCTGAAGTAGCATGGCATGAGTAAAAAGACACCATATGGATAACTTTCTCAAGTTTGTACTTTTTTCCTATATTTTTAAAACACTTTTGTTCATTTTTGCATGTTTTAGTGGAGGTTTTTAACTGATTTATTGTAATTTAATAGACTAATTATAATATAATTAGCAAGTGGCTGTTCAGCTTGTCTTCTACATTAGGTGTCTAGGAGGAAGGGAGTTTCTGTTATAACTACTCAGTATTCACAGGATGATCCTTAATGGTTTTATTAGAAGAGAAGTCAGACACTGGTTCCCAGTTTGCCATCTCCATACATCCAGTATAAAACATTTAGATGTTTTTAAAAGCCTTCCCCAGATAGGAGTATTTCCTTCAAAATAAAATCCACTTGTTGGATTACAGACATTTCAAGCCCGTGTCCTTTGTTCACATGCAGCAATATAACAAGACTTAGATTTAAGTTTTTCAATGATTAAAATATTTGTACCTAACTGTCAATTTCTACTGGTGAGGCAATACACAAAGAAAAAATAAGTTGCTTTCAAATAAATTGTATTAAATTTAGATTAAGTGAAAAAAAGATCATAGAGCCACAACAAAATTGAGGAAGAAGTTACAGAAAACAGAGGAAACTAGAGACAAACATTTTTGAGGAATAGTCCATAAAATGTCTCAGATTGAAAAGATGAAACTGCAAGACCAAGTCAGCTGAATCTCAGTTCTACCTAATGTCCAGTAGGCAGCACCTCCCTCCTGCGTGTCCTCAGCCTGACCACCAAATTACTGGGTGCTGAGTTTCCTCAGAAGGTGTGTTTTCTCTCAAGCAACCTAAATTACTGAAAATAAATGCCAAAGCGCCTCAGCCATGTGATATTTTCATCTGCAGAGATGAACACGTGGCTCATGCAGTCACAAAAACGTGTATGTGATCTGTGGGAGCAAAACTCTGCCTCGTTTACTTCACTCATACCTATACACCATTGTCCAAAGCAAATGCTGAAAGGTATGGGAAGTTCTGTTGAGTCTCTGAAGATATCAGAATTCCTGTGAATTTTTAAAATAATTTTTGAGAATATATTCATATTTCCTAACCTGTTTTCATTCACCAGAAGGCATCCTCACACTCTTTTTCTGTGTAACAAAAAATATTTAGGAGATGAAATAGCATGCTTTCCTTATATTGATTCCTATTATTTTTAGAAGTTCTCAGAAGAAAAAAGCAAAGGCTTTTACCTAAATTTTAAATCAGTGAAAAGAAACCAAGATAATAACCAGTGCATGTAGATCTGCATGTAGAGCATTATCTCTCCTGTTGTAGAAAAGTCGTGAGTCTGAGGTAGAAAAGAAAATCCAAACTAATTGCATGCCCCGCATTTTATGAGGAACCATCATAGATTAGGCATATTCTTCTCTGTTTAAGCAGTCACATTAAGCTATGCCTTAACCATACTAGAGGAAAAGATTTATACTCTGGAACAAATCTAGGAATTGACAGTTATTTCATACATTACTTATGGGTATCTTTAACCATAATGGCAAATATCAGTTAAATCTTGAAGGCATATTGTCCTTTGGTGCATGCCTCGTTCTCATTACCATTGATAAGAATTAAATATGTTGAAAGAAGAAAATATTCTTGTGTGCCACTTTGGAGACTATGGTTTTTAAATGCCTTGCTTTATGGAAGTGGCTTTTATATTCAGACCAATGGTGAACAACTTTTGCAGCATTATACATGCTTGCATTTTGATCAAAGTATCAGCCAGAAATAATTGTTTACTGATTATTTCAGCTGAGGGAGAAGATTAATGTTGCAGTGGCTTTTTCTGTAATGAATGTACAAACTGCAAAGCCTTTGGAAGTGTAAAACATAACCAGGGGAAAATGTGCAAAGAATTTGTGCAATATCCTTAAGAATAAGCACCATCAAACATGAGCTCCAAACTCTTCTCTTGTAGTACTTTTGTTCAAAGCTTTCCCACAGGGAAGCTATGGGAGGAGGAAGAAAGGTAGAAAGACTTTTCTCAGTTTGCTCTGGCTGCATCCTTGGATTTTTCCTTTAGTCTCTTTGCTTCCCTCTGATACAGTTACACAGGTATTTCCACCAAACAGTAGCGAGAGAAGTTCCTCGATGACTGTGTTCTGCCTCTACTTTCTGTGTGGAGCTGTTGCATGTGTCAATGCTGAGGACAGTGGGTAGGGGTTTGGTTTTCACCAAAAAAAAAAAAAAAAAAAAAAAAGCCCCATGAAATTCTATTGCAGGTTACTGTATTTATTTCAGAAAAATTGGAAGTTCACTGTGTCTATTCAGATATAAATCTGCTTACAGAGATTGGAGTTACTTAGCAGAAAACTTGGAGTGGTATCTTTGTTACTTTGAACAAAAACCACACTCCTCAGTAAAAATGTTTTTTTCTATGCTTTACTAATAATGGCAGGAGGGAGAAAGACGTATATATTCTGCTTGATAAATTCTGAGCAGTAACCAGTATTTAATAGCATTCAGCTGTACAAACTGGCTCACACAGTGGGCTTGCAAGAAAACTTGTAGTGTATTTTGTGTCTTTGTCAGCAGGCATTTAATGGAAAATATCTATCACTTTGTTGCTTTATATATTTCATAGAATCATAGAATCACTCAGGTTGGAAGGGACCTCAAAGATCATCAAGTCCAACCACAGCCTAACCATAGTACCCTAACTCTAACAACCCTCTGCTAAATCATATCTCTGAGCACCACATCCAAACAACTCTTAAACACATCTAGGGACGGTGATTCAACCACCTCCCTGGGGAGCCTATTTTTACAGAAAGTGTTTAACCACCCTTTCTGTAAAGAAGTGTTTCCTAATGTCCAACCTAAACCTACCTAGGAGCAACTTGAGGCCATTTCCCCTCATCTTGTTACCTGTCACCAGGGAGAAGAGACCAGCCCCGCTCTCTCTGTAAGCTCCTTTCAAATAATGGAAGAGAGAAGTAAGGTCACCCCTCAGCCTCCTTTTCCCCAGACTAAACAGCCTCAGCTCCCTCAGCCTCTCCTCATAGGGCTGATTTTCCAAGCCCTTCACAAGCCTCGTTGCCCTTCTCTGGACCTGCTCCAGCACCTCCATATCCTTTCTGTACTGAGGTGCCCAAAACTGAACACAGTACTCGAGGTGAGGCCTCACCAATACCGAGTACAGGGGCAGGATGACTTCCCTAGTCCTGCTCACCACCCCATTCCTGATACAAGCCAGGATGCCATTGGCCTTCTTGGCTGCCAGGGCACACTGCTGGCTCATATTCAGCCGACTGTCCATCAGCACACCAAGGTCCCTTTCCATCAGGCAGCTTTCCAGCCACTCCTCCCCAAGCCTGTAGGGTTGCCTGGGGTTGTTATGGCCAAAATGCAGGACCCAACACTCGGCCCTATTGAAACTCATGCCATTAACCTTGGCTCATTGATCCAGTCTATCCAGGTCCTTTTGCAGTGCCCTTCTCCCCTCTAACAGATCAACACTCCCTGCCAGCTTGGTGTTGTCTGCAAACTTACTGAGGGTGCACTCAATCCCCTCATCAAGACCATCAATGAAAATGTTAAACAGAAACGGCCCTGATACTGAGCCTTGGGGGACACCGCTCGTGACTGGCCGCCAACTGGATTCAACTCCATTGACCACAACTCTTTGGGCCTGGCCATCCAGCCAGTGCTTCACCCAGCAGAGCGTACACCCATCCAGACCATGGGCAGCCAGCTTCTTCATGAGAATGTTATGGGGGACAGTGTCAAAGGCCTTACTGAAGTCCAGGTAGACCATCCACCAAGCAGGTCACCTTCTCATAGAATGAAATCAGGTTTGTCAGACAGGATCTACCATTCGTAAACCCATGCTGACTGGGAATTTATTAAATATAAATATATTAGATATAAATTTATATCTTTACACACATATTTTTATATATATTCACACATATATAAATACATGTGCAAAAAGTGGTACTTATTCATGAAGCCGCAGAAGATTAAATTAGCTTTTTTCACTATTCTTTCTATCTTTTAATCTTGAAGTAAAAACAGATGAATATGACGTACAGTCTAGCAACTTGCAGTTAATTGATACTGGGTCCTATTCTGGCTACTAACCTTTACTCCCATGCAGTGGGATATGTGGGGGGAGTATTTCCAACAAGTAAACCAAAAGAAGGGAGTATTCCCACTGAACTGTACCACCATGACTGTAGAATTCATTATTATTATTATTATTATTTCAGCAATGTTAAGCATTTGAGAATACCATGTTAAAAATAAATATGCCTTTTAATTTTTCATCCACTTATTTTCTAATTTTAAAGCAGCAGTCAGGCATGTCACCTGTATCAGCTAGAATCTTGGGCTTACATCTCACAGCATATGCGTCAGGTGCTGGCTGCATGCTGAGCTTAGAAAAACCGTAATAAATAAATAAATAAATACTACTTGGAGGTTAATTTTTATTCCTCCAGGGTGCAGTATTTTCAAACTATGAGGAAAATATCTTTCAGGAAAGTTCAGAAAAATGCTCTTTTGGAGGGAAGGAGTAAAATTATTTGAGATGGTACTAAATGAGAAAAATACCTGTATCCCTAAGAGGAGACTCGAAGTCATTTATTTCAAAAGCAAATTTATCATCACCTTGAGGATACTGCTGTAGAATACATGAGGTGGAGAAAATGATCTCAAGAAATCATCATGGGCCTTTAAAATAGACTGACTTGAGCTACAGGCAAAATTCCAGGACTGAATGAATTAACGTTCCTTATGTCTCCTGTGTTTTGAACAACTAGTCACACAAAGCTGTGGTACTGATATGTCCAGGAAGATGAGATACCTGCTTAGAAGAAAATATGTATGTAGTCTCTGCAATTTTACTTGATATGGGAACAATTTTTTGTTCTGTTTCTCGCTGAGAAATGATAGCTTTAATCACAGAAGCCTTTCCATTCATTTTATTGGTTCATTCTGAGAGGAAGCTGAAAAAGCAATGAAGATTCAGAAAGACAAAAAGACGGACTTGACGTAATCTTGTACTTCTGATAATATCTGAATTGTCTGAATTTTAGGGGAAATGACAAAACTTAAATCTATAACCATCTGCATACGAAGCAGAGCTGATATGACATACGTTCCTCTCTACAATTTCCTGAAAGGAGGTTGTGATGAGGACTTTTGCCTCTTTTCCCAGGCAACAAACAGGACCCGAGGAAATGGCCACGAGTTGTACCAGAGGAGGTTTAGATTAGACATAAGGAAAAACTTTTTCTCTCAGAGAGTGGTCAGGCACTGGAATGGCCTGCCCAGGGAGGTGGTGGATTCGCTGTCCCTGATAGTGTTCAAGAGGGGTCTGGATAGGGAGTGACAAGATCTGGTTTAGTAGCTTGTGGTAGCAATGGTAATGGGAGGATGGTTGGCCTAGATGATCTTGTAGGTCCTTTCCAACCTTGTGATTCTATGACTCTATGATTCTATGATTCGATTGGCTTGTTCATCAGCCTCACTAGGATGATGCAGGAGCCTTAGCTGTGCCATAGGAATCAATTTAGCATCTGACGTTTTCCTTGATGTCCCATTTTGGATAGACGTGCAGTCTTTCCTCATCAGTTGTGATCTCTTCTCCAGTGTAATCAGAGCTGGGAATAGAGAGAATGGCCTCAAGTTGAGTCAGGGTAGATTCAGATTGAACATTAGGAAAAATTTAATCTCTGAAAGAGTAGTTAGGTACTAGAGCAGGCTGACCAGGGAGGTGGTTGAGTCATCGACCCTAGAGGTGTGGTTTACTGTGGAAATATTGGTGATAGGTGGACAGTTGTACTGGATGATCTTGGAGGTGTTTTCCAACCTTGGTGATTCTATGATTCCATGATTATGTTTTAGAGGTGTTAGTAGTAGCACGTCTGCTGTACTGTTTTCACTTGGCTTAGTAAATTGTGATGTTGCTGAAAAGATACTGCTTAACAAGAATTGCTGTCATGGTAAGATGTTAGAGATGTTTTTGATGTAAAGAAAAATGAAAGTAAACATTTTTAGGAAATGTGAAGTTACTGCTCCAAGTCTTAGATGTGTTATATTCTTACAGAATTAAAAATCCATATTAAACAATTTCTGCTTTGTAAGAAATAAGATGCCTGAAATTGCAGTTTCTCCTCTTTTTAGGATCAGTGAGAATCTTTATAAAGACTCAAGGGTGAATATTTTGAAACAATATTCAATAATCTATCTAGGAAAAGCTATGGATTACAAGGTTTATAGTCTAACTGTTATAAATTTAGGCTATTTCCTGTCTTTAGGTCTCTGACACTTTTGTTTCTAAATAAGTTAGCTCTTTATTTAGATTGATTTTATTTTTACTAGTATTTATTTAGATAGTGAATTAAAAACTCTTGGGGCACTTTTTCCCCATAAAATATTTTATGAACAGGAACAACAGAAACTGCTTCTTCTGCATTATCAGTTTTAATGTAAAAGCAAAGGGATAGTTTTTCACACTACAGATTTCTCTGAAGATAATGCTACGGTGGGACAGAACATGAAGAAGTGTTTCATCCACAGCTTCAATAACTATTCTTCATTGGTGTGATTTTCAGCCTTTCTTCCTGGTAGTAGAATGATGGTGTAAATAAAAAGGTGTGTCCAGTCGGTACACTTCTCTAAGTAACCTACTCTGTGCTTTCAATTCTTTGAGGAATCTGTATGTTTGAAAATTAAAGCCTGTCTTTAGCTGGTTTTGTTTTTTTTCTACCTTGAGTTCACCAGGAACTAAACAAATCTCAGCGCCAAGAGTCTCCAGTATATACTTTACAACACATCCTGGGAGGAGTTTCCAGCACAAGCTGTATACTTGTTGCAGAACTTAATGTTGATTTGAACACTACAGTATGAATACAAATGGAACTGTTACCTCACTGGTTCTTCCCATCAGATGTAATTTGTGTATTCTCTGGGGCAGAGGCTTTGTATGATGTCTAGACCCTTGAGCTTTGGTACTACAACCAGACATTATATGTATCAACAACAGAAAGAATATGGATGCTAGGTGAATCTAGAGATTGCATTGTATTAGAGAAAATGAAAATGTGCAGTGAATAGCAGTGTGAGCTAGTCAAGTTCAGACAAGTGAAAAAAAAAACCCAGAACACGTCAGTGCAAAATGCAATCTGTGTGGCCTCCAATGCAATTTTAGGTGAGGTTCTTGTATCAGAGGCTGTAAAAATGAAACTATGCAAGCAGCCCTTCCTTTTTTACTGTGTGTTTTCTTCTGAAGATGATAGATCCACAAAATATTATGGTAGATATTATGTAGATTTCTGTGCATACAATCAGAAAGTGTCTGGTTAAATCTAAATAAAGAGTTCCTGTGGTGGAATTAGTGTTCAAAACTTTGAACAGTTTATAAAACCAGTTTTTTTAATCTTTTATTTTTTCTGTGTGAATATAATGATTTGAGATTAGTGCCAGAAATTGGAAAGGCATGAAGAAACAGAGAAAAGAGGTGCCTGTGTAAGTGATTTGTTGATAAACAACTTGAAATTTTTAGCATAAAAGTCAGATTATAAAAGAAAAATCCATCTCATTTTTCTAAACCCTTTACAAAAATTGGCTTTAAGAGGAAAAGTGGTCTCTCAACATACAGAATATAAGGAAAATTAATAATTATAGAAAGGAAAGACTGAATTGGATAGATGTGTGGCTGTTGTAGAAACAATTTGGAGAGCTTGTGGTGTTTGAAGAAGTCAGATGTACCTGAACAACTATTGCTTATTTTCTTACAGACATATTTTCTTATTTTTAATTTAAAACCCAGTAAATCTAGCAAGAATATTATGAAATTTCATTTTGAGGTATGAATTCAGAGCTTTCGCGAAAAGATGCATTTTATTTGTCAGCAAGCAATCCATACATTTCCTTTTGTGGGTGTTTTTTTTTCGCCGTGTGTGTATGTGGAAAGCATTTGCCACAATACGGTGGTTGAGATGGATGACTGAATTCCTTACTGTAATAGGTTAATATATATTATTTTGGAAAGAAAAAAAAAATAAATCTGTTAATTGCACCTCCACTGTGAAGTCAAGTGAATTATCTCAGGCTTTAGCACCTTGCTCTTTGTATGGCATCTTTACCTCCACATTATCCCTGGATAAAATACAGCCTGAGTTTATTCAATGTAAATCTTCATAGATGAACCTAAAAAGTGTCTTCAGTAATCACTGTTTCTGAGATATGGGAAATCTCAGGTATCTTAAACTGTCTGGAGCTAAGTACTACACAGATCGTCATTAACTGAGCTCTGAAGAAAATGTGGATTGATATTTACTGGAAATGGTAGGTAAATGGGTAAAGGGATATTGTCAATGGACTATGTAAAAGAGAGAAGTAGAAGGGAAATTCGGTTTAATGTTTACATTTAAGACTTTGGTACAAACAACAACCACAACAAAAGCATGTGAAGTAATGCACTGTCAAAAGATTCCGTACAAGAGCAATGACTGGGAATCACTAGCAAAATGATCTGCTTACAATTTCTTACAGAAAATGCTCCTGTATAAAAAGTTCCCCCGTGAATGCTGCCTCATGAGGGTCTGGCACTCACCCCCTGCCATCCCCTGGAAGTTTGGCTGCTGGAGATCACAATTCTGTGATTCTGTGATTTGCTTTGATACGGTGTGCTGTCATGACCTATAGAGGCCCCAGTGGGGCTCTGCCTTCTGTAGCTGATTAGATGATTTCAAGGTTGGACCCCCATTCCTAGAGTCTGCCAGAGCCATGTTACAGATATAGCTCTGGCTAGCCTTGCATCTGATGGGCCTCCACTCTATCAAGCTCATCTGATACCCTGGGCAAAGTAAGATATGCCATATCACTAGGCCTCTTGGCTGACACTGGTTGCCATCGCTGAACCAGATAGCCCTTGTTGCTTCACGGTTTTGTCTCTCGTCTTCCACTTGGGCTTCTTGTTGTATCAGCGTATCAGTTTTGGGGTATCATCAGAGAGAGAGGCCAGATGTTTCCTGTGTCAAGAAAAACAGTCTCCTTTTATTTACACCCAATATTCATATCATTTCATGTAATATCCTTGTTTGGTAAGTCTCCCTTCTAAAATAAATAATTCTGATTTGTTTTCATGTTCTCTCTCCATCTCTAGGAGATTTTCTCCACTTCTTGAAAATAATCCATCTATCAACTGTTGACCTTGGCAGTAATTGCCAGACAGTATGCAGAAATTCTTTAAGGTTACAAAGCAAAACATCGGCATGGGATTCTGTTATTTATTTATTTATTTATTTATTTAGATATAAATCTTGATTGTCTTAACATGTAAGTCTAATACATTACAGAGGAGTCTGGACAGGTCAAGGAGAGACTTTGCTTTGTCTGCAGACTAGAAGACTTATCTGTAGTGTATATATGTGATTGTTCACAGATCCTTTCAAAATATTTTCTAGCTCACACTTCTTAGGAAGACTGTTGCTCTTACTTATCATCTTCCTTACAGGAAATCTTAAAAACAGAATCACAGAATCACAGAATCAAAGGGGTTGGAAGAGACCTCCAGAGATCATTGATTCCAACCCCCACTGCCAAAGCAGGTTCCCTACACCAGGTCGCACAGGTAGTCATCCACGAGGGTCTTGAATATCTCCAGAGAAGGAGACTCCACAACCCCCCTGGGCAACCTGTTCCAGTGCTCCGTCACCCTCACCATAAAGAAGTTTTTGAGCGCATTTGTGTGGAACTTCCTATGCTCTAGTTTCTGGCTGTTTCCCCTTGTCCTGTCTCCACACACTGCTGAAAAGACTCTGGCCTCGCCACTTTACCCCCCACACCTTAGATATTTATAGACCTGGATCAGGTCCACTCTCAGTCTTCTTTTCTCAAGGCTAAACAGACCCAGTTCACTTACTTAGCCTTTCTTCATAGGGGAGATGCTCCAGGCCCTTCACCATCTTTGTGGCCCTCCGCTGGACTCTTTCCAAGAGATCCCTGTCTTTTTTGTACTGGGGAGCTGTCATGGTTTTATGGTCATCAGTATTCCACATCATAACATCATGTAGTGCACTGGGAATTAAAGTGTTAATGTCCCCGTTCAACATACTAAAGAGAAGAAACTACGTTCCCCAGAAGACTGTTTGCTGTGCTGATATCATTCTTGCACAGGGAGGAATGCATATAAGGTGCTGTTGGGTCATCTGACCTTCCTTTCGCTTTCCTTCATCGCTCTTCTCCTTCGTCTCTCCTCGCTGCTGTCCGTCCCAACTGTGCGTGCTGCTTCAGCATTACTATAAGGCCTACAGCTTTGTTCCCCCTCAGATCGTTGCTGCTGTTTTTTTCTTTAATTATTTTGGGGTCCCCTGTTTCCCTTTTCTGGAGGCGTGGACTTTGCAAAGTCCCTCCACCCCACTAGTCACGGAACCGGGTCAAACTAGACGGTAAACCGTTGACAGGAGCCCATAATTTGTTATTTTTTTTTCTTTTAAGGTTTAACCTGTCTGGCCTAGCCTCAATAAAATCAATGCTGGCCTTTTCCATCTCTCTAAGATTTCATTGATGATTATCTCTCTGCTGATTTAAACATACATGGAAACAAACAACAGTTTAGAAAACCCTGATTGTATACTGTAAAACTGAGAGGCTGTGTTGTTCAAGAGAGACACTAATAATTTTTTAAAAATATTTGCAATTATTTATGGGGTGTCTAATATTTATTTTTTATAACCAATTTTGGTAGTACTACCCCAGTGTATTAAACTATGCCACAGTGATCAAAACAAGCATCTGCTTGGGTGTATCTGGACCTATACGACCTGAGTCAACTAGCAACAGACTAGACAATACTGAAACTTGAGGAAGATCCGATTCTTTTCTTCAAATTTATAACACATTCGGAAGAGAAGGAAAAGAAAAATCTTGCCAGTGTCTTTAAATCTGCAGAGAAAAAAAATAAAGCAGCCAACTCTCAGGGTTTGGTTATAACAGCAAGACCTAAATTAAGAAGCAAGTTTTGAGCACGGATATGGAAGGGAAACGGTATCTGACAATATTTCTCATAAAGAAGTGTTTGAGGAAAGATTGAGTAAGGAAGGGATTGTGTTATTACAGCGTGGCCTTAATTTAATAAAATTAGAAAACCTAATGGATATGCCTGGAATTTCCATTCTACTGCATACTGTACTCTGTTGCTCTGACTGCTCTCGTGATGTGAATACATGCTTACTGGGGACTTGAGTCAGCATCTCAAGCTCCAGATGTTTGTTAGAGAACTAAAGCCAGTGCAGTAATAACAGGTGTCACTAAATTTGCTAAGCATTTAGTTCCAATTTTAGTGAATCTAATGTTTGGTTTTATCCACGGAGTTTTATTATTACCTAATTGAGAACAAAGAGGATTAACACAATGGGCACCAGTTGTAGGAATTTTTATTCTGATATACAAAAAGTGCTTTCAGTTTGCTCTGTAACTCTAGCTCTGTTTTAATATGGGTAGTGGACACAGCCCAGTGATATTATTACACTTTGACACTGAATTATAGGATAAATGACTTGTCAGAATTCATTTCTGTTTCTGAATATTTGACAAAGAGTGACAGCTTCACAGAGCTTTTAATTCAGTGATGCATTATCTCAATGAAATAAAACAGCTTCCCCTGAAAAATATATGCAAAAAGTATTGGGGGTAGGAGGGAGCATATAAGGTATTGTTAGATTCAAATGTGATTGCGTGCTAAATAAGAGGATTAATTCTACAAGTCACATAATGCCAGGGGAAAAGAGAAAGATTTGTCTTCTTTTTGAGTAAAGAACAGGATTTTGGACATTGTGCACCTACACTGAGAAAAGTGTTCTTACCTTTAAAAATAGAAAAAGAACAAAATTTCTGGTATCATCTGCATAACACTTTCTTGATTTCTGCACTCCACCAATAATTGTGATGTGAATTTTCAAAGCAGCTGAGAAAAGTTTAAAGCCATCTAAATCCAAACGGATGCAAAAAACAGTTTTTGTCTCTCCAATTTGAAATCTCTTAAAAGTGGGGGAAATACATTCTCAGATAAAAAACATGAGCATGAACTATGGCAGACTCTGCTGCCTCTCCCTGTTTTCTTGTCATACTCAGGAGTATATCTTACCAAAACCTCCATGTACAGTTCATACTGTTTGGATTTCAGCATTTCTTTTGCACATTCTCAGCTGGAAAATTGAACTAAGCTGTACTCGCTACCTTTCTGCTGGTACTACTGTGAAATGGAGGCAGAGTGACAGCCACCCTGATGCTGTGCAGGTGCGTGGGTGAAGGCACAGGTGAAGCACAGCTCCTCCTCAGGCCTCACCAGCTGAGTGGTACTTGGGCCCAGTACTTGGTTGGGCCTTATTGGCTGCCTTAGGCCCACCTTGTCACTGTGGGCCTGCTTTGTGATCCCTGTGCTGGTGGTCAGCCCTCACTGCTGAGCCTGTCAGTGAGGCTACTCCCTTTCAGCTACGTGTGGGTTTTCTGGTCACTGTTCCTGCTTCTCTTGGCCTGAAGGCACTGTCTGCTCTCCTTGCTAATGGCTGGTGTTCTTCAGGTTGCTCTATCTGGATCTTGTAGCTCTAAACTGAAATACAATGCAGGGAGGCTAAACTGTCTCACCTTTCTTTTAGAGCCTAGTAGTGTAACAGAATTAAAGGAGAAAAAAAAAAAAAAAGTACAGCATTGATACAATTTAAATTTTTTTGCTTGCAATAGAGAATAGTTCTGATTATATTTTAAAAATGAGAAAAAAAAAAAAAAGAACAACAGCAAAAAACTCACAGTTGCAAACTGGTGTCAGTATCTTCCTTTACTTTTTTTTTTTTCGGCTGTCATAAATGCTCTTATAACGCTACTTTTCCAGATACTATTATGGTCTGATTACTGAATTTTCAGCCCTAACTGTGTTAATTCGCAAGAAGAATTTTGTAATTATGTATATTCATCAGTTCAATTCATGAAGGACAATGTGTGGCGCACAGGAAATTAGAGCTGTGGAGATAAGAAACTCCCTCCCCCACCTAGCAACTGTGTAATTAGAAGTGCTCATTTAGTGGATCAGTTCTCAATTATCCGTTAAGTGTAAGTATTTGAGTTAGATATGTTCCCCTGTCTAACGTGACTGAACATAATTTAACTTAGAGTATGTGAGATGTTGGCTACTGAAGGCAAACTGACAGATGACATTTCTCATAAATTGTATTTGTGAATATAAGATCTTGTACGTGTGGCCCATGCTTATTGTGAAAGGAGCTCAGAATGGAAGAGGTAGAGCTAGGACTGCATACTATTCAGTACGGGATGCTTCTGGGTATGTGTGTACTGTCTCATTTGAATTTGTTATAATGAGATTTTCCTGTAATAAATACACATAGTAAACTGCATAGCAGGTTTCAGATACGATTTATGGTAGCTATAACAAAGCTCTGTTTATGGATAGGCACATAAAAAGAATCGGATACTACCTAGTATTTAATAAGGTACCCTACAGTCAAAAGAAAATCTCACCCACAGTTTGCTCGCTGGAGGTGGGGAGGGTAACAATGAAAAATTATGCATGGTATAAGGCTTTGTGCGTTGGGGGGAGAGAGAGTGTTGTTTGTGTGACATGTCTTTTTGGTTTTGTTTTGCTTTTTAAACCTTTTCCCATTCATGAATGTTTTTGCTGACTGTCACTAGTTGCTTTAATATTTTAAGCTATAGCACTTGCAAATATTTTGCAATTGGCTGGTTTTAGACCCCATTTTGATGAATATATATTTTTTTAATCATCAAATGTCATAACTGGAAAATCAAGCTATATCAGTACAGAACCATTTTGCAAAATAATCTGGCATGTGAATTTAAAGCACACTCATTAATGTGTGCCACATGAACATTTTTGGAGCACGCTAAGGGTATGGCTTCCAAAGCTAATAGGAAAGGTACAATCTTTTCAGCCTCTGGCCTGTAGAATCGGAGACTTCAGTAAAAATGCAAGAGACCTGGATTGTTTGGGTTTATTTGGGCCTTGGAGTGGATTGCTTCATTCCTCTCGTGCAGGCTTCTCCTTCCTGAAGTTCAGGCAGGACCAAAGATGCTAACGTAGACTTTTCTTATAATCCTTATTGTCCTTGGGGACATGTGTTAATCTTGTTTAGCTGTCTGGTTGCTAATCTATTAATCTTATTTGTAAATGTGTTCAATATTGGGCTGAACCTTATCTATAGCAACCTTATCACAACATTCAGGCAATGCCAGATAGAACAAGGAATGCTGGATAATTTAACAGGCAAAATCAGCACCTGTATGAGAGCAGCATATTGCATATGTGTGCTTCTTCTTCAGAATTTTCAATGCCAAAGATTCAAACTCTACAACATATAACAGATGCTTATGTCTGTAAAACTAACTTTTAGGTCTAAAATGAGGAAGTTCCCCTTAGAATGAAAATGCATAAAACTGCATATCTCCTTTCTTCTTGTTATCAGTATGGTTTTGTTCTTTATGATACCAGCTGCTTCTTCTCTCAGATGGTTTGACTGCTTAATTTAATCAAACTGAACTTACAGCAGCTGTTCTCAATTGGAAAATACTGCTTCTGTTTCAAAGCTCCCGAATCCTGCTGAATCTTTTTTTCCAATTATATTAATTTACCTTGTAACAGATAGTAGGTGAAGAATACTGAGTACAAAGGCAAGCTGTAAATTCTTATCATACATTTGATATCATTTTTCAGGAGTGAAATCAAGTGACCCAAAGGCTGCTGGAGGGTATGTGTTACTGAAGCAATTAGTAAAGCCCGAGGCAGGTTACTGAATTGCACAAAATGTCTTCAAGTATGTAGAGTGTATGGGAATGGTTCCTCTCTTGCAGTTTTGATAGTAGCTTGTCACATGTAATACAAGGACAGCAGCGTGAGAAGTGGTTCTCATGTGGCAACCCTGTGGGCTGCTGCAGAACTTCCTGTTGGGCTTTGTAGGGCAAGTAGGCAAGGTGACAGATTTGTGGGGGCTTACTTGTTTACTTCTTATGTCTGCCTGCTTCCCAAGTTCTGAATTCAGAACTATTCTTAGGTATGATACAGGTATCACCCATGAAAAGAAACAGATACAATTAGAGCTACACAACAACAAGAGTCTTTCATAGTGTTTGAAAATGCATAGACATTTTGGTTCAGGAGGATGGACTTCTTGATTTTAAAAGTGAAGTGCCTGAAAGGAAACAAAGCCTGAGATAACACTGGAGTTAGGCCTAGCTGTCACATCCTCTGCCCCAAACCTCCCCTCATCCATCAATATAAAGTTAAGCATTGAAAGTAGATTCCCCCACCAGTTTCACACTACAGATATAAAGCAGAATAGTTATGCTTGTTACTGGTTATTTGCTTTTGTTTTACACGGATTTATTTCAGCTAAGTGGCTTTCAAGTGCATATGAAGAATAAGACAAGGTTTTACTCAAGAGCTTAAACGATAAACCATTTCTCTCTAAAATGTGATGTTGGTTTCTAAAGTAATGCATGGTGTAGTAATACCAAATGGGTTTGTCACAACTACAGGAAGCATGCTAATTTTTAAACTCTGCTTTCATTTCTCTTCAGCATATTCCTGTTTTCACTAGGATATTCAAAGAAACATTCTTTTGTATTTGGTAGGGGAGAGCAAGTAAAGTGCACAAGTTTTATGCTGTTCATTGATTATGCAGTAGGTAATCCTTTGTTCTTGAATCTCTCTGTATGGGAAACCGTTAATCACAGCCTGAACCTCTGATTAACCATCTGAGGCAAGTGACAGATCAGCTGCGGGAGCACAGGTGAAGGTAATTCAGCTGTGCTCCCAGAAGGGGTGGAGCTTGACTCCACCTCTCCTAGATCCCATTTAAGGGCTGACCTCCACTAGGGCAGCATCTCTTTTGGAGGTCGCTCCTGTGTAGAGTTCCTTGTAGTGAGCCTCAACATTGGTGAGCATCCATCTTAACTGTGAGACTCAGTGTTGGTGAGTTATTCCTATATAACCTCTGGCTATCCATCTATTACAACCTTGTATAATTACAACTATACGTTCTCAAAAAAAATCTATGATTTTTTTTTTTCTTTTTTCTGTGGTTTTGTGCATATTAGGTGTGTGTCTTTCCCTATGGTCCCCTCTGCAAAGTAATTTCCTTTCTTGTTCTTATGGCATGTTCTGGTGCATGTCATATTCATTTCATGATTAGAGAGTAAATATTCTTCCATGTACATGAACGCTAGGACAAAAAATATATTTTCAGTATAAGCAAATACCTTGTAATTAGTTTAACTGCTCTTTCTGAATGTGGGATAGTTGAAAATGGAAGATAGCTGTTTTGATTTATTGGTTTTGTTGGAAGTATGTTATATAGCAATTCGAGACTTCTGGTAAAACTGGTTTTAAATTCATGGGTTTTTTCTCACAATTTGGGAATACTTTTTAGTCATAGAAGTGGTACATATTGGAAGTACTTCTATATATAAACCAAAATGAGACATCTGTTAGGCTGTCTTTCGCAAAACATTAGTTTTAAGGTGAAAATCCATCATGAGGTCAAAATGGATAAAATGGATCCATTGTAGCATTTGCATAGCTTTTCATCATGTAGCTCAAACAATTGGGCAGTTTGCATGCTTATACAAAGCAAGGATAGAATTATTTTCCTCTGGGAGTATTTCTTTATATAATTATCAGTAGGGCTAATCCATTATATCTGCCTGTCATTATGTAAATGTCATTTTCCATCTGGAAATTTTTTGATAAATTTCATGAAAATTACGTTCCTTTTTCATGTTTTCCTGCCTTAGTTAACTTCTCCAAATCTCTATCCGCTGTTATGCTTTTCAAGAGTAATTTGGAAAATAAACTTGGAAAAAAAACTATTTTTCCCCTCCTAGAATAGATCACTGTCTGGAAGTGTGAAGCATATGTTTATGTAGGCTCTACGAATATTGAACTTAATTAGCTACTTTAGACTAAACCTCAGTTTCATGGTGGTGAAAGAACCTTGGGTATGCTGCAGCTCCTCATACCAAAGATTGCTCTTCAGAGAAGAGTGATGCTCGTAAGGAGCTGGAGGCTCAAGCTCTTAGATCCAACTTAGAAATCTGAGTTTTAGTGCAAACGTTTTCAGACTTGTGTATCTGATTTGGCAAACAGGAGTTAGGACCAAAGAGACTGGAAATTTGAGAACAATAGTTATAGATATTCTCTGTGCTAGAATGGAAGTTATCAAGGATGAAAGTTACTGATGCGCACATTTTAGAAAGGAGTTAGTAAAGTGTCTGGGCTTAAGGGCAAAAAAAAAAACCCAACACCCCAAAAGATACAATAATATGCAGCAGCTAGGTGAGGCAGATTCTAGTTCATTTGAAAATATATGGTATCCTGCAACTTTCATTATGACAATTTCACCACAGGGAAAAAAAATCTCTCATTATCTGAGCCATTGACATGCTTTGATTAAAATTTTAAAGAAGTGTGACGAGTGGAAAATTTTTCCACATTACTAACATCTAGAGAATCTGCAGGGGGGGTTTGAGGACCTTGTTTAATAGAGGAATAAACCTAATTTTACCAGAACTTCTTAATGAAGATGTTGTATCTTCAGACTAAAAATTAACTTGAACTCTAATTACCCTCACACTTATCAGAACAGAGCATAGATTTCCACTTCCACAAAACAAATCTTCAGGGACTTGAAAGTATGCAGAAAACTTCCCTCCCTATGTCTTTTGAAAGCAGGGTGGGTCTCCTCAGAAGAGTTGCTAGTGTGCAGCCAGTAAGTATCTAGGTAGGCTTGAATCTCTGATTTAATAAGGATTATTTGGGACTCTGGAGATGGCTTATTTGCTGAATATATTAAACAGCAGTCCTAATACAGTAGCATTACTTTCTCTCAGTTTAAAAGTGAATGTTTATGGAATGACTATGAGAGGCCAAGTGTATTTCAACAAGTGGCGTTTGAAGAGTGAAAGGGATGAAAGAGGCACTCAGAGGAGCAGGGCTAATGCTAGCACACACCTTAGCAGTGGTTTTCCGATCTGGTGAAATTTCTTTGTATCCTTGCCAGTAATACTACCCTTCCAAGCTCACAAATTTTTAAGTCCCTTGGACTTAAATGGTGATGATTTCATTTTGAGATTTAAAAACATTTAACTTGAAATTTACATTGAAAATTCCTATACCTGAGAGTTGGCTACTCTAGGAAATTGTTGTTTATTTTTTAAGTCCACATTAACGTGAACTGTTTGTAAGCTGTAATAGGATTTTAGTCCTGACACATTGCTGTTCTTGCAGTTGCCACAGAAACTCAGTAAACAAATCTGAAATGCTATTTAAAAAGGGCAAAAACACCAAAAAACCCACTTATTAACCTGTTGGCCACTGTATATGTGTAATACACACAGGTTAGTGTTACATGGACAAAATCTAATAACCCTATGTATTTTGAGTTTTATAAATATTAAAAAGCATTTTTTTTCTTAATTCCTAAAATGCAATGCTGGTAAATTCTCCTCTGAACTGATATGCTCTTGTAAAACAGTTAAAACAGTATTTTAATGAGGAGAAAACCACCATATTTTTGTCTATCTCCTAATGAGGATTTTTAGAGACTGTTCAAGGAATATCTTGAGGAGAAAGGAGAGGTAAATCAAAATAAATAAATAAATAAAAAAAATTAGAAGAGTTGGGAAATGCATTGTAATTCTTTTTTTTTTTTCTCTGTAGTATTTATGCTACTTCAAATGTTCAAGCTCCTTTACATCTGGTATTATAGTGACTATTTGCCTGTGGTTTCTGGCTTTCTCCCATAGAGCATTTGAAACTATGGACCTCCCAAGAAAAAAAAAAAGGGGAGAGATGGAGGGAGCCAATGGCAGAAGGTTTAATTAGGAGGAACTTAAGCCCTCTGCATGACTAAGCACAAATTTTGGAAACTTCATTGTGAAGGAGAACAGAAAAAGAGGAGAAACTTGTTTGCAATTTAGTGTGAATCTGGGAGACTTATCAGATATCTAAAAATATTGGTTTTCAGATATTCTTCAAGTGTTCAATAAAAAACAAAGCAAAACAAAGAACAAACAAACATACATGAAAGTGCAGGAGTAGTAGAGGTAAATCCCTGAATATATCAATTCTTTGGCCAAGGTGACTGATTTTGACAGATTTAATAAAATCTTAGCCTGAAGGAGGAGGAAGTGGAAAGAACTGGGCATTGAACTGCTGTTGATGAGACGAGTAGGAATTGGGTTATTACTTGTGTAAGAAATTTTGGGGAGTAGTTTTATAACTGTGTCAATCCTTAGTGGTGAGGTTCTGTCCTCTGAAAAGTACAGCCTGTACCATAGATGACTGTCTATGAAAGTCTTTTCAGGCCTTTTTCTCCTCCAACTCCATCAACTCTACCAAATCACTAATATTCTTAATAGGTAGGAGGAAAAAAAATACATGCAAATACTTGGATAGCTAGTTATATTACTACTGTAGCAAGTGATTTAAGTTGTTATTGAAGTCTTCAACCAATTATCTTGCTGCCAGCAAATATTGGCTAGTTTTGGGATAACAAGTAAATTGAGAGATTTTTAAGACTAAAGCAGAAAATCTGGATGCATCTTGGTGTTGTAAAAGTAATAGTTTTAATACACTTTATTGACACTGTATAGTACTTGACATTAAAGTATTCTAATTCTGACATGTTTTGAAGTATAAAGTCTTAACAAGGATGCAAACAGATGAAATAACTCTGTCCTTACAGTTAACAACCTTCATTGCATAGCTCTGTTTTCACTAGGACCATATCATGTGGTGTTCTAGCAAGAGTAATTTGTATGCCTTCTGTTGTGAATCTGACTTATCTGACCTGTCCGGATAGCACAGGTGAAAACTGAAGTCATACAGGGGCCTCTGGTCACCCTACTCTTACTTCTCAGAAATTCTGTTGTTTGAGAAAAGTGCAGGAAACTTCTGAGATACAGATGCACTACGGACTGCTATTTGTTTTCCGCTTTTTTTTTTTTTTTTTTAAGAATGTCAGAATAGTGTAGACTTTTATGGAAAAGGAAGTTTGCATTTAATGAGCAAAGACATGCAAGCATTTTGGCAAAATACATAGTAGCTCCTAATAATGTGGTGTTTTTTTTCCCTTCTTCCTTTACAATGTTAACATTTGAGTTCGTATTTAAAAAAATGATCAACAACAACAGAAAAAAACACTCTTAAAAAGAACAACCTCTCCTCAGTAACTCCTATACCTCCCTCTTGAATGCTAACAGGCCATTTCAAATTTACGATTGTATGTATTCACACTTATTAATATGGAGTTTCATTTGACACTCATTCAATAGCTTGAGATAATTCCATGCTTTGTAATCAGCTGCAGAATTGGCTACTACCAAATATTATAAAATATAATAACAAATATATTAAGTAAATACAACATTTAAATATCCACTTAACACCTTATTGTCCCTCTCTTTTTTCAGCCAGGAACCTCTGTTTAAAATAATGATGCATTCTACAAGTGGATTCCATTTTCTATTGGCAGTGACTTATGCAAAGAATTTTTTTGTATGTTTATGTTCAGCTTTACTTATGAAGTGCAAGTACACTACTATGGCATTATTTACTCACCTGATAACATAAATTTATTTGTTCAAAGAAATAGTTTGTGTAAACTGAAGGTGTGAGTTTGATTTCCAATTGAATTAAATAACTCTCAACATAATTGTTGCTTATTTTCTCAGAACAATCTAGAGTTCTCTGTAGTTCTGTGAGTCATCTTGTGTGTTAACCTTAGTGGACATTAGAATTGGATTAGGTATATTTTATTTTATCTATTTTCCCCAGAATCTGATGCATGTAGTAGAAGGCATAGCTGTTATTGACATAGCTCTTTGAGGTTTTAGCTCTAATTCCTCACTGAATTATCACCTGTCCCAGAAAGTCTATTGCAGTTCAGTTGTTTGTTTGAGCTTCATTTTCACATGTATTTCCTACAAGGATTGGCTTGGAGTCTGGACCGCCTGTATTAAACACAAATGCAAAAGCTTTGGTTAGGCTCTCTGCAACAATTTAATTTTTTTTTTTTTCCCTGATTTTTTTGCCTGAGTCTTATAAGCTTCTTGCTGTTACTGAAAAGCTTTTCTGATCTAATTTAGTTAAGACTTAACCAAGATATTTTCCTTTCTGTTTCACTTGTGTGAAAACTTTCTGTGTTAAGCATTAACTGCTATCTTTATGTGGCTATTAAATTGTGCCATCATTTTCTTTAGTGTTTTTGAGTAGTACTTATTCTGCACCTTTAACAGAGTACTTTTAGGCTGTTAACTTTCTTTTTCTCCTGGAAATTATTATTTTAGGTGACTTGTTTAGTCTTTACAATATCATTTATATATGAATTGTAGCTTATATTTACAGTTTATTTTACACTAAACTCCATATAATATGACTCTGGTTATTTGCAGTACTCTAATGCTTCTTTCCTACTGTGTAGGTGAGGTCACTATTATTGTCAGTGTTACGGAGTGACTGCAATAATATTTGTGCAATACTTGGGAGTAACTCAAGAGTTCTTGTTTTTTTCTATATTTTCTGCCAAATTTGGTTTTTAAAGAAATTGTTTGATGTTTCATTCTTCAGTAGGCCTTTTTCTCTGCTTATGTGCAGATAATTGATATCTTCCTTTATTAAATAGGATATGATTTTCCTCTTACCAGTTTTTTTTTCAGATAAGTTGTGTTTCTAGTATGCTATGTTTGACATGAAAAATACCATTTGAGCTCTGTATGTATAGCAGTAGAACTCTAAAGTAAAAAACATCAGAATATACTAATGCAAAGTAATAAGGGTAAAATAAACAGTCCAAGTGGTGTTGTCTCAATAATGAGAGAACATCAATAAATTGTGCAGAAGTATAAAGGCTAGTCTTCCTTAAAAACAAATAACAAAAAAGTCTACCTAGTCAGAAATGCTAAGTGATCATTCTTCTGTTAAGCAGGTAGTCTAACACTGACAGTTCTTGTTGTAGTTTTCCAGACCTTTCACTAGTTAATGAAATTTCGTCTTTGGTGGTGAAAAAGTAATTGAAACTGATTTCTGCAAATGAAATCTGTCAAATGGCTTGCTATATCTTTCATGTCAGGTGAATAAACTTTTTTATTTCATAGAAGAGGTTGATGTATATTAATCTAGCCAAAATGAGAGTACATGTAGAAGCCACCAAATTATTTTTGTGCACACCTGTATTTATGGTGTGCATGTATATATGTGTGTGTGCCTGGTAGTGGTTTACTAATTGTATTTACTATTGCAGTAGAATGCAAGTCAAATGCTACCTAAAAGCTGGTTTTCCCCAGTTACATATTGCCATTGTTACTAAGGAAAGGCAAATAGGGGTGGGGGGAAAAAGCTGAGTCCTGGTATTACATTAGAAAAGTCCTTAGGAACAGCGGGCTTTTTTTTTTTGCTGTGCAGTACACTGGGAGGGCTGATTCTGAGCACAGGATAGTCTGCTGTGTCTCTGGTAGAACAATTTTGTCGCTGAAGAGAGTCAGAGCTTGAAACTCTTTTTGGCCCACTGTTTTGAACCCCTTGACTACTGTGCTCACTAGACCTTTGCCCTGTTGTGTGAGCAAGGTGATTCTACCTTCAAGTAGTACATTACCAAATACAGTTTTCACTACTTCCGAGTAAGAATTCACCATTGATCCTGACATAACCTGAAACTTTAGTTTGAGCAGATTGAATTCCATCACTTGTATTTCCATGCTCACAGGCTTTCTGGTAGTGAGGAAACTCCTATCTCTGAAGCTGGACTGTAAGCATGAGCACGAAGGTTGAATCTGGATGTCTCCTCAGCAGAACAGTGCACGTTTAGGACAGTTTAGCTGTAGTTGCTTGCTTGTGTGTTTTCCTTTCTCAGACTCTTAGGAGGCCACTGCATGTTCATCTTCTGGTTGAACTTGGGAGGTCTCCTCCTTTATATCATGGCTGACTGAAGGCCAGGTTTATGAGGTCCATGATTTGGCTCATTACTGGGCTACAAATGCCCAGTGGGTGGAGAGCGAGGAAGGACAGAGATGAGGCAATGATAGTTTTCAAGTTGCAAGGCACATGAATGGCCTTCAGGAGTAGCAAGGCCTGCCTTATGGTCCAGGACAACTTACAGGTGGTCTGGCTGTTCATAAATTCAGCAGGGCTTTACCGCTGTGGTGGTGAGGAGAGAATAATCCAGTACATTATAGACCTGGCCATTCCAAATTCTCTAGCCAATATGTCACAAAGGAATAGTGACCTTCAGTTCCCTTGATGGCATTCCTCTGCCCTCTGAAGTCCCAGAGAACATGTAGTACTTGGTATTTGTTTGCCTTTCCAGTTTGTTCATATTACTCAAAAAAAGCAGCCCTTTCTAATGGAAAAGGGCATCTTGGTGTTGCTCATAAATGAAGACAGTCCCTAGAAAACTTGGCCAGAACAGTGAATCTACCATGCAGTAGAAATGGGTTTTAATCATTTGTAGGTAAATAGTGGGTAGATTGAGTGATGGATTTCTCCAGACTTCAGCACCTAAGAGTATCTGATCTGCAACGGCAAAGGCCCTAGAGTCTTTATCTGGTGATATTCAGTTGACACTTTTTTTTCTCTGGAAGAAGTACTCTGTTAAGTTCCCGTATCAGTAGATGTTTCAATTCTAGTAGATTCAAATACTTTAAATATAGATAAGTGTGAAAAATATCTGATTGAGAAAGTTCTAAAATTATGGATTATTTGGTCAGGACAAATATAAAATAATATTTTTGTCCATATACTTAAAGCATTTGCTGTTGGCTACCAGGAGATGCAGGATTTTGGGCTAGATTATCCTTGTTCTCAGTGCAGCCGTTATTTCAGTCTTTTGTTCAGGTCTATTATGATGATGGTTGCAACTTCTCTGGATTTCAATTTCACCCTAGTTAAAGGCAAGCTGTAGATAGAAGGTCTACCTATGGGAAATAGATTTTGGATTTTTATTCCCAAGTATCAGGTGAAATAACTCAGTGGAATGCCAATTTCTGAGGATTGCCAGAAAAAAATTGAGACCCATTGAGAGGTCTTCAAAACAGCTGCACGAGAAGGCCATGCTGACAATTACTCTTTCTGAAAGCAGATTTTTTTTTCCCCTTTGCAGCTGAACTTTAAGTAATTTATACCCATCCAGGCATTAGGACAAACTGATTTGCTGCTGTCCAGCACGTAAATATTTGTGTTTTTGTTGTTTTTTTTTTAAGGCTTTGGAGAAGTTACAATATAGAAACTACAATGCAGAAGCTTTCTTGTCTTGCAGCTTTTGTCAGTGATGAAATGTAATTGTAGCCGTGCTAAATTGATAGTTGAGTGAAATCCACTACCCTACTGGTCCCACAGATTTTCTACTATCTGTTTCCTCCTTTACTCCTGGAGGATTTCAGATTAATATCTCCAGATAATTTATCGAAGATGGTATGGTGGATGTTTTGTGTTTGGTTTTTCTTTAACAGTAAAATTGAGGCATTTTGGTATTGTTCACCCTGAAGACAGAAGCTTATCTGTGAAACCTCCGTGTAATTATTGTATAATGAATTCCAGTCAGTTCATTAAAAATGAAAATCACTAAGGAGACCTTTTAGGTTTAGTCATGTATGCTGTACAGTTCAGTGAAATCTGAGGAGGTTAAGAAGACTTTGTGTAGTAATCTTCTAATATTTTCAAAGTGTTAAATAAAAATAGAGTAAGTGTAAAATTTCATTTAATTTTCATAAAATTAGATTGAATAAGGGTTTTAATTATTATTTAGGTAAAAATTAAACCTGCAGGCAAATCCATTTGCCTAGCTTGATGAAATGCTTGGTTATCTGCGTAATACATCATATTTGTGGCAGGATAAATAACTTTCAGGTTTTATTTGTTATGTGGGGTGGGGGTTTACTACTACCTGTAGAAGTTTAGATGCTGGCATGGATTTTTTTTTTCTTTTAATTGGAATTTTTACAGTCATATTCACACTTTTTTTTTTCCTATCAAGGAGTGAAGAACCAGATTTTCTGTCCGAAGCTGTTTATAAAACATGGAGTCCATGAGCTTCTTGGCACTATGCTGGAAAGATTTATCTCTTGGGAAATATTCATTCTGAGATGCTCATCTAGCCTAAACAGCTTGTTTCCTTATCTTCTGTGTTTTGGAAGGTAGGAATAGTTCTAATGGTTTCTTGATAACTTTAATTTCTTCCATATAAAAATGTTTCCATTATGAGATTGTGGTGAAAAGGGGGAGTCCTAAGATGGTTGGTTCTGGGGAGTGGTAGAGGAAGAGGGTTTGTTTAAACAAGGAAACTGGAATTGGAAATAAATGCATGCATGCTCTGAGAAAGGAAATGTAATTGAATATGAAATACCGTATTGAAATCCAAGACTAATGGCTGCTACAGCGAATAGAGTATTTGTTCTTGTTTCCAGTTCTCAACTGATTTCAGCCTTGCTGGGAAAATGACTTGAATGTCACTGGTAACATTTCAGTGAAAATATTTGTTCAAGGAACTCATTTGTCGTGGAAAATAAAATTATATATATACACATATAAAATCACAATGAATATTTTTCTCAGCTGTAAATATATTTTTCAGAGGCTTATACAAAGACATTTTTCATTGTTTCTTTGCCAAGAAAAAAGGGTTTGTGCAAAATTTGAATGTTTAGACGCAAATACTAGGATGATACCTGATGGGAGTAGTAGCTACTGCCTCAGGCCTATATCCTGATTTTTACATGCGCTTAATGTCTGTCCGTGCTTTTCCTTTCCTTCTCCTTCCCTCACACACAAGCAGAGTACTTGGCTGGATTGCAAATCCAACAAGATAGCTTTCTTCCTTCATCAAAGAAGGCTGAGAAAAATCCAAAGGTGGATGAGAAAAATCAAAGCCAAAACTGTGTGTGGTACAGTAAAAATCAAATGTCTTTGAGAATTAAACTTTCTCCAAAGCTTTCAGCTTTTTCCTGTGGAGAAGGGAATTCTTTTCTTGAATGCTTTGAAGAAGGCAAAAATGGAGACATAGAACAACTGTAGTTGAACAGAATTGTAAGCTATTAATAGAAAAAGTTAACGCTTTCCATTTCATGCTTTGGTGATTCTGTTCCCAAAGTAGTATCTGACATATCGGTACAGAGTTAATGTGGTTGATTTGTGAAAAGGAATACTATTTTACATGGCTTAGGTTTAGTATTCTTAACATGTTCATGGTTCAACTATTTAAATTTATCTACCATGGCAGGTATCAGTATTGCCAAACCCCTATGTAGAAAGAAGGTTAGCCTCTTTAACAGTGTACATTTGTACTTTCATTCACAGTGGCAAAAGGCAAAGAGACACAACCAGGGGAAAGCACCCTGCTTTATTGTAAACTCTGGTTGTTTGTACATCAGCTAATTTCAGTGCAGCCTCACCTCAAACACTAGGTGCGGGTTTGGGCACCACAATATAAGAGAGACATAAAACTATTAGGGAGCATCCAAAGGACAGCTATAAAGGTGGTGAAAGGTCTTGAGGAATATATGACCTATATAAGGAGCAGCTGTGGTACTGTGGTTGGTTCAGCCCAGAGCAGGAGAGCTGAGGGGATGCCTCATGGTGGCTGCAGCCCCCCATTTGGGGAGAGGAAGGGCAGTGCTGAGCTTTGCTCTCTGTGACAAGGACAGGGCCTGAGGGAATGGCATGGAGCTGTGTCAGGGGAGGGGTAGCTGGGGGTTAGGGACAGGTGCTGCACCGGAGGGCACTGGGGCTATGCAACAGACTCCCAGTGCAGTGAGCATGGCCCCAGTTACCAGAGTTCAGTGTCCTGGAGGCATTCAAGGCCAGGCTGGGTGTGGCTCTGGGCAATGTGGTCTAGTGATTGGCAGCCCTGCGTGTAGCAGGGGGGTTGAAATAAGGTGATCATTCTGGTCCTTTTCAACCTAGGCCATTCTATGATTTGAAGTGTTTGGATAATGCTCTCAGACATACAGTTTGTATTTTGGGTGTTCACATGCATAGCTGGGAGTTAGACTCGATAATCCTTGCAGGTCCCTTCTAACAAGGGATACTCAGCAATTCCAGCCTGGACCACCTCAGAGCCCATTTTTCCAGAAACTGGTAAATCTTACTGTCGTGCTTACCATCGTGTGATTGTAGATGCCACTTAAATACAGCTTTACAGGATCTATCAGAAACTAACAGTATGCCGAGAACTCCAGTTTTTTGGGTCTGCAGATACATATGGTAGCAGTTTGCAGTTTACATGGAGTCCTGTAGCTTACTTTTATTGCTCATCAGTTACACCTTAGGAATTTGTAAGTTCCCACTTGTTCAAGCTGTTATGATGCAAAACATTTGAGAAACTGTCAGTTTGAAGAAGGCAAAAGCCATACTTCAGTAGAGACTGAGTGATGCTGAAGGCAATCCTACTGCACCTGTCACACCCTCACTGGTAGTGAGGGTATTATACCAGGATGTGCCTTGTTTCTTCTGTTAGAATGCTCTTTTGAAATCTAATGACCGACAAAAGGTAAAAAAAAAAAAAAAAAAAAAAAAAAACAAAAAAAACAAAAAACAGTGTATCTAGCAGTGCTTGTCAGTAAGATAAATAGTGTGTTATGATAACGAAGCTTATATTCAAGAAAGGACTTCATTTCTGATATTTGTAAGACTGGGGAAACTACCTTTTGTCAGTTTCAATCAACTTTTTGTATTCAGTGGCAAGTTGTGATATCAAATCCTAATGCTCCAGAGCACTGGCATAAAGATTAAATTAAGGTTCAGATGAGACGTGATTGGAATTCATCTGAAAAAATCATTCTGGTGAGGCAAAGAGAAGTATGTTTTTTGTGTATAATTTCTTTAAAGATTTACTTCAGAAGTGAGCAACTGGAACATTATCAGAACAGTTTTATGCTGTGTCTACTATGATATTTGGGGGTCACTTAGCTCAAGAAATACTTTGGAAATTTGGATATTTAATTTGATCAGAAGATTGAAGAACTGTGCTAAGATGGAATGCATTCTGAGCAAAATGAGGGAAGATTAGAAAACTGGGGAGAAGAAGGGAGAAATGGATCACATACTTCAGCATGTATCATAAACGTTAATATTTAGGCTGCATTCATTGCATTCTAGAATTTATAAAACAAAAAAAACATAATTGTATTTTTAGTTTAAATACAGTGCCAGCTCAGGAAAGTAAGCACATAAGTTTAGCACTGCTGCTTACTTTTAAATGAGAACTGTATTTCCATATTTCTTTTGAAATTTTTTAGAATTATGCATCATACAGTGTCACTGGTATTTTCACAATTGTGGTGTGTTTATGACATGGAGTAACCATGTCATGCTCTCAAATAAAATACAGACCTTTCCCCAGCTCTGATTTCATAACATAAATTATTGTTTTCAGTCTCTGTGTGTGAATATCTTTGCATGATTCAGAGCTTGAAAAAATAACTCCTTACTACTCCAAACTTCATCTTGTTCCTTCTTAAAATTCTAGTCCCTCCTTTGACTGTTCCTTGCAATTCTGTTTTCAAAAAATTTCATTGCAGCTTTTGTCCCATTGAATTGTGAGTGCACTAAATAGTATCCAGTACTTCAAGAACTTCACTAAGTGGCTTCTCCTGGTATTAGGAATGTTCAAAGGAGCATGTAATCACTTCTTTAACTAAACTGCTTTAAGGAGATTGTACTAATATTTATCTTCTATGTTTCAATGATTTCCTGCTAGCACTAGGAATGTAAAGTTTCATTGAATTCTAGGTAGAGAATTTTAATGAAATAGAACCCTTTCTTATAAAATATTTTCTCAAAAAAAAAAAAAAAGCTTGAAGTGCTGAGTTTTTGTCTGAAAAACTATTCAGGCATTGTCCTATTCACAGAATCACAGAATGGCCTGGGGTGGAAGGGACTTCAAGAAGTGTGAATCTCCAACCCCGCCGCCACAGGTGGAGCCACTAACCTCCGTATTTAATACTAGACCAGGCTGCCCAGGGCCCCATCCAGCCTTCTTACCTATTCTTACTTCCCTTGTTGCCTTTCACTTTTTCTTGAACAGACGTTTATCTGCTTTGACACTTACTTCTGAAACTCTCTGAGCTATTGAAATCAGGCTCTCTTTTCCCTGTTTTCTCCTTCTTTTCTTACCTTGATTGTGCTATTTCAGTGTGATGCCATGTTTCTCTAGATGTATTTAAAAACTACTCATTATTTGGTGAACATTTTCATGCACTGATGTGTTCAGACTTCTAATTTCGAAATTATCTGGTCAGTATCTTCTGTTTAATGTTTTGCTTGCACATTGGTCTTATAATTATTAACACATACTTTCCCCTATCTGCTCCACCTCTTCCTCTATGGTTATCATAACCTGCTGTGCATGATGTTGTATTTTATTGTGCAACTTGCATGTATTATACTTCAATCTGTGCTGCTTATTCACTGTGTAATGTCTTTTATTTTTCATTTTTTTTATGGATGTTTTTTTTTTTTTTGCTTTTAATTGAGAAGTCTAAATTGGTCTCCATGGTTTTTCTTGCTCTTCTTGTACATTTCGTGCTCTCATTTGGTAAGTCATTTTCTACGTACTTCCTTAGAATTTCACTTATGACTGTGTACTTGCCTGGGACACCCATTCCACCCAGTACTTCTGGTTTGTTGTCTTAAAGAAATTTTCATCTGTGTTCTGAAGTTCTCAGTCCACAAAGTACTTTTTTTTTTTTTTTTTTTTTTTTTTAAATCTGTATCTGGATTTTACCCTCTTGAAGCAGTGGATTTTTATTGCAATGTTTCATGCTTCTGTTGAGTTTAACAGGATCAGGTTGTAATAACTCCAACAGTAGCTATTCAATATAATGCTTTTTAAATTTTAACTTCTTTTTTGGTACATAATGAAAATGTTACGAATAAGGGCAGTAAGATCATAAGATTCAGAGTGTACCTCTAAGTATTTTTTGTGAAAAATGTGTAATTAATTTTCTGAAAATCCATAGATAGTCTGTAATTGTTTATAATTGTAAATAATTGTTTATAAAGCATTTGTGCAACAACAGGTAGGAGATTCCATTCTGAATGGAACCTCTAAAATAGACATGCTGCTTTCAGTAGAACACATTTCACAGGGGACTCTTTTTCTAAATGTCTTCTCAGTCTTGTGACCTCCATGAGTTATGAATGACTACCACTTAGTACCTTGTTCAGTGCATAAACTGAAGTGTCTTCTGCTGTGTGAAGTACTCTCTTGCTCCTGAGCTTGAATTCAAATCCTCTCGTTCCTTCATTTTTCAACATACTCAAACTGATATGATTGAAGTGCACATATCAACAATGTGTTTCTTTCATGTGCAACCTTTCTCCTTAATTCCTGACCTTTCTCCTTACATCTGACTTGCATACTTCAGGTTTTTTTCCCCCAGTACGAGGAGAGCACAGGTGAACATTGTTCTAAACCTGGCGTGTCAAACTCACAGGCTACATGTATGCCTGGGCAGCTTGTAATACAGCTCCACAAGATCATAATCTTTTAACGGTACTGGGGGTTGGACTACGCAATCTCCAGAGGTCCCTTCCAACCTCTATGATACTGTGATTCTGTTAGCATTATGTGATTTTTAGCTACATTTTTTATTAATTGGTTGTATGTTGCTGAAGTGTGGGCTGTATAGGTGACAGTGGAATGCTGTGGAGGGGAGGGAACATTGCAGGGATAACTTCATCTCTTGTGCCCACAACACAAACTCAGTCATGTTGAAACCTCTGTGTATTACCATATCACGTGTGCTTGTGCAACTTGGCAAGTAAAACACTCCAATTGCTAATAGGAATGTTTCAACCTACCTACATGTGTGTGCCTGTGAAGACACGTTTTTTGTTATTAAGCAGACATGCAAGTTTTCTTGTTTAAGTAACACATTGTCACGGAGTTATCTAGATCAATCTGTGTCCGTGACGGGGAGGCAGTAGGCCCATGGGCTTCCTGCCCTTGACAAAGGGAAAGGGGTAGGGAGATGGGAGCTGGGCTCAAGGAAACAAACAGAGCAGCGGCAACGATCTAAGGAGTAAAACTTATTTTACTATAATACAATCTAATTGAAATTGAGGCTAAAAAATCAAGTGAAATAAAAGAGAGAGAGGTTTCTGAAGACCGAGAAGCCTACTTTGAAATTGAAGGCACTGTGGCTTGGAAGCACACCCACACCTGCTGCCAGGCAGTGAGAGAGAGAGTGAGCGTCGCTTCCGTGACGTATTTTCCCTCTCCGACCGCGAAGTCCCCTGGGATGTGTAGTTCTTCTTCTCTGTGCTCCACATGATGTTATGATGTGGAATACCAATAGCAAAAATTACAAAACCATGACGCGCATTTGGGCAAATATAAAATTGCCAAAAAATAACCGTTCAGTAAGGCTTCTGAATGCAGGCTAATTGAGTATCATCTTCTGATAATGAATGAAGCAAGTACAGCATGGGGATTTTTAAATGTAATTCTTGGAAGAGTGGAAGTGACCACAACATCTGCAGTGTCTGTAGTTCAGTGCAGAAAAAATGTGACTGTAGCAGTTGCAATCTCCAGTCAACATGTTAAAATACGTATCTGTACTTCACGTATAACGCAAGGGAGTGAATAATCATTTTTCCTTGTTTCTAGTTTCACAAGAGAAAGGAGAATCACAAAATAGTCAAGTTCAGCTCCACTGTTTAAGAAGAGTCCATTTCCAAGGATAGACACTGAACAGCCTCTCTGGGCAATCTTCTTCAGTGTATGGCTACCCTCACAGTAAAAATGTGTTTTCTTCTGTTCAGGGTATTTTGTTTGTTTTTAATTTATCTGCATCCTCCTATCCAGTCATTGAGTGCCACTGAAGAGAGCCTTTTCATACTTCCATAGAATCATGGAATGTCTTGGGTCAGAAGGGATCTGAAAGATCATCTAGTTTTAGCCCTGGACCATGGACAGGGTTACCACCTACCTGCTGGATCACACTACCCAGAGCCCCATCCAGCCTGGCTTTGAATGCCTACAGGTGTGGGGCAGCCAAAGCTTCTCTGGGCAGCATGTATTTGTGTCTCACCACCCTCTTAGTAAAGAATTTCCACCTGACATCTAATTTAAATCTCCCCTGTTTCAGTTTAAGGAAATTTTCCCTTAGCACTACCGGGTCATGTAAAAAGTCAGTCTCCCTTCTGCTAATTAGCTCCTATCAAGTACTGGAAAATTTCAGTGAGGTCTCCCTGGTGTCTTCTACTCTGACAGCTGTGACTTTTCAGATATAATGGAGAGTGGCTTGGCAGTCACATCAACCAGTTCCTTCAGGACCTGGCATGCATGTCCTCTGGCCCCGCAGACTTCTACCCATTCAACTTTGTAAGGTGGTCTTGGACTTTCTCCCTAGGTATTCAGATGCGCTGATAAGATCTCCCTGTCATGGCAGGAGACTAAAGCACTACACATTTCACTTGTAAGAGAAAGGCAGACATAATTATTGATATAAATAGACATAAGGTGGTACCTTGAACAATGATAACAATGACTTAACAAGATTCAAAATGTCTAGATAGCCTTGACTGTTTACTACACAGAGAAGATGATGGATTCAGTAACTCTCATTGTTGGCATGTATTCTGATAACAGAGGGTTCAATTTCATAAATTTTTTTGAGAAAGAGGTTTTTTACTCTTTACGTTAGTGAGGTTATTGAGAGGAGTTAACGTGGGCAGAGGGATTGTTATTCTGTGTCTATGCCTATTCTGAATTGAAATGATAGTCCTACATTGTGGTGAGCCCAGAGTACAAAAACAATTTGTACTAAAATAAAATGATATCAACATTCCAATCTTTCAGTGGCACAAATTTTCTTTCCTTTTATTTTTGATTTGACCTCAGTCCCAGAGATTTGATTTGTCTTCTCATGGGTGGACTCACTGCCCGTTAGACTTCCTACCTTTGTTTCTTGTCCTGCATTTTCAAGGAGTTTGGGGAGCTGATTAGTACTATCCCAGCTCCATTTATTGTCTAAGTAGGTTTCAGTGCTGTGAATGAGAGGGTCAAGACTTTGCTCTGTGCAGCAAAGTAAAGTGCTTCCTTGCCTGTGTGACCTAAGGACTGATGTAACCATTTTCCTAACCGATACCACTCAGGACCTAAGGTGATTTTCCTAATTTTAGTTAACTCATCCATCCTTTCATTCGATTTTGTGGCTGGAAGATTATCTCTAACATGGGCTTTTAGCCATCCCATCTTAAGAAGGTATTTTCATGACTGTGCTAGTAATAATTGCCAATCCTTTTTTCTCCAAACTGGGGATCTATTTACTTCCCAATTCAGGATTTCCCATTGACAGAACCATGGTACAAGCCCACACAGTGTAAGAATCTACATATATGACTTTTGCTCCATTTTGTCTTGCTAGGACAACTGTTCTTATCTCTCTTATTTATGCACTGTTTTCACCTTCCTTTATTACTTGTTTGCTAGTGATAAAATCCAATGCAACAGCTTTATATTGCCATTTCACTTACTGTTTTGGAAGTTTCTGTTGGCGTACCTTCAGAAGGGGATGGCACATTCAGAATTGGTAAAAGCTTGAAAGGTAGTTGTAATTCTAAAGGATCTCTGTAAAGGTATCTCCAATTTTGAAACTTCAGTGTATCCTTCTATCAATTTCATGTCTTCTGCGACTCCTGTTAGGAAAACATACCGTTTCCAGAAGATGTGTTTTTGCACAATTCCTTTTGGGGGAGCTGTTCCCGTTAGGACTTCCAGTAAGATATGGCCTTCTCGTTTGTACAGGCTGTCCTGATGTATTTTCTCAACTTGATTAACTAACTGTTCAGACTAAAGATAGAAATCCCTTTTCCCCATTCAGAATATTGTTGTTCTGTTTCTTTAAGTGTGGGTGAACTAAGCAGTAAAGTCCTTTTGAAACAGGTTACAGCAAGTAGAACTTTCAGCAAAAACCCATTCAGCTATAATGGGGTCAGAGGGGTTGTATTGGCCCTAGTGACTAATAAGTTTTTAACTTTTCTGTTAGAGTTTTGACTGTCTCTCTGTGCTCTAATTTCCATTTCAGTGGCTTGCCTTTCCATAGGAGTGAGTATAATGAATGGGAAATGATAGGAAATCCAGGTACGTTCTTCATCCTGTATCCCAAGGTTTCCATTTACTGTTGTAACTCCTTCCTTGATTGAGGAATTTGCAGCTCTTCAATTATCCTTAGAAGGTCTGGAGCAATCACTGTGCTGCCTGATACCCAGAAAATACCCCCAAATTTTTCTTCTTTACTTGGTCCCTGATGTTTTCCAGATGGAATCTCAATTTATTCTTCATTTAGTGCTTGCTGTACTGCTACTGCCACTTTCCCCACCTTCTCAGAAGAAGTCCCTCTTATTAGAATATCATCTACATATTGATATGGTTTCACGTCCCAAGGAAGTGAAATTGTCTCTAAAAGTTCAAGTGCCGTGTGAGCTATTGAGGAAGTATGTCTATACCCCTGTGGGGAGTCTGTTAAAGGCAAACATTGTATCCCTTCTCAAGTGAAAGAAAACTTTTCTTTACCCTCTTCCTGGGAGGGAACCGTAAATAATGTATCTTTTACATTTAACGCTACCATCTATGGGTGTGTGGCTGCTTACAGAGTAGCTGTTATGTCACCAATGTTTGGGAACAGCAGCTGTCAGTGGTGGTATATTGGCATTCTGGCGCTGATAATTGATTGTTAATCGCTGCCTCCCATCCGGTTTCCGAGCTGGACAGACAGACAAGTTATACGGGGAGTGGATTCTGGAGATTTTTATTTTTTTATTTTTTCCCACCAAATCTGCTATGAATTAAGGAATCCCATGCTGTGCTGCTGCAGAAATGGCATACTGCGGTACACTGGAGATTTGGATTCAGGAAGTGCGGGGGTTGTGCGAAGTACACACACTGCAGCCTCCCTATTTCTGTGGGGTCTGGGTTTGATATTTGAGCCAAAAGACCACTGTGAGAACCCTTCATTGTTTTCTGGCTCAAAGCTTACTTCCTGAGGTGTTTCTTGTGATAAGACTCTAACTGATTTATTGAGGAGGCAAGTGATGGGTGCTACTGTGTGACAATCAATGTCACTTTGGGAACATTTGAAAGCACCTTCCTTCAGAACTGTTTGCCTCTGGAAGAGAGTGCTCAGGAGTGTTTACTGGCAGAAGATCTGGCCTGTGACTAAATAGCTCCAGTGTAGTATGGGAAAACTGGGGAATGATACCATGGTGTCCTGTGAAAAACAGGATGCAGGTGGACATCCCTGCTCCCTCTTATCTGCTGGCAAGGCCCGGAAGATGGGAACAAAGGAGTTTCTGCTGAGATCCCAGAGCCAGGAGCTGCCACTCCAAGGAGAACTGACTCAACCACTTTGGATTCGAGCTGTCACTCCAAAGAGAGCTGACTCAATCACTTTGGACTTGTAAATAAGTTTGTACTACCATTTGAAATGGTCACCGTGGTCACCATTGTCATCAATGGAACAACGCCTGATGACCCACCACTAGTGAAGATCAATGACTGAACTACGAACCATGCTGGATCCATGGTGGTGACTATCTCCCTCTTGCTTCCTACAAATACTCCTTGCTTCTATTTCCTATCTTTTCTATCACCCACCTTCCCTTCCTCGTCACCCTAAATTGTAATACTGTCTGTCCTCCCCCTCCCCATTTTCCTGATTAAGATTTGTAATAACCTGGTCAGACCAACATTTGAACCATTGTTTCTTAATCTCACGCTAGGTATACATATATCAAAGAACCTTCTCTCCCTCCTATAAATTGGAGAGAGACAACCACCTGCTGCCAATCAGCAGGCATCAGGTTCACCCCTTTAGGAGCTCAAATCATAAAACATTTTCACAATGCTCTGTACTTGCAAAGTGAGTAGATAACAGACATTTCTCACCGGGGAGCCACAAGTTGACCCTAGGGGTTTGTCAAACAGAAATCACTCCATTCACACGGGTTAATCTTAACCCTTTGCTGTCCAGGTTGCACACTCAGCTTCTCAGGATGTTGCTGTGATAGTACTGAAATGTGAGCTCCTGTATCTATCAGAAATTTCACCAATTGTCTTTGAGGACCTACTGGAATCAGAATATATGGACTATCATAGCTTATCCATTGATAAACCCCCACTTGTCTGACAGGCAGACCCCATTGTCCCCATTTTTTTTTTTTGTATTTTTTTCCTTCATGTCCTTCAATTCTTTTCTAAGACTGATGAAGAGATTATCTCTCTCCCTTTCTCTGAAGCAGTGTTGAGGGAGATGATATGCATTTCTTTCTTTCACTACTATCTCCATCTCCTTTCTGGAATGATTCAAACAGATCCACGGTAGTGCTAGTAGGCTGAAAGTGCATTGCAGCTCTGGGAATGCCTAGAGCTAATGCCCTTTTCCATAAAGCAGTCTCCATTCTTGAGATCCTGTTTGCACATTTTTAAATAAATTTTCTTTTGGTTGAGTCGCTGTTCCCTGTTTCACGGGTCTCACCTTATGATCTCTGCCCTGTGGTTTTAACCTCTTTTTTTGTCTGTTAGAACATTATCCAAGCCCATTTCACAACTGTAATTAACAAATGCCACAAATTAGTTCTTCCTATGCAGGGAGTTGTTCAAGGGTATTCTGTGCATCTTTATCATGTATTAAATTATGTTCTGTGTCTCTTTTGATCTCACCCTGTTTTGCAGCTAGATGGGGTTTAAGGATAGCCAGGGCTCCTCTAATTAGTGGTTTAAGCATTGTGAAATCTACTAGAGAAGGTAATGGAACATCACGAGTCAGATGCTTGCAAGAAGAACTCTCAAAGGGATTTTTAGGCTGCTTGCTATTTATGGGGTAAGATGGCTCACAGTCATACAATTTTGAATTGATTCTATTGAACCAGTTGTCTGTTATCAGATGTCTGTGTACCTGTGGTGAAACATTGATTGTTATTAGTTCCAGACAAGATCTTTTGCACTTCATTGTATGCACAAGGCCTTGGACATAACAACCAGGCTAGGCGGGGGGCAAGGAGTGCACTGTCATACCCCTCAACCTCTCTTCCAGGCTGAACAATCCCTACTCTCTCAGTTTCTTCTGCTGTGACAGATGCTTTTTATCTTTGTGACCCTGCACTGAATTCTCTCCAGTAGCTCCATCTCTATTTTGTACTGGGAGCCAGAGCTGGACACCCACTCCAGATGTTTCACAAATGCTGAATGCGTGGGAAGGAGCTCCTCCTTCATAGTCAGGTGAAGGAAAAGAAGGAACATGGAGAACAATGCTTAAAAAATAATAAATAAATAAGGAAGGGGAAGTGTTTATGTTTTATAGCAGCACATAAGTTACAAATCTGAAGAAAGACTGCAGTTTGTGTGAATCCAGTTGTTTCAGAACTGAATAAAACAGTTTGGCATCCCTTACTCCTTATTGCCTATTAAAATAAGAGAGACGAGTGTACTCCAAAATCTGAGAAGAAAACTCTCTGATGCCAATGTGATGTTAGAAAGCAGCATTCTTTTATTCCTCACCATATGTACCAGGCAACTTGACAAGCAAGTGCTCTCTTTCAGAGTTCAGGTTCTACATTTAAACAGTCAAGACATACATATGCAGTACATTGGCATACATATTCATTCTTTTTCAAGGACTCATTAATATATGCTAATGTCCCTTTGGGCATTGTCAGTGGTGTCTAGGGTGGTTAAGTTCCCACCTACTTCTTCCTTATTTTCTACCATCAGCTTCATCACTGAGACCTTTTGGCTAACTTCCAGCCGCTTATCCCCAATTTGAAAAATTTCCATAGCTTATTAGGCCATAGTGAGCAGCTTTTAAAACAATATATGTGGAATCTGAGGAAGGTGTCCTTGCACCTACTGGGTGCAAAAGATAAAAGTGTTCTATTATGACTCCTGTGCTTCTTGTGAGGCAAAATCATTTGGGCAAAAGATAAAATTATTCTATTACTACCCAGTGCAAAATTCTTGAAGAAAACAAGACTATTTACCCACAAAAGCTGAAATGAAAAGTTGTAGAATGATCGCTCATGGATTCTTTTGCCAAATTAATGTATTTTCTCTTAAACAAATGTACTAATACCTGCTGCTGATCAAACCAACCTATATCAGGAGAGGTAGTTATTTTGTGATTGATTGATTGATTTTACTGTGATTCCTGCTCTGACATACCTATTCTGTTCATATCTGTTCAGAAACTACAGGCCAGTCAGCCTCACCTCTATCCCTGGAAAGGTGATAAAACAACTTGTTCTGGATACCCTCTCCAAGTAGTTGGAAGAGAAGAAGGTTATCAGGAGTAATTAACATTGATTCACTAAGAAAAAAGCATGCTTGGCCAACCTGGTAGCCTTCTGTGATGACATCACTATCTGAGTAGATGGTGAGAGAGTAGTGGATGTTGTGTACATGACTTCAGCAATTTGTTTGACACCGTCTCCCACAACACCTTTCTTATGAAACCAAGGAAGTGTAGGATTGATGAGTGGATGGTGAGGTGGACTAAAAATTAACTGACTGGCAAAACTCAGAGGGTTGTCATCGGCAGTGCAGAATCTGGTCGGAGGCCTGTAAATAGTGGTTCTCCTGAGGGGGTGGTGCTGGATTCAGTCTTGTTCAACATCTTCATCAACGACGTGGATGAAGGGATAGAGCCCACCCTCTGCAAGTTTGCTGATGATATGAAGCTGGGAGGAGTGGCTGACACACCTGAAGGCTGTACTGTACCATTCAACAAGACCTGGACACACTGAAGAGCTGGGCAAGGAGTAACCTGATGAGGATTAACAAGAGCAAGTGTAGAGTCTTGCACCTAGGGAGGAATAACCATGTACATCAGTACAGGTTAAGGAATGACCTACTGGAGAGGAGCTCTTTGGAGAAGGACCTTTGCTTCGGTGGGCAACAGGTTGGCCATGAGCCAGCAGGGTGGCCTTGTTGCCAAGATGAAGGGTATCTGGGGGTGCATTGAAAAGAGCATGGCCAGCAGGTTGAGAGAGGTGATCCTCCCCCTCTACTCTGCCCTGAAGAGGCCATATTTAGACAATTGTGTTCAGTTCTGGGCTCCCCAGTTCAAAAAAGACAGTAATCTCCTAGAAGGAGTCCAACAGAGGGCTACAGAGATGATGAGGGGCCTGGAGCATCTCCCATATGAAGAAAGATTGAGTAACCTGAGTCTGTACAGCCTGGGGAAAAGAAGACAGAGGGGATCTGATAAATGTTTATAAATATCTAAAGGGAGGTGGAAGGCAAATGAATGAGGCCAGGCTCTTAGTGTTGTGTAGAGACAGGTCAAGGAGCAATTGCCTAAAACTTAAACATAGGAAGTTTTGAACTGACATACTTTATAGTAAGGGTGATGGAGCACTGGCACAGGCTGCCCAGAGAGGTTGTCAAGTCTTCTATGGAGGTTTTCAAGACCCATCTGAGTGCCTACCTGGGTACCTGCTTTAGCAGAAGGATTGGACTCATTGATCTCTCGAGGTCCCTTCCAACTGCTGCAATTCTGTGATTCTGTAATTTCTAATCTGTTTATCCTTGCAGTATTTTCATATGAAAGGTACACAAAGTGTATCCTGAGACAACGTAATGATTCCAGGTGAATTACTGAAGGCATACAGTAAACTGATTTCATTGGAAAGCACAGCTTACTAATCAGTTTCTTTAAAGAACATGTGGCAATCCCTGGAGGTTAACTTGCCTTCAGGCATGCGTATGTGACTGTGGGGAAACATTACTGTATTTTCTGTTTTGTACTTGTTAATGTGACAGCAACTTCAAGTTGAATGGTAGACAGTATAATCCCCTTATTTAAGTAACTTCTTTATGTAAAAGTAAGAAATTATTTTCACTTACTTACCTAAATTATGTTCTTATTTACAATAAATTATTTAAAATAATATTTCGATGCTAAAACTGCATGAATAATATTTTTACTCATGTAACTGACAAGATTGCCTTTGTACCATTCTCTGGATTTTATTTTATGGTGATACACTTGCAGTTTTCATGCTGAACTTCAAGGCTTAGGATCCACTAGCCTGCAAGCCACTCACCTGAGCCATTCAAGTGGTTTTTTTTTTTTATGTTATGTGGTGTTGGACTAGCAGAGTTCTGAATTTTTTTAAGTGGGGAAACTATGTACACTTTATTGTTGCTAAGACAATTTTGATGACTAAAAAGCATGTGAATGCCGTTCATCTTGCAAATTGCTATTGGAGGAGGAGTTGCTGTGTGTGACATCCCTAATTACTTACTGCAGTTTAACACTGTCTATCTGGCCTACTTGCAGTCTGCTCATCTATTACCTATTGCAGTAATTATTTACGCTTCATACTATGGAAATCTAAAAAATCTTTATTGTATGTGGCTGATCTGCACACAGCTGGTGTGACAGAAGATTAAGTTGCCCATACACTAAACAGAATGATTGATAGCCAAGGTTTTCATCTAGCAAAGTGCAGTTTTGTTACATAATTGCAAGAATTATGTGCAGCAGTAAATCTTTTCCCTGGCTATAAATTGAAGGGTTGTTCTGACTGAGTTATGAAAGAAATTATAAACTAATTTGTGGAAACAGCATCTGTTGTATGCAGGCAATAAATAAATAAATAAAGCAGCTCTTTGAAGAAAGAATTTATTTCTGTTCGCAGCTTTTTATAAGACAAAAGAGGAAAAAACAGTATTACAGTCAGTAGTTCTTGTACAACATATGCTTATGTAAACAGTTTTATTTACTGAAAAACAAGGGGTGTGGTGGTTTTTTTTTGTTTGTTTCTTTGTTTGTTTTTTTAATAAATAAATCCAGGAAAGTCAATAAGACAGACAGATTGAATAAAATACAACGGGTGGGAAATTATTTCTATATCTGCCCTATGGCTTGTTGAATGTGTGAGAACTTTATCATCAATGTTGCAGATAGAAAGTGAGGTTCCTCAGTAATTACCCTGCCAAAGCCTAGAACCTGAGTTCTGGGAATATACTTCTCCTGCTCTATGCAGACTGATCTTTAATTTTTTCTGAAATAAATAGTATGCCAACACTTTACAGAGAAGAAAATGCTTTCTCATCTGTATTAGGTGACATTTACTCACTTTTGACAGGGATGAATACAATAATGGTGTCGTTCCCTTACTACTTATTCACATTTCAAAATAAAATAAATAAGCTTTTTGCACATTTTGCATTGTCAGCTGCCTACCTTGGATTTCTCAATAATTCACTAAGAAATTACAGAAATAGTATAGACATTATATATATTATATATACTATAATATTATATATTATAGTATAGACCAGAAATAGTGCTTTTACTTGGCTTAGACAGCTCTTGCTAAAGATAATATGTTGGGACCATTGAGAAATTGAATATGTGATGTCCTATTGTGAAAGATTAGTGGAACAGTTATAGTATAAGGGCAGGTTCTCTGTAAGAGTTTCTGCTTCATCAAAGAAGAAATCATGGATATTGTTGGTCAGTTACAAATCCTGGTTAATTTAAAGCTGAATGGGATCTGTTGCAACTGCGTGTGACTTAGGCATTTGCAATGGAAATGTGCCCGTAGAGATGGCACACAAAAACATCATCAGCATTGAAAAAAGATCAGAAGAGGAGTACTTAAACATGGCCGAAGTGTTATGAACTCAAGCGATATTTAAAAAAATAAAATTGCTTCTGTGGCTGCAATGAAAATAGTCTAGTTTACAAGAAAGAAGTAATTTGTTTTTGGACCCATGAAAATAGAACAGGAAATGCAGAGTGTAGGGAGTCAAGGTGAAATATGAAAGTGCAGGTGGAATAAGAGAGGTAGTTCTTGCTACACTCTATGTAAATAAGGAAGGTGGCACTCTGAGATCCTGGCTTTCAGATGGCATGTAATCTGCTCTGTTTTTTGAGCATAGTTTTGCTTCTTGCAGATGTTTAGAATCATAGAATCATTTGAATTGGAAGGGACCTCTAAAAACCATCTAGTCCAACTGCCCTGCAGTGAACAGGGATACCTACAGCTAGATCAGGCTGCTCAGAGCCCTGTCCAGCCTCACCTTGGATGTCTCCAAGGATGAGGCATCTACCACCTCTCTAAGCAACCTGTTCCAGTGCCTCACTGCCTTCATTGTATAAAACTTCTTCCTCATATCCAATATAAATTTCCCTTCTTTTAGTTTGAAACCACTGTCCTATCACAACAGACGCTTTGAAATAGTCTGCCACCTTCTTTCCTGCAGCACCCTTGCAGATACTGAAAGACTGCTCTCAGGTCTCCCTGTCACCTTCTCTTCCCCAGGCTGAACAACCCCAGCTCTCTCAGTCTGTCCTTGCAGGGGAGGAATTCCATCCCTTGGATCATTTCTCTTGCCCTCCTCTGGATGTGCTCCAACAGGTTCATGTCTCTCCTGTACTGGGACTCCACATTTGGAAGCAGCGCTCCAGGTGAGGTCTCAGCAGCACAGAATAGAGGGGCAGGATCACCTCCCTTGACCTGCTGACCATGTTTCTTCTGATGTAGCTCAGGATATGGTTGTCTTTCTGCTGTGTGAGGACACATTGCTGGCTCATGTCCAGCTTCTCATCCGCTGATATTCCCAAGTCCTTTTAGGCAGGTCTGTGCTCTATTCTTTCCTCCTCCAGCTTGTATTGACAGGGGGGAGTTGCCACAATCCAGCTGTAAGAGCTTGAATTTGACTTTGTTGAACCTCATGAGGTTCTCTTGGACCCACTTCTCAAGCCTGTCTTGGTCTCTCTGGTTGGCATTTCATCCCTCAGGTATGACCCGTCTTTTGGTTTGCATCTACTATGCTGTGCTCATTGTTAATTAAATAAGTAAATGTCATTTTCATGCCAAGTTTCTGAGTATGATCAGTTATTGTTATTACTAGCAATAAATGAACTAAAATATAACCGCGAAGTGCAGGTTTTCTAGAAATAGGAGGAGTAGCTCTTATAAGTAATGTCATCCCCACAGTTGTCAGGGTTAGAAATTAAGAAATATCACCAAGAGAAAATGGAGAGCTTGTATTCTGCCATCATTTTCATCTCCTACTGTCTCATCTGATTAAGTAGATAAAACTTCTTCATGAACTACTGTTAAAAAAAAAAAAAAATGAAAGAGAGAGAGAGAAAGACAAAATTTCAGTGTTATATAACATCATTTCTTATTTCCTTTTTTCCTCTGATCAACAGAAATCTTCTGATTATTTATTTATTTATTTATTTTCCATTAGAACCTTACTGGCTCTCAAGGTTACTCTTTCCTTCTTATAATTTATGTGAAGGAAGTTTAGATAAGTGCAGTCAACTTTAAAGATCCCTGCATGCTTAAAGGAATCATTTACAGAATAACACTTTGGAAGCAAGTAAAATTGCTGCCTACTTGTAGTAGAAATGTTTTGAGTGCAAAGTTCAGAGGTACAGTAAATAACTAACTTCTTTTTCCCTGTAATGCATTTGACAGTACTACTTTACCTCAAATCCTATGATAAAAGTCTCTATTCAAAAAGCAAAGAGGGCAGTCTACTGTGTTGTTCTCTCACCATTTTTCTTCCTATTTTGTTGTGTGTATGGGCTGCTGGGATTGAGATGTAAGAAATGTAATGCCTCAAAAATGTTGACAGTCTTTTTTCATAGACATTTTTCAGAAGGTTTGCTTTGAAATTGTATTCCATCTGCACTGGCAAGCAGATTGGTAGAGGTTTAGCCAGCCTTCATATTATTAGCCGGGCAGGAAGAGCTGCTCTTGAGCAGGTGGCACAGGCGGTACTAGGTAATATCACTTCGCCAAATCATCAGTATGTAGGACCAGAAGAAAAACTTAAGTGCTCCTCAATACAGGCATGAAGCTCTCTTAACCTTTCTTTTTCTAGGTAGGTAGAAGAGAGGGCATTAATTGGAAGAAAGTGGAAGGAAGTGTGGAAGGTAGAATATTCCCACAGCAGTTCACATTCTATGATTCTATGATTCTATGATTCTATGATTCTATGATTCTATGATTCTATGATTCTATGATTCTATGATTCTATGATGAGTCACTGATAAATCTGTACTTTTAAGGGATGTAAAGTGGCAAAGAAAGACTGAAGACTTTTCCTCACAGCTGCTGTTTTGTGCAAGGCACTGTGTGAGGGTGGGAGAGGCTGCGTTCTTGGTTGTCCATTTTGCTGAGGCACAGCTGACTACGGTCTTGTGTAGGCTGTAGGGCAGCAGGTGATACTTATGTGGACAGTAGGCTGCCCTGGATACCCTACAGTTCTTGCTTTATAATCTGTGGTGAATGCTGATAGGGGGTCTTATCATCCTCCAGTAGTCCGAACAGCAGCTACATGCTTGATCTTGTGAGTGTATAAGTTTTTTTCTCTTTCTCAAATAAGTTATGTCTGCAGAATTTAATGAAGCTTGGTTTGCAAGAGACTGTTAAGGTTGCTGCAGGTTAGGTGTCAGAGGCAAAACAAAATAGGCTAATATACAGGAGAACATCTAATTGCACTACTGCAAGTAACAGAGAAATGGACTTTGTTTTACTGAGGTAGATTACATTTGCTGATTGGAATTTGTTAGTATAGCAGTACTGCAGGTCCCATCAGGAGCCTAAACTTTTGACAGCAGATTATATAATATTTATAATGCTTCTTAATAATGGATAAAGTAACTATATAACAATATAACATTTGTAAGGTCTATAAGCATTGGAAATTATTAAATCAATCTGTTTTTGTGATCATATTATCCAGATGTTTAACTTGTAATTATGCATGATGTCTTGTTAAATTTTAATTTCCAGTTGGACACAGGGAAATATAGGAATCTTCTGTGATTAAATCTACATTGCTGTGTTAAACTGTCATCTCAAAGGCTTCTTTCCTAGATCTTGATGTAGCTGCAGAAGTGATATAATTCTGTTATTATTCAGAGTTCTATTGGACACTGGAATATCCTGAGCTAAGGAAAAAAGAAGTAAAAATTTTAACAGTTTAATGTACTTAAAGCCTCAGTCCCTATGAATAATCCAAAATTATATATACCAATTACACTGTGAGCTGAGCATTAGTCCTGTATAATTTAACAGGAAAAGCATTATTTTACTAATATAGCATCCCAATTCCTCTGCACCCTGCAGAGGAAAGACAAAAAGAAGAAAATCTAATGCATAGGTCTGATACCTTTCTGTGATACGTTTTTGTTTTTACTCTTGCAGAGTATTTTCACATGTGAGATTCTAGAGTAACGACAATAAATATTAATATTGCAATAAAATGCTTTAATTGGTATGCCTACCATTACTTTCTATTGGATAGCCGCTAAGGTTGAATATCTAAATGCTGCAATGTTCTTTATTGTTGAACTGTCAGGAACTGTTAGGAAACTGTTATACTGAAGCAAGTCTTACCAGTACTTTTTGTTTAAAGGAATTTACAGAGTTGAAGTGAGTTAGAATGAATTAAACTTGCACAAATTCAGGGTATAGCATTTTTAGTGTTAGTAGTATAAAATAATAGGTTTACACTCTGAATTAGAGGAGAGTCAAGATGAAAAGGTAAAGTAATTATGGGCCACTACCTGTGTTTTTAAACCTATGTTTTTAAAAGAATCTATGTTAAGAAACAATTCTGCTTGAAAGTGGAAACAGCACAGCGACCAGATCAGTTGTATGAGTCAATAGCCAGCAGTACATGAGGAGGAAGAGGTTTCAGCATTTTGCTCATCTCTCCAGCACCTGAGTAAGTGCCCTCTACCTCCAAGTCTCAATGAGCTCCCTGGGCAGCAGGGCCAGGATTTGCTGGGAAATGGAATTGCAAGAAGAGGTGAACTGTGACTGAGCCATGCAAAACCAGGGTAGCAGGGGCTCTGCACAGCACTGCTTTATTACCACAATTGCATTTTTTCTTAATGGTCCATTTTTTCCTTGTTATCAGTAAACAGATTTTACAGACATTTGCATTTTAGACAGGAACATCTGCTGCCTGAAGTACCTGCTGTATTTTAAAATGTTAGCAATATGAAATATATGTATTGTCAGGGCAGCAAATAAAACATGTATTTGTTTTATTAGATGTAATTGCTGGATTATTCTTCTTTGCAATTTTTTATCAAAATCTAGTACTTGGGGAAAACTTGGCATTTCTTTTTTTTTGTAAAATATGAAGTATTTTTTAAAAAGCCAGTGGTTTGGTTCATTAGTGGAAGGAGCTGAAGAGGGGAAACATTTGACTTACAAGGTGAAAAATCTTAAGATATTCAGAATGAAGAAAAGAAGTTGAACTTATTTTGTGGGACTACTGATCTTTAAACAGATCCAGCTCTGTATGCTTTGTTGTCTCTGATATGGTTCTTTAGGATCCAGCCAAAATTAAAGCCATCCCTTCTTTGTAAACTCTTGTAATTTATTTTGAGTGAATATAGAAAAGAGCTTTGGCACTTTCCAGTACTACTCCATATTGGAGGAAAAATGTCTGCGATCCATATCTGACACAAGTTTCTTTTCCTTATTGCTCTTTGCATAGAATTAAACAGAAGTTCCAAAAGAAGTTGAAACTTTCCATGTTTTTCTCTCGAAATACTTCAGGTCTTTACAATGAAATCTTAACAAGATTGTCTTTATTTTGAAAGTCTTTCTTTTTCTTTCATTTGAAACCACGTTTCCATCCAGAAAAGTTTGTTGGAATTGCTGTGGCAGGCTTGTGAAAATGTTTATGCCTGTGAAAAGAAGTCCAGTTGGGTACATATTCACTGATGACATCGATATTCAAGTACATCCTTGACTATCTCATATGATTCCTACTTAGTACAAGGGATGTGATGCCTCATCTGCTCATGGCCTTGCTAAGAAGCTATCCATACTTTTAACAAACCTAAGTGTGTAGAGAGAAATCTGAGATACTGTCCTGAAGTTGGCAGTTACCATACAGTATAAATTTTTGATACGTATTCCTTTGAAAATATGTAGAAGTTTTATTGCTAAAACCACTGGGTCCAAGAAAATGAAAGTCCTGTTATCTTTAGTATGCTTTCTGAGTTTCTGAATTTTCATGCCTCCTGCTTCAGAGTCTGCCTGCAGTTGCAATAGATTTGTAAATTTAAAACTATGGTGACTGCATAAAATAAAGTGTCCAGGAATGGCATAGCTAAGAATGCAAACCATTCAAAATGTATGCACAGTTGAATGTTACGAAGAAAGGAAGACAACCTTGAACCTGCCATCAGAAATTCACTAGGGAAAACTGGTCTGCACCAACGAAGAGTTTGCATTTTTGTCTGAGTTGTGTAAATGTTCTTCTTTTCACTGAAGACCGCTGTTAGGAGGCAAACATTGTTAAAACATGCATTGGTATGCATTTCTAATCTCCTTCCCAAATTCCAGTACAGTTGTGAGCATTGTCTCCTTTTTGACTCAAGGAACAGAAACACAAAGAAGATTCACGCTGTGATTCTCAAATGTGTACATACATTGATGCTTCAGTAGCATTCTTGCTTAGATGGGAAACAGGAAGGAAAAATAAAAGGAAAGAACACTCTTATAGAGCAGAATTCTCTGAACTGGCCTGTAAAACATGAGTGGGTCACATATCTCAGCACAGGTGTCCACAAGGTACTTCCTACATGACAGCTTTTGAGGAGCTCACTGATGTCTTGTCCTTTCGCTCTTTGCCTCCTTTGCCAGGCCACTGACATGTGTTAGTTTGGGCTGGGGGGTGGGGAGGGAGAGAGTGGCAATTGTATGTGGCCTCTTGCTTAGTGTATTCCCTTTCATAGTGAATACTATGTGATACAGTGAGATGACAAGCAGGCAGATTAGGCAGCCATTTCTGTCTGCACTGCTTTTTTTAACAATCAAGTAGAGATGAGCAACTGCTAATGTGTACTTATCCACTTCAGCCATCTTTGCCCTTCTGGCATTTAAAGCTGTTTTCTGATAGTACTTCTTCCTTGAAGATAAGTAATAAATTATTTTGTTATTTTTGAACTTTTTTTAATATACCCTGGAATGTACAGATTAAACCTGGATTGCCCAGGTGTTGCTTATATGAAGCTGGTAATGTGGGGTTTATTTCAAGTTTATACTAGATCTCACAGGGGTAATTGAACAAATGTGTTATGCATTTAGTCTTTATGCAAGATACTTATCAATATATAGTAGTGTTGAATAAAAGTCCTAGAACACCTGGTCACAGTTCACATAATGTTATTTCATCTTATCCCTTACTATAGTACTTACACTCAGAAATAATTTGCTGCCTTTGTACACTGAGACAGTGTTTCTGTGATGGCTATTCTATTTGTCGTTGTTGGTTTGGTTGATTTTTGCTTTTTCTGGGGGGGGGCAGTGGTTGCTTTTTTGTTTGTTTTTGTTTGTTTTAATGTTACGTGTTAATTTTTGTACCTGATTCATTGGTATTTATCTACGTATTAAAATTCAAGTAGTTTCTTGAAAAGATTAAGGTTTCAATCCTGCAAATCCTTACTTACCTAATAAGGGCTCTTTCTGAAAAGGGAGCCACTTATCTGGGGTCTGTGCTTTCACTGAGCTTAAAACACACTTGAGAATTATAGTGCTGAATCATTTTCTAATTTAGCAGAGAGGAAAACCTTCAAATGTCCCAGAAACAAACTGTCCAAGGATTCTGATGGTGATAAAATATAGAAGTGGCCGTGGTCTCTTGTGAGACGGCATCATGTTGAAGGGCGAAGGGAGAATGGAAATTTTGCTGAAGCAGCAAGAGAGAACTCTTTGGGGAAATGATAGGACATTCTGATTAAAACAGCTGAAGAACAAATTTCTCTTGTTAAGTCAGGTTTGGGGGAAATGGCATTTTTTCATTGCACTGTTCTTCCCTTCTCGCTATAGTACCAAAAGAGAATAGTTTTTTTAATGTACTTTACAGATTTGTGTCCATAACCTAATTCAAACATCACCCGTATATTGTCTGTAGTACTAGTTTGTGTTCACAAATAATGATGGAATTTTTAGTTAGCAGTGGCATAATAAATTTTCTACATACGGCTTTCCTACATTCTAAAGTCTATTATCAGTACTTCTAATTCTCTGCTTGAAAATTAATTTTATATTTAAAAAATAAAAAATTAGAAACTGCATTGCAATCTGGGGTAACACTTGTGTTAAAACTTATGTTTGCTTTGTCATAATACTTGCAAGTCTCAGTCAAAAATGATGTCAGGATGCTAGGCAGTGTTTATATGAAATGAGAATATGGTTCTGCCCCAAATGTGCAAAAGGTTCTATTTTACAAAACACTGAATTTATACAAGAAATGAATTAGTAAGTCAGATTGGTGTTACTTTTTGACTAAGGTGGTGGGAAATCCTTGGGTAAATAAACACTGTCTGTTAAAATCTAAGAAGATGTAAAAAAGCTGTCCAGCTTTTAAAATGTTATACTGCGTCTTGGTGTGAGAAGAGTCAAGGTGGAAGTGGGAACAGAAACACTGACAAGCAAAATAGTTTTTTTATTTGAGTCTGCTCAAGTCTCAAACATCTCTTGAGTTTGACTTCTTCTGAATTATTATTACTTAGTGACTGCTGTTTTTCTTTTTTTTCTGGAAGCTTGTGCATCCATCTCCAAGGAGAGCCAGTTTATTAACAAGATTATGCTTTATTTGACTTCAGTTGTGCTTCATGAAACAATTGAAATTGTTTTAGAAATATTTATTAAACTTTGAAGCCCCCAGCTATGAAACTTAGTTTTTACTGCTATATCATAATCACTGAAATACATCAAATACTTGGAGTTTAGAAGTTCATATAGTAAAAATAAAAAATCCAAATGTAACAGAAGACAAAATGATAAGCAATAAGGCTTTAATGCAGCTCTTTCATCATGTGAGAAAATTGAATGTATTTAAGAATAAATGAATGCTACAACAATATCCAGTATATTTTTCAAGTCCATCCAGATTAATATCGAAACTGACAGCTGAGCAAGAATGTTTTCAGAATATTAGACACACAGTTTGATGTTAGGCACTCGTCAACCTTCACCAGAGAAAAGTTAACCTTTTGCCTCTTCTTTCTTTTGTTCCCCTCCCTCCCCTTTTGTAAGAGTTTAGCCTTATGGTTAAGGCAGTAGTAAAGGACTCACTAATTTTGATTTTTATTTCCAGAGATTGCAAGTGCAATATTGAATGAAATAATTTTCTTTTTGTTTAGAAAATATTTGATGTTATTTTACACTTATGTAAACTGTTTGTCAATTTTGCTTATTTAAATTATTTGCATTTTTTTGTTAAGTTCTAATCACTTTAAATATAGTTAAGGCTACAACCTCAATCCAATTTCTCTAGATCTTCTTCGGAAAAAGTCTTCTCTCTTTCTGGTACAAAACATACTGTAGTCATAAATATACTGGCGAAGTTTGAATGAAGCTGTGATTTCCAATGTAAAAAAGTTTGTCTGATAATTCAGAGACAGAGTAAAGATTTTAAACATCTTTGTTTCAAGAAAGGAGCCTAATACAAATAGCCTTACATGAACAAAAAAAAATATGATATGGTTCTGTGGGTCTCTTTCTATTTTTGTTTGTTTGTTTAGAGTATATTAAAAAAAAATCTAGAAAGCATAATATATATACTTTTAAATTCATTTTGAGTCATTTTCTTTTCACTTTACTTACACATTCAGTGTGATTTGAAGTATGAAGTTTGTACTGTAGCCTATCAATTTGCTAAGATATTTGACTTCATTTCTTGAGAGGGAGGAATATATCTACCTAGAATATGTATGTAAAAATACATATATGTAAATAAACATGCGTCTCATTTTTAAAATTAACTTGTAAAGAAAAGTAACCCATTGCTAGAAGGTCATGTGGAGATCAGCAAATGGGACCGAAAGAAATCTGTGAGGTTTACACTCCCTTTCTTCTACTGTGTATTGAGTATTTTGTGCTCTGTTACAGTCTTGCACTCGTTGGCTCAACTTAGATATTTCAGCATTTGAACTACACTTTTCCTTGGGAGAAATAAAACAGAGGGAGTAGTAAACAAAATTCTGTTCAGACAAATGGCCCACTTAAGTGTAACAATCTCTGTAGCATCAAAAGATGCACCTTACTTTCTTTCTTTTTTTTTTTTTTAATGAGTCTCTATTTTTCCTGTTCTACTCATTGAAAATGGTTTCCTCTTTTCCTCACTTAGAGCAAAGATGGATTAGCCACATTAAAAAAAAAAAAAAATCATCCAACTGATTCAGAATTATTTTGGAATTAACTGATCTTATATGGAATACAGCTGAGCCTATCAGTGTAATGTTTTAATGCCCTTGAAAGACTGAAAAAACTGCTGTCTCAATGTTAATCTATGTCATGATGAGAGAGAGGAATGCAAACAGTACTTCCTTGGTCCTTTTCCTAATACTTCCTCTCTTTCATTTGAGAAAGGGTACTATGGTGGGTGTGTGGATTGCAGCCCTTTCTAGGGGCTGTTAAAAAGTAAGTTCTCAGATAACCTCTCTCTCCCTTTGTATAACTTAAAAGCGTTGGTGCATCGTACGGCCAAACAGGTAATCTCCTGTACTGTCCATGTCCCTGAGATACTTTGATTATCGTTACTTGGCTTGCAGGAGGTACTTTCTTCTACCTTTTGTAATGCGTATTTCAGAAGAAAGAAGGAATGGAAAATGCTTTGGCCTCTGCCATATGAAAGGTGCTGTTGATTTGCCTGAGCACTCTCTGTCTGAGGGGTAGATTTTGTTTGGCTGGACAGTTCCCCAGCAGCACTCACTAGCAGTGTCAGCCATGTGCATGTTTTCTAATGGGATTTTGATTGATGGTCTCACACCTGAGCTTTTGGTGAGGCTGAGACCCCTGAGTGACTGTGCCCTTCAACATTCATTTCTATGATTTTTTTTTTCCCTTTCTTTTCCCTTGTACTTTGCTGCCAAGACTCCACTGAGCTTTTGTATAATTAAAGTGCTTTTGATTGAGAGCTTTAGGGATGAGATTTCAGCAGGGCAGAACTCAAAAAACAAATAGAAATAAGAAAAGCAAGTTCTGCAATTCTCTGTCACAAAACTGCTGCATAATAGTGTGTTCATGTTTACATAATGTGGCCAACATTGAGCTCCAAGAGATCTCTTACTGTGTTATAAGATGCTTCGGTGTTTTTAAAAGTGGAATGAGAAATGACTGCTTTGTAGATGCAGGAACGTAGCTGATGATGGGAACTGCTGATCTGAATGGTGCTAGAGAGGCACAGAGGGTGGAAACTTTGAGAACCTGACTTCTTTCAAGCAGGAAAGTAAGAGTTGAAAAATACTATCTTTAAGATCCATTAGAATATATTATTCAGTATTTCCCTTTTATGTTAAGAGAAATAAAATATTAATAAGAAAATATTTGTTCAGAAACTTCTAATTTGGGAGACTGGTACTGTAAGTGCAGTTTCCAATTTTCACATGAAACAAAGATTAAAATAAATCTTCTTAGAACTAATCTAAAAAGCTAAACTTTTTTTTTTTCCCTCTGATTTAGCTCTATTAGCCATCCAATGATAATAAATATATTGCTGATTTTTATTGAAATACAGATTTTGATCACAATAGTGTGTCCATTCATTCATTCAGATCCTTCTCTAGGGAATTTTCTCACTTTAAATACCTGACTAGCAAAGGGTGGAAAGAAGCCAGATTGGCGTTAATTGACAAATTCTGAATCATGGTACATATTTCTGTCTACATTAGACCACATACCTATACCAAATGTCCCTGCAATCCCTACCAGGAAGACACTTAACTAAATCTTTTGATTGATGTAGTCATGATTTCTGTTTTGAAATCATTACTTCAGGAGAGCCACAATTCCATGGACAACTCCTTCTGTAGTGAATAATGCATTAAGCAGCCCTTGAGATAACCCATGGTATTCTGCTGCATCGCTTTGGAAATAAAGAAAAACCTCACTGTTTTTTAAGAGAAAACAAACAAACAAAAAACCCCACAGCACTTCAAACCTTGAATCTCTGTAGCTGGACGTATGAAATTTTGGTAACTTTTCCATAACTCTTGAATTCCAGATAAAAGTAATCTGAAGATTCTTGGAAAAGTGTCCCGTGCAGATGAAAATTTGGTAATATCCATTGAATTATTTTGAGAATTGTGCAATCACTGCAGGGTATTGCTTGTCTAAAGCGATTATAATGATGAGTTTAGTAGTGTGTATACTCAGTTTTCAACTCAATTATGAATGTCTATTATGCCTATTGTTTAGCAGTAAAACCTCTGATACTATTCTCAAGCCAACCTGACCAGGACAGATGGAGAAGTCTCTGTTGGTTATTTCTTGAACCAAATAAATAAGGTGTTAGATTGACGTCAGTCTTTCTAAAAAATTGAAGCCATGCTTTTGATGACAGAATATTTGCAGCTAAAACTGTGAGCTTTAAATTTAACTCGTACATACAGAAACACCACTTCCCTTTGTATCAGGATCTTGTACTAAGTGCATCATTCAAATAGTGGATCTCTCTGTCATGGTGGCATTGCCCTCAAATCCTTACCTCTTCCTGCTGGTCACAGTGGTACCATCAAGGAAAACCTTGCTAGTATTGGCTGTGTGTACAGGGCTCTGGGGTGGAGGTGAGGGAACAAGGTGTTCTCTTCACTTGTCCCAGTGAGGGTAAGGGATTTGGAAGCATACATGTGTTGTGAGTGAACACCTGGTTGTGCAACTGGAACAGGTTGATTAGATAGATTGGGGAGTGTCCTTGATGATATTGAAAACTTGCCTGTAGTAGCAGCTGAGCAGACTGACTCAAGTTTCCCCAGTTTTGAGAAAGGAATTGGGCCAGGTGACATTCAGAGCTCCTTTCCAGTGTAAACTCAGCTACAAGCCTATGATTTGATTAGTAGATTTTCTCCTGTGGAGGGCTGAAGGAGGCTTACAGCAGTTATTAAGACTCAGCATCAGAATTCCTGGTTTCTCCTCTGTGCATTTACCACTGAGTGACTTGCTGCTCTTTTTGTCGTAGTCTATGCCTTAGATTATTAATCTGCAAATCAATCTGCAAATAAAACTTACACAAAAGGATCTGTGATATTTAATCAGTGTTTGTCAAATGCCTTGAAAATAAGGAAACACACTCCTTCAACATTTTCTCTTAAACACTATTTTCATTTATTACATGGTTCTGTGTAGTGTTTTTCCTTTTTCACTAATATGTAAATATAATGATGACTGATCTTTTTACTGGACAGAAAATCTCAACTTGATTTGTGTATGAATTATTCACCAAGATTTCCCTTAGTTTGCTCTGAAAAAGTTAGCATGGTGATGAGCATGTGTGACTCAGGGGCTGTTGCATCATATATTCCGATATTAGGCTAACCAGAGTTTTTCTGGCATGACGATTCTAACTCAGAAATAGGAGGGGGAAAAAAAACCACAACCTAAAACTGAGTTCCAAATTGGGCACATTCTGGAGTCTTGTCATTCATTTTGGCTGTATTCTACCATGACAACATTTTTATAATGCTCTGAAAATATAAGTATTGGTATTTTTTTTCATTTAAATATCAGTTTGCTTAACAAACTGCAGGACTGAGTGTGCATTTGGAGTTTAGCAAGACACTTGACCTTAATGTGAGCAGAAAATAGTTATTTAAAACATAATGGTATTTCATCTACAGTTTATTTTTCACTGACAGCACTTGTCCAGATGGCATGTAAGTGTAGGTGTAATTGCTATGGCACCCTCCATTATTTTAAAAGCAGCAAATAGTCAGATCAGTTTTACACACATCAACCACATCTCACGTGGATAAGAAAAAAAAGATGTCTATAGCAGATAACTTGAGAGAGCTATAAACAACACCTGGTGCAAATGCGGTTGGATGCAGCAGGTATCTCCTCACTGCTGTAGTAGTGAGAGTGTTGGCAGATTGGAAAGGATTCTGAAAGCAGATCTGGTGGGACTTATTTATGAAAGCAAATTGAAGAAGTAGGTACTGGTTGTACTGTCTGGCTAAATGATGGCAGTGGGCCTGACTGAATTAAATGGAACTCATCATGTAAAATGGTCACAAACGTCATAAAGTCAACAGTAAGTGCAGAAAGGGAAGGAGAAGATAAAACTACTTGTAAACATTGGAGCAGTGCAAAAATGAGGATATAGAATAGTGAATAGGTAAATAAGAGGACATCATGTGATTAGTGATTATGATGGAAAACTGAATTAAAGCAAATTCACTGCAATTCTGATGTTCTTTAGCAATAACGTGTTATGGATTTGATACAAATTGTAGATTCTCTGTAACCTCAATCCTTTGTAACTGTAATTTAGTCAGGAGAAGTGAAATTCATCACTTCAAACTTGCATATCAAATGTGGGTATCTTTACTTCTATACTGATCATTCTAGGCACCTTTGTATTCTCTGGAAACAAAATTCCTATTTAGGTTAAAATTCATTTATCATTGCTAGATGTTAAAGGTGACCAACTGTGCCTGAAATGCTTTTAACTCTCTTTATATCTTTATTGATAGTTTATCAATGCACTTAAAAAACTTCAAGTCTGGCCAGGGTACCTACTGGAGCTGCTCCAAACATAATGCCTCCTATTTTATTACATATGCCCACAACATCAGAGGGGCTTGTTGGTGATATGACAGTAGAGGTTGAGCATTCCTGCCAATATTCCATTACCAATTTTGTTGCCATGTGACAGATGGCAGCAGAGGAGCATTCTGACGAATTGGTATCTGAGATGGAAGTGCACAGTGTGAAGAAAAAATGTGCAATTAAATTCTTCCATGTGGAAAAAATGGTGCCTATTGATACTCATCAATGGCTTCTGAATGTTTATGGAGACCAAACAGTGGATGTGAGCATAGTGAGGCAGTGGGTGCTGTGTTTCAGCAGTGGTAACAGTGATGTGAAAGTGTGAACAGTGATGTTCCATTCAGCCATGCATGCAAGAGTGTCTAAATCAGCTCATCCATGCAAATCAGCAGATTATGACCAGGAAATGTGTATGGATCTGAATATCATCTTCAACACATGGAAATGATGGTGTTGTAATTGGAATTTTGCAGTTTGTGGCAGGTGTGTCCCACAAGCGTTTACACAGGAACAGGAAGAACACTGTATGCAAGTTTGTCAGGACCTATTGAAACCAATACAAGGCTGAAGGTGACAGTTTCCTGGATTGCATAATTACTGATGACAAGAAATTTTGTCACTACTATGAGCTGGAGTCAAAATAGAAGTCTATGAATTGACAACATATAAATTCCCCATCAAAGAAAGTCAAAGACACAGCCCTCAGCAGGCAAAGTGATGTGCACTGTCTTTTAGGATAGAAAGGGGGTGATCATTCTGGATTTCCTGGAACCCAGACAAATCCACTCTGACAACTAAATCATGTCACTGACTAAGCTGAAGGCTCAAACTTCCAGAGTCAGGTCAAATATAGATAACCTTTCTCTTGCAACGTGATAACGCCAGGCTCCATACCAGATTAAAGACCGTGGAGCACATTGCCAATTTTGGCTGGACTGTCCTACCACACTCACTGTATGGTATGGATTTGGTGCTTCCTGACTTCCATCTGTTTGGACTGATGAAAGATAGAATGTATGGATAACATTTTCCTAGCAATGACACTGTCATAGCAACTGTGAAACAGTGTATCACCTCCACAGCTGCAGATTTTGACAAGTGAGGCATGCAGGCTCTTGTTCATCACAGAGAAAAATGCATAGCTCATGGTGATGTTTCAAAATAGAATGCTTTGCAGTTGAGAATCTGCTCTATCATATAGTGTTATTTTGTAGCTGATATAATTTCCGTGGAAACAAATATAAGGCGTGACTTTTGGATCAACCTATGTCTGTCTATTGACTGATGCAGATTAATTAGAAAACTGAAGGTCTGCATGTCCAGAAAGAATAGGGGTTTCCTACTCTATACTTATGGGAAAGAAGGTTTTAACTCCATGATAGTCTTTTTTTATGCTTATTTGTGGCCCAGGAAGATGGTGCACTAAAACAAATTTTACTGCTACGGTATTTTGAGTACAGATAAGTTGGGTTTTGTTTATTTATTTGTTTGTTTATTTATTTATTTTAAAAAAGGATTTGAAACATAATTCATTACTTCTATATCGTGTGCTCACACTGGGAGAATTTTTTCCACCTGACACTCTGCGATTTTGTAGGTGGCAGATCAGCTCTGTCAACCACTCTGTCTTGATCTGACAAGCTTGGTTTGGGTTTTATAAAACAAATTTCATTCTTGCTCTGTTCAAACATTCATATATTATATGTAATTCCATTACTTACATTCAAATTTAGTTCCATTTTTCTTGATCTCTTTGAAAAGACAACCAGTAGATGGTATTCAGTCAAGAAATGTCTTAAAATAGAGGCCTCAACAAAACTGATTCATATCCAATGAAAGAGATGGGAGAGGTTTTTCAGAAAGTTTGCATTACACAAGACGTCCAAAGCGACATTAAGTGTTTTAGTCTTATTAATTCCATACTGTAGGCTATTACATTTGCAGTAAAAAAACACTTCCAAAATCTGAAATGCTTTGTTTAGATTTGTACAGATTGATCTCCTAGGTTTGTGAGGTATAAAGCCAGAAGTACCAGTATTCAACAAAAGGTCTAACATGTAAGGGAAACCCAGATAAATTTTGTAGGCTGTCTTTGCATTGTGTTACTGAGGAATGGAGGAAAAAAACATGAAAATGCATACACAAAAATCCTATACCCACTTCAGTGTGGTGATGAATGCATAGCACTGATGAATGTGTATAAAAGAAAAAGTTTTAACAAAAGTCTGTAGTTAATTAAAAGGGAGAATGAATGTAAGACATGGGAGAAAATGACTGAATTCCTCAGGCTAGGCCTGTTACCGTAGTACTGATTCTGGAAATAACATACTATTTATTAGTAAAGTACACTGAGTCTGCCACCAGTGATAAGGCCAATAAACTTTGCTACTGTCAGTCTATATGAACTGAAAAAAAAAAAAAAAAAAAAGTAATTAAAAAAGTACATGTTCCCTGTTGATTCCCTTAGCAGATTACAGGTTTTGAGTAATACACCATTAGGTCAGCACCACTTCAGTTTCTAGGTGCTGAAACTTAATTTGTTTGCAATGCCAGGAAGTCAAATACACTGTAAAACTGTAAGAAAGTTGTAGACAAAGCTAGGTGAGTAGCCATGAACATGCTTAAGTTATTATTATTATTATTATTATTTTAAGTAAACACAAAAGTTAGCACCCTACTTCCAGGGCTTTCTTTCCTCCCTCCTCACTTAAGGAACTTTGTGTCTACAGGCAACTATGTCAACTACTTTTGAAAAGTTAGAAGGGCAGAATGATAGTGGAAAAATGAGTTTTGAGCTCTTTGAAAATAACAGAAAATTTCTAGTGTCAGCAGAGAGTAAATCCATCTATGCTCTTTACAGTCAGTGTGCCACTCTTGTTGGCACAGCACAAAAAATCAATTAGTGAGGGGTAAACATCCAACTTTTTTGTCATATTTCAGTTTCAGTTTTTATTTCTGCTCTAATAAGTAATACAGCTTACTCTCCTCCTTTGGATAATGAGGGAATAGGAAAACCTTTGCTCTTAACCCTGTTTCCATTCTTTCCCTTGCAGCCTTACCCCTACCCACCACAGAGGATACTGTATTTGTCCTTACCGTAAAATGCCATTCACGTCCATTGCTAGCAAATTTCTGAAGTAGCTTTCATCTCTTAGTTTCCTCAGTGTTGCTTTATGATTAAATAGCTGTAGTCATGGGAAAAAAAAATCACACACTACATTGCTGTTCAGAAAACTGTTACATGTTTCCCAGACGTTGTGTCTTCTATTATCTCCTATTTCTCTTGCGAATCTCTAGTGGAAGGATATCACTTAGCATGTGGCAAATTGTCATTAAATTCTTGACACAACAATGACAGGCAGTTGATAGGATGCCCAGATGAAATTCCCCAATATGAAATGTGGGTAAATACCACTCTGCAAAGACAGCTTTTTACTGAAATTTGCCCTTTGTTTATATTGCAATGTCTTGGACTCTACAGGTTGGTAAGAAAAGTATTGGGGTTAATTTTTGTTATGTTCTTAAAATGAAGGTATAATAATGGATTATTTTGATAGAAGGATACTGAAAATTTAGGATTATTGTGTCAGGATTACCTGGAACAGGAAGTGAAAAAGAAAATGCAAGTCTGGAGTATACTGTCATGACAAAACTTATATATGAAGAGCACAGAGGAAAGGAAAATGGTGTTTTATTGTTTTATAACAATTGCAGTTGGTAAAAACACAAACTTTTCTTCTTGCTAAGGAGAAACTGATAATAACTTAGTTGTTAAGAAACCTGTGTCCAAGAGACAGTAACAAGGAATCTCATTTCTCAAGTCAAAGAGAATGCTGATGGACTCCCTGGGGAGCCTTACACCTCCCCTCAGCCATAGTCCAATGGGAAGCAGGGGCACTTCTCCTTAGAGGGCCACATCAGGCCAAGCGAATAATGTTACCACTACTACATACAGCTGCATCCTTTAGCTGGCAAGCAGAGCTCCTGTACTGAATGCTGTAGTTTCCCTGGTGACATATTTTCATCGATATCTGCATATCATGCACTGCCCTTAAACAAAGTTGTATGCCTACAGTTCTTGGAGCGCATCTTTAATTTTGTAATCTCTGGACTGACTCGGGAGAGTTGCTCTGATATGAAATGAGCTTTGTTTAACTAGCCATGCCTAACTGCAGATCATTCACTGCAGATTTTCTTCAGGAACAGACTCAGTAAAACATTTTTAAAAGACAGATGTAAAGCCTTGGTGTAGAAATACCAGGGACCTATGCCACTACCCTGTAGCATTGGGATGTTGGGTGAAATCCCTTGCTAGTCACTGTGGCTTTCCACAGCGTCAGTGTCCCCTGGAATGGTCTGTGACAGAGAAAGGGGAAAGGCTGTGGCTGGCTTCTCATAGAAACTGGGAATCCAAGGCTGCCAATAGAGAAAGCAAGGGTTTTATTAATAATGATCCTGAGCTAGGGCAAGAAAAGCAAAGGCAGCTGATCTCCTAGCAGTCCAGAGCCTACTGTGTTTTAATGAATAAAGAAATATATTCAGAAAGCTTTAAAAGGAAAAACAGTTTAGACTGAGCTGTAGGTACAGAGTCACCTGAGGCAAAGAAGCGGATGGGTTTTGTCCCTTCAGCACATAAAATGACAGTTAAATTGGGTAAGTGAAGCCAGCATCTTCCTCTGGAGCAGTGAGGCTGGAAACAAACCAATTACACAAGAAGACAGTATTGGACTGCTGATCAGCCTGTTCCACTTTTGGACAGGAGAAATGAGTTCAGTATTTAAGAGGGGGAGGTGTACACCTGGTGTAGCTGTTCCTGTTTTTTTTTTTGTTTTTTTTGTTTGTTTTGTTTTGTTTTTTACTTTCTTTTCTTTAAGTACAACGACTTGTTTAATTTTCCTTCAGCAATAGGGCTTCAAGAATTCACTTATCTGTTCTTAAATCACAACTTTCTCGTTCTATAACTGGATTTAATTCGCAAATCTAATGAAACTGTCAAGTGTCATACATACAGTGGAAGATGTGTAAAATGGAATATTCATAGGATTTGTGAAGTGGAGGGGCATGGGATCCATGAATGCATTGCTGCTGTTTTCTCAGAGAATTGGAAAGTGTTCGGAGTCCTTGATTTTGAGTGACTGTCAGGCTGGCATAGGAAGAGAGAACAGGAGGATCACTGTTTGCAGGTGAAATGAACTATCCTTTTGTTGTTTTCTGATTCTGACGGACCTAGGACTGCTCTGTTTTATCCTATGGTCTTCTGCTAGGAGAGAAAATGTTTTCATAATCTTCACCTGTGCTCGGCTTTGAAAGGAATAAAGTGATTGAGAGTTTCTGTTGCATGGAATTTCCATATATGAACAAATGTGATGTAGTATTTGGAAGCTTTGGCTTTACTATATGGTATGCACACACAATGGCAATTTTACTACTTTAACTTTTTACTTTTAACTACTTTAACTTATGTTTCTTGAGTCAGTTTTGAACTTCATGGTCTTTTTCTTATTACTTTGTCTCACTCCAATTTATAGGAGGGAGGGGAGGTTCTTTGGTATATGTATACCCAGCATGAGATTAAGAAACAACAGTTCAAATGTTGGTCCGACCAGTTTATTAAAAGTCCTAGTCATTTAGGGAGACGGGGAAGGGAAGATGGGCGATAGGAAAGATAGGAAATATAAGCAAGGAGTCTCCGTAGAGAGCAAAAGAGATAGTCACCACCGTGGGTCCAGTGAGGTACGTAGTAGGTCCATTGATCTCAGGAACTCATCTGGTCACCACCGGGGATGGGAGAAAGCCAGGAAGCTCCACAGCAAGCAGGCCTTGGGGGGTTCTTCGGAAGAGGTTTTCCTGTCAGGGAATTCTTTGTCAAAGGTGTCTTTGGGAGTTTGTCTCCCAGGTCCCTAGTTTAGTGAAGGCCTTTTATCCCCCATTTCTGTGGGTTTTTTCTTCTTCTTTTCTCTCAGTTAGTGTGACATATCTGGCCCAACAGATAAGCCAGCAGGGAGCGGTGGCTTCGTTGCCATGCACAAGCATTATCGCCTTTTGCAGTGGTCAGTTCCTTCAAGTCACACCCCTGAAAAAGTCTGCTTGTCCCACTTCTGCTTATCTTTACAATCATAAGCAGAGGTACTGTGGCATGGTGACACCCACCATTCACCCCCCTAGATAATTAGCAGTTGTCGGTTAGAGTCTTATCACCAGAAAGGCCTCACGAAGCAAGCAAGACAAAAAAGAAAAACAGTTTTGTCTTTCACATACTTAAATAACAGTAAACTATAATAGCCAATATAATAGCAAGTGTAGCAATAATATTTGAAGGAGAAGACTTATGTACTATCTTTGAATATGAATTCTTTTACTGTTCTGGTTTGGCACAAGTTGCAGAGAGCTACTGATGAAAGTGTGTGGGGTCATGACTGACTTGATGGTGTAGTTATAAATTCCTGGTGAATATTAAGCACATTGCTATTCTTCTCATCTCTGTTTGGTCATTAAGGAAACTGACGAACATCACATGAAGTTAGAAGTGTAGAGTGAGAATAATTTTAGGAAGACCTCAGAAAAGGTCAGAGAAAATAAAGGGAAGGGGAACATAAATGAAAGAGGAACTGAAACAGCTCAGTGACTTTTTACAGAGGTTTTATAACTAGATTACTTATGTTCAGTTTTTAGAATAAAGAATCAGAAGTTTATTGCATATATGTGGAGATGCCCTTGACCTTGAGATCATAATAGTATTTGGGATTATTTAAAATATATTAGACACAGAAATGCATTGTTTATTAACCATTTATCTGTAGACAGGAGTGATAAGACTCTGTCAGATGGGCTAAACTCTGAGTTGTAGGAGAGTATGCTCTGGAAAGCAGATTCTATAATAAAGTATGTTGTTGCACTTCTCAAGTCCAAAATTCAGTCTCCAGTCCTAGTCTTTCTAGTTATCTTTCTATCCTAGCTCTTCACTTCATAAGTCTTATATTTTGTTGTGGTTTTTATTTATTTTTTTTCTTCTAGTTCATCCTTTTGTCTTACACTCAACAGTTCTTACCTGGTCTACCTCACCTTTTTAATCTGGGCTTTTTGGCAAGGCACTTTCAGCTGTGTCTTCCTCCAGAGACTTTCCCTTCATTCTGCAGTTCTCAGTCCTAGCCACTTTTTGCCCACTTAATTGCTGTCTTCTCCCAACTACAGTGGCCTCTCAGTAACTAAAGGGGGGCTATAGGAAAGAAGGGGATAGACTCTTTAGCAGTGTTGGTTGTGACAGGACAGGGGGAAAAGGTTTCATACTAAAGGAGAGGAGATTTGGATTAGATATAAGGAAGTTTTCTGCAATAAGGGTGGTGAGGCACTGGGACAGGTTGCCCAGAGACGTGGTGGATACCCCATCCTTGGAGGCATCCAAGGTCACACTGGATATGGTTCTGAGCAACCTGATCTAGCTGTAGGTGTCCCTATTCATTGCAGGGGAGTTGAACTGGATGGTCTTTAGAGGTCCCTTTCAACTAAAATGATTCTGTTGTTCCAGACAAAGTTATGGGCAGACCTGGATACTTGTCATTTTCTCTTTTCATCCCAGAGTCCTTCAAATTCTCACTTTAGAGAAAAGAGATGATGTGCCTTCCTCTGGAATGCATGTTGTTTCTCTTTAAGTGTGCAAATTTTTCTTTATTACAATAAGTCATCTTCCACTTAGCTGGCTAGTAAATACTCATAGCTTCTTGCTGCAATAAGATGAAAACTTTCCTTCCTTCTCTCAGTAAAGATTTCTTTTTTTCCTTTAAACCTTAAATTTTGTATCAGTCTGTACATTAAAAGACTTTGTGATACAAGCAACTAAGAACTAGCTGTGAATAGCTTATTGCTGAGTCATGACTTGGACGAAGAAATTGGGCGACAACAGGCTTGAAGGAACTGCTATCTTTTCCTTTATAGGCAACTTATTACTGTTCTCAAACTTGTGAGAAATTTATGTTGTATTATGTTTGTTATTAAATTGTACTCATTTTAAGCTTGACTCTTTTCAACGTTATCCAGTAAAACAGACTCATACTTATTCAGTATTTTAAAATGAGTGGTAGTTACGTGTTGGGATAATGATTTGTAAACTGATGTTTTTACTAGATCAGCCATTAATGAACAGGATAAGGACATGGTTGATTAATGGTCAGGAATAATATGCAACTGCTCATTGTGTTATTGGTTTTCTTTAAATACAGCACCTGGTTAATTAATATCTTCACATTTGAAGAATGACGATATATATGATAAATCTGAAGGAAACCTGCTTCACAAAATAGCGTATTAATATTCCTCTATGTTGCCATGCTATGATGACTGGCAGATAGCCTTCTTGCTTTAAAGGAAGATACAAAGATTATTTTTTAATAGCAACCTTTTCCACTAGGGCATGTACTAAATGCCAGCCAGATATGCGTCAGAAAACAATTATGCCTGGCAGTGCAACTGTCCGTATGTTCACAAGGTCTTTGAGGTCTTTAATTTTCCCTGGCATTTAGTTTGAACTGTACATTGGAAAGAAAACAGCTCTTAATAAACAAGCACACAAATATTTTCTTAATTTTATTTATTGAATGTAATGATATTGAGTACTCTTTTCTTCTGTTATATGATGCTCAGAGAGACAACTGTATCATTGATCTAATTCGTTATTAAATATTAAAGAAATTCTTGATGGCATTTATTTCCAATTTACAAATGGTTCTAGTGCCATTTGGTAAATTATCTGGAGGAAAAGATTTTCAAAGGCATGTGTAGAAGTTGGTACAGATGCTCTACTCAAAGTAACAGAAATTTGATATTTGTCTACATTTTCCACTGTTTACAGCTAGTGGATTAAATTGTTGAACAATTTTTTTCTTGTTATTTGGCATGATTATACTCCGAATGAGCATAATTATTATTTTTTTCTCCTGCATTGCTGTTGACCTAAAATCATCCCTATAAAAAGATTAACCACACCTACTGTGGAGATATTTTAAGAAAATCGTTTGTGCCAAATTTAATTATTATTTAATATATGTTGGGAAAAATACACAGATACAGTGGTGATGATGATATAATAAATATTGTCTAGGACAGTACTGCAATGGTAAGTGTTTTAGAGATAAATCTGGGTCCTTCTTCCATAAGCTTGCCACTAGTACTTTTTCAGATTCTTTGTTTGTGACTGTTAAACTTAGGTTAACTCTTGAAATAATAGGTGTTTTTTTTCACTTAGCAAGTTCCTTTTGACAACATTTACATGCAATACTACCAGTATGTAAGCATTTTATATTGGAAAGTGAATGCACTGCCGTATGCAATGGTGTGGGAAACAGGAGGGTCAGTCCTTTCTGCTGAGCAGCCACCAGGTACTAAATGTTGAAATCTGTCTTTATTACTAATTCTTTCCAGAGATAGGGCTGCTTCATCTCTGAATGAAAGCTTCTTTCAGAGTTTCAGGAGGACTTTTCCATTTTTCTTCTATTTCAGGAGCTACAAAAATGCTATATATTTCATCATAGTTGAAAAGACTACTACTGCGCTGCTGTAGAATGGACTAGTATGATGTAGTGTAATCCTAGCAATGTTTTGAGATGGATTTCTTACATTTTTCACTTTTAACAACAGTCAAAGCTGCATCTATGCAGGATGTTGTAATTATTTGCATGTGTGATATAAATTTTATTTGTTCTTTCCATCTACTGTAGGATTTTGTTTTGTTATCAGTTTAGTAGTGTCAGAAATCCTACTGTAAAAACCTTTATAAATGAGTAGCTCAATTAATGCAGGTTTTTCTAATTTTCTAATGGATACATCTTATTTTTTTGTAAACGTCCTTATTTTGTGTGCACTACATTTTAAGAATTTAATTGTTTTAGTTAAAAAGAAACAAACTATTCATATGTTGGCCTGTAAGTACATGCATTGACTATTCTGTTTGAAAAAGAATTTTCAGTACTATGCCAATGAGAATGCTTTTGTGTAATAGTACAAATTTAGCAGCTGTTAAATGTAGGCTGATGTGTTAGTTTTTTTGGGGTTGTACTGTTTTTAAACAAACCGTGTCTTTTATAGTTTATGGCCAGTTGTGACTGGGTTTGGAAACTACTCTTTAAGTAGAGGCAGATAAAATAATACAAACTTTATTCTCTAAACAAGAAAACAACAGAAAAACAACAACTATACAAACATCCCATCCCTTCTATTTAATTTTCTGATTTATTTTTTTTTTTCCCCCAAATCATTTTCCTTTAGAGAAAATATGTGGCTTTTCCTTTTAGGTCTGAGGAAAATGCATTATGAAAATGGAATGTCCAGACACAAACATTTACCGATAAAACATCTCAGTAATGCATTTTCAGTCAGCTCCAGATAATAACAGTTTATTTCACTTTTTTTTTTTTTCTTTGAAGAGGGGCATTTCAATAAATTAAAATATATATATATGCAACATGTAAATTGATCTGCATTACACTGAAGTACACCTACGTGCTTTTGCATAGGGTTGATGTAATATGATATATATTTAGTGAATATGTTTGGTAAAATCTTTTTGATTATGAGGAATGAAGGACTGATAGAGGATAAGCTTTTCTTGTGTGTTTGTCTGGATTAAGGCTACAAAGGTTCTTTTCTGTTGGTAGCCATTAAAACTTGGCCAAAAATACTTTCTCAAGACTTTGAAGACAATAATTTTCCTTTTATCACCATCACGCTTAAGTAAAATGAAATCAAAGCAACGCTTCAAGAGAGAAGGGAGGGGATCCTTCCCCTCTATTCTGCCCTAGTGAGGACTCACCTGGAGTTTTGTGTCCAGTTCTGGGCTCCCCGGCACAAAAAAGTCAGGGATCTCCTGGAAAGAGTACAGTGGAGGGCCACAAAGATGATAAAAGGCCTGGAGCACCTCTCTTGTGAGGAAAGGCCGAGTGACCTGAGCCTGTTCAGTCTTGAGAAAAGAATACTCAGAGGGGATCTTATTAATTTTTATAAATATCTTAAGTGTGGGAGTCAAAGAGAAGTGGCCAACATCTTTTCAGCAGTCTGTGGGGACAGGACAATGGGAAACAGCCATAAACTTGAGCATAGGATGTTTCACACCAATATGAGAAGGAACTTCTTTACTGAGAGGGTAAAGGAACACTGGCACAGGCTTCCCAGGGTGTTTGTGGAATTTCCTTTTCTGGAGATTTTCAAGACTCACCTGGAGGCCTACCTGTGCAATCTGCTGTAGGGAGCCTGCTTTGGCAAGCAGGTTGGACTCAGTGATTTCAAGAGGTCCCTTCCAGCATCTACAATTCTGTGATTCTGCAATAGAAGCCAAATGCAAGATTTTATTTATTTTTTTAATATTATTTGTAGGAAATTTATAGTAGGAGTTGATCAAATGCATTGTTTTTCTTTACCTGTATTATTACGACTCTTACTATCTTCATGTATAGTTACTTAGCTAAACTTAAACTTATATTTATTTGTGTGTGTGTGTGTGTGTGTGTGTGCTAATACATATTCTACATTTATATTATACATAACAGAATAGCAGTTTCCTAGTCTTGAATACTTCCAGTTAAGTGGGTTGACTTTTTTGTTTGTTATAAAATATTCACAAATGCGAAAATGTTTCTTCTGGATATTTGCAATTTATACCATTGTAGAATCTTGCTCCGGGATATCTGTGTTATAAATAGGCAACATAATTTTACCTCAGCTATTTCACATGTTGCATCCTGAGAAGTTAAGATGTCCCTCTCCTCATTGTCCTTGGATTACTGCTGCCTTTGCTTGCTGTCACTGAATGAATTGTGAGAAGTTGCTCTTCTTGAGATGGATGCAGCCTGCCATGCTGCTTTAACTGATTTTAATTCCAGGCCATTGAGTTAGGTTGCCCAGTTAAATGTGAGAGAATGCCAGCTAACCTCGAGGAGGGACTCATTTCAACAGAAAATTAAGTTTGGGTGTACTAGACAGTGAACGACATGGAAATATCTTTTCAAGTTGCCTTCATGCAAACCTGAGTTTTGTACAGTTCTTAAAGGTGTTGCCCTTTTGCGCTTCCCAAATCATGCGAACCCATCGACAATTGACTTCCTGAACTTCTCTGCTTTTCCGTGATCTGACATTTGCTTTCCCCTGATGTACAAGAAGCTGGCATTTCTGCCAGCTTTTTCTTTGTTAGGTAATAAGAGTATAATATGAGATTGGCAAAGCCTGTTTCACAGAAGGTTCATCATTAATGAGTGACAGGGCTGTGAGAATAGTGTATTAGTAATACAGTGGGACAAATATTTCCAAGATTGACACTGCTGTAGAAAACTTTTGTAAAGGGAAGTTGTAGAGAAAATACCTGAAAAATTTCTTCTCTCTTAGGGAGAAATTCCTAGGGCCAATGTGGTTCTTGTACACTAATAAGGCACAATGTCAAGTATCTACAGAAAAACAGACTGTTCTGACTTCTGTTCTCTCATGTGACTTTCATCAAAATCCAACACATTCAGTAGAATGACTTTATCAATACGAATAAGCTTTAGGTCAAGCCTTAATTTACATCTGTGGTCCTGTGCTTTTAGCCAATCAATAAAGTGTTGAGTTTTTTTCCTGTACACCTGTTGAATTTATTGACTCACATTAACATTTGCCTTAGAAGAGAGCCAGCAGTATAGAATGCACTGCCTCTTTACAAGTTTTCCATAAGGGTACGGCTGAAATTTTAAATGCCTAGTATAAAAGGCTTAGAAACACAGTAAGAGTTGGTTTTACAGTTGTAGAATAATTTAATATCTCCAATATCTCAATATCAGTGCATGGTTCATTTGTCTCATTGAAAATGAGACATTCAAAAAACATTCAGTTCACATTTTCTTCCTGTCTATAATGCAATGTTAGGTCTATCAAGTGTGGATATTTAACAGCAGAGATTGTTAACCTTTAATCTTTCCTAAGCTTTTGGAAGACCAATGCAATTTAACTTGCCAGCCTTATAGCCTTCTAAATAGATAGTTTATAAGCCCATTTCTTCTCTTTTCTTTTTAATTTTTTAATTATCTAAATAATTCAAATTTCACAAGAGATTAGGTTTATAGAAAAATCTGGAAGAAAATTTTATCAAGCACATTTTATATTCAGTGTCAACCAGTAGATTCTACCATCTCCACTATTCCTCATCCTCCTCCCTTACAGTGCTTTAAATCATCTTTGACCTCAATTTATAAGGCAGTGGCCCAGGCCTAACCCTGCCAACTCAGTTCAGAGGGAATCTCAGAAAAGACTGGCCTCAGCTGTGATGAATTGATTGGCCATGAAGAAGAGTTTCTTTGGAAAAGGAATGTGCTCAACAAGTGCTCAAGCCCTGTCCAGGGAGTTTACTGTGGTGGCTGTATGGGGAGAATTAATCAAATGCCCTCCCAGAGAGGGACATGCAGTGTGCCATCAGAAGGGCTGAGAGAAACAGCAAGGGACTTGCAACAGTTCATTGCCTAATAAATTCAACAACTGAAACAACACATTCAGATTAAAAGATCTTAAGTGGAGGTCAATTGCCAATAATTGTCTTAATTAAAAACAAATATGAAAATGATATTACAGATTCCAACCAGTTTCTATTAAAGTAAGATAATTAGAAAAGATCATTAATTTAAATCTTTAGTGTGGTTTGATAATACAGACAATCTCCTTCCAAGGGATTTAAGTCACTGGCAACATGCATAGGGCAGCATGAATTTCTCTGATAAAAGTTAAGAGTATGACTTTCTGTATTTCTAATCAAAATCCCAGAAAAGTCAACTAGTATGATGAAAAAAGTATGTATAGTGAATTGTGATGTAGTAATTCTGATATTGCCTGTGGTTTCTGAAATCTCAGATATCATGAATGAATGAAGAGTTTAGGTCTCTTTCTGTTTGTGAGTCTGTAAGAAAAACCAGGGAAAAAAAAAACCAAAAAAACCCAACATCCTTAAACTTCCTTAAAGAGGATAATTAAAAATCTGGAGTTCTTCTTTGTAGTATGATAAACAAAACTACAGGTTATGGCTTCTATTTTTCAACAAGCACCTTCTGAGCTAGCAGCTAATCAGAAATAAGTATGTCAGTATCTCAAAAGAATTTACTAAGTATGAAATTATATAGGCAATATTATTTAATATCTATATGGAGATACAAAGAGCTGATGGAAATAAACCAGTTATTTTTGCAAAGAGTAAGGGAAATCATAGTTTTTACTGTCTCGTGTTTGGCAGACTGGTGATTCTGTGCTAAGACATTTCTGTATCTGAATCCTTCTTCCAGGTACATTTTTTAAATAGTACTAGAGATGTCTACCAAATAACTCTGTCCTGTAAAATAAGAGAAAAAGAGAAATACTTCATTGCCTGAGAAATGCATACTTGTTATCTTTAAGCTAGTGTTAAAAATCAAGTAGTATTAAAGTGAGCAGGAAACAAAAAAAATCCCCCAAAACAGCTACAGACAGGCCTACTAAGTGCTCTCTCTTTTCTACAATGCTGATATTTGATAATTTTAAAAATCTATCTACTTTTCCATGTCTTAAACCATATCCTTTTCCAAATGTCTTGTCAATTGACCCACTAAGTTCCAAAGTTTAAAGCTCTTTGAAAATTGATCAAAATTGATGCCATTGTATTTTATCTTGTCCAAAACCAGTAGCTTCTGACAGTTTACTGCTCGTGTAAAATGAAAACTATTAATTAAACCAAATTATTTTGACTAGTTTTCAGACTCTGGATTCTTTCAAAGGTACTCTTAAATAAGTGCAGCAGATTTACCCTCTACCTTATTTTTTGATCTCATTTCTAGTGTCTTCATTATGTTGAATTATTTTTCTCATGCTGGGTAAAATAAACACATCTTTCAACATTTTTTTTCTTTCCCTTTGAACACATATGAAACAAATGATTTTCTATATTTATTCTATCCCTTCCTGGAATATGTTGTAGCAGTATATTTCAGAAAATGTTGTGCAGCATTATAGTAAAAATTTGTATTGAAATAAAGCATCCATAGAATAAGAGCAGCTTGTTCTACCGTTGTAATTGTCACAGCATGCTTAAGCTGAAATATTCAGATATTTAAAATGTTTTATTGAATATAATCTGAAATTGTCAGGGTAATTTGAAATGACATCTATATTTAAGGTTTTAAATAATCCCAGTGTTATTGTTACTGATAGCAATCAAGATAAAATTTGAAGTGTAATTTGTTAGATACTCCCTTTGGCTTTCCTTTATACCTCTGTTTCTCCCCTTTGTAAATATGTTAACTTTTACAGCCATATTAACTTTTATGGCTTAAAAGTTGCCTTTGTTTACTTTGTAGTAATTACAGAGTCTCCTCAGTCACAGAAAAGATTTAAGCTTTGTGATAAATCTGCTGCCTGGAGTTGTGAGGTTTAGAAACCATTTTCTTCCTGCCAGTCTAAGGCTTTCACTCTGGGATTCAGTGGGGCCTGGTAGATTGTGGTTCCATTCCCAAGTTAATGATTAAACAATATTTTCATCAAAGTTGGCAGGACATAATTAATATTTCAAGGGTTTTTAATGTAACAAAGGTTCTGTTTTAATTGAGGTCTTGCTAAAAACAAATGTTTGTATCACTGTTTCCTCTTTCTGTGACATTTGTTTTATTCCTTGTATTTAACTGATAAAAACTGTTTAAAGAATCCCTTACAACAGAAAGGCTGCAGCTTTGGGATATCTCATTACCCTCATAAAATACAACCTCATGTAGTAAAACAATTATAATGGTTTGATCACAGGGCTATGTTTGTTTTTTTTTTATCCAGCACTGAGTTTCACAGTGACTTCTCCATGTTCTCCATCTTCTCCAATTAATTTTGCAGAACTTTATATTCCCTCATTTAAAAGTTAGAATAATGCTTGGACGTTCATATTCCCCTAATAATGTAGTGCATGCTTAGAACAAGGCTGTGATAATTATTTTTACTGTGAAGTAATGGGAAGATGATGCAACCGACATGGAACAATCCAGAGCCTTGCAGGAAAAAGACACTCTGTCCACGTTGGAGGCAGAGGATATTTTTATCTATTTTTTAATAAGTAAATAAAGGGAAGGAGGGAATTTTAGTATCTCTATAACTTTGTTGCACCAGATAAAATAAATATAGTATGTTATTACTAACATTTCCATTTCATAAATAGAAACCATAGAGTCTTTGGACCTGTAGATGTATTAAAGCATGCTCCTTGGATGTGACACCTGTCAAGGAAGGAAAGATCTTCTTTTCAGGTTGTACTCTCATACTGTTGCCCTTATATATTATACAAAGTTATTCTGGTTTTAAATGCTTCTTGTTGGTGCTGTGTGGGCCTGTGAACATTATTCTGTGGAGGTCACAGTATTCCTCCTTGCTCATGGCATTGACCAAAACTCTAGTGATGCATTGTGTGGTGGAGCTGACAAGTGATCTATGTATGTCATTTCATTTTAATTCCCAAGGTTAGAACTGTGCATGTGCTGCTTTCCAGGCAGCCTTAGTTAGATGTGGTGAGCTTTCAGCAGGGTCCAGTGTTGAAGAAGTGCTTTACAGAAAGCCTTCAATTGAACAAAGATAATAACCATTTATCTAACAGCATCTTGAGATGCAGCTGAATGCATCATTGTCTATTTGGCAGCATACTGACCACACCATTATTTTGCATCCCTAATTCAAGGGAATGGATGTACTATTGTTGTTTAAAGATAAATATATAATGTTTTCATGTCCTTGTGTGGCGAGACTTCCCCTGGCCAAGAAAATACTTGACTGAATGCTCAAAAAGTGAAATCATTGGAACGAGGAAGAACAGGAAGAAAAAAACAACACCCATAACCTAGAAACTTAATTATGTAATCTTCAACACCTTTGATTGTTTCAAAGGCAAAAATATGCTATCCTGCTAGAAGCAGTAACATTTTTTTTTTCCCCTAAACTTTAGAGCTGTACTGTCTTTCTGATTTAAGACAGTAACAATACTGAAGCACACAAAATGTAAAAATTTTCACAGGCTCTGTATTTTTAAAATATTTAGCAGAGAATAAAGATTTGTAATTAAAAATTAATGTGTCAGGTAGAAGCTTTGACCTTATTTGAGAAGCTCTACTACTGCAGTAGCATTTTATTGTGGTTGCACATTATATTCTCCTGCATTGTGGTGAACACCGTGTGGTATCAATGAAAATTAACACTGCAGTAGTTTCCAGTCACTGAGTTCTACTTATGTATAATCCCCAGCTGGTAATGACATTAAATCATTAATTTCCATCCTCATGTGTCAGGCACCCCCCACTGCAACAAATGTTTTCCAAAACACTGATAGCTTTTGGCTCTAAAAGTCACAGTGTCTACATCAGGAGTGGTCACCTCAGAGCTAAATGAACATTGGGCAGCAGTGATATCAGTAGGAGTAATCATCATTTTGATCATAATCCTTCTGCAAGCCTCTGCATAAATCTGTTCTCTGCTTCATCCCACTGTGGTCATGAAGGGCCAGTGTGAATTGGCAGCTAAATTGACATGCAGGAGGGAGGGAAGAAAAAGAAGGGGGGCTGGTAAGGAAGAAGCTGCCATGCTTTTGTTAAATATGTTTTTATACTTTTAACTAACTGATCTTTTACCATACTCTAATAATGTAGCTTCCACACAGGATATATTATGTTAATTCTGACCATCCATAATGTAAAGTCTTTTGGCAGACAGAAGACCTAAGATTTTTGCACAGCTGTGTAAGACTGTAGTATAGTGATACTCTTACACACACAAGTGGATGCACTTTCAAATGCATGGTATAATTTCGAATACATCTCTGCTGGAATGGTGAGCATAACTACTGCAGAACAGTATTAGAACATGAAAACAGGAAGCCCAATTTTATGTCTTGCAAAGTGTAGCAAAAGAATGCTGTCTACAGATTGACTGCAGATTTTCTGCTGGTTTAAAATAGAACACGTGATTAGATTTTCCTCCAAAGAATAACCACAGAGATCTGGGGTAATTTTATGTATTCATACATATAAGTGCTTACATATTTTCTGTTCTGAATTTTAGTGTCTACATATCTTCTATTGAAAGTATTTATTACTCTTCTAATAGAATCATCAGCTGGTGTTCCCTGTCACGCTAGGTGTGATGTTACCCTATCTGCTGTCAGCGCATTGACCCTCTGCAAACAGAGATATAACCACAGCCCATGCTTTTACCATGGGTAGCAGCTATTTGTCCTTCCAGATGAGGGGTCACTTCTTCCTCAAGCTGTGAAGCTGGCCAAGATTTTTGAGATCTGTCAGTGGGGATGAATTTGGCAAATCTTTATGCAGATAAGGCTGCTCATACGCTGGGTGTGTATGAACACGCAGTAAGAGTGGATAGGAAGTTGAGCAGTTTTTGCTTGGTGTGTTGTGCTTGAGGGCTGATGGAAGCTGCTGAGTGGACTGAGAGCTGTCAGTCATGGTGTGCAGCTCTAGATCTGTTTTACGGATGAGCAAGACGTGCAGGCTGAGATTGCTTTGCACTTTGTAATATTCCTAAATTTTTTTAATGGCTTACTAAATACAGCCCTTCTTAATGTGGAACAAAAATGCCTATCAAATTCACACACATTTAAAAATGCTTAATATACCCGAAAAAATAGTACTGTTACCCAACAGGTCTGTAATAGTCTTTCAGACAGATACTAACTAATTAAATAAGTTATATTTACTATAATTGTTCAAAAATCTGCAGTGTACAGTCACTGAAGCTTTAACACAGGGGACCTGATTGTCATCAATGTCTTAACTCCACTGATGACATTTATAGTAAACCAGGGCAAAAATGAACCTGCCCTGTGTATTGGACAGGTTGAGGCAGGAAAGAGTTTCAGCACTGGCCAAGGAAGGATGGGCCGATTAATGGAAGAGCAACATCTTTTTACTAGTTCTCTGCTGTTCCCTCCTATACATTCCTATAACTAATAGAACTAAATCACTTTCCTGAGAGACAAGGATAATCTTTCAGAGGAAAACCTGAACCTGAAAACCCAATTATAAAAACCTGAGAGAAGAACAAGAATCAGTTTCTCCAGTAGGCACAGCTGTACTCTGCCCTCGACTGTGCGTGTTACACTAACAAACCTTGGTATTTAACATACCCTTATCCATTAAAATCTTGCTGCAGTTAAACTTCTTTTGTCATTGGAACCATCAAAATAGGTGGTAGGTGGTGTCAACTACACTATGAAGTAGGCAGCATTTTCCTTTCTTAGTATATCAAATAGAAACAGCTACCATCAGATCATCCTTTCTCAAGGGTGGATTTGTGATAAATGAAATGTTCTCATTTCTCTATTATGTCCATTAAGAATTATTAATATTAGATAATATGACTATCAGTAGCCATTTATTTTTTTTTAAAGTGGTGTTCAAACGCAAAGCAAGATTAAAGAAGTTCCATATTTTGTGAGAGTGAATGAATATTCCAAGCAGATGTTCAGGACAAAAACAACAACAACAAAAAACAACAGAAAGCTTACAGGAATGTGATATAAAACTGTCTCATCCAAGTTCCTTCCTAGGAGAAAACAATTTTGATAACATCATGAATTACAGAAGTACTAACAGGTAAATCTAACATCCTGTGCTTATCTAGCATTAGCTCGACAAGATTAGGAGAAGACATGAAATTCCTCTTAGCTGATATACAGGGGTCCAACTGTTTGTTTGATATAGCTGTTCATCATCAGCCATGAAAGCTTTATTTATGTTTCAAGGATTAACGATTCTGACACCCCGAGGAGATATCTTTTCTTGAGAATGTTACACTACTGTTCAGTTGTTTTAGTCAAGCTCATAGGCAAATGTTTTGATTATGATAAAACAAAAAAAACCCAACAAAATATATATATATATATATTTAAAAGTTTTTGGATTAACATGGAAGATGTTAATTGTAACCACAGAAAAATGATTTAGATATAGCTTTTTAGTAAAAGACAACTCTGCAGTATACGTGCAGTTGAATGTATTTCCTTATGTGACTGCCACTGCCATACTTGAGATTCTCTCTTATATCTTTCAAATGTTTCTACAAGTGCTTTTTTTTCAGCAGTTTGTTAACATACAGCAGAGTTTGGCTTGATCTAGTAAGGACTTTTGTATGCAATGCAGCCTGATTTGGAAGCATTGTTATGCAAATGATCGCTTTAGTCTTGGGAGTCGTATCTCACTTTCCAAGCCCACACTTGGATAGTATTGAATAGTACTGACTATTTAATATTACTAAGAAGTAAAAGAAATAGAAAACAAAATAAGGTTTCAGGCTTTTTTGAATAGTCTTCCACTGTGATGCATACTTGCTTTAAACGAAGAAGAAAGGTATGTTCTGCACCCAAAAGGTCACTGAACAAAAAGGACATGAATATCAATTAAATGAAGTGACTGTCCTGAAAATAGTTAGAGGGACATCTACAGAAATGCCAGTTACTGTGTTGTGAATGCTTACATTCAGCAGAGTTTCCTTTGTCGTAATGTTCAGTAACCGTGGAACTTGCTCAGTTTTCATCACGACAAACTCAGCGTTAGTCACTGATATCTAAAGAGCTGTATACGAGTGTGTTAGAAGTAAATACTAAGTATTAAATAAAATAGTATGATATGGTTAAGGGGGAGGAAACAATAATAGTTAGCACTCACTTAAAATACTAGGGATTAAATTGCTATTAATAATGTTGTGTTCAGATATGTGAGATACATAAGCAGTGACTTCATGTAGGCAAACGATTAGAATCAGGTCCCAAAAGTGACGCTAATGTGACCACTCACACAGTCTCCGATAATTAACCAGCTATGTATGGTTCAGATGCTGTTGAGATTTATCTAAAACTGATTCCACAACTCATTTAAAGTCACCATGAATTATAATGTTAGAGAGGTGAATAGTCAATATGACCTTTTGAATGATGATGAGAAGAAAAAAAACCTGGCATAATCTTATTAGTGGTCATCAAATGATTCGGAAAGTGACTGGAAGCTAATCAACCCTGGGGATTACTCTAAGGCTTTGGTGATTAACATGGTGCTTTTTTTCTTTTTCTTTTTTTTTTTTTTCCCCTCCTTTATGGTTTGCTTAGTTCATTCCATTCTTATGGTAGAAAGGGAAAATAAAACGTACTGTTTGACCTAGATAGTCACTTGAACATAATCCTATTATTTTTAGCCAGATTCACATAGTCATATTAGAACATCTCAGCCAGCAATGCATAAAAGATGCTCACTTAAAATTTACTTTTCTGCTAATGACATTCTTAAGCCACAAAATTTGAACTGCTGTATGAAATGAATGAATGAACCAATTATTTGTGGACTGAAATGGAAGACAGTAAAAAATGTCAAGAGAGCAAATTATGAAAGTTTTCACTCTTGTTTGTGACTTCAATTCCAACAAACTTTCCATTACAGGAAATAAGAGGTTGAAACACAAATCTCACCCAAACTTCACTCATAGGACAAATCATATGAACTTAAAATTCTGAAAAGAGAAACTACCTATTGAATGCTAGGAGGACATCTACTGTACTACTATGCAAGCCTATTTCAGTTCTTGAGGCTTATCTTAGTGGCAGTTAGATAAACTTCTAGGGCTGCATTAAAACTGAAGCTCAATATGCACATGTTTGGAGTCATAGATTTAAGACATGCAATTGCATCAAAATATTTTGTTTCCTAGCCCTGAAAACAGAAACCACAATTTCCTTCACTATGTAAAAATGAAACTTGAAATTGTACACTGACTTCAGACACACTAGTATCTTCTGTCTACGCCATGAAATAAGTGTCATGGCTTCACTGCTGCAATGAACTTGGCTCTTGGAGGGTCAAGATGGACTGTGATGCTCTGATGCATCTGCCTGGGTTAGCTCATGTTGTATTTGGCCACTGTAATCAGAAGGTGGAAAAAACAATAGTTCTTCTCCAGACAGGAACCATGAATGGCACAGAAAGATACTGTATTCTCAGGAGGTTGAATATCTTCTCTTGACTTGGGGTGATATCACATTGTCATATTTGAGTGTGTTAGGAAACAGGCAGTTCAGAATGAGCACACACACTGATGTTTGGGGGAAAATAAAAGGCAGCAATTTTTTTAACTGAAAATAAGACGGAAAGACTGTTAAAAGATGAAGGTCTGTGCTTTTGATGTAGTCTAATTATGATACAGGAACAGGAAAATCCCTAAAATAGAACAAGTTTAATCTCAACATTCTTTAATTGGCTGCACAGGCTGACTGCAGCCCCACATAGATGTTGCTTACATAACTTCACAGATATTGGATGTAATTTTTCCACAACTTTTTTTTTTTTTTTTTTTGAATTTTAAAATACATTCTGAAATTTTGAACCATAAGATGCTATCATGAAAGATGAATAAAGTGTGACTGATTTCTCATACCTTGTTTAGACTTGGAACTTTTGCTCTAAAAGGCATATTTATTCTGTACATTTCAATTTTTGGACTAAGAATTTGGCACAACTACTGGTCAGTTCTTGTGCACTCCTAACACTGTTTATTTTAAGAGATGAGAACACGCTTGACATGTTTAGACATCAAGCTCCAAGTGCCCATCTGTTTTTAATGCTTCGCATAGCTGTTTTACCATAATATTTGATACCTTAAAAATAGTTAGTGAATACATCTTTAAAACACCCTCGGGAAGACAGTGAAAAAGCATGTGATATAATGTGTAGTTGAGTGTGGATTTAGAATGCTCTTACAGTAATGCCTGCACAAGCCTACTTCCCCATAAACTGTGCTACCCAGCATCTGTTTCTTTTACATGTATACATATGACGAGTATTAAGAAATTATATTTATTTATTGTCTTTTAAAAATTTCCTGGATGTAGAATGCACAAAGTCGGGAAGTCTCTGACTATATGATGATTAAAAAATGGGATTCTAGGAAGCAGATAATTCTTCATATTGCTTTATTTCCAAAAAAAGAGGACTCCACAACCATCTTGTTGACCATGGGTGGCAACCTACCAAGAACATTAGACAAATATTTGTATTCATGACAGAGATAAAGACTTATTCCACTCGATATTTCAGTTATTGCATGAGAGCTAAGACAGTTCTGACCATCTCCATTTCATTATTCTTGACCTTTTACCTCCACTTCCCTGGTTTACTTAGACTGTTTTTTCTCCCCATTCTGTGTTAATGTATACTTCTATACTGAAGCTCGTTCTTGATCTGTGGAAACATATGTGCTGGGCTCTGCCTGTCCATTTGAGTGATTAAGATTATTCAGGATGAAATTTATTTGAGCAGAGGCCACTGTGATTATGCCAGCATTAGTTGGGTAATAATTACAATGCTTGATCTTGAGTTTGGACCAAATCCACAGAAGTTTTATTCTGCTTGAATGATAGAAATCATCTGAATGCTAATGTTTTGAACAATTTTTTCCCTCCAGTTTCAGACAAGTACATACAGAATTTCTAGTGAAATTGTTGCTGGTCGCTGTCTGTGAGGTTTCTGAGGCTTGCAGCTACTGTCACTATTAAAAACAAACAAAAAAACCCAACAACAATAAAACATCACAGTACTGAGAAGGAATCAGAGCATTTTTTTCTTGTCCATATACTACCACAAATATTAATCAGCTTCCAGTTGCTTTTACAAACTGGTATGTGCAATATCTAATGCTGTCAGTACATACTGTGAAACACCTTCTGCAGTTTTGAATTGCTGAACGCAGAAATTCACTAACCTAGTGATGACAGTAGCTTGCTTACTGGACTTCGAAGTGTTCACCAGTGTGGTTTGTAGTGGGATTCAATCCTTTGTTTTTTTTTCTCTCTCTCTTTTTTTTTTTTTCTTTTTTTTTTTTTCTTTTTTTTTTTTTCTTTTTTTTTTAATATGAGGATGTAAAAAGCATAACTGAGCATGGGGAGCCAAAAATTAGAACTAACAATCTCACAGCTACAAAAATTGAAGTATGCCGGAGTTGTGTCCCAAAGACAGCAGAGGATTATGAGGTTGAGCTGAGATACCATCTGGATTGAAGCTCCTCAGCATTTATTTTCTTGATCTCATTAGCAAGTATCATAAATCACCATGGAAGACATGAATTAAGACAAGGCTGCCTGCAGATGGAAACAATAATCTGTTGAAGTTAAAAACCAAAATGCAAGTCTCTGACAGGACTAAGGTTCACTTAATCACAGAATCACAGAATCACCAAGGTTGGAAAAGACCTACAAGATCATCCAGAACAACCATCCCGCTATTACCAACAGCACTCCCTAAACCATATCCCTCAGTGCAACATCCAAACGTTTCTTGAACACTTCCAGGGATGGTGACTCCTCCACCTCCCTGGGCAGCCCATTCCAGTTGCTGACCACTCTTTCAGAGAAGTAATATTTCCTAATGTCCAGCCTGAATCTCCCCTGACGCAACTTGAATCCGTTCCCTCTAGTCCTATCACCAGTTACACAAGAGAAGAGGCCGACCCCCAGCTCACTACAACCTCCCTTCAGGTAGTTATAGAGAGCAATCAGGTCTCCCCTGAGCCTCCTCTTCTCCAGAATGAACAATCCCAGCTCCCTCAGCTGCTCCTCTTAAGGCCTCCGCTCCAGAAGGCCTTAACATGTTTTGTGTTTTGTTCATTTTACAAAAAGCAAAGTTACTAAATAAATTAAAATGGAATTTTCTCTAAGCTGGAATTTACATTCTGAATGAGTCTTGAATTCATTAACAAATAAATCCCAGTTTTTTAAATCAATTCCACTGAAATTGTATATTGAGAGAAACCCTAAGATCTTGATATGAGGGTGAGGTGAGGCTGAGATTGGGATTCTTCTGAAGCTCTTGAACTCTGTCCGTGAAAGTCTGTTAGAACCATGGCTTCAAAATATAGTGGAAATGGATTACAATTCTATCATTTACCACTGCTGAAGGAGGAGACATGCAGTGTGCCTATCTCTGTAGCATCAGTCACCAAAAAAATTTCCTGTGGGGCTGTGTTCTTTCTTTGCCACGAAAAACTTGGTAAATACAAAGTAGCTGACAACAGTAATTTTTAATATTAAACATTTTTGAAATTACCAGACTATGCCACTTTTTCTTTTTAGGCTTGATACGTGTAGTTATAAGAGAGAATAGGAGAAGGCAACAAACTAATTTTAACATAAAAATACATAGCTAGTGCCCTGATTTATTTTTCGTTTGATGACTAAACATTCTTTTTCTATCTTTTGAAGGTTAATTGGGTTTTCTACATGTTGTATGATGCGAATTTATTCAGGAAACATCAATTACAATACCAAAAGAAATAGGGAATAGAACAGTGTAATTATGCCTCTATGAATTTCTTAACTAGATCTATAGTTAATTGCATGTTTTATAGTAGTCAAAGAAATTCTGTAATTCTCGGTTAGAAAAAACAAGAAGGCATTGACTATTCTGTGCTAAAAAAAAATCCCTTAAGTATGCAGTAGAAATAGCCTTCTGTTGATTTTGATTTCAATCCAAAATATTTTTGTGTGACCTAGGCTTTTAGGTATTAACATTACATAGACTACTGCATTGAAATTTTAGCATTCTTTTAAATCGAATCTGAGGATTAAATGAAAAAAAATGGCAGTTCTTTGGAAAATAACCGAGTCTCTTAGTCCATTGGAAAGAAATATGCAAGCACTTTTCATAGCTGTTTTGTATACATATATATATACACATATGCACACTTTACATATGTATATAAGGGACTTTTTTGTCAAACTTCTCAAAATTACTGTTTTTGCCAATTTACTTTTGGTTCTTTCCCCGCCCTATATACATATTCATAAATTGCACATCTGAAGCTTTAGAAAGGCATTCACCTGAAGATAGAGTAATTTTAAATAAATTATTCAGAAGCTAAGGAGGTGTTTGCTTCTCTCATGCACTTTTAGTATTTGCCTCAGAGGCCAATAGAATTATTGATTTTGTAGAGAAAGAAACCTTTGAAGATTTGGTCTGACCTTCTGCATAATGTAAGTCATACAATTTCACTCTGAACTGAGCAGTCATCTTTTCCATTGGACAGAGTTATACATAGAAAAAAACCTTCAGTTTATCCTTTGGATATACATTAATTCATTGTTTTGAGAAAAAAAAATCAAAACATAAAAGCATTGAGGTGCTAATTAGAGTACTATCTCCTTTGATGAACTGGTCTAATGACTTAATGCTTAATATTTTAGAAATTGCATCAAGACCAGATTTTAAGCTTTTTGCCTTCAGCTGTGCATTTTTAGAGCCCTTCCCTGGGAGGTCTCTTCTGGTTCTAAAGCTCAAGTGTTCTTTTTAGTACATTTAGGGAAAAGATGAGGAGACTGTTGTTTAACCTCTGTTTGTCTACACTCTGAAATGTCATCTTCAAAAGGTATTGGTTTATCAAAATCTGAACAGCATGCAGATGGATCTGGAGGAAGCATGCCAGCAGTGCAAGCTCCCCTCATAAACTTGACTGATTTCCCTCTGGTCCGTTTTGTAACTCTGCAGCTGCACAAGACAGATGCCTCAGTGAATGGTCACAGCACTGCAGAGTCTGTAGCTGTGGGGGACCATGCTGTGTGGGCCTTATGAAAAGCTATTCTTCTACTGTGATATTCTGAAATATTCAGATTTTGGTCTGAAATTAGATTAAATCCTAGTGGAGAATAATACATATTTGTTATATAATATCATAACGTTTAGAAATATAAGTATTTTGGTGAGTGCCTGACCCACAACCTAGGCTTACAGTCTTGTATGCTATCTACACTCTTGCCTTCTGAAACCTACTGACAGCCCAAGGCTGGGGAACATCATCCTCATAGGGTGAACATGAGTTGGCCTTTTGATGTGTGTGTTAGATAGGGCTTCTCCAAGATATGCAAGAGCTGAAGACTTAGAGGGAGAAAGTAAACTAGCAGAGAACATCAGAGAACTGTTGTTGAAATGGAGTTTCTGTTGTAACTCACTGTAGAGTTAGTTAATCTTGATTTTTTTCTTTTTTTCCACTGGAAAATGTATCAACACTCACAGTCTCAACTGGAGGACTTTGAGTAACAACAGTTATCAAAGAATAGCCCAAACCCATCTCTTTACTGATTGAGTGGCTTCAATTCCTTGTAGTCTGTCCTCCATAAGATTTTGGATTTTTTTGAATGGAAATGCTTAATATTTAAAATGTTTGATTATTGCATGAGTTGTGTGAGTTTTGATGCTGCCTGATGTGAACAAAGAAGCTGAGTAGAGAAAGGTTAGGCTCAACTTTCTATGATTAAAATCAAACAACAGTAAAACAGAAATCTTCTGTGAGGTAGAATCATCTTTCCATACAACCCGAGCTTGGGCTTTCTGAATACCAAGGTTCCTCTAAGTCAGTTAAGATAATTACATTCAAAGATGCATGCTCTGACACGGTGAAGGTCAGGCCCTTGAATGAAAGAAATTGCTTTGGTGCAGTATGGGCTGGTTTATGCTGGGATTAGAAATAGCTTTGTTGTAGAGCCAAGGAGGCTGAGAGCACATCAGTGGAATGCTGAGCTGTGTGAAATGCATCATTGGATACAGTTATGAGTGTGGATACTGAAGTGCTTATCTCCTTGATTATCTTCGTTTTGTTTTTAGGAGTTGCATTAATAGTAAATAAGCTTGTTTGCCAGAGGTTAAATTAGAATCAGTCTTACAAGGAGTCATCAGCCTGCAGTAAGAGGCAGAGGTGTTTCTCATTCTCAGTGAATTTACTTTGCAGCAGTGTGCCCAAACTAACATCAGGCTATAAAGCTAAGATAATCTTATGGTTCGTATTGTAAAGCCCTTTATTTTTTCATTTACTTTTTGATTATAACTGCTTCTACCTGGTCTTTGTTAAAGTCCACTTGAGAATTCTCAGTGCTTTATTTCTGGTGTAAATTAACGCCAACTAATATTCAAAGTGCTTAGACTCTAAGAGTTTGCATTGCTCTGTTCATACATGGTCAAGGCAGGAGGACCAAGTTTTCCACAGGTATCACTGTCATCTTTGCAGTGTTTGAGGAAGGAAACTTCTGCAGCTTTGCTAGTGATGTGAGGCAGGGATTTGATCCTAAAATGTGCTTAAATTCCCCACTGGTTAACAGCTGTCACCTGTATACCTTTTATCTTGAAGGAAAAATTTTGATGTTAATGGTATCTATATATCTGTAAATTCATCCCCTCAGTGCTTATGTATTGTAACAACTTTATATAAACGAGGCCACATCCTAACGGTAGCTCTGTGGGGGATCAATAACGGCAGCAATCCACATCATTTTTAAAAGACAGCAAAAATTGTTGGCATAACAATAATTTGTTATGAAGGACAGCTGTTGCTGAAATGCAATCATTCCACAGAAAGGCTGGGTAGGATGGGAATGTGTGTTTCATGACTTTTTTTTTTAAAAAAAGCACATCTAAGCACTTCATTTTCGTTGTTTAAATCAACAAATTTTCATGAGCCTAGCTGAGATCCAAAGTCTTCATAAATACTCATATTTTTAATGTCTCACTTGAAAAGGTATTAATCTTTTGTGTTATCAAACTCAGTTTGTGATGCTTCCACTCCCCAGGTGAGTTTTTCAGGAACTTCATTTTAAAAGTAGATGACTTGGAAGTACGGGAACCTTAAACATTTTCATAATGTAATTAGTTAGTTCAGAGAAACCCTGTACAGTAAGTAACTGAAGGAGGCACTGACCACTCTTCAGGACTCCACATTTTTGGGAAAGGTCTTTTTGACATGACAAATGCATCCTCTGTTACCCATGATGGGCCACGATGCTGATAGCTGAAACTGTAGCAGTTGGAGCAGAAAACTATACAGTGATGATGAAAAGCAAAATTCTCCCAGGGAAAAGTGCCAAAGCATTAATGCTCTGCAGTGCAAGATGTAAATTGTTGTTAGAGGCAGACATAAGCAGTTCTCATCATGTCAATATAAGAGCTGGTGGGGAAGGAATGGCATAAGATGGGCTGACTAGTTATGCAACAGTTTAACAGAATTTCAATTGAGTACTAATTGTGTGTTAAACCCAGAGTAAGTAAGAAATGCCAGACACTTAACATCTCATGCTTTGCTGATAGTCAAAATGATTTTCAAATTAAAATAATAATAAACCAGGTGATAAAAAAATCACAACTTGTTATTTTAGTAGCTCTCATTTCTATGACACTTTTTCATTTTATGTTGCAAGGTAGAATCAGTGGGAGATCTCTTTCCTCTGTGCTGTATACAAAATGCTGCTCTGGCAGGTTTATGAGCTCAACTCCGCTGATCAAACAAGGTCATGATAAGCACTCACACTTTTGAGTATTTTTATCAGAAAGGAAAATCTAAATCATATCAAGCTTGCCTATTCCTAGTTAAAAGAGATTTTTAGCATAGATGTGGAACTCCATACCACCAGGGATAGGCAGTCGCCTGGCAGCTGAACTTCAGGGAAACTTTCTGCTGAGTTTTTGCAATAAAAAAGTGAAAAGGGCAGCTGGGCACAAAGCAAGATGGGCCATTCTGCATTTTCATGCTGACATTTGATAATAAATAAAAACAGCTGAAAGCCTAATGACCACCCTGATTGTAATAATGCTGCTTTGCCAGAAGGGTATGAGATGATAAGCTCTGAAGCAGATGTAGGATATGGATTCTCCATGCTTGCAGAAATTCAGAAGCAACCGGGCAAGATGCTGAGCAATATGATCTGTTCTTGAAGATAGCCCTGCATTAAGCAGGTTGTTGGACTAGAGACCTTAAGGCATTCCCCATAACCAAAACCATTCTGGTTTTCTGTATGAAGGAGATGGATTAAAGAAGTGCTCTTTGCTCAAAGAAAGCAGTGTCAGTTATTGGGTATGTTTCTGTCTCTGCTTAGTTTTGGGAGCATGGGTTTCCAAAGTGCAAGGTTAATTCCTCGATGACAGTATACTGGGATTCTGGCAATATTTACTTCTGTCTTTGTCACTGATGCAAGATGAGGAAGAACAAGGGAAAACTGAAAGCAAAGTTACCACCTATGTACCAACAATAATCAGAAGCCCATGATTCTGTCTGTAGAAAAAATCTATATGGATTACGCAAAGAAAATCTGTGTACTGGAATTTTATGCAGAATAAATTGTCCCAGTGAAGTCAAAAGGACTGCATAAGGGACTAGATGTTTGTTCGTACTGGGGCTCTCTGATGAAATAAGTCTTAATATGTAGTTCAATTTTAGTTAAGAACAATGATTTTGAAGGTATCTGTGGGGAGACAAGATTACCTGTATGAAAACTTATGTTGTTTAAAAAAAACAACCAGCAAGTTATTCCCTTCTAATATATTATAATTTCAATTTATTTTTATTTATTTATTTATTTATTTATTTATTTCTATTATTTTTACAATTAGTTTTGTTTTCATTTAGGCAGAATTATGGTTGAACTCCCCATGATAATGAATATGACATGCACATTAATATAAAATGAATTCCTTATGATCAGTATTACTCTAACAGATTCAAAATGAATTAACAATGACAGGATAGTCAAAACAAAGAAGAACCACAGACAGTTAAAGGCATAACATGCTTTTGATGACAACATTAAAAAGGAACTAGAGAGCATTCAGAATTTATAGTGGAAGTAAATTGTAGTCTTGGGTACATAGTTCTTCTTTCTCTGTTTGTTTTCAGCTGGAAGAGTCAGAAAAAGTCATTTATTGGCCAAGTTAATGTTTTGCCTCTTATGCTACACAATACAATTCTGCTGTTTTTTTCCATTTTGAAATAAATTTTAATGAACTTGGTAAATTGTTTGCATTGAAATCGCAAAGCATTTCACTTGGTCAATTTTAAATAAGTTTAGCACTTCTATTAATGAAGAGAAATGCATGAAAACATCTTTTTTATTTTTTCTTTTGGTAAATCTATTTTTTTTTTTTTTTTTTCTTTTTTTCTGCAGGTGATTCTCTGGAAATAAATAAAACTAAAATGAAGCTCTATATCGCTCAAAGATTACTTCCTCATTTTTATAGTTAATGTAGTTAATAGTTGACACAAGTTCGGAAATGTAAGTTAGCAAATAATGTGTATAGGTTGCATTTTAACAACTCTTAGAATACTTGTTGCTAGGTAATACTTTGCACTGTCTCCTGTAACCTTTTTTTGTACAAACTCTAATTCTCTGGAAAATAAATAAAAATAGCACAACATTCAAATGTGTGTAATCTAAAATAAGAGCTAGCATGATTAGTTATGTATTCTAATTAATCTGATTACAGACACAGATAAGAAGATTAAAGAAGCCTTGATGTTTTCTTAACTAAAGTTGTTTTTGTTATAACTGGTGAGAAAGAAGTATCTAATTCTTATTAAATTTGTCCTTTTAATCTTAGCAATACACAGTGGAAACTGTTGCTTTGCGGTTTTTATTATATTTTGTTTCCTCAGATAAATGTAAGGAAGCAGTCTTTCGTGGAAAAGCTTCAGTTCCTTCTGGGCTTCAGTTCCTTTTTGCTCAGAAATAAGTAAGTTTGTTTAAAATTCTGGGTTTTTTTGCTAAATGAAAATAGAAGCCAATTTTCAATTTTTATGGAGAATATATTATTTCTTCAGATGTATTGTTTCAGAAAGTTCATGTTTTTCATTTTTAACTTCAAATCTGATATTTCAAACTCCTTGGTGAAATTAAATTAAATTTTTTCCTTATTCCTACATGTCGTACAAAATGGGGGGTAAGTCATCCTTTATCTGTTCAGTTTGTTGCCTTTCAGTGCCATTGAGGTAACCATTCTTCCTCTGTTATGAGAAATGATAAATAGGAGCATCTCTACTCCATTTGTCTTTTTTGTAGCATTCGTTACTCTGTAAAGTTCTAGTGTGTCCTCTCCTATTTGTCTCATCTATAGACATCTCAATCTTAGCATGCTCATTTCTTAAGGGGGAAGTTTTCTCATGCCTCTAATCGTTTTTGTCATCCGTCAGTGAACCCTTTGTATCTTAGAAGGAGTGTAACAGAAGGAAGGTGACCAAAACTTAACAAAGCATGATTCCAAGGAGGCCCTATACAGCACAATAGCTTTTAATATAGCAGAATTAAAAATATCTTTTTCTATCCTCCGATTTGCACTAATATCAGAAAGGATATTTCTGGAAAATAAGTTCCTTTATAAAAGCAGTATGGTAAAAATATTCAAAAGGATATACAAATTCATGTGAAATGTTGACAATTTATCACCTTTCCTACATCTCCCCAAATAGCATGGTTTTAGGAAAATACTTTTCTCACAGTTTGACTATGAGTCCTTTGAACAGCTCGTTGTAGAATCGTGCTATGGCAGCCATTCTGCAACACTCTGACATTGGTACAGTTCATTCTACTGTAGAATATGGAAATCAAAAAATCTCTCATGCACTGATAGAAAATAACACTCACGAATATGTGTCTTTTCTAGTGTAGCTAATGTAAACTCTTCCCCTTTCCTCTTTCTGTCCCTTCCCGTCTCTTGCTTCCCTTCCCTTCCCTCTCTCCTTCTCTCCATCTCTCCTCTCCTTCTCTCCTTCCTTCTTTCCCTCCCTTCCTCCCAGTGGAAAAACCCGTTTTCTGTAGCTTTTGTTTTTCAACTGAAAGCAAACTATTTTCATAGTTGGGCAGCTGATAATGTATTATGGGCTATTATCTGCGATAAGAGAATGACTGACTTCTACTGAAGGCAAAAAATTTCAATTGGGCGGATATTATCATGAACTCCTAGAACAGTCTGTGTTGTAAGAGACCTTAAGGACTACCTAGTTCCATTCCCCTGCCATGGACACCTCCCACCAAACCAGGTTGCCAAAGCTGCATGCACCATGGCCTTCAGCTTCTCTGGGTACTTTACCACCTTCACAGTAAAGAATTTTGTCTTAATGTCTAATTCAAATCCACACAGTTTTAGTTTAAAGCTGTGACCCTTTGTCCTATCATTACACTCCCTGATAAACAGTCCCTACCTAGATTAGGTAAGCCCCCTGGGAGGCAGAAATGAGGTCTCCATGGAGCCTTCTCTTCTCTAGACAGAGCAAGCCCAACTTCCTCAACCTTTTTTCATAAGAGAGGTACTCCAGCTCTCTTATCATCTTTATGGCCTCCTCTGAACCTGCTCCAACAGCTCCATGTCTTCCTTGTGCTGGGGGCCCCAGGCCTGGATGCAGTACACCAGGTGAAGCCTCATGACGGGCAACAGGGGAACAGTCACCTCCCTCTCTCTGCTGGCCACCTCGATGTTGATGCAGCCAGGATATAGTTGGCCTTTTGCAACACAAGTGCAGACTACTGGCTCACGTCAAACTTCTCATCTACCAGAATCCTCGAGTCCTTCTCTGCAGGGCTGTTCCCAGTTCATTCTCCACGCAATCTGTATTTGTGCTTGAGGTTGCCCTTATACGGCTGTGCAATCTTGCTGTGATTTGCACAGGCCCAGCCCTGCTGACATATAAGTAAGGTGCCCTGTGTTACTATTGGAGACAATGATATTCAGGACAAAATTGAAAAAAAAAATCAAAGCTATACATATGACTGCTATGTTACTGCTAGTTCTTGAAGGAAAAACAAGGATAAAGTGCCCTTGCAAAATAAGCTGAAATATGGGAAGAACAAAGGAAGGATAGGGGGTCTTTGCAAAACAAGATAAAGAAAAAGATGAGAAGAGTGCAAGTCACAAGGATCTGGTTGAAGAAATTTATCTTGCAGGTATATGGCAGGAAATTCTAGCTTAGCACCTGTGTGTAAAACCTGTTTGCTGGAAGAACAAAGAGTGATAGACTTTACAGGATAGAAAGATAGCTCTAGTTGGGAAAAAGGAAATTCTGCATCCACATTACAAAGCTTGTTTAAACAAAGGAAACAAAGAGGGAATGAGCTGATAGGCAAATGAAGAAGAACGTGAACCCAGAGTGCCTCAGCAAATGCAGAGAAGAGGAAGGGCTCAATAGCATCTGAATACAAGGATAAAAGAGGGGCTGTGTCCCCCAGCACTTTGAGAGACCCCACAGGGTTATGCTTTAGTGGACTCTCCCTTTATTTGAACAAAGAATGCTGAAGACTCTCCTCTGTCTCTTCTGGAGATAAAGATAATTGAGCAAGTCTACTAGGGCAAAAATTTTCCTGCACAGGAATGTCTCTAGGATGAATGTGATTTTCCTTAGAATCCATCATGCTAGTGAATTATAAGTTAACACGATCTAACTTTGTATTCTACAAAACCAGCATTTTATACAGGTAGGATCTTGAACATGAATCATGTAGAGGCAGCTTGGTTCCTTTTAATATGCAAAGATATCCACTGAATGCAACACTGTGATGTCAGGAAGAGGATTATAAATCTTTCTCAGGAAGAAGAAGAAGAATCAGAGAGGAGAATAGGGAATAAATGAACACTACTTTGTTCTATGGATTTATTAGAGATGGGAAGCAGGCTCACATGGGAGAGGCTGTTGCCATCAATATTAGAGTTGGTCAAGTAAGTGTTCTTTTTTTTTTTCTTTTTTTTTTTTTTTTTTTTTGCATTGGAGGCTCAGATCAAGCTAAGAGGCATCTGCTAAGGGTGCCTGCAGTGGTATAACCTTAAAACACTGGCCTAAGAAGTACTATTTTGTTAAATACAGCACTCTGAGTCTTTCTTGAGATATTTTGTGTATCTTTGCTTGATTACTGAAATTTGTTTGCATATACAGCACTAGCTGGACAATAAGCAGGGCAGCAGCAGAGCTGAAGGCAGTGCTGAAGGCTGAGCTGAAGACCATGCTGCCGACCCAAGGTAGAACTGCTGCTGCTGTGCTACCCAAGAGTAGTATAGCTGCCATAAGGTCCTATATGTGTTTTGGTGCTTTCACAAATTTGGACTGCAGAACTGATCTTCCTTATCCATCACTTCCATTCCTCAATATTCAATCTCCTTTACCTCCAATTGTATTATAAAGTAACGAGTCAAAACAAACAGATAATTAAATAAGTTCAAATGATGTGCAAACAATCTCTCTTAAATTTTGCTTTCAAAAGTGTGCTTTAAAGAAGTGCAAGCGTTCAGCTTTGCTGTTGCAAAGTAGCCATTTTTAATAAATCTGCAGAATAATCACTTTTGAAATGGAAGCCAATGGGATCCAAATTGGTTCATCTGAATGTAGAACTGTTTGTAGGAGAATTTTTCATTCTCTGGTGACTTTTCATAGTGGAGCTAATTAACATTTTAGAAGTAATTGAATAAAAAATAAGCTCCATGAACACAGTAAAATGAAGTCATTTAACTTCTGTAAGTAGTCCTCCTTTGGAAAAATCCTGTGTGACCTCTCTGACACTTAAAGGGGTAAGGATTGCTTTTGTGACTAAAAGTTGTGTAGTGGGGCCCTGAACATGCATTAACAAGACCTTGTCTGCATGTACACCTGAATGTTGCAGGGCAGTAAAACCAAATGTTACCTCTACTATTTCTGTATAGCATAAAATGTAACTCAAGCTCTGTTGAGATTATACACAGAAAGTGAAAGTTATCATTCCTATGAAAGGTTTCTGGTAGGAATACAGTGCTGTAAGAGTTGTGTACATGTTAACGACTAATTAAATGCAGTACAAGAAGGTCGGTATGTTGCGGTGCTTTGTGCTGAGACCTATCAATATTCATATGGAAAAAAAAGAAAAAAAGAAAGAACGTGGTATGAGCCAGGTTTCAAGAATCAAATTTAATTTCCTTTTACTTCTTCCAGAGTTAATAGCATGAGACTGTCTTTTTTTTTCAACCAATGTATTGTAGATAGATATAGCTAAGCTAGTACCATGAGGTATCCAGTCAGTTCCCTCATACTAAGATAGTTCTGTTCAGATCCTCTCCAATGCGAGTCCTTGTTATGACAGATAAATATTAAGAAAAAAATGTATTGATTTGAATACATAAACATATGAATAAATCCTGTTTAAGACAATCTCTCTCTCTCTCTCTCTCTTTTTTTTTTTTTAACTCTTTTATTCTCAACAACAAACAAATTCATCTCTTTAGAAATAAATCCTAAGTAGTGAAGAACAAGAAGGCTTTCAAAAATTTCTTTCTCCAGGAGCAGTCACAGGCACCATGATCCCACTTATTTATGCAGCAAATTAATACAATGAAATAAAAATCTTAATGATGCATTCCTTTGTTTTAGAAGGTTTTTTCGCTACATTATCTCTTTAAATGTGCATATTTGAAAAGGAAATTTTAGAGATCCTCTGGTATTCTGGAATTGCAAAGTCAAAAGTTAAGGTAAAGTAAGCGAATATTTGGGCTCTCAGATATCATTCCATTTATTTCATAAGCATCTGAGATTTTTGTTTGTAGGCAATGTAAATAGTGAAAAGAAACTTGGTATACAAGTTGTAACAGAAGCTTAGAACCATTAAGGATTTATTTTCTTAAAACAGCTTCCCATCAAGTATTTTAGAAGGATTTCTATGAACAACATTTCATACCATTCTGATCCCTGATTTATTTTGGTTTTTGTTTTAATCATTTAGTGATATCAAAGAAGTAATGTTTGAGAAAATGATCATTATAGTGACTTCTATCTGAGCATCCTAGCATGTCAGTGAAAGTAGCAATTTAAAAGTCAGCAACCTCAAATTTGGTCCTTATGCTCATAACATAAAGACAAACTTATAAAACTAAACTTCCATATAGGAAAGAAATGTAAAGCTTATAAGCACAGCTAAAATCATTAATATCCTTAGTTTTCAAAATAGCCTCATGTTAAACCACAGAAATATGGAGTGTGTAGATTAAAATCCTTTTGAACAAGTAAACAAAGAAGAGTTCAGAAAAGCTTGGGATATTTTATATTAAAAGTCTGTCATTTATACTTTCTGGAATCTTGTTTAGATTTTCTCTTGTATGTTCATATTCTGGCAAGATCAAAAACCATGTTCTAAATATATTTGTATATATAAGGGTTTTCTTTCTCTGGAGAGAGTTAATAATTCACATTATATAGAAGGATACAAAAGATTTACCTGGTGCTTTGTGTTATCCTGTGGTGCAACTGTGCTACCACAAAGCTTTGTTCACATCACTAGAATAGTTCCCCATACCTGAGGATCTTCTGCTGAGTTCAGAGGCTGCAGATTGTTATTTAAAGGCAGTTCAAACACATCAATGCAAACTATATTTGAATGCTAGATTTGATTAGATAGCAATCCAAACACTCAGATTGTTTGGTTTTCATTTTGAAGTCTTTTCATTTTGGTCTTTCCTCTGTGTCTATATTTCAGCAGATTTTATGTGAGGAAATATAGACAAATATTTATTTTCATAAATACATTTTAGAAATGGGCCATGATTTCCAAGGGAACCAACAAGCAACTGAGCGTAGTTTCCCTTTGCTTTCTATCTCTGGTGCATAAAATGTAGAAGTGTTTGCATTTATTTTTCACATTGTAAACAGTGGTTGCAGGACAGTGTACAATCATTTCAGATTTCTTATGAAGTGTTTGTAATGCTACCACAGATTATAATTTAAGTACAAACTTATAATAAACTTAGCAAGTATAAACTTATAATCAGTAAGATTCTTGCTGGCCAACAGTCAGAGTAGTAATCTAATTTCTAGTATGCCAGCTGGTAGTGAGCATAGTGTAAGCACAGAGCAATTTTTCTTTCTTCATTTTCTTTTTAATTGTTTTTCTGCTAAAAGCACTTTCAGTGATGGTTTGAGTTACATGTGATACTACATTATGTTCACTAGCCTCCTTGGAGAACATCAGACTAATTAGAGCTCTCACTTGTAATTTATAATCTGGCAACAGAACCAAAGAAATTAAAAAGACACTAAGAACAGACCTTTATGACACAGGCCAAGGCAGTACTTCTTTGCAGAAAGGTCAATATCATTGAGAGGCTAAGATGCTATAGGTCTGTCTAATTCGAGACTCAAGTATCAGGAACGGTAATGAGTTTCTTAGCCTGCACTCAAGAGAGTCTAAAATTAACCTCCTACCATCTTCAAACTTGACCTCAATCACAGCAATTAATTAACAGGCACTGAGAGAACTTTAACAAAGGAGATGAGTGAAAGGATTCTGCAGGGAAGAGGAGATAATTTTATTTTACATTTAAACCCATTCTTTTTTTCCCAGTACGGTTAGGAAATAATATTTTTTGGTGAAATCCTACAACAATACATTAAGAACAAATCCTTGATTTAATATAGAATTAAAGCCTGGCATCAGTGTTTAAGTGTATAACTCAATAACATATTTTAAGTCATTTTTATATTTTGCAGAAAAAGCTACATCTGTGTTTAGTCTTGGAGGTATCTACTGAAACACACAAAGACACACATTTAAAGGCAACCAGCAGTTATATCTGCCTTACTGTTAAAATAACTTTGGCAAAGTGCTCTCATTTAACAACAAAGTTTTTCCTGAATAAAACTGTTGCTTAGCTACAAGACTAATTCACTTTCATTTGTCTCTCCCAAGAGATTGCCATCCAACCTGCCTATTAATTCTGACTGTGATGGTGGTATTTCTGATTCTCATCCTGCCATAGACTCAAACTGAGAGCTGAAAATCTACCATGTACCAGTCAGTATGAAAAAAAATAATAATAAGATTTGCTTTCTGCTTCTTGCTGGTCAAAGTACAGGTATTGTAATACTACATGGAAATAAAAGCTTTTGACAACTTTGACAACTGACAAAAAGATTTGCTGTGGGAATAGACTTTTCAAAGATTTCTTCATACAAAAATGTGTTTTTTTGTTTTTTTGTTTTTTTTTTTTTCAGGTGGTGATATTTTCCATATGAGCCCCTCACTGCAAGAAGGACATCGAAGCCCTGGAATGTGTTCAAAGAAGGGCAACAAAGCTGGTGAGGGGTCTGGAGCACAGGCAGCGGCTGAAGGAGATGGGAATGTTCAGCCTGGAGAAGAGGAGGCTCAGGGGAGACCTTATTGCTCTCTTTAACTTCCTGAAGGAAGGCTGTGGTGAGCTGGGGGTCAGCCTCTTCTTTCGTGTCATTAGTGATAGGACTAGAGGGAATGGTTTCAAGCTGTGGCAGGGAAGATTCAGGCTAGACATTAGGAAATATTATTTCTCAGAAAGGGTGGTCAGGCACTGGAATGGGCTGCCCAGGGAGGTGGTGGAGTCACCGACCCTGGGGGTGTTCAAGAAACGATTGGATGTTGCACTGAGGGACATGGTTTAGTGGGAGCTATTGGAGATAGGTGAACGGTTGGACTGGATGATCTTGTAGGTCTTTTCCAACCTTGGTGGTTCTTTGATTCTATGATTCTATGAAAATAACATTTTTGAAACTTTGTTGTTGTTGTTGTTGTTTCTCTAATAGAGGCTAAATTTATTTTTTCTTTTAGATTTTTACATTCTTGCTAAGAAAGGAAAAATATTCCAGTTAAATAAATGCTTTCTTGGCTTAGAGACATTCTGAATATTCAGCCCGACTTCCCTTTGAAATCCAAAAGATTTTCATTAGATGAGAAAGCAGTTTTCTAGGCAGATAAACACTAACCCAAACATCCATTAGGCATGAGGCAATTCAGATCTGTTCTCAAGATACATAGATGAGAATTGTAACAAGAGGGAAATAAATGAGAACTTTTTTTTTTATCTCAACTGAGCCATGTCAAATTCAACATGAATGTCAGTTTTTATGAAATCAAGATTCAACTCGGTTATACAAACTGTACAAACTTGCTTCCTAAATCAAAGCACTAACGGTTATTTTTTGGGAACGGCCAAACTTTTTGCCCATTTTAAGAACTGCCAATCACTGGGAATCAGTAGAAAGTCTCTCTAGTAGTTCACAAAAGATTATTTCCTCAAAGCTATTTTTCACAGGTTAATTCTTGTAGTTTTCTTAGCCAAATTTCAAATATACTGATGTCACCTAGTTTAAGATGATTGCTAAATATAAAGATTTCATTTCTGAGTATACAGATCCAGAGCATAATTCAGAAAGTATTTTGTAATCAAGGTAAATTTTTCTCACCTTGGATATTGGAATAATTGGAAATGCACATTATTTGTAGTTCAGCACGGTTTTCAAGATCAACATCTTATTTTCTTTCCACAGCCTGTTGTGTATACTGTTTTCACCAAGATGGATGACCTATAAATAATGATTACTTACACTAATTCATTCATTTCTTTCAAACAGTTTGCCTGCTGCAAGAATTAATGTAGATGAAAGTATATAACTGTTATTTATATGAGAAACTTGGTGTATTTATGGGAGATTCTTGAACAATCTGGGCAAAGTCAAAAAGTATATTAGTTCCCAATTACCACTAGAATTAATTTTGTATCAAATAATGATTTGTTAAAGAAATACAATATTTTGTTTATATTCAGGGTTTCTGTTCTGTTGTTTTCATTCATACTTTTAAATTTGTGTTTTGATGATACTGGTAATCTGAAAAGTCACTTAAAACATGTATAATAAATAGGAATATTGCATAAAGTACTTGGAAGGTACTGCCTCTGTTCATTTGAATGATTAAATAAAATATGCCCTCAAGAAAACCAACCAACCAACAAACAAACAAACAAAAAAACTACTTTGGAAACTTTTTTTGAGGAAAACGTATTTTATAATATAAATTTAAAATTCATTGGACCATTCTGCTTGTATTGGAAGTATATTGATTATGTCGATTACACGCTTGGTGATGGATATTCCCTACCATTCTAAATATCTATGATACCCATTGATCGTGGGCAAATGAAAACAAAGCAATTTTTTTGGCTGTAAGTCTTATATTTGCCTTAATAGTGCTTTCTAGACCATAATAACCTCAAAGTAATGCAATAAGAAGGGAATAGTTATTGTTTCTCTAGATACTATTTTATGAGCTATTTAGAATTGCTTATAAACAAAAATCTTGTTTACCTGTATTTTTTAGTTAAAGGGATGATAAATCAGCACATCTGTATTAAAAAGGCGTTTTGTTTCTTTGTTTGTTTTGTTGTTTGTTTGTTTGTTTTTAATGGAAGTACTTTACGTTCTAGTATTTTAGCTGGAAAACTCATTTTTTAAAAAATTATTATTATTTCTTTATATATTCTGTATTTTGAAAATTAATCAAAACTACATTTTCTATTCCAAGCAAAATTGGACATCATACATATTGTTGTGTTCTGGATTATACTCCATTCCGTGATTTAGTAGTGGTGTTAAGCCATGCTCTTTCCATTAAGCCTTTGATAGGTCAGCAATCTTATTCACATAATATTGTAACTATGTTCTTTATACCTTCCAATTTAAAAAAGTTGCAATAAATAGTTTTACTAACGCCTTTTGTGTTGTATTGGTGATTCCAGGCAAATTTCTTATTCTTGTCCTACTTCTGTTTGTGCAGTTGTGCTAGTGTGGATAAGAGACAGATATTTATTCCTAGGCTAATTGGCTACTGACAAATTGCAGCTTGAATTAACAGAGAAGCTGATAATAACAGTTTACAGAAGTCATGAAGGAAATTTAGAGGCCATTTCCTAGTCAATTTTCATATTAAAGACACTCCTGTTGCAAATGTGACCTTGGCAGTCATTCTAGGAAACACTGTAGCCCATACATCAGCAAAACCTCCCTTAGTGTAACTCACACGGATGCATTTTTGTTCTCCTTTAGGCAAAGAATACCTATACTACTGAAAATGGTAGTGGTATCAGCTGAATGTTATTGCCTTAACTTTTACCCATTGCTACTTCCAAAAATTATGTTAGTTCAGTGGAATATGACATGAGGAGTGCTCCAAAAGTAATGCCTCCTGTTTTATTATGTTAGCTTGTGATCTCATAGGCAGATGTTGGTGATATGACAGTAGAGGCTGAACCTTCCCACTAATATTCCAGTACATTCTGTTGCCGTGTGACAGATGGTAACAGAGAGGCTGTAAGACACAATGGCATCTGAAATGGACCTGTGTATGAAGAAAAGATGTGTCATAGAATTTCTCCATGTGGAAAAAATTGCACCCATTGTCATTCATCACCACTTTCTGAATGTTTATGGAGACCATACAGTGGATGTGAGCACAGTGAGGCAGGGAGTATTGTGTTTCAGCAGCGGTAACAATGATGTGAAAGACATGTTCTGGATGATAATGCACAGTTGTCACACAATGAAGGAAGAACATTTCAGTCAGCTCATCTGTGAAAACTGACATATTACAACCAGAGAATGCTGTATTGAGCTGAATGTAAGCTTCACTTCAATGGAAATTATAGTGGTGATGTTGGAATATTGAAAAGTTTGTGGAAGGTGTTCATCACCATTGCACACACAGCAATAGAAAGAACACTGTATACAAGTTTGTCAGAACCTATTGAACCATTATGAGTCTACAGGTGACAGATGCCCAGATCACATCATTACTAGTGATGTGATGTGGTGTTAATACTAAAAATCAGGGTCCAGATGGTAGTCCATGGGGTGGTGACATGTAAGAAGAAAAAGTTAGGGATGCAGCCCTCAGCAGGTAAAGTGGTATGCAATGTCGTTTGGGATAGGAAAGAGGTGATCCTTCTGGTTATCCTGGAACTCAAACTAGCCACCAACTCTGAATGCTACATTTGACTAAGTTGAAAATGGGAACTTCCAGACTCAGGCCAGAGAAGACAGCAGCCTTTCTCTTGCAACATGATAATGCCAGGCTCTATACAAATTGGAAGACTGTGGAGCACATTGCTGTCTTGGCTAGACTGTTCTACCACACCCAACATATAATCTGGATTTGTTGCCTTCCGACTTCCATCTGTTTGGGCCAATGTAAGACGAACTGCACAGGCAACGTTTTCCTAGCAACAATGCCATCCTTGTAGATGTGAAAGAGTGGGTCACCTCCACTGCTGCAAATCTTTGTGTTCATACCATGCGGGCTCTTAAGAAAATACATTGCTAACAGTGATAACTATGTTGGCAAATAGTGCTTTGTAGCTGAGAATTTTCTTTATCAAGTAGTGTTATTGTGCTCTTTGTATCTGTTGTAGCTTCCATGGAAATGAATAGAAGGCATTATTTTCAGTGAGACCTACATATTCCATTATGAAGAAAAATGAGGAAGAAAAGAAATATGCAGAATTTAAACATGTACTCAGTTGTCTCATTCAGCTGATATGAGGTGCTATAATTGATGCAAACTCAGCACCTTTTCATAATTAAACATCCAGAAGACAACAGTTCACATTAATCAAGGATACACAGTTACAAACGTGGGACATGCCTGTCAAACACCCTGTTTTAGTACCTCCTGAGCATCTTCTGAAACGAACTTATTAGTATTTCATTGTTTTTGAAAGGAGAAATACAAAAACTCTCCAAAACTGAATAATAATCACTACTATTATTATTTTAGAAGACTATCTATCTTAACGTTTTCAGCAAGGTGTTTAGTAGGATTAGTCTCACAAACATAATGAAATAATATGGGAGTATTTAAGAAGATACTTCTGAAATATAGACATTACAATATTTGTTTGGGTAAAGGTTGTATTTTTTTATTTTTTTTCTTCTACATTTATCCATGTAACAAAGCAATAATGCTGTGCTACAGTCCAAGGTAAGTTCTGACACTGACTAAGAAGAGTGGAGGAGTGCAGTGATGTGGTCATATCTGTGACAGCAGCAGGGTGAGTCACACTGGAGGGTGTGTCAGGAGGCTGTAGTAGAGGCAGAGCTGTGGCACTTTGGCCTAGGCCTTCAGTGAGTGCGGTACACATCTGCCAGCAGCTATGACTCAGGTAGTCTTCGTCACCCTGGCGTTGGTGGGAATGTAATTTTCTTACTTAACTATAAGAGATGATAGTATTGTTAATACCACTGGACCTCTGTGTCTATAGACCAAAACAACATCTAAGAATTGTTTTGCTTTAAATATAGCTTTTTTCAAGTTGTTATTTACAACTAAGGTGCAATTTTGCACAGCTACTTTTTGTTCCTGGTAGGTAGGAATATACTCAGCAGCACCTCTGTTGAGGAGATATTTTGAGTGTACTTTGATGACTTGGGCACTTTCCCATGCACTGAGTAAGCTGAAGCCATCTGTACCATCAACACAGTGTGGCTAGAAAACTGTGCTGGGGCGGAGATGCAGTTTGTCAGGCACACAGCCAACCTTCCCTGGCACTGCATCTAACACCTCATCTATCTATCTGTAAATCTGCAACCAACTGCTGGTGGACCAAGGCTTTTCCCCCCAAACCCTGAAGAGGGCTGTGGTTCACCATCATATGTTAACCTGGTTTACATATATAAAATGTACTCTTTAACATCTACATCAATTACATCAACAGTGGGATTGAGTTCACCCTCAGCAAGTCTGTAGATGAAACCAAACTGTGTGATGTGGTTGACATGCCTGAAGGACAGGATGCCATGCAGTGGTCTCAGGAGAATTTCATGAGGTTCAACAAAGCCAATTGCAAGGTCTTGTACCTGGATAGCAGAAACCTCCACTATCAATATGAGCTGGGGGATGAAAGGATAGAGCACATCCCTGCTAAGAAGGACCAGGGGGTATTCGTGGATGGCAAATGGATATGAGCCAGCAATGAGCACTTGCAGCCCAGAAAGAGAGAGAGTGTGGGAAAAGGAAGACTTCCCCCTGGTTGAGGAGGATCTGGTCAGAGACCATCTAGCCAAAATCAATGCACACAAATTCATGGGCCCTAATGGGATACACCCATGTGTGCTGAGGGAGCTGACAGAGTTTATTGCTGAACTACTCTCTATCATCTTTGGAATATCTTGGCAAATGGGAGATGTGCCCAAAGACTGGAGGATAGCCAGTGTCATTCCAGTCCTCAAAAAGGGCAAGAAGGAGGATGTGGGAAAATACAGGCCAGTCAACCTCACTTCCATCCCTGGAAAGGTGATGGAACACCTTGTTCTGGATGTCATCTCCAAGCAATTGGAAGAGAGGAAGGTCATCAGTAGTCAACATGGATTCATCAAGGGGAAAGCATGCTTGACCAACCCGGTAGCTTTCTACGATGTCATCATAGTCTGGGTACATGGGGAAGAGCAATGGATGTTGTGTACCTTGAATTCAGCAACATGTTTTAAACCCACATCTTTGTTGTGAAACCTAGAAAGTGTGGGATAGATGAGTGGGTGGTGAAGTGAATGGACACCTGGCTCACCGGCAGAGCTTAGATGGTTTTCATTAGCAGTACAGAGTCTGGTTGGAAGCCTATAACTAGCAGAATTCTCCAGGGGTTGATGCTGGGTCCAGTCTTGTTCGATATCTTCATCAACAACATCATCTTTGAATGTTGAAGGAAGAAACATTCTGATTTAATTTAGTCCATCCTCAGCTCTTTGGTAAGTTTAAATCATGGCAACAGATCACTTGAATCATCTAATCTCTTCACCAACTACTCCATCAGCAGACACTACTACCCTATGCCCAAGGTGTACCCCCTTGATATTTGATTACATAAGTATTTGAGAAACTAAATCATTACCTTCTGAGTTTCTGATGCAGTGTATTTAAGTAAGTGATAATTAAATAAACTTCCTTTTACTGTGGAACTAGTTCTTAGCAATAAAGAATAAGTTCTGAAAATTAACATATAAAACCCAGCTTGAAATAAGCTTACTTGCAGAACGCATGATCAGATAAACGATCACTTCCATAAAAACAGCTTTTAATGTATGTCATAGCTGAGTAGATAGGTTGCACTGCAGAACTAGATGCAGAGTGCTATATCACTGTATAAATTGCTCTTTGGTGTAGAACTTCAGTAAAGATTGGACAGAAACCAATAAAAAAATGCTCTTTTTTCCTGTTAAACTTGATAATATGCTTGAATGAAGACTCTTTACCCCACATCTTAGTAGCATGGAACATTATAATTAAATTCTATATCAGAGAATAAATAAAGAACCACAAGGAATTAAATTCAGAAGCACTAAGCAGGAATGAAGACAAATGACTGTACAATCTGTCTAAATTCTGAGTAGGAGAAAGAGGACAAGTTGCAAGTTGGACGGTCAGTTTTAGATACTGTTTCTTTAAAACATTAATGATGTGACAGCCATAAAGTAAGCTGATGGAAGAATTAGCTATTTAAATTAGACTCCACTTGGAAAAACAGAGCTATAAATATTTTTCAAAGGTTTGTGGTGAAGTTATTGCTTGTGCAGAATTAATTGTTATGTCTTTGTTTAGATTTTCCACTTCTTTTAATGACCTGTGTTAGTGTTTTGTGTGGTTGACTACCCTAGAAAATTAGGAGTCCATTAGCGTATAGATTGTTATGTAGATTTGAAATGCTGGATGGGCAAGGGAAATTCAAGTGAGGGAATATAATTTATTTGCAGAATACAGCAGAAAGAATGTATGAAGATAGATTAAAAGCAAAGATTCTTTTTCTTTTCCAGGTGCTTCAAATTTAGTGGTGACTGTGGTAAAGATTATAGTTGTTTTTAAACTCTTAACTGATGGCTACATTCAGTGTTGGTTTAATTCATGAAGCCTGTAGGGTATTTTTATTGCAGTAGAAATATTTTTCTTATTAATATTTTAATTAATATTTATTATTAATAGTTATTATTAATATTTTAATTAAGCAATTTTTTTTTTAATAATCGGAATAAAACATTTTCCATCTTGCTGGTATTTCTATCAGCTGTACAGTGGACAGATGGTCATGATCATGTCCAAGAACAGTGCTGTATTTCTGATGAGATAACAAGTTCTCATCTTAAGTAGTGGCAAAGAATGAAATAAAAATGCAGGCAGGCATTTTCCAGTCCTCATAAAATCCTCCAATTTCTTCAGCAGACTAAAAAGTAGCCCATTGTACATTAAATAAACATTTTAAGCCTCAATGTAGTATAAACAACACTTATTACTTTATTATCTAAGCCTTGTTCTGTTGTCCTGTTTAGAATATGTCACCTTATTCACAAGAGAATATCTCCAGGGTACAGAATGCATCAAGATAACGGAATGTACTGTTTTCAGAAAGGATGCATATTTCACTCCAGCAAGACCAGGAGGTGTACTGAAATATTGCAGTAGCTTTCTGATTGTAAATGGCTAAAAGAAATAGAAACAGAAAGTGCACACAGGTAGTTAAGTGGTCATTACTGTTGGTAACTTTAATACTTTGAAGTGTTACATGGCCATTGGATAATATGTGACTCTGAGGTAGGATTTTGCATTTGACACATGGGATTTAGCTTAAGATCTAGTTGTTCAACTTGGAAAAATAAAATAAAATAAAATAAACAACAAAACAAAACAAAACAAAAACAACAACAAAAAAAAACCTCTTACCTAGAACTTTGCATCCTGAAGAGTTGTCACTGAACTCTGAATCTTCCTTTATTCATTAGCAGCTTTGTTTGATGTGAAAGTTTTTGAAATGTTTACACTTATACATTTTTTATGGCTATAATTTCTTCTATCTGATAATTTCAGAACCTAAATCCTACTTAAGCTAAATCAGAAAGCTGAAGCTAGGTGTTCATCTGCAGGGGTCCTTGACAAGTCTTGATGAACACAATAGCTTTCATGTGAGTTGAACGTGTTCAGGAACTACTGAGCAGTTGTGATTGTTTCATATGAACCTGCAGCTGCAGAAGGAGAGAGGTTTGCTCTGTTTTATTCTCAAATAGAAACCAGAGAGTCTTGGGACCAAGGACCAGATGCTCAGATTTCTCTTTTTCATAGATTTTCAATAATTTTTCATCAGGGTGTCCCAATTTGAGTGGGAGAAGTATAGGAAACTCAACTTTGTGCATTGCTTGATGTTAAATATTTTTGAAGAAAGCTTAGGAATGTTGGTTTAAAATCCTTCAGCCTGGGAAAAGTGTTGGGTCTTAGACTTCTACTGCCAGGGCAGATGTTAGGTAGCATTTAGATAGTGGATATAATCTTTTAAAATACAACACTAAAAAAATGTTTCAGTTTGTACTCTGGATACTGAGTGAGCAACTATATATTTCCTAAAGCCCTGTCCCAGAATTTAGGATGTGAAGAACAGGATTTCGGGAATATCCCTGTGTTTAGTGCCTTCTTAGATGTCTAGGTGTCTAAGAGAAGTGCTTTTTTGAATTGCTTAATTCCTCCATATACCGTTTAAAGAACATCTACTGCTAAGAAAGTCTTGGCTGCTCTGTACCTAAAATCTAGATGTCAAGGCACTAGCCTTATACTTGATAGAAGTTTTTATAGGAAGAAATTATATCTGCACCGTTAAGAATGGGAATAGAAATAATGTGATACTTAGGTCTTTGAAGTGCTTTCTGAGAGCTTGCCATTTTATTCATCTGGTAAATGCTTTATTTTTAGCAGATGGAAAAAAAATAGGAAAAAAGCTTACCTTCAAGTAACTCACACAATTCAAGTAAGAAGATAATTCTTTCGTAGTCAATAGTGGTAAATGTTGATATTGTGATTAAACCACATAGCAAATGCATATTTGTATGAAGAGGGAATCCACATCAATTTTAAAATGTGGTTTCTGTGCCTGAAGAAAGAGATAAGACCGATGGAATAGCACCTAACTATGGCATGTGAGGAAGATTATTTTTTCCTAAATCCAGTGGCTAAGAAACTTAATGTTAAAACAGAAATACCTGAATAATCCTTTGAATTTAAAATCACTAGGGAGGATCTAAAATAACAAGAAGTGTAGAGGTGTGGGGAATGGTGGGTTATGGTCAGTCCACAGCAGTTTCTCTCTAATGCTCTTTCTTCCTCACACTTTTCCCTCCTCCACCCTGAGTCCTCTCCATGAACCACAATTCTTTATGAACTTCTCCTATACTGATCTTTCCTGTGGGCTGCAGTCATTCACAGTAGCCCTGCTCCTGCAGCATGGCTCCTCCACAGGTTGCTGGGGAGCCTCTGCTCTGGTAGCTGGAGCACCTACTTCTTCTCTGACCTTGGTGTTCACAAAGCTATTGCTCTCAGGACTTTTCCTCCCTTTTCACTCTCTGTCTGATATTCTCTCTCTTTTATTGAACATACTTTGCCAGATGTACCACCCTTTTGGCTGCTGAGCCTGGCCATGCCCTGTGGTGGTGCCATTGGAGCCATCTGGAACTGGCTGTGCTGGGCAGAAGGCAGCCGCAGCTTTGCCTCACACAGGAGCCTCGCAACATTCACTGCCAGCACCTTGACACCTGCACCCAATACAGCAATGTAGATTTGAATTCTCAATAAAACAGATAGAACTAGTGGATAGATGTCCTATTAAAGCACTACCGGTTGTCTTTTTAAGTTTATAGCATCCAAGGAGGGTGGCAGAGGTGCAACCTTGTGTAATTCCTAGCACAGTTACTTACATCACAGTTTAGGTTTTTGTAGTATAATGTTCAATTGAAGTGCAATTTGTGGCTTGATCTTTAAAGGTATTGCTGTGCTGGTTGGTAGAAAATCACTAAATGTGCTGTGACCTGCTCCCGAAGAGGTATCTAAGAGATGCGTGAAATACTTTAGTTTGCTGAAGCTATTAATAAGAAAAATGTTGGTCTCTGACCACAAGTGCCATGGCACAAGCTCAAGCAGGAGATGAATGAAAAGTACTACTACATCTTTTTTCATGTTTACCTTTTTTTCTCAGTACCTCACTACAACTTAATTATTATTATTCCTGTTACTGCAAAAGAGTGAATGGCTTGATGTTGCCTTGTGGTATGGGCTCTTTTGTGAGAGAGACAGTAGCCTGAGGATACTTTTGCAGTAGATGACAAGAGGAGGTGTGTGATAGTTCATCTTGAGATGCTCTTTGCATTTACAAGAAGCTCTGGCAGGAGTCTGGAGTTGCTAGTGTGGATAAATGTGTGGAAAAGGTAGACGGGGTTGTCATGATACCTAGTTTATCCTAGGGGTATGTCATACAATCTTAGAATCATTAGTGTTGGAGAAGACCTCTAAGTTCATCTAGTCCATACATCAACTCATCCTCACCATGCCCACTAAAACACATTCCTCATATCCAGTGGAGTTGTCTAAGCAGCAAAAACACTATTTCCATAGAATAAACTATTTTCTGCCTTTTGTGAAGGGTATATAAAAAAGCTAATAGCCTACTTCTGTTACAAGTTATTCAATTAGCAGAAGCGGTGGAGAACTGCTTTGGGATCTGAAATTGTCAATTCATCTAATGACCCATGTAGATGTTTCAGGTTGGTTCCATGTGACTTGTGTGGGAAAGGGATTCTTTTTCACTGTTGCATTTTTAATTAGAAAATCTCACTAATGAGTACATTAAAAGGGCATTTAAGCCAAGAATCAAGTTAAGAAATGCCAGCGTCAGTATGCTACCAGCATATTTGATGAGGTAGGCCAGAGATTCAGCCTCAATTTTAAAAGGTAGTTGACTCATTACTAGATTTTCTTTGAAGAAAAATGAGTTTTTAGTAATAAATAAATAAATAAATAAAAGGCCTGTGATTGTTTAGAATAAAAACTATCAACATTTGAACAAAAATATCACTTTTCTCTAGATTTTTAACCACCTCAGTCCTGATGGCCTTTATTACTGTCCTACTTTTTCTTGCAGAAGCTGCAGGTCTCTGTGATTTCTGACCATTCAACTGCTCTTTGTCAGGCTCCTCGCTCACCTTACTATGGATCAGATAATCCTGCCCCTGCTTGAACTCTAGAAATGCAGAAGATGAAAATCTAAAGAGAAGTGAACAGGATAAAGGAACTAAAAGACTCCCTACAGAGGGGGAGAGGGTGAAGAAATACAAAAAATAGTTTTGTTTTGTTTTGTTTTTTAATAATAACTACAGTCGATTTTGAATAGTAGTGTGATATGAATTGAACTTAGTCTAAATGCAGACTGATATAAACTAAAAGAGAACTATTTAGTAAGCACATGGAAAAGATAATCAAATCAAATATCTGTTTTGTTTTCTTTTGCTTTTCTTCTTTTATTTGGTAAAACTTCACTTTATAATCTCCTTCCGTTTACTACAGGGAAGAATATTCTAGCCATCCTACTGTCTTACTTCCTGTTGCTCTCCACAAAATAATTTGTTTTCTCTTACGTGTTACTTTTATTGCAGAACATCAAAAACAGAATCAAAGTTTCATCTTGGTCTGTTTATTAATGGCTACCCCACTATAAAATTATCCTTGAAAGCATTTTTCAAGCATCTTTTCAAGCATGGACTTAAACTTGACTCTGTTTTTGTCCCTGTTGCTCTCCATATTGCTGATCTATAGTATAACCATAATAATTTGGGGTGAGTTGTTTATTTTTCTGAACTAGATCAGATGGAATCCAGTACAATCAAAATCTTATTTTCCCATGAGTAAGGAGTTATTTTATATATCAAGTGTTAAGGTTTTTGTTTGTTTGTTTGTATGCAGGTTTTTGCTGTTTGGTTGGGGTTTTTTTTGTTTGTTTGTTTTTTACCTTCATCTTTTATCAGAAAATCTGGATCCACTTGTAGTAATACTATTTTAAAATTCTTCCTTTTTAAAGTTTATCACTCTGGGTTTTTCTTTGTTTTATGTTTTTATTAAGCTATATATTCTTATGCCTTAGAAAATACGTAATGACATTTGGAAAAGAATGTGATATGTATAATATGGTATTATCAGTGAAGCATGAAAAAACAAAGAATAATTTCTAAATTATACTCATATTAATATACAGTTGTTGTTTTTTCCTTTGATTGCAATCAGAGCAGCCTGTCATTTATGAGATTTTTTCCAGGGAGCATTAGGAAGAAAACAAATACCATCCAAGCATCAGAAAATAGGAGTAGAGGCAATGGTTTCAAGCTGTGGCAGGGAAGATTCAGGCTGGACATAAGGAAATATTACTTCTAAGAAAGGGTGGTCAGGCACTGAAATGGACTGCCCAGGGAGGTGGTGGAGTCACCGACCCTGGGGGTGTTCAAGGAACGATTGGATGCTGTGTTGAGGGACATGGTTTAGTGGGAGCTATTGGTGATAGGTGAACAGTTGGACTGGATGATCTTGTAGGTCTTTTCCAACCTTGGTGATTCTGTGATTCTATGATTCTATGATTCTATATCCTTAGATATGTTTCAGTCATTGCAGTTAGCCATGGTATTGACCCTATCTATATTGCATATGACAGATATCTTCAATGGGTAAAAAGAATGTAATCTGCTCTTTCGCTATGCAGGTTAATAATATAGTGATGTCCTTTAGAGCCAGACTCATAAAACTTTAGTTTCTGACTCAAATGTTATTAGAGGGGTGAACTAGACTTCTAAACACTCTGATGATTAGAATATAAAGTGCGGTTCAAATAAAGTAGTATCTCTAATGTAATGGGAAGGAAGAGCAAAAAAGCCTGGAAGAAAATGAGACACTGATGCATTATCTACAGCACTTCCTCAATTGGAATTGTTGTCATTGGGTTTATATAAAAACGTGTTTTTTTCAACTAAGTATGGTACCATCTGCTTCTGTGTGTAGTGCTGTATGTATCCCCATTTTATAGATATGCTTTGTGTAACCCTTGAAAGTGTACCTTACCTTCTTCCAACCTTCTGCAGGCCAAGAGATCAGCAGAAATAATTGTAGCAAGATGCCATGACTCTTTACAAATCCTGAGGAATATTGTGCACATGGTTATTGCTGCATTTCTGGCTTCCCCAGGAGCCCATTTTATCCTGCTACCTGTTTACGCTTAGATGTATCTCTGGTTTCTTCTAGCTCCAATTCTCTAGTGTGCTCCTGCTCTCTAGGCTCTGACTGTTCCAGCCATGTCATTTGAGGAGCTTAATGACCTGGCATAGAAATCATTCAAAATGTTTGCTCTTTAGAGTACAAAGGTGAGGGTGTCAGTTAAGCTTCTGTCTTGAAGGTCTCCCTTGTCTTGGTTCACATCCCACTCTGCTGGTGCATGGAAGGGTACACATGTGAACACTTCTCCCTTTCCTTGCCATCTCCCCCATACAATTTCAGTGCATCATAATTTTTATGTGTCACACATTTCACAGTTAAAATTTGGCACCTTGGAATTTCATGGGAGATTTTTTTTTTTTTTTTTTTGCTAGGAGCTTCATCTTCTAGCCAAGCTGTTTCCCTCTTCCTACAAAACAGGTGCAAAAAGCATTTAAGACTTCTTTTTCCATATGTAGACATTTATGTAAGCAGCTGAGTTGTGAAGAGTAGCAACCACCTTGCAGCTGTCTTTGACTCCTTCACTGCTTCTCACTTTGGAAGCAGTACACTTTCTTGTTATGTAAGGGTCACCTTCAGAGGTGAGCCACTTTGATGAAAAATAATGTAACAATCAGACTTGCATGTGGTATTTGATTCACCACTCAAAACCCTTCAAGCCCAATTTCTTACTGAATGTACTGGGCAATTTCACCACCTCATACAATATTTTTCACATGAGTTTTTCACTATTTATGTATTTATTTATCACTACTATTAAGATGGCAATAAGCCAGTACTCCTTGCTTTTATCTATACAGTTTATTTCCTTGACTTGCAAGAGCTGTAGTCTTCAAATGGTGCCACAGCCTGGGCAGGAGTTAAAATGTTCAATCGCATACACAAGTCATTCTTTGCAGGGTAAGAGCTGAGGCCTGATTTCATCACAGCCTGATTGCAGGCGATTTCTTCCAGTTTCATTATTATCTCTTTGTGAGGTGTACCTAGGAATTTATGCAGGAGTTATTTAAAATCATTTGGTCTAGGGGAGTTATATTTGAAGCAGTCGGAGTGGCAGCCATGCTGGGATATATGGTTTTTAAGTAAGCTTGATCCTTGGCATTACACCCTTTTACAAAGAAACCTTTTCCTAAAGGAAAGAAAGGTATCCTGGTACTGTTTGGTGTTTTGCCCTGTGACAATGTCATGTCGAATGCACAGGTAAAGGCAGTGTTCCTTCTCTTTGGGAAATGTGATACACCTTTCTAATTTGGATCCAAGTGAATAGCAGTGCTAGGGGATGACTGTTGCTTTCATTTGTTTTCTTGGAAAGATTTGTTGAAAAGGCAGTTTTGGCTTATAGTGACAACAGACATGTGGACCAGCTGTCATGTGCATGAGCGCTCACTGATTTGGCTTTGAAGGATAAGTCTTGGGAAAAGAAGGAGGTGAGGAAATGCCAGTTATGGCACTGTGTATACAAGTTCTAGAGAAGTGTGAAAGTTGTGGGAAGAATATGTTACGTTGAAATCTGTGAGTACATGTCTGGACTGGTGGCTGGGGTTAGCTGGTAGTCCTCCTGCAAGGGGAATATTTTATCATCTTGACACTCGTGTGCTGCTATCACGCTGTTTGTTTAGTGTGCAGGTCAAAAAAATGTCATCCAGCTGACAATCCCATCCTGGAATCAAACATGAAACTACAGTACAATGCCACACTTTCCTTTGGGTTCCCTTTGATGAGAAGCACTTTAGAGGAAGAGAGGGTCAGAAATAATTTCACCAGGCAAAGCCTGGATTGAAATCCAGAAAAGGAACAACTGACAACAAACAAACTTACATGGCCATTCCCTGGTGACTGTTACCTGGCATCCAAAACTCCTTATCCGCTACTTGCTGAGCTAGGTCACTGTGCAACCCGAGTGGGAGACATATAGATCCACTCCATTCAACTATTTTTTGTAACAGTGTTGTGAGTGTTGGGAAGGAATTCAGAAGAACAAACGTTTCCAATCCCCAAATATCTCCCACAATCTTCATTTCAGTCGAGATAACAAGGTGATTCTACACATTTGGGTCATGTTTCTAGAAGTTTTGTAAAGCATAAATGCAGCAGGGTGTCTTATTACCATGTCGGGGTAGGTTGCATCAGTGTAGAGGTTCTGTTTTTCCTTTTTGTTTCGTTTGCCTAAAATATTTCCCTTTTGGCTGCAGCATTAAAAGGCAAGTGTTCTGCAGTTCAGGAAGTACTATTTTACTTATGACATGGCTAAAGCATTTACACCTTTGCTACAGGACAAGACAGTATAACAAAGGATCTCATATGACATGTATACTACTACATATGAGATACTGTACATATGAGATTCCTGTGGTAAAGCATAATGAAAATTAACTGAGAGTTAATTAGCTGAAATTTTATATTCAAAACTTAATTTTCATAGAAGATTTATTTTTTCTGTATCCATATTGTAATGACTCTGTTCAATGGTGCACTGAGAAAAATGTACTTTTTTAGAGTAACTGATTAATAAGGAGGTCATATTGCTATGTATTTATAAGACATAGCTAATTCTGGAAAAATATTTACTTCTACATACATTGCACACAGCTGTCTCAAAATTCCCTTTATTTTTTTCTCAAAAAATATAGAACAATATTTTTCTTAAATAAGCCATGTTACATGATTGGCATTTTTCAGAAAATGTAAAAAAAAAAAAAATAACGTTTTCCTATTTTCATAGATAGTACATCTTTGGATGTTTAAAAAATAAAATGCAAGTAAAGCTACAGAAAGGTATCAAATACAGTCTAAGGAAAATTACTGTGTCATATTATTTTGTGTCTTTTAAAATAAGATTTTTATTTGTAGTGAGTGAAGTAAAGCAACAGATACTATAATTTTCAAGAATATACTTTCTTCCTAAAGGCTATCTTCTACAGTCTGAATAATCTGCAGTTTTTCTTCTATCCATGAATGGTCAAAATCTTTTCAATCCTTTCCAAGAAATAAGGAACTTAACTATTTAAGTAGGAAATGTACAAATGTGAAGATTTACACTGTACTTGCAAAGCTTTCTGTTAAACTGCAGCTCCAGGGGTGTGATTCAGCTCTGGTTTACATTCTGATTTTTTTGATAGGAAACTCATTTATTGAAATCCACCACTGTTTCAGTCATACCAAATTGAAAATATAATCATGTATCTCAATTTGTGAAGTGTTACTGGGGCTCTAATCAGAAAGTATTATGTAATAAGCTTAAGTGTATTTCTGATTATATTTTCCTCATCAGTGCATCTGATTTAATTTCTGTATTTGATTAAGAAGGACAATGATGTAGGAATTGGTATTTTTTTTTATTTTTATTTTTTTAAAGGGTGAATATTCTTATGAGGAAAAGAACTTTTACTTCTACAACTTTAAACTTCCCTAGTTGTTTAAAATATTCTAAATTCTATCCTATCACTCTGTCTTAACATAAATGTACATAATTTCAGTTCCGCATGATTGCATTAAGGAAATAAGTTGCGTGCACAGTCATTTTGTTTAAGCAGTTGTGGGTTCTAGTTCACTTCTATGTTTATACAGCTAAGGGTTGTCTGTGGGAGAGTATCCAACATGTAGCAAATAATTAAGAGCTTGGTTTTCGTTGTCTATGAAAAGCAATGAAATGCCTGATTGTTCTAACCATCTAAATCTTTTGAATAGAGAATTAAGGGTTTTAGCAAAATGTCTATGGAACATATTTCATACATGTCCACTTTCCATTCCTTTGTATACTAGAGACAGGACTCCTCAGGTAGTGGAAACTTAGACAAGACAGAAATTGTCAAAGATATAAGGTAGCTGTAAACACTTCCTGTCAGTAGAACTGTGACTCACCCAGTTGCTGTTTCCTGGACTCCTGCCCCATGCCCTGCCATGCCTGCTGTCTCAAGCTGCTGGAACTCAATGATCTTTAAGGTCCCTTCCAACCTAAGCCATTCTATGATTCTATGTGGTATCAGGTCTGTGTACTGATGTGAACATGCTCTGTCTTGAGCTGGGAGCAGAGAGCAGTGTGCTAGGTTGCACAGCAGATGATAAACTAATGGCCAGAGCACCTTCTGCATTTCAAAAAGGAAGTGATGCAACAATGGCTAATTGAGGATATTAATTTTTTGCTGTCAATGTAAACTTTAAACAAGATTGAGACCTTTGACTCTTTAAGAAAGGAAGAAAACATACTGCTTGAAACAGTACCCGATCAACGTAAGCGTCCTTGGAGTTTCTATTATATGCAGGAAGATCTAGAAAGGGCCCTCCACAGACAAGCTTTGAGAAATTTTCTTGCCACACAGTATAACTTTCAAATACCTGATTTCATCCCAGTTGCTGCATTTCCATATATTCAGTTAACTGCTTTTCACAAGAAATGACTGCTTTCTTTTTCCTCCCTAAAATCAGTTTTGCTGCAACCTACTCTAGGGCATCTACTTTTATGGGGGAATTGGACTAGAAGATCTCCAGAGGTGCCTTCCAATCCATATGAGTCTGTGATTATCATGTTATCAAGAGATGAAATATAGCAACAACTGATCTTAAGATACTGAGGGCCCATCAGCAATGTATAGCACTTATTGAACCAGAATATGCTGGCACTCAAGTATTGACAGGAGATCATACTGTTGACAGCCATCTCAAGAAACATTGATTTGGTGCTTGGACATAAGGAGGAATCACCAAACTGTACATTATTCATTATCATATTTTTTCCTATTCAACTTTCCAGATAACTCAGAGCCCTCTACTTGTAATATACTGATACTTTGCTACCATAGAAAGTATTTCTGACTATCTAATGTGAAAATTTATTACTGTAGTTAATACCATAGAACTCCTGTCTTCATCATGGTATAGGCAGCTTCTTTGTTGTGGCAGTGTTCTCCTCCCATGTTTTCTTCTTAATGCTGAACTACAACTTGTGAGTGTTTCTCTGTCTTTACTGTTCACAACAGATGAAGGTATTCTCTAGTGTTCTGTGAGAGCTGGTTAGTTTTGGCTGAGGCCTGATCAGTACAGAAGAGACAATTGCTTAATGTCTCCTGTAGGCTGTATTTAGTGTTTATTTAAATTAGCATAGTTTTAAATCCACACATTTAGCTTGTTGTAGATTATAGCCTCTAAATCACTCCCTGCCCTTTCTTTGCATTATTATTTTAAAGGTTATTTATTTACTTATTTATTTATTTTGTAAAACTACCTTCTCACCAGTTACTCATCTTCAGTATTTTCTCACTTGCTTATTTCTACTGGGTTACAGGACAGCTTTTGCAGTTTCTTCCCATCCAGCCCCTGCCCCTTCTCCCCCCATCTCCACCCCCAAATCTCTAATTCCTGAAAATCATCTTGAATTATGTGGCTTTCTTTTTTTCCCTAAAAAAAAAAAAAAAAATTCCCTTTCCAACTTAGTGTAATTTTTAAGTTTAGTAAACTTATTTTCTACTCCATCATCTGGGCTGCTGCTGAGAGTATTGAACAGCAATAGACTCAGAGGGATCCCTGTGACAGGTTTTTTGTTTTTTTTTTTTCTCTCCACCCATGTACATTATGTTGCAAAGCATAACTGCTTCCAACAGAGTCTTTTGGATGTTCCTCCTGCTATGAATGTGCCTGTGCAGAATAATCACACTAGTCGCTGAGTACTTTTCATTCAAATCTGACTAATTTTTGTTTGTACTTTCCCAAATAGTTTAGAGATACACCCATTTTCTTTTAAGTGCATTTAAAGCTTAAAATGGATGCTAAATTGAAGGAAAACTAGGGTCTCAAATTATGTCGTTCATTGCTCTGCATTGCACAATTGAAAATGTAAATAGAGTTCAGGAGTTGAGAGAGAATTTTGGTGATTGGTTGTATGTAAAGCTTTTAACATCTTAAGAAGATAAATTTAGAGGAGAGTAAATGTATGTCTGTGTAAGCGTACTTTCCTTTGGCAAACTGATTTGCTATATTCATTAAGTATCTATTGCTTCATCTTTTTAAATAAGGAAAAAGAATATCTTTGCTTTTCTTTTGTTGGCCAATTGTTATTGAAAGTCTTCTTTAACTTGGAGTTGTCTTGGGGGAAAAAAAGTAAAGCATCGCTGTAAATGAAGTCTGTGATAGTTGTCAGCAGCCTGGAATAATAGCACAGTTCAGAATAGGGCTCCTGTTTGAATCTCTACCAGTTTGTGTTGTCAGAGACTTGGCTCAAAATATTGAAAAAGACGTGAAAGTGTCTGTTTTCTAATCAAGGAAAAGTAGAGTTGATTTTATACTCCTGTAAGGGTATACTGACTTCAATTTAAGGCAGAGTTTTATCATGAATGTATCTGGCTGGGCCAATCTAATATATATATATTACTTTTAATATTTACCAGCATCTGTAATGGCAGTACAATTTCATTGCACAGTAAAATAATTGAAATCTCTCAGATATGAGACTTTTCCTGGTCACAGAATGATGACTTTCGAACAGCAACTGTAATTTCAAAATTCACAGCTTTATGAAAAATGACTGCTAAATAAATATGTACAGTAAATCAAATAGTTTCACAGTATTATGGGGAATGTACAGAGAAAATAAAGACAATAGGAGATACACTAAGCAAATATTTAAAAGCAAGTTATGATGGATAATAAATAATGCATAGTCATATTGAATGTTTGTGAAATGTGTATGTGACAAGAGTTAGGAAAACTCTTTCAAAATATTCATCTAAAGAGCAAGTCTATATTCTTTTCCATGATGCAGCAGTTCACAGATTCTCCCAGCATTTTTGTAAATAAGCCACCATCTAATTTTTTCTTTCCAATTTATCTCATCAGTATAATTTTCAGAGCCTGCATGAACTTTAGAAGTAATTCGTTACATTTGAAGTAATGCACTATGCACTATTTTTTTTTCCACGCTTATGAATTTATAGCATCTAAATGCATTTCTTCTGAGTGTTTTCACACATTTCTGTAAGAGATGCATACATTTCTGACAATTTCCTTGAGGATTTGCAGCACCAAACTGTATTCTTGACTGTGTAATTTTAATCTGCTATCTGTTCTTAAAACCACATGTTGGGACTGCTACAACAGTAGTAATTCTAGCTGTCTTTGAAGAAGTAAAATAAAATAAAAATGTTCAGCTTATTTAGGGGTTCAGCTTATTTAGGGGTGTATTTCCAGTTAGCTTATGCAGGCGTAGGAACTGGGATGTTGCCTGAGCTTCTCTGTATTAAATGAAACCAACAGGTTTCTTCAGCTCCAGAACTGACTCCTTCACTTCAGACAGTTAAGCTGCTCCTTTATTATTGCTGCTTTTCCTTTCCACAACTGCAGTGAAGATTTCCACAGTGCAAAGACAATGCTGTCTTCAAGCTGTCGGTTTCATGGCTGTGTTTTTCCTTTTTTTTTTTTTGTTTTTTTTTTTTTGTTTTGTTCTGTTTTGTTTTGTTTTTGAGGAGTAAGCAGCAACAGTTAAATCTAGAAGCTATGAAAGAACTCACACGCTGACGTACAAGGCATAAGGCATGCAAGGTTATCAGACAATTACTAAAAGACAATTTGGAAACATCTGTCTGTTGTGTGATAAAAGCAACATTTCTTAGAGCCATCTGTCTACTTTTGGATTAGCTTTAGATTGTGGAAATAACCTGCCTTTGATTAAGGTGATGAGGTTATTTTTCCTTATTACAACTGACTAAAATTATAAGTAGATTTAATGTGGTATATAATGAAAGAGAAATGTATTTGTCTTAGACTAGAAATAATGCAACATATTCAAGCAGCATTTCACTGGTGGTTTTTTTCTATTTTTATTTTTCCCTTTCCTTATCATTTTGGAATATTTTTACTGCCAGACTTGGGGAATAGTCAAAGCAGATGCTGTTTTGTCAAGATTTTCTTGTTTAGAAAAAATCAAAATTATCTGTCAAGTATTTAGTCCCTACAGGGTTTTTTCTTTCTGTAAATTTTTGCTGAAGTGATGGTGGTGTGTAGAGGGTTGTTACTGCAGTGTTGGTTTTTTACTGTTATAGTTCTACTGAGTAAGTTTTTGATGAACAGTTTTATCCTTTTTTTATCATTCTGAATACGGCTAAACTCTTGCACATTACAAGAGTGCATCATTTTATTTCCTCCATTGTTTGCTGGACTTAAAGCTGTGCTTATCTGTCAAGAGGGTGCTGAGAAGCCTTTTTTAAACAAAATGGTCCCACAAGAATGAAAATTATCACCAAACTGGTGTTGTTGCCTCCTGATTCGGTGGGAACAGCAGATATGTTTTGTTTGAATTCTAAAAGGATAAGGATTTCAACAAGAAGTCACCACTGCTAACTATGCTTAAGAGAAGTCCATAGTGTACAAAGACAAACTCAGCCACCATCCAGGATTCTTGTGTATCTTTGCAAGTTCTTCCAGGCCTTTTAAATTATGCTTTTTTTAGTAGTCATTTTTTTTGCGGTGTTCACTGGTCAAGAAGAAAAGGGAGGGAGCAAGCAATAAGGGCAGGATTTTTTTTAATGAGAATTTGCTATGAGTATATTGTTCTGAGTAAAAAATTAAGCTTGATATTATACATATTTTGACATTTTTTCTGATTATTTTCTCAAAATTCTTTTTTTTTTCTCTTCACAATCCAAATGGTCCAAATGCAACTTCCACTATAGTTAAGCTACTTTTTTTTTTTTTGTTTTTTTTTTAGGGTTATGAATGACATACAGAAAAACTGATGAGAATCTTATTTATAGTGATCTGAACTGTACCACTCATATCCAGTTAGTACAAACCTTGTCTACTGTCTCTCTAAGCCAAAATTTTGCTATTATTTAAGTATCTATCTAATAAAGTATACTTAGAGAATCTGTAAAACAAGCAACTTTGCACAGCTGATGAATGTGTGAATTTTTGTAAGCTTTCTAGGAAATAGAGTTTTTCTTCCTTTTATTGTGAAGATTTCCACTGCAGGAAGTTCAAATCTGCCTAGAAATTAAGTGTTGCTGTACCTTTTTCTTTTTGAGAGGACTGTCTGCAAGACGGCAGAAAATAATTTGGCCTCAACTCAAGATCTGTGAAGATATAACTAGGATTTTCTTGCAAGTGTCAGTTGTTAAATGATTGACGAATAGCTTACAGATGAAATACATGCTTTGCAAATAATTTTTCCAGCAGTGTTTGCAACGGTCATTTCAAAAATTTCTACACAATTTTATTGCAGCTGATCTGAACAGAACATGATAAAAATGTTTTAGGTTTATGATTCTGCCAATATCCCTTGTGCACATGAAGATTACACCCCAAACACAACGTTTCATAGACAAGATTCTATCAACTCTCCACTGCTTATCTAGTGCCTTTAGCATGATAGATATTCTTCTGTCACTTCTTGATTCATAATTGTTTCACTTCACAGTAACTTGAAATTCTAAAACAGAAGCCTCACGCCTAAAAAGTCCCATCCTGACACAAGCAATAAGGGGACACTGCTGCACCTAAATGAAAGAATTCTAGATATATATGTACATGTAGCTATAAGTTGGGAAAGAAAAAAATATGCTTCTGAATAGTTTTTTTCCTTCTGTTTATCTCTTTTATCCAAGTTTATTTCTTTAGCCAAACAACATGTTGCAGTGCCAGGCTCTGATCTCTAAGTAGGTTCTTTCCAGCATGTTTATGCTTTTCAGAGTCACGGTTCATTATTCTAACAGACACACCACACCATTTTGCATATCCTTTATATACTATTTCCAAGTAAACATCTCCCACTTCCAGGCCCATCTGCATTTTATTTTAGCCAAGAACACTGCTTTTGTACATTAAATTGTACTGGCTGGACATGTTAACCAGGATGCAGCTCCTTTGTCTACCTTGTATCTGAAGTAAAAATCATGTGATTGACACTCTTCCCTGCCTTTAATGAACCAAGACTGTTCACAGCTATCTGCTCATCTGTTGCAAACAGAAAATGAACCACCAACCATTTTATTTTCTGTAATTTTCTAATTAAAATAATCAGTTTTCTTAAGTATGAATGATAAATGAGCTAAATTGTGTACTCTGAAATTATCCTCCTACTTTATTTTTGTGAATATCTCTGGTTCTGTCTTGCACACAGCTTTTTAGGATATTTTTGATATTGCTACCGTATTTGTCAGTATTGAAGTAATACTGAAGTATTGTGTACAGCACAGTGGATGGAATACCTATCATATCAAGCTTTAAATGGGGAATTTCAAAGAATCATAGAATCATAGATTCCACCAAGGTTGGAAAAGACCTACAAGATCACCCAGTCCAACCATTCACCTATCACCAATAGCTCCCACTAAACCATGTCCCTCAACACAACATCCAATCGTTCCTTGAACACCCCCAGGGTTGGTGACTCCACCACCTCCCTGGGCAGCCCATTCCAGTGCCTGACCACCCTTTCTGAGAAGTAATATTTCCTAATGTCTAGCCTGAATCTCCCCTGCAGCAGCTTGAAACCATTCTTTCTAGACCTATCACTAATGACACGAGAGAAGAGGCCGACCCCCAGCTCACTACAACCTCCCTTCAGGAAGTTATAGAGAGCAATAAGGTGTCTCCCCCGAGCCTCCTCCAGGCTGAACATTCCCAGCTCCTTCAACCTCTCCTCATAAGGCCTGTGCTCCAGACCCCTCACCAGCTTTGTTGCCCTTCTTTGAACACATTCCAGGGCCTCGATGTCTTTCTTGCAGTGAGAGGCTCAAAACTGGACACAGTACTCAAGGTGCGGCCTCACCAGTGCTGAGTACAGGGGGACAATCACCTCTCTGCTCCTGCTGGTAACACTGTTTCTGATGCAAGCCAGGATGCCATTGGCCTTCTTGGCCACCTGGGCACACTGTCGGCTCATGTTCAGTTGAGCATCAGTCAATACCCCCAGGTCCATTTCCTCTACACAGTCTTCCAGCCACTCCGCCCCAAGCCTGTAGCGCTGCCTGGGGTTGTTGTATCCGAAGTGCAGGACGCAGCATTTGGTCTTGTTGAACCTCATCCCATTGGCTTAAGCCCAGCTCTCCAGCCTGTCCAGATCTCTCTGTAGGGCCTCGCTACCCCCAGGCAGATCCACACTCCCAGCCAATTTGGTGTCATCTGCAAACTTACTGAGGGTGCACTCAATGCCCTCATCCAGGTCATCAATAAAGATATTGAAGAGGACAGGCCCCAGCACCGACCCCTGGGGAACACCACTTGTGACCGGTCGCCAGCTGGATTTAACTCCATTCACCACCACTCTCTGAGCCCGGCCCTCCAGCCAGCTCCTTACCCAGCCAAGAGTGTACCCATCCAAGCCACAGGCTGCCAGCTTCTGCAGGAGAATACCGTGGGAGACAGTGTCAAAGGCTTTGCTGAAGTCTAGGTAGACCACATCAACAGCCTTCCCCTCATCCAACAGATGAGTCACTAGATCATAGAAGGAGATCAGGTTGGTCAAACAGGACCTGCCCTTCATGAACCCACGCTGGCTAGGCCTGATCCCCCAGTTGTCCCGGTCGTCCTGCACATGCCGCGTGATCTCCCTCAAGACAATCTGCTCCATAGCCTTCCCTGGCACTGAGGTCAGGCTAACAGGCCTGTAGTTCCCTGGATCCTCCTTGCAACCTTTCTTGTAAATGGGAGTCACATTGGCAAGCCTCCAGCATTCTGGGACCTCACCAGCGAACAAGGAGTGCTGATGGATGATGGAAAGCGGCTCGGCTATCACCTCTGCCATTTCCCTCAGCACTCTTGGGTGAATCTCATCCGGCCCCATGGACTTGTGGCAGTTCAGTTGGAGTAGTAGGTCTCTGACCGTTTCTTCCAGAATCACGGGGGGATCTTTATATCTTTTCTAGCCTCAAAAGATTAATGGGTGTTTAGAAACCAAAGGGTGAAAGTAAAAAGCTGCTGGGTTTTTATTATTTGCATTTTAATTAATTTGCTGAATCATAAAAAGCCTACAGTTGGCTGAAAATTATAGTCCTGCTTCCTGCTTCATAAGTTGTACATAATGACAACATTTTTAACCTCTGGCACAACATAGTTTTTAATATCTAATAATACTGTTAATAAAGAAAGAAAAATTATATTTTCTTAAAAATTGAATAAAGTTTGTGTAGGATGATAATAGCTAGAATCAGGAAATGAAGCTACTTCATTGAAGATGTTCTGAGGGTCAGTATCATTGAGACTGAGTATTTAAGAAGGTTAGCTTTGCTTCCTTAGTTGGTCTGAAGTGTTAACGTAGGTCTTTTCTTTCTCCTTTCTTAAATGAATACATCTGCAGAAAGAACCTTTGGAGCCATCTTACCTAACCAATTTTAGAAAGTCTTAAAATGAAGAAACTTTACATCGCTGTTTTTATTTTAGAGAATTACGTATCAATAAAATAATGTGGACAGAGACTGTGTATTATGTTCCCTAAGGAAGCTGTCAAGTACCAGATGTCAAAAGCTTTGAGTTGTCCAAACTGTGAAGGGCTCTGAAGGCTGCCTACAGACTGGGTTGTGTTTTGTTTTCTTTTGGTTTGTTTTCACAGAAGACATGCAGAGTTGGTTTTGTTGACTTTAATGGTATTCCTAGAGAAAAAAATATATGCACATATGTATATGTATATATATATATATATATATATATATATAGGGATCAGGTACCCCAACTCATTGCCCTCCATGTTACAGACATTCCCAGCAGAGTCTTAAGATGGATGGCAAAGGAATTGAACCTTGATAATTAGCATGTTATGTATATACAATGCATATTATGCATCTTGTCTGACTGACTGATGTCTTCATTTCCACAATACTTAGGGTTGTGTATCATTAACAAATTGGTAGCAAGTCTTTTCCAGGGAAAAAGGAGGGGAAATTAGTTCTATCTACATTACCTGGAGGAATTTCAGAAAGAATTTATTTATAAAAGATATTGTGTTTCCCAGGAATATATTCTTCCTGGTGAATTTATCCTGAGGCATAGATTATAGATGAAGACAGAATACTTCTGGCAATGTATATCAGGAAAATATCTATTATCAGTGTATAAGTTGTATACCAGGAGAGACAGACCTCTTGTACTTAACAGTAATTTAGCATTTGTAATTTGAGTTTTCTGTTTCAGATGTAACTGATAGATGCATTAATATTTTACCTTAACTTTTAATGTGGAGATGATTCTGAGGTAGACATTAGTAGCAAGTTATATATTCCTTATTCACTGGTGAATTTGATCACTTTGTGCACAATAAGCACAGTCACAAAACACAACTAATTCACTAACTGTAGCACTGACCTCCTGGTTTGCGTAATAACCCATTAATATTTGCCTCCTTTTGCAAAATGTGGCAGCTTCAATGGAAAAAGCAAAGTAAACAGCAAGTTCCTTAATAGTACTCAGTCAAGATGAAAAAGAGCTGGTCAAGTTGCTACTCAGTATTTATCAAAAGTTATAAGGATCACTCATGTCAGGTCTTCTATTCCAGACAGAAAGATCAGAAGAGACAAACGTTCTTCCTATTTTATTTACTTATTTATTTTTTCATCAAAATATGATAAGTCTTGAAATCTGGGCCAAGGAACATTTCTCTTTGGGATTGATCCTTCTTCTGTTGTCAGCACAGAATTTCCCAGGTTCTGCACTAAGACAAACAGCTGGAGCTGTTTCTCCAGCTTCATGGAGAAGCTGGCTGCCCGTGGTCTGGATGGGCGTACGCTCTGCTGGGTGAAGCATTGGCTGGATGGCAGGGCCCAAACAGTTGTGGTCAATGGAGTTGAATCCAGTGCTGGGACCGCTTCTGTTTAATATCTTCAGTGATGATCTTGATGAGGGGATTGAGTGAACCCTCAGTAAATTTGCAGGCGACACCAAGTTGGGAGGGAGTGTTGATCTGCCAGAGAGGAGAAGGGTAGTGTGAGTTTCAATAGGGCCAAGCATTTTGTCCTGCATTTTGGTCACAACAACCCCAGACAACCCTAAAGGCTTGGGGAGGAGTGGCTGGAAAGCTGCCTGATGGAAAGGGACCTTGGTGTGCTGATGGACAGTCAGCTGAATATGAACCAGCAGTGTGCCCAGGTGGCCAAGAAGGCCAATGGCATCCTGGCTTATATCAGGAATGGGGTGGTGAGCAGGACTAGGGAAGTCATCCTGCCCCTGTACTCGGCATTGGTGAGGCCTTACCTTGAGTACTGTGTTCAGTTTTGGGCACCTCAGTACAGAAAGGATATGGAGGTGCTGGAGCAGGTCCAGAGAAGGGCAACGAGGCTTGTGAAGGGCTTGGAAAATCAGCCCTATGAGGAGAGGCTGAGGGAGCTGGGGCTGTTTAGTCTGGGGAAAAGGAGGCTGAGGGGAGACCTTACTGCTCTCTTCCATTATTTGAAAGGAGCTTACAGTGAGAGTGGGGCAAGTCTCTTCTCACTGGTGATGGGTGACTGGATGAGGGGAAATGGCCTCAAGTTGCGCCAAGGTAAGTTTAGGTTGGATATCAGGAAACACTTCTTTACAGAAAGGGTAGTTAAACACTGGAATAGGCTCCCCAGGGAGGTGGTTGAGTCACCGTCCCTGAACGTGTTTAAGAGCCATTTGGATGTGGTGCTCAGAGATATGATTTAGCAGAGGGTTGTTAGAGTTAGGGCTGTGGTTGGACTTGATGATCTTTGAGGTCTTTTCCAACCTGAGTAATTCTATGATTCTATGAAACAGGCTCCTTATAGTCACGAAAGCAGAGGAGGCACCTTTGATCCTCCAAAGGATGCATATAGGAGAGCAGCAGTCTTAAGAAAGAGGAAAAACTGCCTGCTTTCTGGATAAGCAGAAACCTATGCTTATCCATTCAGTCCTTGGGAAGTGAGTCTCTATAGTTATTCCTCTGAAGGAACTGGAATCCTCTCTATACAAACTTTAATTTTTGTTGTATTTTAAGCTTATCTGGGGGAGGTATCCAAGTCGTGCTTAGATGTGATTCTTCGTACTTTGTCTAATTATTTATTTAGAAATGTGAAGAAGAAAATGGGTACAGCATTAGAGTGTGTGTAATGGAGGGTCCCTGGAATGTTCCCTACTGCCCAGCTGCAGAAAGACTCTTCCATCTTCAACACAGTCATCTCACAAGGCCAGGCTCGTGTTACATGGCAAAGGCTGTGTGTGTAGGGGGAGAGCTGGAGTGTATGGAAATGTTACTGTTTACAACCAAAGATAGATAGACTCTGCCTCTGACAGACCTGGAATGCTGGCTGAGACACTTGAAAGGCTCTGAAGTTGATCATTTTTTGTATTCGACTGCTATGTTATTCGATCTTGTTTATTTCATTTCTTTATTCTCTTATGTTTAATTGCAAATTTTTCTTTTTCTGAGGGATTTTTTTAAATTTTTATTTTATTTTTTATTTTTTTGGACTGTATTTTGAATTAAAATCCAAAAAAAGTTTGGTTACTTTTGGAGCCTTAGCTAAGCTTTTGCTCCTTGATTACATGAGCAGAACCTTATTTCTAAAAACGACTCAGTGGCTTTATAAGTAAGTAAGTTGTTTATGTCAGGCTTTCTCACTTTCTTTTCTCTCTTCTGCTAAATGTGTGGGCAGATTATCACAACCATAACTTCTATGCCGAAGGATAGGGATAAGAAAAAGGGATATTTCAGATGTGGAAAGAGTTTCTGGCAATATCTAATCCCTTATCCAATTGCTGATACCTTCATATTATGTCTTTATGTGTGTGCGTGTTGCTAGTGTTAGCAGTAAGATCACTTCAGTATTCTTGAATTTGTTTACAAATTAGAAAAGAATTGCTTAGGTTTTATGCAATCCTTCTGCTTGCAGTTACTTAGATTGTGATGAACCCCTTGGTAGAAATGTAGCCTTTCAGAGTGAGCCCATACCATTCATTACTTGGCATTAGTGATGTGTCCAATATGTTCAATTCCAGTGAATCTCACTTATTTCTTTCCTATTTCCTATTTTGTCATACTGCTAAATTGCTACTAGGAGAAAGACATGCAGTTTCTATTTAATACAGTCAGTAGTCTGCTTTTTTTTTTTTTTTTTTATTGTTCATCTACTAAAAATATTTCAAAATTCCTTATGTGCAAAGTATGCTATCATCACAACTTTAGTTTCTCCAAGTAAACATTCCCTTGTAGTGCTCAGCCAAGTTGAAGGGTTTATTGATGACCTGTTTCTAATTGTTTTTATGAATATATGCTTTAGTATTCTTCTTGTTTGAAATATATGTTGTACCCTTCTGGGTGAGGAGTTCCATATGGATGTTCAGTGAGCCAATTAATAGTCCATGATTTAAACTACTCCTAAAAATTTTTGGTGCTCTAATTGTTGTGAACAGCTCAATAAAATTAACTGCTGTCTTGCGAATAGAATTCTGTTGCTTAATACTGGACAGGTAAATGTTTATAAGTTCCCCTGATTTTGCTTCAGGATTGGTTACTTTGGATCTAAGTGGGAAGAAGTTACAGAAATGTTGCACGTATCCTAGCAAACAGGAAGCTTTGTGACAGGAATTCTCTTACTGTTTGATGAAATATGCACTGTCAATTCATATTGTGAAAGGCTATTGTGATTTGCCTAACACAAGCCTGACAGCCTTGATGTTAGAGGTTACCAAATTGTATTCATTAGTTTAGTATCACTACTGTTTCTACTTGTTCATTAGTGCGTTCACATCAATACACTTTGCTGGATAAGAACATTTTCCACTGTCTTCCACTCGTTCTCAATTGGAATGAAATACTTCTTGTTATGAGGTGCAACCGGTTAGTGTAGCTATCTTCAGTTTTAATGAGTCTTAGTGTATTATGACCTGCTTAGTTGTACTGTTCTGAACACAGAGTGCACTAATTTTTGCAACCAGGTAGCAGTTTGGAAACTGGGCTAATACTGGTTCTTCAAAGCTACGGATATATATATATATATATGTGTGTGTGTGTGTGTGTGTGTGTGTGTGTGTATGTATAATTATAGCCACAGCACCAAGCTGAGATGGTATTTGTTGCAGACCAGATGCCTGATGTACCTTCTCCTTCAGCTTCACAACCCAGTTCAATGTGTACTGTTAATTTCTGAAACAGATGTTTTCTCAGAGGAGCAGAATTCCCATGTTTGCATGCTGTGGACACCAGATGGCCACAGCCAAAATAGCTTTGAGTGGGTTGACACTTCCCATGTGATCCAAATGAGAGCCCTGTTGAGCCTGCTTGCATGGACATTTTCTATCCAAAATGTCATGCAATCATAGTTACAAAGCATTCAAATATAAGGTACATGTAGCAGACTCATAGGTTTTACAAGGAACCTTCACAGCTACCTGCTATGCATTGGTCGTGTTCTAGGAGAAGAAAATAGTGTTATTTGCTGCAGACTGTGTTTCGGTGTTTCAGCTGCTGACCTGATGTCTCCGTCCAAAAGGTCACTGATTATTCAGCCACACAAGGGAAAAGTGGCAGTGCAGGAGCAGAGACTGGAGAAACAGTGCTTTATTTCAATTACTTTTGGAGAGATGAGGAAAGAATTTAGATTGCTTAAAATAAATAAATAAATAAATAAATATATTTTAAAGTGAAAATAAACAGGGATTTTCAAGTGAAAACAATGTAAAGTAATGCAATCAGTAAGTTCTTAATTCCATTCTCTCTTGTAATATTGTCTGCTGGCAATAAATGGTTTAAAGTATGAACCAATATCTGAACACTAATTAGGTTGTGAGAGCCTAAAATCCTTTGAATGTTCTAAGTAAGTTCCTCTGTAGTCACCTCAAATGGAAAGATGCTATGGAAATATTTGGGTATGAAAGTAATGACAGATCTTGGCCATATTTGTGATTGTGTGTTGTCCAAGCACATAAAAAATGTGTCAGGATGCTGAAGTGGCCAGTGTTCCCCGGGGCTGCACTCTCTCTGAATTCTCTCTGAGTCCCCACAGGGGATATGTTCTCGTGACACTTACAAAAATTCTTGCAGAAGCTTAACCTCATATTAATGTCATAGAATCATTAACATTGACAAAGATCTTCCAGTCCAGCCATCAATCTATCACCACTATGCTCACTAAAACATGTCCTTCAGTGCCACATCTACCCTTTTATTGAAAACCCCCAGGGACAGTGACTCTGCTGCCTCCCAGATTTGTCCCTACAACAGTCCTCACAAACACAAAAACTGCAGTGTTACACATCTGCAATATCTTAGGACTTGCCTCTATGCTGGTGTGACTAAGAGACAATCTTCACTGTCCACCTCAAGTAAGGTCGTGTTTCCCTCGCTCTTCACTGTGCGTTAGCATTGCTCTTTCTAGATGTAGTGAAACAGCCTTGTGGGTGGGCTGACTCCCCTTGACATGTTTAACCTCAAGGGGCAGGATTTCCTAAAATGGTGGGGTCAACAATTTTTCTTTGCAAGTGAAGCTTTCACGTACAAAGTAGCTTACTCAGGTTCAGATGGCAAGGAAAGGAGAGAAAGAGAAGAGAAAAAGGATCATTTCCTCATTGAGTGGTGATGAAATAATGGTCTTCTGAATAGAAAAGGGAGTTTGAATATCTCCAAAATAGATCAGGCTTATACTTAGTTGATTCTGCTTGATACAGTGATGTGCTTGGACAAATAGACAAAATGCCCTGAGTTATGTAACTGTTCATATTGAAGAAACCCTCTCTAAATACTGCCTCGGGAGCCCTTAAGAATCTAGGAAATACTCATTAAAATAAAGTCTTGTTAACAACAATAGCACTGATTGAAGTCACCGAAAAATCTGTATTTACTTTCTGGTGAGAAGTGACAATACCATTAATTGTTATTGCCTTTAAGAGAATTTCTTCCATATTTCCTTAGGCGTGAGAGAGATATCTACTGGGGATGAGACCGTATTTCAGCTGTTGGTTGCTCTGCAATTTCATCCAGAAGAGCTTATTCTTATTTTTCTCCCCCTCAGGGCTGACTGCCTCAGAAAGTCCTCTAGATAGGAAGCGTGATCCATAGCTGAATCACAGCTCTTGCTAACAATTTGCCCACAGATCAGCTGTGGCTCACCAGGGCTTTAAAATACTCAATACTTTGCTGAGGACTAATGGCTCATTTTTTAAGGACATCTTATGTAATTGAGAGAACTATATTATATGAAGCTAAAGCATGCTTAAGGCTGAGTTTGAAATCCTTTTCCTAAGTTAGAAGTTAGTATTGCAGTTAAATTTTCCTGCTTGTGCTAAAAATCCTTGATAAAATTTCTATATTTTATAAATTTGATGTAAAATTTATTATATGTTCTTATTTGGCAAAATAAGATAGAATTTTAAAAGATATCTTTGTAACTTGGATAAATGCACTACTATCCACATGAGTGAATTTATTGGAAAATAAGGTGTTAGTGTATTTTTTAATATAGAACTATAATTACTTTCCAAAGTAGTTATAATGTATGTAATGGAACATAAGCAATTTGTATGTTTTTCCTACTGGAATGATAAGGGAAAACAAACAAACAAACTGCAAAATGGCACTTAAAAATAAACAAAAAATAAATAAAAGAGCTAAAAGAATATTACTTTAATATGTTTCTATCTGGGCACATTAAGCCATACAGTCATGGAGGCAAATACGTGCTTGAATGGCATGTGATCTATTTTCTCAAGTTTACAGTGTCATAACCAAGGGCATAATGTTGCCCCCTATCGGCAACAAAAAGCTTAAGAGTTTTTCAAATGTTTTTGCTCTAAAATGATGTTCAGAGTGCTGGAGCATTGGCAGATTTTCTAATTTACATCTTTCCTTCCACAGTATCTTCAAACATTGAGAATTTCTAATATTAGAATTAATGTATTATAACATGAAGTAGTTCTGCAAATCCGAGCAATCTGTAAAGCACTTACTGTCCCAGTCTAGAGTCTGAGTTGATAGAAAGGCATTAATGCTAAGATGATATAAAACAAATAAATAAATAAAAAGAGCCAGTAACAAAACAAGAATGAAAGTGTCCACGTCAGCGTCATCATTTTCGTTCAATAATCAGTCCCCCTTAGCAATCAGTGCAGCAGATTCTGAAAACACCGTTGATCCCTGAACTCTGTGTCTGTGTGCTACTGTCTTAATCAGTGAAAGCTTATATTTTTTCAAGAGTAGAATGGATTGGCTTTTAAAATTTTAAACACTATATCTTTCATTCTGCAGAAACAAGTTTGATGATTTGTTTAGGATCACTTTGAATTTTATTTCCCCAGTGCAAAACTCTACGCTGCTGGCATGCCCAAATAAGCGAAGCAGCATTTCTCTCCTCAGGTTGTGAAACTTCAAAAAATACCTCACATCAAACCCAGCTGATGTGAAATGTAATCACAGCTGAAACTCTTCAAACCTTTGGAAAATACTTTTCCAAAACAACTGCTTCAAAAAAAATGGCAGTCTGTGACAGGTACTAAAAAAACCGACATGTAGTGAGTAGAGGCAATGATGGAATTTCTTCTACTTTTAAACATTTCAGACATCCAGCGGAATAATTTAATCTTCTTCCATAAATAATATATTATAAAATTACTTTGGTATAAATGTAAAAATGTAGCATGGTAAAGCACTACGATATAATTGAATTACATTTGATCAGAATAAAAAAATGATTTTTTATATCTTGAAGAGAAATGTGCATTACATTTTCCCAAATGGAAAAACAAACAAACAAAAAAAAATTAGAACACCATTCCTTATTTCCTCAGGGAATTCCTCTACGATCAATGGTAGAATATGAAGAGAAGTTCTTTTAGAACTGGAGAAGAAGGAACTTCACTATATGGTGTGGTTGGAGGGTATAAGGATGGAGGCTAATTGGAGGAGAAAGTGATTGATGCAGAGTATTTTGTGCACAAAGCTTTTCACAAGTTTGAGTTTCTGAGTAGTGGCAGATAACTAAGCAGTGGGTGCCAGCTCTAGCAGCCGGATGGTGCAGGTTTCTTGTTCTATTCAGGGTGTTGCTGGGGAAGTGTGCTTGGTCTGCTTTTTGGTTTAAATGAGTGCATAAACAGATCTTTATCTAGAGCTCATTGAAATAAAACAAAGCACAGTCCATATGCTTTGTGTTGTGAGTGAGACGTAATGTTTAATTGCATTGCAGGTTTCTTAATGTCACTCTCAAGACAACACGCAAATTACTTAAAAACAAGCTCTCTTAAATGGAAGGTGCAGTGATAGCAAATCTAAGAGAAGCCCTTGGGCTGCTTACACAAAGTCAAAGAGGCTTTGCAATGTTTGTAAATTTGCTAGTGTAGCTATTAAGAAAAAATGGATTGGTTGATTACAGAAGCTCCTGCTTGTCTATAGCAGCTCCTTTTGGTGTTGCTAGTTATTGTAAGCAGTTCTGGATTCATAGAATCAAAGAATGGCTTGGGTTGGAAGGGTCATCAAAGAACATCCAATTCCACCTATCCTATTGTGGGCAGGGCTACTGACAGCTAGATCAAGCACTGGATCAGGCTGCCCAGGGCCCCATCCAACCTGGCCTTGAACTTTTTCAGAGATGATGGGGCATCCGCATCCTCTCTGGGCAGCCTGTGCTAGCATCTCATCACACTCTCAGTATAACACTTCCCTCTGACATCTAATCTCAATCTCCCTTCCTTCAGTTTAAAATCGTTCCCTTTGTTCTGTCACCTAGTTTTTAACCAGCCAGGTGCCTGGCATTCCATTGCTCATGCTGTACGTGAGGAAAGGGAGAGCATGCACCCATCTTGTTGTCAGCCAATGTATGGCACTTTCTGCTAGGACACTGTAACTTCTAGCCTGCAGTGTCTGTGTTTGTATGCTCTGAAGACACTCCATGAAGGCAAAGCAGAAGAGTTCTTTCAGTACACACCATTAGAGGGAGGTCTTCCTGTGAGCTCTCTTTTAATTCCTTCAGACTGCATTTCTGGTGAATGCATTTCTGGTGAAAGCTTCTTCTCCCCCCCCCCCCCCGCCCCCACGTCCCCCCCCTCCATTATTTATTTATTTATTTATTTATTTATTTATTTATTTATTTATTTAAATTTTTCTCTTTTAATGCAGAATATCAGCATCTCCTCTCTGAGATGTCATGACTTGTCTGACAACATGAGGTTTTACTGATAAATGACTAAATCACATATTACACTTATGTTCTGGTCCTCACGACCACTTTTCTGCAGGCTATCATGTGGGTTAAGATGCAACCGTGTATAATTTGTCTGTAGAGCTAGGAAAGCTAGCTGTGGACATACAGCATGAACCCTTTATACAGAGTCAGGAATTTCACAGAGTTACATAATTGCAGGATTGGAAGGGACCTCAAGAAATCATCGAGTCCAACCCTCCTGCTAAAACAGGTTCTCTACAATATGTCACACGGATAGGTATCTAGACCAATCTTAACTATCTCCATAGAAAGGGACTCTACAACCTCTCTGGGCAACCTGTTCCAGTGCTTCATCATCCTTACTATGAAGAAGTTTTTCCGCATGTTTGTCTGGAACATCCCATGTTCAAGTGTTAGGACATTGCTTCTGATCCTGTCGCTACATACCACTGAGATGAGTATAGCCTTATCCACGGAGGTGTCTCCACCTCTGTTTGGACGTTTGAAAACATGAATCAAATCCCATCTCAGCCTTCTTTTCCCCAGGCTGAACAGTTTTAGATTACTCAGCATTTCCTCGTATGGGAATATGGGGATTCTTCCAGGTCCTATTTTTTGATAGATCAGTATTACAATGTCATTGTGAGTTTTACAAAGAAATACTGAATTATTAAAGAGTATTCTGTGACATTTAAGCAGCATTTTTTTTAAATCATGTGCCTGTCAATTACTATTGATTAACATCCATAACTGGTCATAGGTCACTAGTTATGTCCTCAGATAATATCTCCTAATGGACTGCCGTACAAAACACCTCCGCTATTTTACCTAAGTGTGTGTGTTTACGAGAGGGACAGTCAGAGGGAAAGATATATAATCATAATATTTTACATCATACTCCAGAAGGTGACTACCTCTGATTCTCTTTAGCCAGGGGAGTAAAACAATTTATCCACCTGTTTTTTTGTGAAGAGTTCACTGCCCTTTGTATGTAATAATGCCTACCATTCACCTGCACAGACCACACTGATGGTGCACTTGTTTTTCTGGGGTGCAAAAAACTATTTTTTCAGGCTCTAAGGATAAAAATCACCTGTATTTTTCACAAATTTCACTACTTTTGAGCCTTATATATAATTTAGCAAGCCCAAAGCAGTTTCTAAATGAGTACAACATGCTATGACCAATCATGCTCTTTCACTAAATAAGTCCAGCTATACACTTCTAGTTTCTTCCTACACAAAAAACCCCCTTGATTTCTGCATACAGAAATAACTCATTTGTGATCCTCTTTAACTTGCCTGGAAAATTTGAGTTTGATTTGGGAGAAATTACTAATTTCTGTGCTTTATTAGTCTCAAATTTCACTTTTCACTGGCTAGATCACTGTGTGCCCTAACTCTCAGCAAGTATGTTACTCTATTTTGGAAGGCTTACTTGTGAGTAGAAACATTTCTTCTAATAACTTATCTGATCAATCTGGAAGTCTGCTTCAATATAAATATATATATATATATATATTTTTTTTTAAATAAGTTTCCACTGCTTTTGTAGTAACTGGATAGTTATTTATTTTAACTGTAATGTGTGTTTGTGTTACCAGAACGTTAAACATGGCATCAAAATCCCTCAAATTTAGAAATATAACAGAGACGCCATTATAAACACTGTGATGTTTACTTCAACAATGATATCACAGTTCTGTGTCATTCAGTAATGAAGGCTGACATGATTTAGGGGACACAGAGGAATGATTGAGGTCACACGGAACATATGTGACAGCACTGTCACTCAAGCTAAGTCACTGCATCTCCTATGGCTGCATCTGGCTTTGAGAAAGTCCTTGGTCTCTCTGCCTGTCTCTGTGGTGGCACTGAGAGGGCCATGGCTGGGCCAGCTGAGCAGTTACATTTTTAGTTTTCAACTTTTTCAGTAACATATATTCACATCAGCTTCATGCAGTGACAGCTGATATTTCCTAGGTGTAGATGAACTTCTGAAATTCATAATTCTGACCAGTGATTATATATTATGAAACATTGCAAAGTGTAAGCAGTTAATTTTATCTGACCAGTGTCCTGCAATATCTATCTTTGTTGACTGCTTCCATGTGACTCAGTCAAAAAAAATTCAAAGCATAACAGTCCTGTGAACCTACAGGCATTCACTCTGGACAATCCCAGTGGAAGAGAGTAATCTCTTGAATACCTCTGGAGGGAAGGTTGCTTTAATAACTTCAAATGCACTGTAAGTTAGTAAATTATATGTGGTATTCTCTTCTGATTCACTCCTCCATTCCTCTCTCACTCCCCTTCTATGTGAAGTATCAGCAAGAGGTTTGCTCAAGAAAGCATACATAAGCATGCAGCTGGCAGGTTTTGTGGCACTACCGTGCTACCTATTCGTCTCTGGACAGACGTTTGAAACTATCTTTGCATTTCTTATGTGCTGAAAAAGAGAGCTCTCTTGCAGTCACAGTGGAGTAAAAGGGAGAGCATCTTCTTGTACTATGCTGATCACTCTAAACTTTCCCATATGTTCAGAAGAGTTATGTAGATAGTAGTATTTAAATGATCCTTCTAAGAGTAGGTGGTCTGCAGGTCAGTGGAACAGCAAGCACTTAAGAACATGTGGTGAGAAGTAGGTGTCTAAGAATAAAGTAAGCTGTATAATTCAAAAGACTTCCTGCCTGTACAAGGTAACAAAAAATATTAAGGGAAAATAAAGCAATTAGGATGAAGCAATTGAAGGATTTGACTGAGAATTATTATAACACTTCCATTTACTCCTCAATAGGAGCTTGATTCTAGCTTTAAAAGTAATATTTTTAGCTTGGTTTCTAAGGAGATGAGTGGTATATGAATGTTCTGTCTTTGCCTACTTCTGTATTCCCAATACATACTGAACCTGTTGACAGATTTCCATACTCAACAAATTAGAGGGTTAAAAGGTATGAAATGTCACAGTAGTTAAAGACTGGGTGGAGGTCATTTAGTATTTGCACAGTTCAGCACTCTCAGGGAATTTCCTCAGTATAATATATAGAGCATTGAGAGTATAGCAAGTCCCACGGTACAGGAATTCAAAGGGTTGGGAGAGTGCTGTTTTGGAGAGATCCTAAAAAGCAACAAAGGGAAATGCTGAGGGGGAAACAAGAAGCATGCATGAAAACTGTAGTAAAGAAAGCCTACCTACTTTGTCTGTTCATGTTTGAACATTCAGTTGTAAGTAAGCAGTTGCATGCTTTGTATCGTCTAGTAAAGCCATACAAAAGCTTTAGGAACCAAATGGTAGCACTGCCAAGCACGCATACACCCCATTATTTTATACTGTGGATTTGCTGGAAATGTCACCTGAGCACCATTGATTTTTGAATACTTTTGAGTTGACTCACTGATCTTGAGCAACCTCATTAGCCTTCCCCATAAAAACATTTGAGCCGTATGAAGTCAGCCCTAGGAGGAGTGGTTCGCAGCTGCATCTTGAACTATTTTTCATTCCTGCAGCAGGCACGGGGCTTACCAGAGAATCCAGCTAATTTAGTTATCCAGAGATGCAGCAACCATGCTAAAGTTCTGATAGCAATGTTTCAAGAAAAGTGAAATAGAACAAGATTAAAGAAATAGAATGCTTTCATTTCTGGGTTATTATCTGTGATCAATCTCAGGAATGTAAGGAATACTATCTCCTCCATCCCCTTTCTACCCCATACATTTCCAGAGGATTTTTTCTTCTGAAGAAAACAACCCCATACCTTTCAAAATATGTACGTTTTTTGTGCTCTTGAATTAGCTAACTCTCAAATTAGCTAGCTTTTGAATTATTAATTGTGCAGTATGTGTCCACTATTTTTATCTGAACTGTGTTTAAAAGGTAATTAACATTTGGATTATTATTAATGCTTATTTTAGTATTCGGAGCATGCATTTGGAGAAATGAAAGGCCAGTAATGCATAATATGTTCATTTCTGTAGTAATTGTATATCATATAAGAGAGTGCCAGAAAGGAAAGGAAAGCAGCATAAAAAGTGGAAAATTACCATACAGTACAATGATTTATCACCTGTTTACAGTTGTGCTTGATGGCAAAAACAAACAAACAAAAAAAACCCCACGACACTTCATTATGAATGATAAGTTGAGAGCTCAGAGCAAGAAAGATAGAAGCCTTGAAGTTTTGTCCTTGAAGGCTGGTGATATACAGTATAGTTTCTTTCTTACTGTAAAGGAGGTTAGGGTAGCTTAATATCCCAGTTAGTCTATTTTAAGATAACTCCAATCAAAATAGTTACAGAATGAAGGATGTTCATGATTAAATTATATTTTGAAAATACTGTGGAGGTACAGTGCTCTGTAAGTATACAAATAAAAAATGAAAAGACTTTAGGCATTGAGAGAGAATGAAAATCAGAGTATACGTAGTTATCTTAATTTTCATAAGGATGATTTGAGATCAAGAAGTTTCAATCTACTGAAATATTCATCATCTTAAAGAACGATGAGAAAATTGTAGAGAAGACCGGGGTTCATGGAGCCATTCAACAAGCAACTAAGTATGCAGCAGATAATTTCACATCTTCCACTCAAGGACTAATCCTTTCTGTTGAAACTGTTATAGCTGTTTACTATTCCACCATCTCCTTTGGTTCCCTCGCTACTTTTCAGTAGAATTCTTCTATGTGTAGTGCAAAGCCATCAACAGCAGGACAACTGCATTATTGTATACTTTTTTTCCTTATGCTCCCCACAGTGATGAAAGATGAAGTTATAGAACCTCCCTATTTCCTACTCACATTCAAGTAGATATGGTGTTATGTGCATGGAACAAGCCAATTTTCTTTTCTATGGCATTGCGCAAAAATATACCAAGTAGGCTGTTATGTGATTCTTAACAGGCTTTCCTTTAGGAAAATAAAATTAAAAAAAAAATTAAAATGAAGAAAGTGGCAAACTGGTGATAATTTTATTTAAAAGATATTTTAAATCCAAATGAAACAGAGTGACCCAGTGAGGGAATTCCTGCAACTTTATTTCACCTGCTTGTTTAGTTGCCTAATCATGAATGTACATCAGTTTAACCTTCATTCTACTGTCCTTGTCCAGCCAGTATTTGCTGTCTTCCTTGATTGTTTGGCCTTGGTAGTTGTGCATCTCTGCTCTGGGGATAATAAGTACTTTTTTTTTTTTTTTTAGCATAGAACTGATGCAATTTATGAATGGACTCTGGTCTACACATCTCTTCAGCCTTCAGTTTTGAACTAATGAGAAATGTGCAAAGGTTTATGCAAGTCTGATATTCTGATTCTGTAGGACATCTGATATTTCAGGTGAGATTGGTATCTTCAAAATCTACTCATCCTGATTTATTTCCCGTTGTTCAGATGTGCTTCCCATTGGAGCTGTTTATATACTGAAAAGCATTACCCAATACAAATATTATGTTGTCTTTAAAATCAGCATTAGACTCAGTTGTGTGTGCTTAACTATGAAATTCAGTGAAATTGTGTGGTAACGTATGCCTCCTACTCTTTCTGAGTGTTGGCAGGTTTCTCACATGTATTCTATCTATCTGAATGTTGTAACTACGCAAAGATGGAGCAGATGGAGTTGCTCTGCTTTTAATCAGATATTATGAAGTCCTGAGTTTTGTTTTTTAAGCATCACTTAATATACAGAAAAATAGTTGTTTGAAGCATCTGGTCTTTTGACTTGTGATATCTCTACATGTCCAAGATGTTATAAGGTCAATAATGAATGACAGCAATATTCTCTTTAAGTCTGAAAGCCTTTATTGAGGTCTTCCTTTTGCTCTTTTTTCACTATACTTATTTCACTAATATGTATTATTTCTGTTTATTTAAATAGTCTTTTGTAAGTTTCATTCCATTACTTGTTTTTGTATAGATATTTTTAATGGAACATCCTGATGATTAAACTGTTAATAAAAAGTTTATGCATTCTTCCCTATTTTGATTCAAGTTATATTTGATATAATATGTTGTATACTGTACTATGAGTCCTAAACAAATCATTATGTGTAGCCAGAATTTAAGAATGTATAATGTAAATATATGTTGACAAAAATAATTTGGAGGACAAAACCAATAGTGATATATTTTCAAAATAATTGCATCCTTGCAGGGGGCAGAGGGTGGAATTTCAATGCTAATTTGAAGAAGATGGACTGTAGCATCTTTGAAACAACTGAGAACAGGATATGCCCCCAAATGACCAACATGACAGGGCAGCAAAACAGGAAAGTCATGAGTACCATCAGAATCAGTTCGAAGTAATGAGACAGCAGATTGGAATCACTTACTCACCGCTACATCTTGTAACCCTCCCCTGCCTGATCTGCTGCCTAGGTATTTTCTAAGATGAATAGGATTTGTCTCCTAGAGGTAGCCAGTAGATTGTGCTTCTGATATCACAGATCCTTTGGGATTTGTAGGACAGCAAAGATGAGTTAAGTCATTGATCACACTTCCAGAGCTGTCCACCTTTTCTTCAATTTATAACAAAAAGAGATTTCCAGTGCCAAATATACACATTGCAGTTTCCTGTTTCAGACAGGTGAGTTAGAACTGGAGGAGTTGTTGAAAATGGATTCATTTTCTCCCTCACTTCCCATATTAATCAGTCTCACAGAGGAGCAAGTCCAAATCCCATTCCCAAAAGCTATCTTCTGCCTGTCAACTACAGTATTGTCAATGGACTGCCAAGATACTTGCACCGATTTACTGCAACTAAATGTCAGAAAGTATGGTTGGTGAGAGATGATGTCTCCCAGGATTCATGTAAGAACAGCCAAGCACTGGGGGATGTCCTCTCTGAGCCTCTGCAGCCCTGATGGGTAGATTAATAATAAAAAAAGAGTAATATTGACTAAAAGAAACTAGTATCTCTGCTGCAGCTAAGAATTAGTAATGTATTAAATCTGTACAAAGAGAAGAGAAAATCCCCAGGCCAATCACTGATGGCCCTAGCAGTATCCCCTACTGCATCCTGGCTTCCAGCAGTGTCATAGAAACAGGCTGCTAACAAAATAACAGTAAACAAATGCAGGATGATGTTGTGCCAAATCCAGAAGAATAAAAGTCCGATTTTATATCACAAAGCTGAAATTAGGCATCTAAAAATTTTAATAGGCAAGCATTCAACTACAGTATCAATGTTGTCCATCTGCATGAGTTGTTGATACAGATCTTGTTTAGAAGATCTCCCTTAAGAGTGACTCTGATCTGGTTCACAATACACTGCTGAGGTAAAGAACTGCTCACCATTTCATTCAAGTGTTTTACCATGGATTTTAGCCTTCCTGCCATCAGGACACCTAGTTTTTTAAAAAATGCTGCTCTTTTATTCTTTAGTTCTGAAATTGTTACACTTTAAATTGTTACAATTTAAAAATTTTACTTTTTTTTTTTTTTTTTTTTTTTTTTCCAATCTTGATACTTTGAGAACGGGAATGCCCATTTAGTTGTAATCTTTTTCTAACTGAAAGTCTTTGAGTAATGAAACGGTGAACTTAAAGACACTTCCTTGAAAATCTCTTATCTCTTCTGAGGTAAAAAAGACTGAATGTCCTCATAATTACTTTTGTGGATGTCTTTCTAATAGCCTAAGGGACACACACAAACATTTAATTATTATGAAAGAAGTTAAGTTAATACAATGAAGAATAACATGCTAATAATGAAGCTTATAAATACATAGAACACATTAATTGATAATTATGTTGAGAGATAAGCACAACTCAATATATTTTGCTTTAAGCAATGAGTCCATGCAGGTGTTTACTTAGGAAAAGATTGTAAGAAATCCTACTCCTGTTATGTTAATAATTTACTTCTTCTCCTTCTTTCTTGCATGGTGTTTTGATCTAGTAGGGCTTTTTGCTCTCCCCTCTTTTTCCTGAGTATGTATTTTTTCTTTTCATTTTTCTTAAAAATAAAAAAAATAAAATAATAAAAAAAAAGAAGTAAATAAACATATATAGCACAACAATGCACACAGCATGAGGAAAAGTCTAGAAAAAGCTGGATTTGCAGAAGGACTCTCAATGGCTCAGTGCCCCTGGAACATGTTCAAATGTGACTTGCTTAAGCCCAAGGTTGCTATTTCGTGGCAGCCCCAACATGTACCAAGGAATCATTTTGGCAATCCAGAAACAAGGCTTCACATATCTTTCCTACTAGAGTGTCCAACAGTGAGTATGATTTTTAACTGCATATTTATAGTTAATTGGACATGAGCACGGGATACAGAAACTTGGTCAAGTACCCTACCACATGGAGCACTCAAGTGATAAAGGTAGGGAAAATACATTGATGGATTTATTTCATTCAGCTGAGGAGTAAAATCTCTTTTCCAAAATTTTGAACATTTTTATGGGACAAGAAAGCTATATTTATACTACTGCCTTTTACACAGTCATTGGATTTAAAGAAACTGTTTAGTTTACTGCTGGTATTTGTGATGTACAGATCCAGTACTAATGATGGAGGAATTGTAGCCTTAAGTGCTCAGAAGTTACAGCCTGAAGCGTCTGTGTAGTTACTGTAGACATGTAAATCAGTGTCATTAATTATCATGGAAAACTTGTTTTTAAAATAAACAAACTACCAGTTAGTTTTCTGACAATAAAAGTGTAAATACAAAGAAAATATTATCTCTGAGAAGACATCTTGTGATACGCAAAATAATAACAATAATAAAATCATCAGGCAGGCTACCAGCTGTGAGCTGTTACAAATATCAACTCAACATGTCAATTACATTAATATTTACAGTGACTAATAATTTTGCCAGAAAAAGTACTTAAGGCAGCCTTTTTTTTGTGGAAGATAAATAATAACAACAACAATAAAAGATAATGTATGCTTTAAAATAGAAAATTATGTAAAATTATGTAATGAGAATAGCAGTTTGGTTGTATACAGTTACATTTAAGGAACTGTGTAAGGAGCCTAAATATATCCTTGGTGGATGAGTAATTTATTACAATAAGCTCTTAATAAGCTTTAAAAAGTTAGTTTGGAAGAAGGTAAAATAAGCCTGAGTTCCCAATTGCCTCCTGTTTTGTGTAGCTTTGTTACTCAAAAAAAAAAACCCAAACAAGCCTATGATAAGTAGTCTTTGCATGCTGCTGGGACTCGTAGCATTCAGAAATGGCTGCAACTGTATAATCCAAATCTTACTACACTATGAAATGCATGCAATAGACTACTTCAGGTGGGAGTAAGTAACCTAGTATAATTTTGTACTTTGCATTTACTGGTTTTAATATTTGCAATTTGTGCTTGCCTGCAAATAATCTTTCAAGCCGTACAGAAATGAAGGCTTAAAGTGAGAGTTTCTGAAGGAACTCACACATGGGATAGTCCCAGAGTGTACTCATGAGTTCAGTGGTTATCTGACCCTTGTCAGGGCTGCATTTAGGACTCAAGGTTTTATCGGCATTTCAAATTGTATGATAAGTTTTAGATGCCACAAAGACTACTACTGCTTTAGGATTTACTCCCCTAGAAATGTGCATCTTCTCTTTGAAGCTTCCTTTTAAGTATGAGGATATTCTCCTCAATTTTCTAAAAAGCTGTACTAATTAAACATCTTTGTGTTGCAGTGGCCAAGCACAGTAAGCATGCTTAAGTGCTGTCACTGTAATGATCTTCTGCTATCTCATTTCTTTTCTTTCTCATGTATTGAACAGATGGCCTTGAGCTTTATGTAGGTGATTAATTAAACTACACATAACAGGAGTATTTTGTTCACACATAAATTCCTCTTAACAAGATTTTAAATTCTTTTTGCAACCAATCTGTTCTAGAGGAGAGGAATTTTTCGATTTTTCTTTTAAATACATGCCATATGTATCTCAAAATAAATGCACTGTTATCCTATTGTTAGAAAAGGCATAGGATTTGATTCTGTTGGCTAGTAAAATTTATTGAGGATATTTGTAAACTGATAAGATTAGATTACACTGCTGAAAATAGACTTCAGTAGATGCACTGTAACAAATTCTCTGTAACAAAAAGCAATGCATAGGAGAGACAGTGGGCATTGCTTTGTCTGACATTGTCTGTTTAAGGCATAGGAATTCAAGTTCAACAACTGCTCTCACAACCTGCTGCAACGCGTGTTAGATAGAGCGCTTGCACTAAAAGAACAGGTGCTCATAAAGGGAGATGAAATCCTTTCCAGAAATAGCAGCAAGCGCTCTACTGATACACATCTAACTGCACGAGCCTCCCTTGTTTCTCTTTTAGGCCAAGGGGCATTTCTGCAGGCTTTCTCATTCTGCATTGGCCAATGCTCTTACAGGTTTTAATTCGGATAGGGGAAACTGCAATTATTTAATGTGGGTTTTTTGTTTCTGTCTACCATTATGGTTTTATTAGCAAGAGCTGGATGTGACAGAGAATGACTGAAGGTAATAAAATACACACTTGTTACTTCTATCTTTTTTAACTATGTAGGAAAGTGAGCTAAGGCAAAGGAAGTTTAATACAAAAAGGGAAATTATTTTACTCTCTGATAGGTGGTCAAGGATAACCACCTATCTTGAAAAATTTGCTACTGTATTCACTGGCTTTACTGTAAGTTTCTTAATAGATAATCTGTGATATCTAGCTGTGAACATACACATACCTGAGAAGAAAGAAATTCTATGAGATTATTCCATTGTAATCCCCTGGCTGACATCTTTTCGGCTTTCTCTTAAAAGTTAAACTCCTGCGGTAGTATACATGCATACTGTTTCCTCTACCACTGATAAAATTGAGAAAAAAAAATTATCTATCTTTTTAGAGGGCAAAAATATTTGGAATTCACTATTCTTCAAAGTCTGTATGTATAAGTCTCTTTCTTTGTATTCCAGATATATTTTGAGGATGTTAAGGAAGCTTTATTCATTGTAGGATGACAACAGATTGTGGTGTGGCAGAAGTCATGAACTGATGCTGAATACAGAAGTTGTGTATTCGTTGTACACATATAGACCTTCACATAAAATTAATTTCTGTATTGTTTCAATAACACATTCTCAAACTAAATGAGCAGCCTTGTTTTTCATCATGTCCCTCATAGATTTTTTAAAGAAACATTCTTGTTTTCTTTCTTTCTCTGTCCATACCTTGCTGCTGTTGCCCACTCCTTTGAGGACGCGTAATCCTCTCAGCAAGTGACCTGTCATGCTGAGCAATATCTGGTTATACAACTGTCTTCTGCCGAAGTGGTCTCCTGACCTCTTTTTTCTTTTGCCTGAAACATGAAATAGGGATGAGAGCTGAGCTCACTGATTAGTTCCTAATCATGTGGGAAGCCCTGCTGAACTGAATTGCTACTGCTCACTGTGACTCAGTGTATCATCACTTGTGTTTTCTAAATTAAAAGGCTTGGCTTGATATATCTCAGTATATAACTTAGCACTATAAAAATGCTGTAAGCGTTATTTTCTGTTCAAAGGGGAAAAATAGTATCTGCGGTTGCTTTTTTTCTTCTGCTTATTAACCTGTACTTTTTGGTGATTTTTACTGTTGTTTCTGTTTAATAGTAATTTAGGCCAATTTCCCACTGGAACAGTAGGCACTTTAGGTCTACTGTATCTTGTCAAAAGAAGTGGTATACTTGAGATGAATCATGCACAATGTAAGATGTCTGTGAAGCAGCAGTTAAGTAGTTAATGCCTCTTGGCCTCTATTACAGTGCAGCTGGTCCAAATCAACTCAGAGCATTTGCAGTACAGAAATTGCTATAGCTCAAATCAGCAAGGCTTCTGAGAAAAGGATCAGAATGGCCTTTTTGCAAGATGGGTAGGTTAAGATGACCCACTTAAACTGGATGCCTGATTTAAGTGGAACACTCTTGTTTAATACAAGCCTCCTTTCATCTTAATGGTATTGGCAGAGCAACCAATTTGTCAGAGTTTCCTTCAAGCAACAGTTTCCAAGCCAAATTTGAAAGCTGTAAATTCTACAGTACCACAGCACAATCATATACCTTTGTCTGATTCAGGTTTCCATGCAAGGTGACTAATTTATCTTGTTTCTTCCTGATAGTAGAGTAGAAGTAGATGAGAAGCATTGATATTTGCACAGCTGGGAAACAGATTTCTCCCATGCTTTTCAATATGATGGCGCATGTGGTATGAATAAATTAAATGTAACATGGTTTGAGAATTCCAGCTGGTATGAACAAGATTCCTTCATCCAGCCTAAAAGACCAAAGAGACTTAGTATTTTTAATTCTATTAGTGTTATATTTCAGTGGTTGGGTGTACAAAATCCACTGAACCCTGAACATCATTCTTCTTTGTTTTCAAGATAATTTGAGCTAAATAATCAGCATGCTTACAACTCTCAGATGAGATAATTAGCATAGTACTTCCAGCTGTTTATTTCCTTAATAATGAGTATTCTCAGAAAACCTGATGAAATAGAATATGTACAAGTCGATGGAGCTGGATAACATGCTTCCCAGGGTCTTGAAGAAACTGGTTGATGTTGTTGCCGAGACACTCCCCATCAAATTCAAAAGGTCGTGGCAGTCGGGTGAAGTCACTGGTGACTGGAAAAAGGGAAACATCACTCTCATTTTTAAGAAAGGGAGAAAGGAAGACCCTATGAGGCTACAGGCTGTGAGCCTCACTTCTGTGCCAGAGAAGACTGTGGAATAGATCATCCTGAAAGATATGTCAAGGCACATGAGGTACGAGTAGGTGATCCTAGACAGCCAGCACAGCTTCACTAAGGGCAGATCGTGCATGAAAAATCAGGTGGCCATCTACGATGGAGAGATGCCTTTGGTATACAAAGAAAGGGCAGCTGATGTCAACAACCTGAATTTGTGTAAATCCCTTGATACACAATTACATTCTCATTTTTAACTTGGAGAGAGATGGATTTGAATGATGAACTAGTCACACCAAAGGATGTTGCTAACAGATCTATGTCCAGCTTGAGGCCAGTAATGAGTGGTGTTCCCTAGGTGTCCATCTTGGGACTGGTGCTCTTAAATATCTTTATAAATGGCACAGTCAGATCAAGTGCACTCTCAGCAGATTTGCTGATAACACCAGGCTTAGCAGTACAGTTGATATGACTGAAGGAAAGGATGTCATCCAAAGGGACCTGGACAAGCTTGAGAACTGGGCCCACAAGAACGTAATGAGGTTCAGGAAGGCCAAGTGTAAAGTGATGAACTTGGGTCAGGGCAATCCTAGATGCATGTGCAGAAGAACTCACTGAAAGCTGTCCTGAAGAGAAAGACTTGGGGGACTCTACTGAATGAAAAGCTGGACATGAACCGTCTGTGTGCACTTGCAACCCTGAAGGCCAACAGTATGCTGAACTGCATGAGAAGAGGGGTGACCAGAAAGGAAGGAAGGTGATTGTCCCCCTTTACTCTGCCCTTGTAAGGCCCCATCTGGAATGCTGCACCTGGGCCTGGGGGCCCCAGCACAAGAAAGAAGTGGAGCTGCTGGAGTGAGTCCAGAGGAGGCTATGACGATGATCAGAGGTCTGGAGCACCTCTCTTTTGAAGAAATGTTAAGAGAGCTGGGCTTGTTCAATCTGGAGAAGACTCTGGTGAGCCACAGAACCATAAAATATCCCAAAGCGCAAGAGACACAGAAGGTCATCTAGTTCAAATCCTGGCTTCACACAGGAATAGAACTAGACTCTATAATTAGAACTAGAGGGAATGGTTTTAGAACTAGAGGGAATGGTTTTAGAACTAGAGGGAATGGTTTCAAGCTGCGCCAGGGGAGGTTCAGGCTGGACATTAGGAAGTATTACTACTCGGAAAGGGTAGTCAGGCATTGGAATGCACTGCCCAGGGAGGTGGTGGAGTCACCGACCATGGGAGTGTTCAAGAAACGTTTGGATGTTGCGTTGAGGGGTATGATTTAGCTTGGAAGTATTGGTAATGGTTGGACTGGATGATCTTCTAGGTCTTTTCCAACCTCGATAATTCTGTGATTCTGTGATTCTGTGAATTTTCAGCAGTATCAAACTCCTGAAGTGAGTTCATAAACAGAAGAGAGACTGACTTTTTACATGGTCTTATAGTGATAAGACAAGAGGGAATGGTTTTAAACTAAAAGATGGGAGATTTAGGTTAGATGTAGGTCCTGTTCAACCTGATCTAATTGGTGGCAGCCCTGCCCATGGAAGGAGGGATGGAATTAGATTATGTTCCTTCCAATCAATTCCATTCCATGACTCTGTGATATAGCATAAATAATTCTTAAGTAATATTTTACTGTGAAATATTTTATTCACAGTGACATTTTTGAATATATAAAGTACAGTATTGCTTGCTGAAAAAAATCTCAGTTTCAGCATTTTATTGACAGAATAGATGCCATAAAAACATTATTCATGCATCAAGAAAAATAGTTTAAGCAAACTCTTGAAAAATGAATTACTTACTTGTTCTTCCTTTCATTAATTTATAGAGAGCTATCTCAAACTGAAGTACATAAATATATATGGAGAAAACTAAGCAGTATATTTACTTTGAAGAAGAACTTACTGTTCTGTGCTTGGGGTCATCTGGGTGAGAGATGAGAGAGAGATTGTGCAGGATTAATTTTGGATCTCAGTAAGAAAAACCCAGCCAAAAATGGCTTTAAAATAGCTGCTTATTATTGTTGTTGTTGTTGTTGTTGTTGTTATTATTATTATAAGAATATTACTTCCTTCAGATAATTTTAATAAAAAATTCAGATAATTTTAATAAAAGTAATAAGTAAATATTACTTCCCTTCAGATTTTGGGCACAATGCATTTGCTCAGCACTGAATGGACACCGGATGGATATCTCCTACTTGAGCATGCTGCGCAAGTGCCATCTGTGTAGAGAAGATCCCCCCTTCATCGTCAATCAATCTACTGATTAATTTTCTTACAGAAACCAACTCTATTATTAAAGGATGTTCACATGAGAACAAGGCCTTGTAGGTGGTGGGAGCTGACTGCAGGATCCTCACTTGCAAGAAGTTGGCTGATGTGTTCCTTCTGTCAAGGAATTTGTATAGCTCAGTATACAAACAGACATTCTCAAGTTAAAATTACTGTGGAGCACCAACACTCTAACTTGCAATGCTTTCCCAGTCAAAATCAATGTATTTGACCTCAGTCCACAGAGAGTGTAACATTCTCAAATACATTTGAAGTTACAGGTTATACTAATAACATGCAACTTTCTCAATAGTTAAGATGAACTATATGGCAGACATGGTCAGTTCAAGATCACTGACTCTTCAAATACAACACCTTCTGCAAAGTTCCCAATAAGCTTGCTCTGCCATGCCACAGGTGAGATTATCAGTATCAAACTTTGGTTATAGGAGGTGAGAAAAGTCATGTATCTATGCACAGGACAATGGATCTGTTCACAGTTCTGAATGTGAAACTGCACTTCCCTTGACAGACAAAAGTACGTATCAGAAGACAATGTTTCCATAAAGCCTTTTCTGACAGAGAGAGATCAGGAGTGTATATACTGTGTAGAATATACAACTTTGTATATAATGCTCTGTCTTTTCTGACAAAGGTTTCTCAGAAATCAGACTTTTTGTTTTCCTTGCAAAATTAGATTGGGAACAAAGCAACATGCTTAATATTGTCAGTATTTTCCTTCTTGACACTTCTTTGAAAGAAACAGAAACCAAAACAACTTATGATCATTTTACAAGGTTTCATAATTTCTGCAGGATAACTTACAGTTCAGAAAATGCAGATGAGCTACACAATGCTTTCGAACATTCATGCACTGAGAATTGATGCATATACCTCAGTAGGCTGAATTTTGAATACTTATTACCCCTCAGCAAATAAAACTGTATCCTATTACCCACTAGTTTCTTAGGGTTGAAATAGCTTCCAAAGTTGCTGTGAATCTCTCAACTAGACATTGTATCAGGTAACAGTGAAATATGTTCTTTTACAAATATGACTGATATTCTTTTGCTAGAATCACCAAAATTCCTAGATGCTTTGAATTTTGGCTTCAGTACAGATGTTAAGATTCCTCAGACAAACTCAGTCCAGGTTATAGCTGGGGCCAGGTTCATTGTGGACTTTTGCCAGGGCTTTCTGCTATTCTTTGCATTGACCTAATTATAAAGCTTTGATTATCTTATTGATTTAGTGGAGCTGTGTCTGTTTCTGCCAGAGCTGATTTTGGCACAGTGATCTCAGATAGAGAGAAATGAAGAGAAATCTCACAGGCTTGGCCAGAGTGTGGTTCCCCTTTGACAGTGCCACAAGGATCTAATTTTGATTATACAATGCATCTATACATAAACTACATACAAAATGAAGTGAGTCAAGCTAAGGTCTTGTAAACTTTCATTTAGAACAGCGATCAGATATCAAATAGATTCTTAAAAGACATCAGAATATTAATGAGATACATGAAATACTTTAGGTCAGTCATTTCTGCTTTTTTTCATGGAAAAGGTAGATTTTTCTTGTGCTGCTTTTCCCAAAGTACTGCAAATGCTAAATAATAAGTAGTACATCAGGTTTTGTTTTAACATTGTTAAATTACTAACTTTATTGAAGATTGAACAACTCATCACTTGAACTAAAATCCTTTAATACTGATAGGCACCTACAGATGATATTTAAACATGAAGTAATGATTGATGTTAGGTAGTGACAGCATTTATTATCATTCTACAGAAAATTCCAGTCAAACTAACTTCGGTCATGTAGTAAGGGAAAATAGGAGCTGAAGGAAGGACGGATAGTCTGTTGTGCAAGCCAAGTTGGCTGGCACAGGTGTGTTCAGAAAAGATGACATTTGGACAACCAGTTACTGCAAAAGATTTTTCCAATATTTGACCAACTATCTTGCTTACATGTATGGCATATTGCAGCCATAAACAGCAGTCTGATGAGTTAGACTCTGGCCAGTCCACGTGAAAGAGCAGTGCCCTATAAGGGACTGACTCCTAGATACTGCTGATATGTAAGGTCCAATGCTTAGTTTGTTATAGTAAGCAATCATGGATGAGGAGGAATGTATTAATATAAGCTTCTGATTTTCCTGCCCATGGCCTTCTGCCAATGACAAACTCTTAAACACTTCTTCTCTTATACAGAAGAGCTTTCTATGATTTTTTAAATTATGTTTAAAATTTAAAGAAACTTCTATCAATCATTGTTACTCTCTGAATACAGATTTTCTCTTTCCATTTCTTCCTATAAAAGTATTACTGGGAAAAATAATGTGTAGGAAACCTTCCCAACATTATCTCTAAAAGCAGAGCGGCAGTTAAGAAACTCAAAAGTAGGTATAATTATCTCTGTTGAAAATAGGAGAGAAGAAGACTCTTCAAACTTGGAATCTGAAATTGTGAGGGAGAAGGAAGATACACTGGTGGGTCTGCAAGGAATGCTTTTTGAATTTTGTTTGTAAAGGTTACAAAATATTTTTTTTTCTCTTTTTAGTGTTTACAAATATAGGAGAATTATGCAATTTTACTTTCCAATATATTGTTGCTGTTTTGTTTTTTTTTTTAATTGAAGTAGTTACATGGCATTTGGTTGCAAAACTGTTTTTCTGGGATTAAAGTGATTATGATGTTTTTTATTTGTAGTAAGCTTGTTCACTAAGTGCCTAGGATGGCTGTATTAGTCATCGGACAGTGATAAGGCCTGCAGGGTGTAGTAATCATCACCGTCATCAGACAGTGATAATGCCTGCAGAGGGTCTCTTAACCTTGAGAGACCATGACAACACATTTCCTGAGGATAAGGAAGAGGAGGAAGTAAGACCAAATGTGGAAAGGACAGTCCGTGTCACACATCCGTTGGGCAGGAAAAGTAACTTTGTGATATCAGAAAAGATATAAAAAGAGTGTGTTGCTTGCAATAAATGCCTTTTGCCGCTCATCGTATTGATGTCTTAAATAGCGTGCGAATGGTCCGGGACGGGGTGCTGGGTTCGAGGGTTGTCAGACCACTGCACGCCGGGCGGACCGGTACCTAGGTTGCCGGAACAGAGGCAACATTTATTCCCCCCATTTGAATATGAATAAAGATAAAAATAGACCTGAAATACACATTTATCTTGAATCCAGTATACATTCACCACTGATTCAGGATGACTGATGAACTGACCCTAAACACTTACCAGTAGTGACTGTTTTGTACCAAATTTTCATTTCATGGGATAATGAAATTTCAGTGAATGACACCTGAATATTTTCAGAGAGGCCTTCTGTGCTCCTCTCTACTGTTTTCTTAGTATTTTAGGTGATTTCTTCCCCCCCACACTCCCAGGCCAGGTATAATTTGCTTTGTTTTATACATTGACAAAGTAGAAATGCATTTTTGAAGATTTCAGTAAAGATGCTTACAATGTACTTGTACTACAAATTTCTCTGAGTTTGGAGGAAATTAAGAATCCCTTGTAACTTTAAAAGAACAGGAAATATTTGGAGTTGAGAATTTCTGCTTTGTATTGTTGGCAGGCCTTTTACTTTCAACTCTTTGGTTAGGCTGTGATCCAAGATCCAGTGTTTTTTCATCACAGGAAGTCTTTCCATTACCTTCTACCAGTATCTGATCAGGCATTTTCAGACTTGAGAATAACTGTGCTTCCTTCTGACTTACTTATATTACCAGTGTGATAATCTATAGCTACAGGAGTTCAGTTTTGGAAAGGTGTTGCAATATGAATGGGCTTGCATGAAATCTCTGAGGTTCCCGGAAGAAAATTCTATGCTATCTCTGTGACATCTACTGTATCTTTTAAGGAAAAGGTAGAATTTCACTCTAAATGTCAGATATTTTTAAATCAAAATGAATTGAATGAAATCTTTATGTCTACCAGAAGAAGCCTCCAAGCTCCACTACCATATTTTGTAATGGAAGGAACTACATCAAGGGCATAATTACCTGTCTTCTTTAATTAAACAACTCTGCTGTGCAAAAACATAACCTCTAAAATAACCCAACAAACTATACACACACTATACAAACTATACCCAACACACTATAGAGAACCAGTATAGTTTGTGCTAGTGCTCTATAGCTTTGCTTGAAACAGCTTTTCAATCTTAGTAAATTATTTCAAGAGAAAAAATGTCATTGCTGAAGCTGGGAATTTGTACAGTTTTTCTTGAATATATTACGCTGTGAATACTCTCCACACTGAGGTACTACATGACAAAGTTAATGAAGTTGTTAGCATGATCCGTCATGCCAGACAAGATCCTGAAAATAATTAGAAAGTGACTATGAATATTTAGGTAGAGTGCATAGAATAATGCATCCCATTCTGTTGTAAAGGATATAAGTTTACATTCAATGACCTCCAGCAACTCCTATACTTAAGTCAGGAACATGGACTTCATGAAGTCTGTTATGGTTTCTGTATCATCCTGTTCTAGTAGGAGGAAAATCTACAGCAAGCACAAATTTTATATTGTTCTTGGCATAAGAGAGTTGTCAGCATATTTTTCCAAATTGGCTTAGTAGGTGCATGTATATCAGCTTTTGCATTTAGGTATATAAATTAATTGCTGTGGTAAAAGAGATGGAAGTAAATTTTACATGGGGATTATGTGTAGCAGCTAATGGGGAACTAAAAATTGAAAAGAATATTAAGGGAAACTAAGGTAGATACAAAAATAACAAATTTTAATGATATGTGTTTAGAATGTTGATTGTCTTAATGATGTCAGTTGGAGGAGTTCTTTTTGTTATCTGCAAGTTTAAATCACGTTACCTTGTTATGATGGAAGGAAAAAAGCAAATTGAATGTCGTTACATCTTAAAAATATTTTGACTCTAACAACAGAGGGAAATTGTAGTTAACTTGCTACATACATCTCAGGATTATTTTCTTGAATTTTCTTAGGGATACATGAAAATTTCAAAAATCTATTCAACATGGGTACTTAATGGGAATTAAGAATTAATTCTTACCTATTTAGATGGTAAACATTAAAAATACATAGTACACTTCTAAAAATAGTGTAACTGAGCCTAATTTTGGTGGAAATATTGCTGATCTTCCAAAATTAAATGGAATGCAAACCACAGTGAAATTCTGAAACCATTTGGGGTCAATATTTTCAAAATTTTGGGTGGTTTTAAGATAATTCACTATTTTTGTTAAAAAAACAGCAGAAAAGGAATCTTGCAGAAGGAATACTTTCCTAAAATGTAATGCTCAGAGGATTATAGTATGCATACTGAAGAACTTTCTTACGATGTGGTCAGATGACACCTTTGATTGCATTAATATGTTTTTTAGTAACCTGCATTTTGGCTAAGTTCCTGTCAATGATCTCTGACCTTCCAAAGCACAAGGGAGACGGCTACTTAAAAGCAATGTCAGAGGCCCCCAACAGCTGTACGAAACCTGATAATGTTATTTTGAAGATTATTACTATGTTCATAAGCAAGTGTCTGCCCCATACATACGTGTCTGAACAAATTGACTTCTTTGTTTCACATTAGTGATATACAGGTTATGAAAAAAAATGTAAAGGAGGAAAAACAGGGTATTTTTGTGATGACTACTGAGACAAGGACAGTCCAAATTTTGCTTCCAATCCTGTGGTAGCAGAGGTGTTCTTTCAATTTTAAACATACATCACTGATAGGTCTCTTATGTAAAAGAGGTACAAAAATACTGCCCTAAAGCACAGAACAACTGCCAAGCCATCAGTTCTTCACTATTGATAATACGCTGGAATAGGCTGCTTAGGGAGATGGTGGGGTCACCGTCTGTGGAGGTTTTTAAGAAACAGGCAGATGTGGCACTTAGGTACATGGTTTTGTGTGCATGGTGTGTTGGGTTGATGGTTGTACCAGATGATCTTTTCCAACATTATTGATTCTGTGATTCAGTGATTATTAAATATCTGTCTTTGTCTGATTTGGAATAAGTGGATAAAAAGCCCTAGAAGAGTGCAATAAATGAATACTGAATAGCAGTTATAAACACAAAAATATTGCTTTGTTACTATGCAAATCATCTACACTCTTCTTGCTGTTCCAAGTAAAATTTATTCAATGCAGACAGATAATTTCTGATTGGTGGATAAGTTGTAGGATAAACATGTTTCGCTAAACAAACTTAATTATAGAGAAGCAAAGGTAATTTTCTATATCATTCTTATGGGCACATTGAAGATAAATACAGGAAATTAAACTTGTGATGTGAAGTTCATATGTTAGTTATATACACCTGTAGTTCTTATTTATTTATTTATTATAAATATGAAAAAAAGCACATAAGTAGGCCAAAAATTCTGTATTACCTTTGCTAGTAATGAACTGTAAGCTTTACACTGAATTTGAAGGCCCTCCAAACTAGTAGGTCTCTTCAAAAGTAATGCTCCCATTTATTTCCATGAAAACTACAACAGATACAAAGAGCATAACAACACTATCTGATTGATAGAGCAGATTCTCAGCTAAAAACACTCTTTTTCAACATAGTCACCACTGTTAGCTGTGCGATTTTAAGAGAGATGAATAAGAGCTGGCATACTTGTAAAGACCTGCACCAGTGGGGGTGACACACTATCACTGTCTCCACTTCTGGAATGCACCACCCACTGCCTTATTGCGCTCACATCCACTGACTGATCTCCATAAACGATCAAGAAGCATCGATATATGTCAGTGGGTGCCATTATTTCCACCTGGACAAATTCAATGACACACCTTCACTTCTTACGCACTTCCATGTCAGACGCCTTTTGGTAAGACAGCCCCTCAGCTGCCACCTGTCGCACCCCCTCAGCTGCCATCTGTCGTGCAGCCACAAAATGTAACAGAATATTGGTGGGAAGCTTCAACCTCTACTGCCATACCACCAACATTCACATGTGACCAGACAAGCCAACATAAAATAGGAGGCATCACTTTTGGAGCAGCCTGTGCATTATTATTATTATTATTATTATTATTATTATTATTATTATTATTATTTCTACTACTATTTTTCCTTTTCTCTTCTTTTCCTTCCTTAGCAGATAGCTTCGATCTCACCAACAGCTTCTACTTTTTCTCCCCCCCGTTTCTTTCCCATCCCACTGGGAGCAGGAAGTGAATGAATGACTGTGTAGTGCATATCTGCCTGCTGGGTTAAATCACAACAACTGTCTTCACAACTTCTGCCTTCATATGTAGAAACTCAAATCCTTCTTTCTTTCTCTGATAATTTGGGTTTGATAGAAATTAAAATGTGTTTAAATCAAGTTTTTAAACTCTATCCCAGAAAAAAAAAATTGCCTTATTACTCATTTATATCATTTTTCTTCTCCTCCCCTGGCAAAGGAAACAATTCTTAGGTGGTTGTTTACCAAGGAATGCTATTAGGTAAGAAATCAGATGAGAAGTTAGTTAATACAATGTGTACAGTATTTCATTAAAGGCTATGCAAAAGTTACCATTTGTTTAACCACCACCAAGACTTAAGTGACTTAGCCAATTACTAGTAATATCAGTTTAATGCTTTTCCTGATATTTAATATGAAAGCAATTGACAAAGTAACTGCTACACATGCACTGCAGAAATGAGGGATTAGTGAGAAGAATATTCTCTGTTTAACATCAGTGGTTTTAACTTTGTCGCTGAAAATAGTTACTGAAATTATCTTTGAACTGGAAAAGAAGAAGAGGACTGTGTCAGGTCAAACAATTTAAGATAGCTCTACCCCATTTCTTGGCCTAAACAAAGTTCCAGCTTCAGTTGCAGCTGAATTACTGTGTTTGCTGTTTAGATAAAAATATATTTTCTCCATAAATGCTCCTCTGGCAGAATGAACTAACAATTACTTTACTTTCACAGAAGTGCACAAAGGTATCTTGATTAAACTTAGACTTAAGAGAAGAGAGCTGTATACCTCAAAAGCATCACCTCAGATGACAGGCTTTGTAGAGCTTTATTTAACATATACTCATTAAATAATACTACGTCTACGTGCCTTATAAATCTATTTAAAAAAATAAAGCAGCTGAAATAACAACTGTTTCAGTATGTAAAACAGAAAAGAGACTAATTAAAGAAAAAAAATGTTAATACAAAAATAATAAAGACAGAGTTTAAAGTACACTAATCCTTGTGTTTAACTTAAAATTGGTGAAGGTGATAGGTTTTTTTACATGGTGTAATACGTTCAACACTTTTATTTTTCCCTCTGTTAAGTTCTGATCTCAGCTAAATTCAGTTTCTGAGTCATCCAGAATAAGCTTCTCCTTGTTGTTTTGTATGCAAGGGGTGATTATGACAGAATTTCTGATTTAACAACAGATATCACAGCAGGTTTGGAAATATCATCCTGCACAATATAACTGATTAAAATAAAAATATCTGATGCCAGCCTTGTACTCATACTCATTCAAACATTTTTCCCTGATGTTCTGCTTACTACAGAACTTTTCACTGCAGCGTGCTTTTTTAGGAAAAAAAAAGCACACAAGTGAGATCACCAAAGAAAAATGCTGTGCAAGTTAAAAATTCCATAGGTAACTTTTATGTCCATATGAAGGGAAACAAATGGTGTTGTCTTTAATCTATAAAGATGTGAAAGAGTAAGGAAATTTTCAGGCAGAAGCTAGAATACTGCAGTCTTTGAAGATGTATGAGACACAAATATGTATTGCTTCCAATATTCATCACAGCAGAATAAATTGCAGAGAAACTGGATAGAGGAACAACAAAAATTAAAATAAGTCAACTCAAACTGAGCAGTGAACATACGCTACCTGGTGGAGACTATAAATAATATGACCCCTCTTTTGTCCATTAAAAAAAAAAAAAACCAGAGAGAGAGAGAGAGAGAGAGAGAAATAAAATGAAAGTAAATATACCAGTATACTAAAAAGGTGTTGTTTTTTTTTTTGGTTTTTTTTTTTTTGGGGGGGGGGGGGGGGGGGGGGTTTAAAGGGGTAATGCATGGTAATCACAGCAATTGAATTACATCAGAAGGTATCCGTTCCATGCAATGAAAGATATTATGCAAAGGCTTTGACCTTTAAGAGAATATGTTGATGATTTTCCTCTGCATACAGAAAAATGTCAGCACAGGTGTAAATAAATGTCATTAACTTTGTTTTTGTATTCAGAGTATATCCACCAGGACCAAGATGTGCTGGTATTCAGACACTTGAATGGAGAGCATTTGAAATACTTGTTAACCCTCCTAGTTCACTGAGCTGCCTCAAAGGTGGCAACCTCCAACATCAAGGAAATATAGGTTCTTATCAGGCTTGTTCAGAATGAGAATGCTTCTTGTCTTGCCACAGAAACTAAGTATACTGTGTGTAATCATGCCATGTTCTGAAGAACCGTTTTCCCGGGGACCTGAAAAAATCCAGTTTCAGTTTTCTAATTCTTCAAATATATGTGTAGAAGGATTAGAAAATGAAGAAACACTCTTTGCTTTGATGTAGGAATTATTTCATAGGTGTCTATATACTTTGCGTCTTAGAGGATCGTTTTCTAGGCCAAAGCATCATTTAAATGTTTAAGTTTTTGAAGTATACCCCAATTGTAATCAGTGCATTAGAGTCTATAAACTGACTCCCTGGGACATTTCCATGATCATCGTTACTGCTTTCTAGTTACTTATTACCAAATGGAGAAGGGAAATCTTAAGATGCTTTGGAGAGAAAATGAAGATAGGTTTTATGAAGCCTGAGCTGACATATTTCCTGCTGCGCTACATGTCTCTTGTATTCAGGTCAGGGCAGTATAAAAATAATTTTCTTCAAGAATTCATAAATTACCCTACATGTTTTCACCCTTTTTAATCTGAAACAATAAGATAATTTTCATTATTCAGTGATATATTTAGTCAAGTAACATAAGAATTGCCTCCTTCCCAATACAAATTTAACATTAATATTCAAATTTTCAACATTTTAAAAGTGCATTTTTCCTTCTTAGTTTTGAAGAGTGTTTCTAAGAGTAAATGCAATTGCTTTTGTAATAACAATGAGCAGAAATAAAGGCCTGCAGGCAGCCTTGGTTTCATCAGTATTTTTATACAACTTAATGATGATTGATTGCATAAACTGTTGGGAATTGCAAGCACTCAGCGTAGTTAAAAATTAGGTCATTTGTATAGATGTGGGAGCCAAATTTAAGCATCCAAACTGAAGAAAAATTCATGAGTCTGCTTAATTACATCTTAGATACTAGCTTATCCTGGAAAACTGGATGGTTAAAGGGTAATCCTGCAGATGCCTACTTGCAGTTCTCTTGATTTCAGAAGCAGTATAGAGATAAGTAAACAATGTCAAGAGTGTCCACAGGACAATATCCATTGCAGAAATCTCCTGAATTTCATCAGACTGCACTGAGGCTCATAATTCTGCTGTTCTCTGTTACATCTCAGTAACTTAAAGCATGCTGTCTTGACATCCTACTCTATTATGTTATGAAGCTGTTCAAATACTTCATGAGTTTGTTGGTAGAACATCCCAGCTATGTTGGGATTTTTTCTTTAATAGATTGACATAGTTTATGCTGTACTATTTAGAGAATAATAAGTGACTGGATGATGGAAGGCTTTATAATAGCTACTTTGTGGCCATTTGTAAATTGTTATGCTAATCACTGTGTGTTGTTTTGATGAGTTTTAAATGTTATGAAATTTTTTTATCTATCCCAATCTAATTTGCAGACATTAATAATGAAACCATTCATTTTATACCAAGAGTAACTTCTGCTGTGTGTGTGAAGTCTCTACAAGTAGTGTATTTTAACTTTGCTCTTCACTCACATCATGTAGCCTATGCCATTTTCAAGTAGAAAAAATAATAGAAATATCCCATCTAGGAAAAGGTTCCTTTCAAGGCTCCAAGAGAGTCATAAAATCACTAGGCACTGTGATGTAGTGATAATAGATGTTACTTGAAGGGTAAGAAGATGGAATTGGAAAGAATAGGAAGTTAACTAGTTCCTGCAGGAAAATGCAGCCTTCTAGTATTTAAAGAGAGATTATAAACAGAAGGAAAATCAACTTTTTACACAGGTAGAAAGTGATAGGACACAGGGGAATAATTTTAAACTAAAATAGAGGAGGTTTAGATTAGATGCCAGGGGGAAATTTTTCACTGACAGGGTAGTGAGGTGCTGGAACGGGTTGCCCAGAGAAGCTGTGGATGCCCCATCATTGGAGGTGTTCTAGGCCAGATTGAATGGGGCCCTGGGCAATCTGATCTAGTGGTTGGCAACCCTGCCTGTGGCAGGGGGATTGGAACCAGATCTTTGAGGTCCCTTCCAACTGAAGCCGTTTCATGATTCTATGAATGTACATGTATGGACTTGTACACACTTATGTGCATATATATCATATATATGCAAATGTACACAAAGGCAAGTGTGGGTGAAATGCATATGTACAAAGATGCTCAAAAATGAATGCATGAATAATAATCCTTATGAAGTTATTCCACATTTTAACAAATTAATATTTCTGAAACTATTCCACGTTTAATTCTAAAGCATATAGTAGTTAGCATAACTTTTTAAATGGTTCAATCATGTACCACTTTATTTTTCTTAGAAAGGCATAGGATTTTGGTAGGATTTTGCCCTTCTTATGTCAGTTAGTGGTCCCAAAGTCAATTATTTATGTTGGTTTAAAAATGTAGTCTAAAAATATTACTGATGGACATTGCTTAGTGACATTGGCACTCTCAATAAATGAATGGCAAGTACTGGCTTTATCACATCATACAGCAATCTAGCTTTGAAAATAACTTAGCCTGGTGTGTTTTTTTGTTTGGTTGGTTGGTTGGTTTGGTTTGGTTTTTTTTTGTGTGGGTTTTTTTTTTTGTTTGTTTGGTTTTTTTTGCATTTAAAGTATCTTATTAAAAAAGTCCTTAAAGGTTTTAGAGTGTGGATTTGGTAAACGTCAGAAAGTCAAGTTTAGATGAATTCTTTGGTGTAAAACCATAAAATCAAGCTGGAAATTGCATGCTTAAGAGTACTTTAGAGAACTCGCTTAAGTCAATGTCGTGTGTCTATGCACGCAGAGCAGATTGGATCAGTAAAGTTCACTGCCATGTTCTTCAGTATTATAATTCTGTGAATTTTGGCTGTGCAGTAGAATTTTTTTTTAAGAAGGGAGTAACCTTAAAGACTTACGAGAATCTTATATTTCATCATACCTTTCAATCTTCTGAGCTCAAAGGTGTGCTGCAGAACATCACGAATCAATCCGCAGTTAGAAATAATCCCAAAGTGTTCAGGGGTGTTGAAATTCCACGTTGGATGCTTGTGGAAGTTCTACCATTCTCTGGTGAAAGAACTGCGCTGCACTCATACAAATACTGTCTGTGATAGCTTGCATTTTTGAGCTGGTTGAGATTCTTTTTTTTTGATGAGCTACTTTTATGTTGAAGAAAGCCAGTTCATCAAAATTGACACCTTTCTCAAGAAAAGGTCAGCTTTAACAATCTTCTTTTCCTCTAGGAAATGGTATTAAAAAGTATAGAAACTGCAATTTTCTCATACTAGGAGCCTTAAAATATAAATAAAATACAATCTGCTCAGAATTTTTGAAATTCAGTTGAATATGTGGTAAAAAGAAACAAAAACAATTAGAATTATCTGAGCATTTTCATAACAGAAACATAATTCTATTTCATTCTTAGTTTTCAAAAGCATCACATTTTTATTGTTTTCCTTTGTTCTCTTTCCTTTTTAATATATCTTCCTTGCCTTTGTAATTTTCCAATTATACTAAAGTTAGAAAGATTCAAGTTTGGTAAAATACCAGAAAATAGTATTCTTATTTAGGGATGTGCCTTACCGAAGATATATCAAAGATATATAAAGCATGCCTGCTTTCTCTCTTGTGCTGTGTAAAATCTCTAATAAACATAAACAGTCATCACTGTTGTTTGTTAATGCTTTTAATTATTGTTCAGGAGAGCATGTTTAACATCAGAAATGGATTTGTGTTCTCCTGTCCTCTGAGATCAAGAACAAAGGAAGAGATCCTTGATGTTAGGAATATCTCTGTGGGTTTTGCTTTTTTGTTTGTTTTGATTTGTTTTTGTTTGTTTGTTTCTTAATTCATTTTAAAATATTTGATATAGAAAAAAAGAGGGTTAGAAAAATTAATCCTGAGTTGTAAGTATTAAATTAGGAATTTTGTTCTTTCAATCTGAGAGAAAAAGCCTAAACTATCATACAGAGGACTCTAACCATCCTGAAAGAGTTCCCTTGCATAAAAGGGATAATGGCACAAAAACGTGAATTATAAGCTCGAGCTTTAAGTAGTTTTCCAGTCTCTTAAACCAGAAGCATAAAACATCTTTGAAGAAGAGTCATAAAGCCTGGAACTTGATTCAAAGAAGAAATGATGTCTGAGAAGATGTCTGGTAGTGTGCTCTCTAGGTGTAGAAATTGTAGAGAGCTTTGTCTCAAGAAACATACCATGAATTTAGACTGATGAAAGCACAAATAATGAAAACTAAGAAGGAAGCTTATAGTACATTTCTTCAAGACCACGTTTCAATAAATTATTTTATAGAAACTCATTAATAAAAGAGGGTAAATCAAACTTACAAGAGCCTCCAAATGTTTGACAAATATCAGCTAAAAGCTCAAATGCCTGTTTTGAGCATTCCTTCTCTTTAATTCTCTGTTATTCTTTATATACATTAAAAAAGAAAAAAAGAATGAATGATCTGGGGTCTGTTTTATGGGAGAGAACTTTATGTTTTATTAAAATATTATTGACAGAATAAACTCTAAATGAACCAGGTCTTGTTTGGTGTGCAGCTGGCCTTTAGATTTGATTATGTTGAATGCATTTGACTATTCTACATCTAAGAGTAAAATAGCTACAAGGGATTAGAAGCAGCTGACAAATGAAGGCCAGAATTTGTAACAGTGAAATTTGCTGATTAGAAAGCACTTTTTCACACTGAGAACAACGTGATATTATGTACTTTGAAGATGTCAAAATAGGAGTTCTTGTTGCTGAGTGCCAGATGCAATTTTGTAAGAATAGGCTAAAATGAAATGAAGTCTTATAAGTTATTCTTGTATAACTAGATAAATGCTGTTGATATCTTGATTATTATTTATTTTTCACTAGGCAGGAAAAAGGGCATTTAAGACATTTTTATCTTTGTTGTATGAGGGTGTTTTTTTCCTCAAAACTTTTCCCTCTGTCACTGTAAACCTACTTACTGCAGCAAAAATTTTTGTTCCAAAAAGTTCTGGAAAACCAGTGCAGTGTTATACCAGAAATATTAGATTAATACTGAAAACTTGTAATCACAGACTTACTTAGTAGAAGAACTTTTCCTTTAAATACTAACTACTAATAGGTTTGACTTCGTAAATGCCATTTAATTACAAATTAAATGCATGTTCCTACACATTAGCTGATAATTATAGTTAATATAGTAGACCCGAAAGTAATTACTTCAACAAGAAGAGAGGTTGTAGAAGACAAAAATAATCATTTATTTACATGTAACAGGATTTTTTTTCTGTGTTAATCTTCTTCCACTACCTACTACTTAACTTGTAAATAGATGATCAATGATTTCCATGCAAGAAAGGACTTACTCAATATCTCTTCCCTACAAAAGAAGTATTATGGATTTGTTTGTGAACAAATTCACTAAACAGAAAAATTAAGAAGGCAAATGATGCATGCAGCCAAATTAAAATGAACTGTGGGAAAATCATTAAAAATTAATGTGCCTTAAATTTCATTCCAAGTTATTTACCACTCATGGTAGTTTTATTGCTAATTCAGGAAAACAAATAGATGAACCACGAATAGTAAAGGCTTTATGTTACCTTAAATAACACTGATATAAAAGAAGCAGCATGCTCTGGTATTGGGAGTTAGTATCAAGACATGATACAATATCAAGATGATGTGACAAACCCTTAGAAAGCATGACAGGGCAATTGCATGTGAATTACAATGTGGAGATGCAATGTCACTTTGATTGATTTGTTTTGTTTTTATTTGCTGTACTTTAGAATTTTATTAGCAAAAAAAGATTGAAGAAGCAGATTTTGCTGTTGAAACCAGCTGCATGGATGGGTTTTACTATCCCAGACTGATACTCAGAAACACAACTTTTGTTGTTGAAGTTTCAAAATGTCAGTGTATAAATAATTTATCCTAGAAACACAACATTAATTAATGAAATCCTGGCCCTTGGAACACATCAATCTTTGTGCCATACTTGGAGGGCAGGGGCCATTGTGATCATGCAGCTTGGCCAAGTTGCAGCAGTGGGCAGAGTTTTTTTTAAGCAGTGCAGAAACAGAATAATCATCAATGCATTATAACAGGACTGGAAACTACTGTTAGTGTCTAATCATTATCCTCATAACCTAGTGGTCAACCACCCTTTGCGCCTGAAGTTAAGATTACTGTTCCAAACTGGAATAGCTGCTGAACAAGGGGAGGCCCTGAAACACAAATTTTCAGAAGCAGTCAACATCCCTTGTTTCCAATCATGCAGTAGGCGACAGCAAGGATTTGGGATGTGACGTGGTAGGACTCTCCCCTTGCTCAGTGTCGAAGGGTTAATGTATGCATAAGGGGCGTAGACGAAGTAGGATAGGTATATAGGTAAATTGCACGACGCAATAAACACCATTTTTCTGCTCACCATATTGGTATTCACGTGCAGTTCTTTGGCCTGGGTAGGTTTTACCCAATAGTCCAGCACAGGCGCAGAGCTAAAAGAACATGGGTTGCCAGGTGCACAGCAACAAATCAACACCCTTAAGAATTTTGCTCAGTGAAAAAAAGTCCTCGGTTCTGCTCTGCAACAACTGAAATATCTCTCTGTGTCATCACCCCTATTTTCATCAAAACAGGACATCATACAAGATTATGAGAAGAGACTCTGTCCTACTGAATACTGTGACATATTGTCTCAGGGTTACCTTACTTGTGGTGAAAATGTGTAAAGGTTCCAAATCCCTTTCCTTAATTAAACTACACAGACTCAACCTAGATACTGTTTTGTTTCTACTTGATAAAGTCATGGTATTTAATAATGTGTCAGAACCCTGTTCTTTTAAGGAAGAAAGTTGGGTTTTCAGATACTAAAAAGACAAATTTTGAAGCTGACACTAATTTTTAATGCGCAGTGCTGGCACATGATTTTCTTGTTTAGAGACACTCAATTCTTTAAGAAGCCTTCAGCCAGTCTGTTTGAGAGTTGTGATTACTTTTTCAGTCTTCTGTTTCAGAAGATAGTACTCAGATAATTCCTCTACTGCTGTGGAAAGATGTTGTGAAACAATGCACACTAAAAATTCAAGGATTCCTGTCTTGCATGGATCCTTTGCCATTAGTCCACACTCAAATAGTCATCAGAAACTATCTTTCATTCACAGTTTGCAAGAAAATGATGGCACCCCTGATACTGCCTTGTTCCTGATTACTGGCTCCCCACTGAACTTTTAACCTAAACTAAGACAGAAAGATTTGCATGTAAAGTTTACCATATAACTGATGGAGAAACTCATCTTTTGTGGGAAATATATCTCTCTTCCTCTTCTTAATTCCTTGGCATTGTCCATTTCATGAATAAAATGAATGAAAAGGAAGTAGAGATTTCTGAGACTTCTTGTCTTGGAAATATAAAGTTCCCTCCAAGAGAACAGAATCACTGTCAGCTTTTCTTATTGTCTTACTAAACCACTAGAGTCCTCTTCTTTCCTCTGGATTGAAAGGAATCTCTGAAGGTCATCTAATCCAAACCCTTACTCAAAGCCTGGACAACTTTGTGGATGAATTAGGCTGTTTGATAAGTCAAATTTTCAGTACTGCCATAGATGGAGATCTGATAAATTATTTAAGAAATCTATTCCAGTGTTTGACTACACTTACAAAGATTTATTTCCATAATATCTTCTTGTATTTTCCTGCATTGGAAATTGTATACGTGGCTCACTGTCCTGCAACATAAATATCAAATGAATTCATGAGTTTGTTTTGAATAAAGATTGTCCTATTTCTTGTAAAGGGACAAAAGAACAACCCTGTAGTTTAATATTACTTACATATTATTTTGAATGTGAGAGCAATTTCGAACTCTAAGGCACAAGTGGGAAAAAGATACATTACTGTGACCTCATTGATACTACTGACAGATAGATAGCTGAACTTTCTAAAACTGTACAAGTAGGTGCTTTCACTGGTAGGAAAACAATGCACCAAATAAAATATAGACCAATCGGTGTTTTGTACCTAATCATGGTAAACTGAATCTGTCATATGTAAATATTCTAAGAGGAAACTTTTCGACAAGGGATTTTCTTCACTACAAATGATGCATATGTATTTTTTGTTGTTTTGCTAATTTTATTCTTCTTATAATACCCCTAACCAGGAGTAAAACTTCTCAAATCTTTCTCCATTAGCTGTCTTTCTGAATCATTCAAACAGACCTATATTGATTCATTTTGTAGTTGCTGAAGAATTAGCATTTTTATTTGTCCATCTATCTTGTTCTCTCTTTTACTCCTGACGAATTACTATGTGACCTTTGAGTATATTACAAAAAATGAGTATGCACTCTGGGTTTATGTGAATAGTTGGTATTGACTCTCAACTGTGAAAATATTATCACAGCCATCAAGATTTTTGAATGTTCATGTGGTACACGCAATGCTCAAAACTTACAATAAAAATCGATTCTTTTTTTTCGTGTGTGTGTGTGAAATATTTACAATTGGATTCTTCTTTTCCTAGTCTGTAGAAGTTCAAGAGATTCACTGAGTCATACTGACTCCTACAAGGAATGTTAATAAACAAAATAGTTTTTTGCATATCAGAGAGTAGGAAAAATCACTAAACATACATCTGTCATTACACACTCAGACATATCATACCAGATTCCTCTGACACTTGTTTTCTTTGGTTCATCAAATTAAAAATATAGAAAACATGTAATCAAATGGAAATTCAACACAGTTTCAGTTCTTCAGTGATCAAAACAGTACTAATTTTCCTTTAAAATATAATTATTTTTTATGTTTTAGTATTATCAGGGATTTAAAAGTTTTTGTTAAATTGTTCACAAGCCTAACACATTTTCTCTGCAGCATTTTGGCTTTCTAATTCTTGAAAATTATATTAATTTCTAGGAAATAGATTTCTCTGTCTCTACTTGCTATAATTAACATCATATTTTCCCACCTCTGTGTTAAACGTTTCACTTTGTCATTGCATTTCTAACAAAAGTTTATGAAGACCTTTCTATTTTGATATGCAGTTGCGTCTTGAATTACTTGAATTACTTCTCAGTTGAAACTGAGAAATTAAAAAAACTTAACAAAGATCTTGTTTGTTTTGATGTTGCTTAACCACTGAATTGATCTACTTTCAACAACTAATAGAAGTATGAGATGAGCTTTCTCTGAAAATATGTTCTGTTGTTCATTGAAAGGCTGATAAAATTGGAAATTTGGAAAGGACTTGGGTTTGGATCTGGTTTATATTTGCAGATTTTTTTAAATCAGTGAGATGGAGAATTGAACATGTGAGGATATATTTTTTTCTGTAAGGTTCTCATACTTACTAACAAAATGCACTTGAGAGATGCATGATTTTTGTAGGAGCCTTTGTTATTCCAGAGCTGAGTTTTCTCAGGAAGAAGTTCTAACACATAACCTCTCGAAAACCATGGTAATTATGTCTGTGTTTACCGATTTCACAATGGTGATTACAGAAGTGTTTGTTGACTGCAGTACATCCAACTTACAAGTTTCCCTAGCAGATAAAGAAAACTGTCAGTTTTGTAAATAGTTACTATATCTCATTTATGATTGTTTAGATATTTCAGGACATGTTTTATTATTGGTGGTGATCATTTTGGAGCAACCTGTGAGAAGAATAAATATTTATTTGGCAATGGAAGTACCTAACTTGTAAAAACAGTTTGATGACACGTGCTTATAACAGACTGCAGAGAAGCTCGATAAAGCCAAGTGCCGGGTGCTGCACTTGGGTCGGGGCAATCCTAGGTATTTATACAGACTGGGGGAAGAACCCCTTGAGAACAGCCTTGCAGAGAAGAACTTGGGGGTCCCAGTAAACAAGAAGCTGGACATGAGCCAGCAGTGTGTGCTTGCAGCCCAGAAGGCCAACAGTGTTCCGGGCTGCATTAAAGGAGTGGTGGCCAGCAGGGAGAGGGAGGTGATTGTCCTCGACTACTCAGCTCTTGTGAGGCCCCATCTGGACTGTGGTCCCCAGTACATGAAGGACGTGGAGCTCCTGGAGCGGGTCCAGAGGAGGGCCACTAAGATGATCAGAGGGCTGGAGCCCTCCCCTATGAAGACAGGCTGAGGGAGCTGGGCTTGTCCAGCCTGTTAAGAGGAGGGTTTGGGGTGACCTAATTGAAGCCTTTCAGTACTTGAAAGGAGCATATAAACAGAAGGGGGAATGGCTGTTTACAAAGGTGGATAGTGATAGGACAAGGGGGAATGGTTTTAAACTGAGACAGGGGAAGTTTAGGTTAGATATTAGGAGGAAGTTTTTTTCTCGGAGGGTGGTGACACACTGGAACAGGTTGCCCAAGGAGGTTGTGGATGCCTCATCCCTGGAGGCATTCAAGGCCAGGCTGGATGTGGCTCTGGCCAGCCCAGTCTGGTGGTTGGCGACCCTACACATAGCAGGGGGGTTGAAACTTGATGATCATTGTAGTCCTTTTCAACCCAGGCCATTCAATGATTCTGTGATTCTACAATGGAATCTTTTAAAATTGTGTTGCTGTATTATTTAATTTTATGTGACTAGCAGACTTGAAATGTTTTGAAGTTATTTGCTTTTCTAGGCACTCCAAATGATGGCACTGTAAATCTCAAAATCTAAACTTCCTTGCCACTATCATTTCTTTCACATTATTACCTTCAAAATTTTGATTGCTCTCTGCAGTTCAGGTGACTACTTTTTATGATCCATTTTGAGTTAAGACATTTTCCTGATGTATTACATTAAGTGTCCCCTGCTGTCTTGTAATACTGCAGGGTACAAGATAATCTCTACAAAATGTGTGATAACAGTAAATAGCAATCAAAAGAGAATCACTGTATGTATTTTTGTCTGCTTTGTTTTCCTTTGGTTTGTTTTCCATGGTAACTTAATAGAAACATCGATTCAACTTCCAAGCCTAGGCATAAGATGGTGAATAATCAAGTACGAATACAGAAAATCACTTTAGATAGTTAAAAGGAGTTAAAAAGATCGAGCTGGCAGACCTGTTGTAGAGATTTCATCATAAGTGTAGGCGTCTCCTCTGCTTTTAATTAGAAAGAAAAAGTATTTTGAGTTTCTGCTCTTCTATGTCTTGTGCAACAACAACCTTAGTCAGAGTAATTTGACAAATATTCTTACTGGCCTTTTCTGCCCTACTGTAATAAATGTTCACTTGTGTGAGACACTGAGCTAAGTCATTTGCTCTTCTATGTCTGCATCATAAGGATCATACTTAGCCAAACATTAGCAGCTTCATTACCTCTTTGCAGGGATTAACTTTATGCTACACTGTAAAGGTTTATATTACTCCTTTGTATTTTAGAGTCAATGATAAAATCAGAAACTGTTAAATGCAGTGATTCTCTCAAACTTTTATCAGTGTTTAAGAACATCATCCTTGTTAACACATCACTGTCTTCATTTTTTCCTATTGAAGGAAAAAATTACCCTTTTCATATACATCTATCCTCCACTTCAGCTTTAGTATTCCTTCAGAATCAGATCAGCATACTAAGCAAAGAAGTTCAATTATAACTTTTTTTAAGTAGACCAATTTTAGACTTATTTTTCTAGAGACATGAAAATGAGGTGTAAATAACAGTAGATCTTCAGCACTGATAGCTTGTAACTAATACACATTGATTGCAAACAGATGTTCTAAGTTATGTGCAAAAACCTGAATAGAGCAATTCAAAAGTGGAAATATGAAGTTGTAGTTTAGTAGTAAATTACATCAGGTGAGATTAAAAAGCTATAGATAAAAATATTTGTATTCATTAGCAGTGGGATATTAGAAAATTCAGAAGGAGACAGTAAATAATCTGAAGGTCATTATAATCAAAACTAATTTATTTTTTTATTTATTTATTTTGCAAATACAGAAAACCAAAGGAAAACAAGATATGTGGATATTAAAGGAGGGTGATCAAGATTCAAAGTCTTCTGATAATGGAGCCAGAAGCAGTTTTTGCTCTGAACAGCAATTCTGACCACATAGGTCCAAAATACTCTGAAGCTTGGTAAGTGGAAAGGGAAAAATAACAATACTTTACATCTGATTACAGCCCAGTTCTGTGGCTATGATAATTCTGGTAGTCTATACTATTTCAAGTGTTATCTCTAATTGCATACAGAATCCCTGACAGCACTTGCAATGGGATTTCAGTTTTCGTGTTCCATATTCTATTATTCTATTAAGAATTTATACTTGCTGTGTTTGATACACTTGTAGAAAGCCTGTTATGCCTCTTCAGATGACACTGAATGCTTTACACACTAACCATCTCTCCTCCTTCCCCTCCCCCCCCCAAATAAATAAATAAATAAATAAATAAATAAATAAATAAAAAATAAGGAAGGGAAAAAAAACTTTTCAGACAATCTACAGGTTGCTGCTATCATTATCCTTTTTTTTTTTTTTTTTTCCTTCTAACTTATAATTTGAGCATATTCTTCTGCATGTTAATCCCAAGTATAAACTATCTGGGACATAATGAAATTTATAAATAATTTCTAGATTTTCATTGCACTGCTCGCTAGAAGTTATTGTGCTGGTAAACAAAGTTTTGAATGCTACTGCTTGTCCTTTTCAGATACCAATGAAAAGTGTGGCCAACTAACCTAACAATTCCCATCACTGAGTCAAATGCAAGCGAAATTTAAGAAAAACGAAAAAACAAACAAACATTAAAAAAAACCACACCAAAAAACAAACTATGCATTAAGATTCCAAGTAAGATTGCAGCTATGTAGTTTCCAGATGTTGAGGTTTTGTATATGAGCTAAATTTTAAGTGCAAAAAAGGAATTTCACTCACAGTTTAATAGTACTGCACTCCACAACTGACTGCCCTTGAGTGCTCTAAGACTCATTACTGACAAATTTAGTTGCCCATTTTCTGTAGAAGTTATTGTAACTTCAGTGCTAATGGTAACCTATAATTGTAACCAAATGCTTCAAAACAATCTATGGGGAAATAAAATCCATTAAAGATTACTGTCTTCTACCTGGCAGTGAATGAAACAATGTATTATCTGAAATTGCTGCAACTAACATATTTTAAAATGAATGTACAAATTGGAATCAGGACACAGTTAAGATTTTCCATTTACAATGGAGCTCATGATTCCATGACCGCTAGCCTTTCAGCAACTGAAGTGACAAAGGAATGGCCTAAAAGTAAGACATTGTTTGAAAATAAATGCTGGATTTATAAGAATTTGTACAATTATTTTTCGATTTTGCCAGTTTAATACCTTAGGATATACTTCTTTCAGCTATAATCTATCCTCCCTTTAAAATACCACCTGTAATATTTTATTTTTTTCTGCCTTTTTCTTTTTCTTAATTCTACATCCCAGTGTCCAATAACCAGTCACCAGCTATTGACATCCACTGTTATATGTTTCACAAATGCCATCTTCAAACAGATATCTCTCCTGAGCCACCATTTAAATAGGAATTTAATTATTATTATATGTAGAAGCTCCCAACATTTGTGATCAATCTATATTAATATATATATTAAAAAGAATTTGGCTGTCAGCTAGATATTTTCATTGCAATCGGTATTTCACATGAATACAGGTTTTATACAGCTTTTGACAATTGCAAGGACAAAACTACATATGTTCTATGTATAGAACTTACACAGTTGTGGGTTTTTGGACAGCAAATTGTTTTGTCTTCTCTTCTTAATGTTTAAAGTATCTGGTCCACATCTGTATTTGGCATGGTTTTGTATTGTCCTTGACTACATTTTTTACTCTTGGAGGCAAGATTAACTTGCAACTCTACATAAGTGATTATCTAATTTGGTACAATGAGTATGGAAAAGAGCTGTGTTTAAAGATATCATTAAACTGAGTGTGACAATGATTCTGGCTGAGTCTTTGTAGATTTTTCAAAGAGGTTTCAACATAGGTTGTATGTAGCCTTGAAAGTAATACCTCCTATTTATTTCCACGTAAACTATAACAGTGAAAATGAGCACAGTAACACGATTTGATAGAGCAAATTCTCAGCTACAATACACTATTTTTCAACACAGTTACCACCTCTAGCTATGGATTTCTGTTGGCAATGAACAAGAGCCTTCATATAGTGCTTTTAAAAATCTGCACAGGTAGAGGTGACCCACTGTTTCACAGTTATGATGGCATTGTTGCTAGAAGAACATTGCCCATGCTGTCCATTGGTCTGAACACATGGAAGTCAAAAGGAACCAAATCCAGACTATACAGTAGGTGTTGCAGGATGGTCCGGTCAAGATTTTCAATGTGCTCCATGGTCTTCAAACTGGCATGGGGCTTGGCATTATTGTATTGCGAGAGAAAGGTTGTCCTCTTCTCTGGCCTGACTCTGGAAATCTGAGCCTTCAGCTTTTTCAGTGCTGCAATGTAGCACAGAATTCATAGTTTGTCTGAGTTCCAGGAAATCCAGAATGATTAGCACTTTCCTATTCCAAAAGACAAAGTGAATTGCTTTACTTTCTGAGGGCTGTATTGTGAACTTTTTATTTGATGGGGAACTCACATGCTGCCACTACATGGACTGACATTTTGACTCCAGCTCATTGTGTTGATAATGTCTCCTTACCGGTAATGATGTGACCCATGAAACTGTCACCATCAGCATCATATTTGTTCAACAGGTTGTGACAAAATTGAATAGTGTTCTTTCTGTTCCTGCGCATACATTCCTGGGACCCACCTCCTGCAAACTTTGAGATGTTCCAGTGTTTCCAACACACTGAATCTGACATTCAGCATATCCTGGTCATAATCTGCTGATTCACACAGATGGGTTGACTGAGATGATGCTTTTCATTTTGTGGTGAGAGGGTTCTGCATGGCCATCCAGAACGTGGCTTGTCTTTCAGGTCACTGTCATCACTGCTTAAAAACACCACCCATCACCCCACTATGCTGACATCCATTGGTTGGTCTCCATAAACATTCAGCAAGTGTTGACAAATGTCGCTGGGTATAATTTTTTCAGCATGAGGGAATTCAGTTACTCATTTTTTCTTCCATGTCAGACACTGTTTTTTCAGACTGCCCCTCTACTGTCATCTGTCACACAGCAATAAAACGTAATGGAATTTTGGTGGGAAGGTTCAACCTCTGCTGCAATACCATCAACATCCACCTCTGACATCATGAGTCAACATAACAAGATAGGATATATTACTTTCAGAGCAGTCCTCGTATGTTGAACATGAGATAAGTAATTCAGTACCTATTCCTAGAAATGGTTTATATGCTTTTCTGGCTTCCTGAGAGTATGGTAGAAAAGTTAAAAGTATGGCTTACTGAGTTGACCAAAGTGACAAATACAGGGCACTCATTACAGAATTTGTTTTACATTTCAGTGCAATTCTGATCACAAAAAGGGAAGGATAGAAATGTTGTAGTAGGCAACAGCGAGGATTCGGGATGTGACGTGGTAGGACTCTCCCCTTGCCCGGTGTCGAAGGGTTAATGTATGCATAAGGGGTGTACACGAAAGGCAAAGGATATATAAGTGTATGCCATGCTTTAATACATTGCCATTTTCACTGTTCACCATGTTGGTGTCACCTCGGTAAGTGGCCAAGCCAGGGTCTTCCAGGGAAAATGAACGGGGCCATACGGCCGGTAATACGACACAGAAAGGAGGTCTAATGAAAGAAGTGGATAGGTATAAGGAATAGAAAATAAAACTATGGTCAATTGAGGATGTTAACTGTCACTGAGATGATTATCCTTTCCAGATTTGTACTGTAGACGAATCTATGTGGTTCTAAAAAATATCTGTGCCAAGTTGTGAGGAACCATGAGCATAGGTAGAAGTGGGTCTTCTCTGAAGGCCAAAATTACTTGTCAGTATTTCCTTGATTTTCCTTCCTCTCCAATGTTCCTTGGAGTTGTGAGCAGTTCTTTATGCTTAGATCAACATTACTGGTGAAGGAAACACTCCTCTGATGCACTTGAAATGTCTGTCCTTTAGAAACTTTAGAATTTGGAGAACACTTCTTTCCTGTCTGATGATTTTGAAGAAACAGGGAGGGCTTCTCTGATGTGAAGTCAGTTACAGTAATCATAATTACTCCTGAATATTATAGGCCTTGCCTGAATGGAGAATTTCTATTTCTTTGTAACACTCCTTATCAACTTTTGACATCTTCAAATCCAACTAGATGCTCTGAATCTCCAAAATGAGGCAGAGGAGGAAGTTCAGAGAAAGTGGCAGTTCATAGGTTGTACACTGTAAATATTACTGCAGTTTGGAGATACAGTGGAATGGATGTCTCCTTCAACTCCTTTCTATTGATTTTCTGTTCTTGTGACATTGTCTTGTCCCTTATAATGCATCCCTTCTTTTTAATTATTCACCCTTCATTAATACTTATTTCTGCGTCTGGTAAAAAAAGAGACAAGAGAATTGATTGGCATGACACCCCTGAGGCATTTAAACCAGTCTGTTGCCTCCAGACTGGCAGCCTGTCATAAGCTTAATGTTTCATGCATAGAGAACATAACAGCATTGTAAAAACAACACCTAAGTTCATCTGTTGGCAGAAATGCAGCTTTGCTAAGGCTGCTGTAAAGATTGAGTGGGAAGCTCTTTGGGAAGGTAAAATTGACCAATAATATTAAATTTAAATTAAGGCCATTGTTCTTCAGGAATAAATGAAAAGGCAGAACAAAACAAAAACTTTAGGGGAAGTAAGAGCGAAAAAAGAGTACAGAAAAAATATTTCCCACAACTTTGAATTGGTAGTGGAGTCTTATATACAATCAGATATGTGAAGTAACATTCTGCAAAATTGTACAAAAAAGTTCTAATTCTAAACACGGTAGTTTAATAATAGTACAAATGTTGCGAACATGAAGTTTTTGACCGTCAGAAAGAAAAGTAGCATGACCTAGAGAGATGAACCCACAAGCTTCCATTTTTGTTTTTCTGTTCATGATCTCCAGAACTCTTTCAATCTGGCAGTAGTTTTGTCTTTTTTGTTTGTTTGTTTGTTTTATTTTATTTGAGGCATTGATTTACTTGCCATTTGAGGGTTATATAAGAGTAAGTGATGATCAGAGCCTTACAAATTTGCAACAGAGTGCAAACACTTGGTGTTCTATGGTCTACACCTGTTAGTTCTATCATTAATCAAAGCACTACATATCTAATATAGATAAGGAGAACACGTAACAGCAATGAAGGATAATGCAAGTGACAAAATGCCAAAAGTTGCATGTTTCTTGCTGGCATACAAAGGAGTTTAGACATCAATCTACAGAAATAATTTCAGTGTAACATAGAAGGCAAGTTAATTTATAGCTGAAATAATAGTTTCATTGACATTTTACACATTCAAAGGATAAACCTCAGAAAGAACAAGAAGATGAAGTAACATGTTGGTAAATGTGTTTGTAATCTCAAGGTGTTTGTAATTCTGACAAATACGAAAGCCTCCAGGTCTACTCTGCTGTCAGGAGAAGAAACAATGGGTCAAGTCATCCACAACTATTCTAGAGTGGTATAAATGCTGTCCCAGAATTTTCTGCCTCTGTCCTTGTGTAAAAGCAATAGCTGGCTTGTATATGAGCAGCTTCAGATGTATTTCACCTCCAGTAATTGGAATACAAAATGGGGTCTCACACCAGAAAGAACTACTTGTTCTACAGTCATAGGGATCAGAGATCTAGTAACTGCAAATTCCTAGGCTGATAAAATATCCCGTTTTTTTTTTTTTTTTTTTTTTTTGTGAGACATTGTTTATATTTTTGTTTATGCCATCCAAATGCACTAAGCCCTCAGCCAACACTGCAGCTCTATCCAAAGTTTTTTACTTCGGCATTCAGCAAGTACAGTTTCTACCATATGATGAGGTACTGAGATGTTTGAGAACTGTTATAACTAATGTCCAGTAAAGTGAGTACTGCAAATAAGAGAATAAAAGGAAACCTGCTGCCTGTCAATTCTCTAATACATTTTTACTGTTGTTTGCTTTGTATTCTTCTTTTAATGAGATTAAGAGCAGAGCATGTGTCCTCAGTAGTTTTGCTTGTTCTTACATACATTATTGATGTAGTACTTTCTATATTTTTTTCTGTAAGCATTTTCTGGGCTTGCAAGATAATCGGTTTACCCACTTGATGTTGTTTGAGATGCATATATCCACAGCCATCATAAATCTTGCTAGTTTTTTTCCTTTGTTACCATGAAGGCTTCTTCCAGCAGTGCTGATCCTATCGTCAAGCCTGTAATGCTGCCACTTCTTCAGTTGTCTCAGGGAAGTAACAGAAAAATTGTTGAGGTTAGGAGTCACCATCAACAAACCATACTTATGGCAGTTGAAGTATAGTACGTAGAGGAAATTTTCACTTTCAATATGTTTTAATTCTGTGATACTAAAAAGAGTATCTTAAAAATGTAAAGATTTTTAGTATCCTGAAGAGGTTCAAAATGTATTATGCAATTGGATAGAAGTGCAATACATTTTAGTGTGCCTGCACTGTCCATCTGCACTGAAGACAATATCTACTGCTTAAAAGTTTTTTAAGTTTGCAAACCTGCTTGTATCACGTGCAATAGTGAACATACAGTGCACTTTGGAGCAAAGAATCGGTGAGTTTCCCTTGACTTTAAAAATGTAAATGAAATTATCAGAAATTATATTAAATGAGCACATTTACACTACACTAATGAAAGACAGTTTGGTGCTTGGAAAAAATCAATTTAAAAGAACTATTTCATTAAGTGAGTTGATAAGTGAGCTTGACCATATATTTAAAGTACTGTTTAATTAATTTCTTCTTTATTATACAGCAAACAGTGCTACACAATATGTTACAATCTCTCTAATTCTCATGAACCACTTGGAGCCTTACAGAGGCTTACTGAATTTTGTGAATGGTGCTTAATGAAAAGCCAAAGTTACTGTCCCACAATGTTTATTATGAGCAGTCATCTGTGCTGAGAGGAGGACTGAAGGAGGAAGACTGTTCTATACAATGACAATTTGTGAAGATGCATTCACATTTTCAATATGCAATTTAAAGGATTTACTTCATATTTACTCAGTTTTGGTCCTTGCTTACTTTAATCCTTTCCTGTTTAGTGAGTATCATGGATAAATCAGAATATTTGTCCCTTTGATTTTAGGAAGTGAATATAAATATATATATATATGTATATATATATATATATTTGTAATGAATTGAAAAGGAAGACAAATATAACATGGAGATGCAGTGTGCTAAGCATATTGATAAATGCTTTATGTAAAAACTGAAAATGACAGCTTTCACTACCCTGAAACCTGATACTAAGTGATATCTGGGGATCCAGTACAAATTAAGGCCTAGTATGGTTAAGGATAAAAGTCTGTGCTCAGCCTCCAGTACCAAATCATAGTATTCCCACTCAGCATGAGGTCTAATCACAGTATAAATACCAGTGAACATTTTAGTGCTGTTGATAGTTAAGGTGAAACCACTGCTGACTAGTATTACGGGAGACGCTGCTTACCAACTGGGACAGCTGTGTCACTTCATGCTTTTCCCATTAGAAAGGATTCATGTGACCCTGTCTTTGAAGAAAATTAATTCATGCTGTGTTTGAAAAAAATGCTTTTGATATGAAACAGAGGAAATCCAGTCTGGTTGGGAAAGCACCTTTGAAAGAGCAAGTTTTCTGCCATCTTCAGGAAAGCAGCAGAGGCTGCTTCTTCTCCTAGAATTAGCAGTCAGCAGGCAAAGAAAGCACCCACTCTCTCTTGCTTTATCATTCACTGTAAGGCTTCAAACGTTTTAGCAGCATGATGATTTAAAATCAACAAAAGTGATTAAGGAAATTGTGTGTAGTATTAATATATATTCAGGGGTTTAAAACATGCACAATTAGAACCTGGGGAGCCAATTCTAAAAAAAACTAGGGATTACTGTCATTTTAGAAACTTTTATTTGCTTCTTTTCCCAAATAATGTTTGTATTTCCGTCAAGACATAATTTTATAGAAAGAAAAAAAAAAAAAAAACCAACCAAAAAACCAGCAAAATAATCTTGTGACCATGGCAGTTGCAGTAAAAACAGGCAGCGTTCCAGCAAAATTCTTGCTTGATTCTGAGAGTCTGTAGCTTTGAAGAAAGAAAAAATGAAAAAAAAATCCTTCGAGCAAAGTCTAAAAATAAACATATTTGTGTGAATTTTATGAACTTGGAATCTGCTTCTAATTTCTTAGAAGCAATAACATAGGATTAATTTCAAAATCTTCAGCTACTTCTACCATCATACAATCCAGCAAAAGATAATTCAATGTCAGCGTAAATTGCTGGGTTTTCATAGACTGTGAGAAACTGGAGGAAATTTGAAGAAATATCTCTTCCTCAGATAAGGAGATAAAAACATATTTTTTTATTTCTTTAAAATTCTTCTGGATGTCAAAGGTAATCAGAAAAATCCACATTAATTTTTAATTTTAAATGTGTAAGTGCATTGAATTTCAGAGGCTTTAGCTGCAAGTTGGGAGCACACAGAATACAATAAAATGCCATTAATTTTACTTTCCTAAATATTTTTTTTCCATATTTGAACTTATCAGAAATCCTCATTTTTATATGCACAAATCATGCAGTTTTTGAGGAAATAACACCACAAGGCTATGAAATGTGACAGCTGACCAATGATGCCAAAAATCAAACCTCCAAAAGAAAATGCAAACTTCTAGTGCATGGTAAGAACTTTAACTTCACTTTCAGCCAATTAATATAGACGTCTGGGAGGAACGAGTTTTTAAATAAATTCTGCTTTCCTGTGATATTATGATCAGGTATAATTTCAGTATCTCTTAAGGTACGCTGGTATGCCTGTCTAAATTCTGGCAGCACATTGCTTATTTTGTCCCATGATCACAGTATTAGCATTCATCTTCCTCCTCCGAATGGGGTTTACATTGTAAATAGAGTTGACTCTGATAGAAAATTCCCAACCCTAAATGGAAGTTTTCAATAATATCCTTTTTCTCCTGAGCTATTATTCTTAGGAAAATAATATATATATATATATATAAGTAGAAGCGAGAGATGGAGTTCTGACCTTAATAATTTGTGGTTTTCTGTGTTTTTTTTGTTTGTTTGTTTGTTTTGTTTTGTTTTTTTAATAACAGAATAAGCCTATTCTTGTTCCTGATTTTCTTGTAATTTTAATGACTGAAGGAGTCTGTGCAATTAAGAAATAGTAGTGGAGGATTCATGCAGCACAGAAAAATGCGTGCCAGAATCTGCCAGCATGATAATTTGTGGGTGGTGATGCTAATGTCAGGATGCAGCAAAATACTTTAATTAAAAAGTCAGAAAATATGTGTTTCTGACCAAGCTGCACTTGCTGCAGCTGTGCAGAACTTGCACCACTGAACCTTTTTCATGCAAAGTGGAGAAGGTGATGAGGCAGCTGTATATATTTTTTCAGCCTCTGAAATCAAGGAAAGTATTTCAAAGCCTGCGTTCCCACAAAGCCAGGCCAGTTAAGAAAATATTTGATTATGGCTTGTTCTCTGGCTTCTTAATGTTTTGGGGTTTTTTTTTCCTCATTTCCTTGTGTAGAAGCAGGTCTATAACAACAGATTCTACCTCAGCAGCTTGGCTGCTATTTTAAAGGTGAGTGAACTCTCTAATTAGGGGAACACAATTTCTACTTGCTGCTCCACAGCATGGCTAGGGAAAGCAAAAAGTAAACAGAGCACAGGTGCCTGGTCACCCATGTGATCTATGATGTGGAGCATCATAATGAGAAGAGAGCTGGCTTGCAAGGGAGATGTTCTGGCCTTTTTAATTACACCTCATGCATCAAGCTGTAGTTCTGTTGTCAGGGAAACTGCATTGCTTATTTTTTTTTTTCTGAATAGCTGCCAACAAAAAGTCCCATACATTGCATGGAGACAACTCTGGGAGGAACTCAAACAATACATTACTAAATAACTTTATGTTAATATTAATCACTTTGATTTGACTTATAGTATAGATTTGGCGTTTACCTCCCTCTAGGTAAGGTAACTTAATGGTTTTATTTGTGAGGAAAACACTGTATTTTTTAAAACAGAAGTACTGTTTTTCCAGCTTCTATAATTTTCAGTGCCTACCCCCTTCTGGAGAATCTGGCTATTAGGAGTGAGCTACCAAGAAATCATCCGGAGTGCCGATGCATGGGGGCACAATTGTTCAGGACCAGGCAGTGAGTTTAGATCTGCTTTTTTTGTTTGATTTTCCGTGATCTTGTAGGAATCCTTTTGCTCACTAAAATGCTGGATGCCTCAAATTTTCGGGGACCATTTTAAAGATTTGTTGCCAGCATTACATCCTAATAAGCAAGATTTGCTCTGAAGGTAGATTAACAGACTGTAAAAGCAAACTTAATTCAGAAAAAAGCTGACAACCAAAACTATGTTAGCATTTCACAGAATCATTGAATGGCCTGGGTTAAAAAGGACCGTAGTGATCATCTGGTTTCAACCCTGATGCCATGGGCAGGGTTGCCAGCCACCAGACCAGGCTGCCCATCCAGCCTGGCCTTGAATGCCTCCAGGGATGGGGCATCTACAACCTCCTTGGGCAACTTGTTCATGTGTCACCACCCTCTGAGAGAAAAACTTCCTTGCAGTACCTAACTTAGGTCTCCCCTATCTTAGTTTAAAATGGTTCCCTCTTGTCCTATCACTGTCTACCCTCATAAACAGTCATTCCCCCTCCTGTTTATATGCTCCCTTCAAGTATTGGAAGGCCACAATGAGGTCTCCCTGGAGCCTTCTCTAAGCTAAACAATCCCAATTCCCTCAACCTTTCCTCATAGGAGAGGTTCTCCAGCCCTCTGATCATCTTAGTGGCCCTCCTCTTGACCCGCTCCAAGAGCTCCATGTCCTTCATGTACTGGGGACCCCAGTCCTGGAAGTAGTACTCCCGATGGGGCCTCACAAGAGCTGAGTAGTCGAGGACAATCACCTCCCTCTCCCTGCTGGCCACCCCTCCTTTAATGCAGCCCGGAACACTGTTGGCCTTCTGGGCTGCAAGTACACACTGCTGGCTCATGTCCAGCTTCTTGTTTACTGGGACCCCCAAGTCCTTCTCCGTAAGGCTGTTCTCAAGGGGTTCTTCCCCCAGTCTGTATAAATACCTAGAATTGCCCCAATCCAACTGCAATACCCTGCAAATGGCCTCGTTGAACCTCATTAGGTTATTTTGGTCCCACTTCTCCAGCCTGTTCAGGTCCCCTCTGGATGGCTTCCCTTATCTCCAAAGTATGGTCTACACTGCTCAGCTTGATGTTGTTTACAAACTTGCAGAATTAAAAAAGAATCTGAAAAACGAAATGGAAATGAAATGGAATCTGAAGGCATGCTATTTCAACTGAGATACCTCAATATCAGTGTCAGGTTCTAATGCCTTCCCTTTACTGAGCATTAAGCATTCAGAATATTCCATTACCAAGGTTCACCAAATTTATAAGTGGTTAAACAGCATTGTGTGTCTCTGCGCCCCCAACAAAAAGACGAGGAACTGAAAATGAATCAGTGCATTTGAAAATTTTGCTTTTTTATTTTCTCTCATTTCATGAATCTAGTATATAGAAAATATGCTATATGTATATAATTTTCTGTTTATAATACTGGAGTTTTACAGACAGCTCGTAAAGAAATTCACAATATCAATCCTTAAAAATTGTTATTGTCTTCTCTTGACTGTAAATTCTGTGCATGGTTGAAGAGGGATAGAAGATATACTCTGTAGTATTCACATGCCTACATAGAGCACAATGCCTAACAGAGACCTGACGGTTGCTGAAAATTTGATTGACTATTTTCTAAAGACGAGGAGATAACCAACATCTTATTTTACTGGAATATTTTTTCCAGAAGAATGTAGGATAGGAATTTAATACCTAAACCCAACTTGAATTTCTGAAGATATTATACGTATCATTAGTTTTACGTCTTTTATTGACACACACATTTTATCTCCCATATTTAATCTCAGTATTAATGTTTCTGCTAGTGGAAATGAAAATGCTCAAGTAGGTTGACTGGCAGGACAGAGAGTCAGCAAAACAGACCAGAATAGTGAAGTTTATCATTCACAAACTGAAGTGTTCAGAGGATTATGGAAGAAGTGGACAAATTATTTTTTGATCAAGATCAAATTTAATCAATTTAAATCACAAAAGATAAATCCAAAATTATTATTGCCCATTTAATTTAATCAAATTTAAAAAAGCATTAATCCCATGAAACAGTTTTGATTGTGAAATAAAACATTTAGACTTCAAGTTTTTTAATTTTTTAAAATAAAACTGAAGAAAATTTTGAAGAAAACTGTGAATCACTGTCAGTAAAGTGACTATTTTATGAACCAACTACCTAATTTGGAGTTAAGTATTTGAACTCAGGCCACTATTATTGTATTTGGATTAGTGGCATTTCTCCCCTTTAAGTGAGCTATAATATTCCTGCATTTTCCATCTCTGATAAGTTTAATGTGGAAAATTGTACTAAAAATTGTAAAAATCTAACACCAGGGAAGGCTGTTACCTCCTTAAATGTAGCAGAAATGTAGAGATGTTCCCAAAAGAAGCATTTGAAATCAGGTTAAATAATACACTTTGCTTCTCCAGATTGACTGTTTTATTTTTATTCCCACACTGAAGTTTGCTATAAAGTGGTATGAAATGGTTGCTAAAGCCGTTTCCCTACTGTAATGTGTATGAAGAGAGCAAGAAATACAGTCAGAGAGTAGACAGAACAATTAAAAAACACAAGGCATATGCACTGGATTTCCAGTTCAGTGGAGTCAATTTTCCTCTTTCCAAAATAACTTCTGTAGCTGTTGAAAGAAAAGTCAAGTGACCAAGAAATAAAGGTCAAAATGTTAAAGACTTCTCACAAGCTGACTTTCAAAATCAGTCTAGTAACCAGCTGAACTACCTTTCATCCTGGCTGCCCAAAATTTATTGAATGCTTCTTTCTTCTATGTATATTTTATACAAAACAAAAGATCAGCGTGAGCATGTCCTTTACTGGTGGTGCTAACGAATGAGGACTCAAAATGAAACAGCCATATTTGCAAGGTCATTGCCAAGATTTGGACTTTCTTTCTTCTAACATCTTGCACAAATTCCAAAGATCACAGCTGCTTTTTTAAGTAAATGTTACTTCAAAGCTGACCTGAGATGCACTTTATCCTAGCCCCATTAAATACCTTTGACTTTCATTTGAATAAATTTTGTTTGAGTTTTGGGCCATTAAATTATTTAATAAAAGTTCCAGAAATGTACCTGCATGGAACCATTAGCTTTATTAAGGATTCAGTCTCATACAGTCGCAAGTACACTGACAGCACTGTTCTCCATTAGAAGGTACTTCAGAGGCCACTCAAGGGATGGGTAGCATCTCAGCTACTCATCCATTGTTTAAATGTACTAGAGCAGTCTCTCCATTTTTACCCTACTGCCTCAAGTGCAATAGAGTGAAGTGGGGAATCACAGTGTGGTTTCTAATGTTTTCTGCTATCAAATCTCTTCCACTTTCTAGAAGGTCTCAAATCAACTTTCTGTTTTGTCTTCTCTTGTCCATGTTCGCTTTCCCTGAGCCCTATGGCCAATGAGAAAGGAGGAGCTCTTTTCTAAGAGACCGCTATCTGGGAAAGTCATGAAGATCTGACTTCAATCTAAAGTGACAATAGTATCATTTATGAAAGGAGAGTCCTGCCTGTCTAATTTGCTGCCCAATGCTCTTGTATAGCTTATAATGCAAATTGTAAAATGCATGACATATACTGCATAATACAAAATGGCAATAGAGAAATCCATAGCCATTTAGAGACTACAAAAGTGGTCTGCAAATGAGAATGAGCTACTTTATATGATAATTTATTATTTTAAATCTTTGTTATTCATCGCAGTAGACTTCAACTGTCTTGTGGTTCTCCTATAACTAGTGAGAAGCAAGTTAATTCATTGCTCTTTCTGAGCTAGTTGCATACTCAAAAGTAGACATGAGAGAAGTAAAGTATTTTTCCTGTCATGGGTGTATGACTCTTGTGCTTTTACCTGTGTTCACTCTCTTGTCAACAGCATTGTTAAGTCTTCCAGAGAAAAAAGATGAATGTACAAATAAATCTGAAATTTTAGTAAAACGCTTGTGTTCATTTTAATAAATAATATAATCTTTAAATCTTAAGTGCAAGAGGGAAAACAGTATTTTTTTTTATTCAGTATCTTGCGCACTTCACAGTAGAAAAGATATCTGGAGTATTGTGCATTTAAAACCATAAAGGAAATACATCTGGCAACGCAGTTTCTTCTGAGGTACGAGACAAAGGTCTTTGGTCTTCTAGTTAGAGGCCTGCCATAGTCCAGGCACTCTATTCCTTTGCATGGCAGTTGCAGCTCATCTGCATTACTGGTGTAGTTTATAAGATATCCGAACAGTCTACTCTTATGTGTAATGTTTGATGCACTGTAACTCAAAGTTGACCCTGTAGATGCCATAATAAAAAACAATATTTATTAGGATACTAATGCCAGCAGTATTCAGTGAGAAAGAAAAAACAGTTCTATTCCCAACTCTGAAATTGCATTTGTAAAAATTCCTATCTTCAGCTGTTTTTCAGGCCTAATCTCTCTTGAAATGTATCCGTACAGGTGTGTTCTAAAACTGATTATTTATCTGGAAGGGGCTTACTGGGAGATGATTTTCTATATTTAATGTGTACTAAACTGTCATCAGTGACAAATCTCAGGCTGCATTACCTTCAGATTAATGGAAATGCTGGGTACTTAGCTACAGCCAAGTAAGTCTTCAGTCATAGAAGGTCTCTGTGCTATACCTCATGTAGCATGAGCTACAAGTCATTTTGGGGAGCATTTGGTATGTATAATCATGTACATTATTGGAAACCTGCCAAATATTCCCTTTGTTTTTACCCTAGGTGGTGTTCATGGACACTTTCTTGGAAGAATTGTAGAAGTTAAGTATATTGACAGAGAAGCTGTTTGTTGGCTTAACATCTTTTAAGAATATTTTAAGCTTACTAACACTGTAAAAGTGATCAAGAAAAGAATATTAATTCAAACTGCAAAATTAAATCAAGAGAGATTTTGCTTTTACTGTTTACTGAAAATGGGTCATGATAACTAATTTATCTCTCCTAGGTAAGTGTCCTGCTATCTGAAATTAAACTTGGTTTTGTTTTGTTTTGTTTTTTTTCCTGAAAAAAAATGTGTCAAGTACTTACATTCCTCTAATTTATATGCTAATCTGGACATATTTAATGCATTTTGTCTTGCTTTATACACAATTTGTTGGAACTTTAACATTTTCTCAGTCACTTCTAAATACCTTTATGGGAGTAGACTAGAGTAGAGTAGAGTAGAATAGTTCACTTGGAAGGGATCTTCAAAGATCATTGAGTCCAACTGCATGAACATTTCAGAGCTAAAGTATGAGTTACTGAGGGCATTTTCCAAATATCTCTTGAACACTGATAGGCATGTGGCAAAACCACCTCTCTAGGAAGCCTATTCTATTTGACCACTCTCAGAAATGAACATCTCAGTTCAAGTAGGACAGGGTTTCCCATCCCCCTATACCACATCACCAATTTATTGCTTTCTATTCTGAGTTTTTTTCTGAATAGTAAAGTCAACTTCCTTTGTAGTCTTACATTATAAAACACATAACTGGGGAATCTTTCCTTGCTAAGTTTTCCTACTCCAAAAGTCATAGTACCTGTAACAGAAAAAATGGTTCATTGTAAAACCCTCATTGAACTTGGCATATACCCAGAAGTACCTGAGAAGTATACAGAGTAGTTTAAAGAAATTAGGGTAGGAAAACCCTTCTATGTCACCAAGAAAGAACATGCACGCAAACTTCTTATACTGGAGTAGCTGACATGCTGTAAAATTACAGTCTAGCTTCTTCCTGATAACTCATGTCATTATTTCATGTAGACATTCATGTAGCCAGTCCTTTATTTGCTTGGTATCATAGTAATTTCCAGTACAGGCTACAAGCCTTACTTATTGAAATTTATGGCCACTGATGCAGCCCCACTTACATATTTAAGAATGTTGTATGACTAGAGTATGTAGGAAACATAAATCAGGCCACAGTAGGGGTGATACAACACTGTGATTTTCATCTAACAGAGTATTACTGTGTTCAGAGGGCCAGGTAACAGATACAAAACCTAAAAGAAACAAACAAGCTTGTGAGACTTAACTTTCCAGTCAGGAAATACTTGTTGTCTATATTATATGAGAATCAATTAATGCTAACTGCACAATTAAATCAATCATAGATAAACTACTTTATTAAGTTTTAGCTGCACTTTCATTCCATCAATCCACTAATGGCAATAGATCTCCTCCTAATAAGGAACGCTGTGTTGCCTGACACCCAAACCTGGTCCGAACGTTTCTTGGGCTCTTTGATAGCCTCTAACAATGATAGTAACTCTGAAGCATGCCGCAGGAAGTATGTGAATAAGTCTTCTTTGCACACCTGAGCCCCAGCAGAGACAATTTAGTACACGAAGGTTTAGGCCTCTGCAGTAGAATTTGCAAGCTACCACTGTAGGACTCGGTAGTTCCAAAACTGAGTTGTATTATTTTCTTAGGTAGTGAAGTTCTTCCAGTATCACTAAGTGAGACATCTGTTAAGATTTGCATAAGAGGTTGAGAGAAGTATGGCAGAGTTAAGAGAAACAATTAAGCAGAGAATGGTGCTCAACGGGATTTTTTGGAAATGAACAAGGAAGGAAGTGAAGCAGCCTTCCAGTGGGCAGCAACAGAGCAACACAATTCATTGTTATGAATTCAAGAAAAATGAAGAAATAATCATTATTAGAGCCAGAGACTCTCCACAGAGAACTGAGAGGACACCTGAGTGAAGTACTATACAGAGTGGATGCACCTGTCTAATTTAAATAGAGCTATTCCTGAGCAGTGTGGCAATGAGCCCTCACATCTGTTGTGGTGACAGTGCAAGACTGGCGCATGGCTGCAATCTGTGAAACCCACTTTGTCCTCTTGCATAATGGTACAGCCAGTAAATACTATTTTTCCTAATGCTAGCTAAGAGTAGTTCTAGACTGCTAAGTGCTTATTACTTTTCAGGAATGAAAGTATGTATTTATTCAACAAGTGCTATAAGTTGAGAAGAACAAGAGCTTTTCAGTGGGAGGAGAGGGGTGAAGAAGAGTAGGAACAGAGACTGCAAACTCTACACCTCTTTTACACAAATTCCTAACAAAATGCTTCCTAAAGGAACTGAAAAAAATCACACAAAACCCAAGCTATTAAACAAACAAACAACAACAACAAGAGCACAGATTGGTTCATATGTAATTCTTGAACCATTTTTAATGAGTTAACATGAAATCAGACAGCTTCCAAAACTAAAATTAAATCAAAACTCTAATATACACTGGAGTGGTTGTTTTTTAATTTTTTATAATTGGCGGTATTCAATGCAAGAAACCATCTACAACTTATTAGATCCACTGTGAATATGGATTAAATATAGTTATTTTAAGATTCAGCCTCATGCAATAATGCTGTTTATGCCAAAATGTTGAACTCCTACACTGAAAATGTTTAGACACTTTGTAATTTATCTACATGCAGGTTGATGTAATTTATCTACGTGCAGGTTGATATCTGACTTAGCATTTTGTGGGCTTCTCTCACACAGTGTTTCTATAAATTCAGTTTAAGATTCAAACCTTAGCAGAGCCCTGTGACTGAGATTTTGACTCACACTGTAACTGTGTGGTTCAGGCATAACCTTGTGTATAAGAACTCCCTTCTCCACACTACTTGTAATACATTTTCAAGTAAATTGTTCTTATTCTGTCATCTGAACTAGTTTTTTGAAGGCAACTGTGAATTAACAAAATATTTTAACTAGAAAATATGTTGTTTGCTCCTTTGCAGCCTTTGATTTCTGATTTTGTACAGCTCCTCTACATAGGTGCTGTTTGTTGTACATGCATACTAACTCTCTCAGTGCTTTCTCACATCTGTTATTTTTTATTCTTATTTTTACTAACTACCTCAGTACCTGTTTAATTTTAAATCTTCCTACTGAACATAACTGAGATATTCAGTTTATCTATGAATAGAAGAGAAGGTAGACTCAGCAGCTGAATGAAGCCATTTGGCTATGTGTTTTCTCCAAAATCTAGAGGTTAAATGTCTGTTGTGCTGATAAATGGCCGTGTAAAGCTTTTCACTAAAAGATTTTTGGCTTGTAGAAATGAAAGAGAAGTGATTTTCAGAAGATCCCTGTTCAGTACTGTCATATAACCTCAGTTATTATTACTACAGAATTTCCAGTTGCAGAAAGTTAGGATTTCTGTGGTAGAAAAATCAATGCTAACAAAGGAATAGTAGTTACAAAATTGCAGAAATTACATATTTTCCTTCCTACTGAGCAGCAGCAGAAATAGTGCGCTGCTGCCCCAAAGCTGAATGGCAGCAGATGTTGGAGTTCTACAGTACATCATATTCCTAGTAGAAACAAATGAATTGCACAGACTTTGAAATATTTTCTGATGGTCTTTTGATATTCATAAGATGTCAACCACCATGTTTACTTTTGATGGAAAGAAAAAAAAAAAACAAGCAATATGGTGTTCAGGCCATTTTGCCTGAAGAAAATCCGGCTGACTTCACTGCATAAGGAAATGTGTTTCCTATAAAAAATTTCTGACATTTTCAAATTCTGCCTGTTCTCACACTATTCTTCATTGACAATCACCACCAATTAAGCTACATGGCCAGTACTATGCAAGAAAACTAAAATACATATAAATAAATAACTTGTTTATTGAAATATACTATTTCAGAATTTCCAGGATTGATACTGAGGTCAGGCAAAAATTAAATAAAAGTTTCAAGTTTCACCATTTTAGAAAGGGAACAAACACATGCCTAACAGTTTAGTAAATGCTGAAATGAGCTGGATGCTTCAATAAATAACATTAGCAACATATCTGAAGTGCTAATGTATTTTCATATAAATTTATAATCAAAGACACAATTACTATGTGTGGAATTGCTCTTGTCTCTCATTTTTTATCCTCCATTCATATTAAGACTCTTAAGGACTGTTCTCATTCTTCTGATACTTGCATGCTGCGTAGACTGTGTAGGTACTTACTGATCCACTACAACCTTGTGATAGATTTGTCAAGGGAATTTTGAGTGAAAATTTTCTCTATATTTTTGGAGTATGTCCTAATTACTACTGTTTTGTTGTGTTTTGTACAAGAAAAGCACCAAACGTTTCACTGAAATGAAGAATCAGTGTGTAACTGATGTTAATGAACAGGTGGAAAAACACAACGTTTTCCATTATGTCAAAGACAATGTTACTGTTTCCAGCCACATTCTCATCATAAATTTCAACCTTCTGTTAGAAGTAAGAAGTGCAAGCTTAAGACTGCAATCCAGACTTGCAATGAGAACTGGGTATTTTTGTAAAATGCAATTTGCAAACCTAAAACTGTTGTTCTAGTCAATGGAAATGCGTGATTTATGAAGGAATGGAGATGAAAAATTTTAAAATGAATTTTTGTCTATCTTTGGTTAGAATTTTATGGAAACACAGTGGAAACTGGATGAATCAGAACAGAAAACCTTCTAAAGAGTAATTTTTCTTTGTTTTTTTGTTGTTGTTGTTTGTTTTTTGTTTTTTTGTTCCCCCCCCCCCCCCCCGGTTTTGGCTATACTAAATACAGGGAAATAAAGCACACTTGGAGTGCATTTCCTCACTTCCATATCTGCGCCTGTCCGGGTTTCCCTGAGAAGTACAGGCTACTAAAAATGATACTAAAATTTTTTTATCCAACAACATATTAAACTTATATCTACTAGAGGCAGATCTGTAGAATACAGAAGTAGCTGGGTCCAGCTGGGGCAGGGAGGCGGGTTGGGGGAGTGTGATAAGCAAGCAATTTCTGTGGCTTATGTAGCAGCTGTGACAAATGAGTGAGACTGTATCCTACAGACCCTTTTCACTTTGGCTTTTCTCCTGGGCTACGTATCTTCCTCCTAATATTATCATAATTTATCACACCTTTAAGATTCATCTCACTGGCACACAGCTTTTAGATCATGAACCTTACATCCATAATTGATTCTTCATCGGGCTATCTGTGACTTCTTTTTTTTTTCACAGGATAGCTAAAAATTTAGAATTCAGTTCCTTGACTTTCATTTTTCTTCATGCTGCTTTCCGAAAGGGTATCTGACAATTTCTGCCATTGATCTTTGTGCTATCTATACTCATTTTACAGCTATACTATGTGATTTTACTGAAAAATAAGGGCTAAACCTTTTCTTCTAACTTACTTTGTAAATCAGAGAAAAATATGCTGTCCTTGGTTAAGACCGGTAGCTTTAGCTTTTCAGATGAAAGTTAACAATATGCATCAAAACCCAGCACTGCTTACTTTTGTGGGCATTTGTAGATACTTTTTTTTTTACAAAAGAAACTGCAGAGGATAGAATATTGTGTTGTAGGCAACGAATGCACACATGCAAAAATGATGTTTTACCTCTAATTCTAGATTTCATACTTCTGGAATGTATCACTTGCTAAGGACAGGCAATAGACAGACATATAGATGCAATAGATCAATAGGGCAATAAGTAATCCCTGAGCCAAAGGATTTTTTCCCAAGGAAGGTGTGCTGATCTACTGTGAAGTTTATAAAACACAGATAATTTTTAGGCCTTGCTTTTTGCTCTGAGGAGTAAGCCTGATGTGATGTGGTCTCACTATGCTAGGATGTCATGGCACCTCTGGCTGCAGGCCAGGAGCAGGGAGGGGTGTGTGTGGAGTTTGCTGTTGCTCCTCCTGCCACCACTGCTCCCTCCAGCAGTCATTGCAGTGACCTTTCTTAGTTTGAGATGTGAAAAAAGTGCAGAGTGTTATCTCCCATAAATAGTCATTGTAAGTACATGCATCATTAGCCTCCCTTTAATTTCTCTCTTAAGAAGTTCAGTGTTTTGCTGGGTTCTCCCTAATACCTAGAAATGCATCAAGTGCAATTTTAAGAGGAAACGTTATTTTTCTCTTCCATATAAATAACTTCTTTCTTGGCTTTTTAGGACTTCATTCTGTGTCCATTTTAAGTTCCATACACCATGTTCTTTGTGGAAATAATTAAATGATCTATTACCTTATCATCTGCTGTGACACTTTTTTATTTCCTTTTTCTGAGTAATGCAGGAAGAAATGTTTGATAAGTGACATTCTTTACTCTGATAAAATCAAAATCTGAGTGGTAAGTTAGCTGGAATTACAATGACAGAAGGAACACCAGGTGTAACAGCACACTCACTTCTTTTACTCACTTATATTTCAGTCTTATGCACTGTAAGAAATATTAGTTGAGCAAAATATTTTTAAATACAGTAACGTGAATGGAATTGTACAGCCGACTACTGCTTAGATTATTGAATATCATTCATTCTGCCAAAATTTACAATCACGAGGCTGCATTTAAGATTGATCATTTGCCCTTTCAAATATAGTTGTTTATTACTGTTTACCTAGTGGAAAAACAACAGCTATATTGACTTTATTTTGGTTGTTTATTTGTTAGTGTGTACACAGTGTATGGACATAACATCAAACGTAAGATATTGTTTAATTAAATCCACTGCCGTGTGATAGGAATGATGTCCTATTCATAGATAATGCAATTTTTTCTGCAGTTGAAATGATAGATCTTGAACTTTCAGAGCAGATGTTACAGACTTTCAAGAGACAAAACTCTAAGTGTTAATCTCAGTTTGTAATAGGATCGTTCCAGTTATTCAAAATCAGAGAAGTAAAGAAAATTGGGAGAAATGTCCCACAGTGTAATTAGTAACACCTGCAGGCTCTCACTTCATCTCTGACTTTATGCTAACTTTCTTCTAGACTACGGTCTGCAGCAAATCTGTGATAACTGGGAAAAAAAAAAAGAAAAAAAAAGAAAAAAAAAAAGGTGTCTGGCAGGAGTTCCATTGTACAGACATCTCAAGGACAGAGGTAGAGTAGTTTAAACATCAACTCTTGCTCAGGGCTATGCCTCAGGGTACAGCCGAACCTTTAATTGCACTAGAAATATTTTCAGATACTGTCTTTAAAAACAGGGTAAGAAGTCTGTCCTAGTTCCATATTTCATGATCTCTCAGCCATTTACCACTCTAAGCGATGCTAGTAGATCTTATAAGCACTGGATGTTTTTACAGAACATGAAAAAACTCCACCGAAACACTGATGAATTTTCCCTTCAGATAACCAGCCTGTTCAACTGAACATGATAAGCCAATATTAACAGGCCTTAGAGGATAAATAAAGTTCTCACGTAAAATGAAATTATTGAATTACAGCACATGAATTAGCTCTATAGTGAGGTCAAGGGACCTTCCTCTATTTCATTCCCTTCTGAAATACACAACTTTGAAACTGAGCTTTTGCAGATACATATGGATGGGCCTCCTTAGATGATCAACTGACTGCCTAAGATTCAATTGTACTGTATTTATATTTAAATACGCATGTTATTATTGTTCCATAACTTATTTCTACATTTTATTAATGAATTCTTCTGGTGACGGTTTAGCACCCTTGCAAAACTGACCAAAGCTTTCTTTGGCCTTGAAACTAATTGGGGGGAGGGGGAGGTGCTGTCAGTTTCAGATCAAATAGTCACTAGGGTATTTTTGTTTGCTTTGTTTTGTTTTGTTTTGTTTCTGCTCCTATTTTTGCTTTTTCAGATTATTTCAGCATAGAGGTGTGTTGTATCTTGTGGAATTATACTCAGAATACAAAAAGTTAAGTCCAGTCACTGTAAACTTACTGAAGAAATGAGCATAGCCTAAGTCAGAAGAAGAGTTACATAAAGATTTATTAAATCAATATTTCACCAAATTTTGATGAAATACAAATCACTTACCCAGTTTAAGATGCAGTGTATTAATTTTGTTGGAATTATGATACTCTTCATCCTTAAAGAATTATCAAATGTAAGGGTTGCTCCGGAAGTAATGCCTCCTATTTTATTATGTTGGCCCATGACATCAAAGGCAGATGTTGATGGTATGACAGTGGAGGTTGAGTCTTCCTACCAATGTTTAGTTATGTTTTGTTACTGTGTGACAGATGGCAGCAGAGAGGCAGTTTGACAGAATGGTGTCTGGCATGGAAGTGCACATGGAGAAAAAGTGCATAAGAAGAAAAGGTGTGGAATTGAATTCCTCCATGAACAAAAAACTGCACCCGCTGACATTCATTGACACTTGCTGAATGTTTACAGAGACCAAAAAGTGGCTATGAGCACAGTGCAGCAGTGGATGGTGCACTTCAGCAGCAGCAACAGCAACGTGGAAAGACAGTCACATATTGTGGAAGGCCATGCACAACTATTGCACCATGAAATGAAGAGCTTCTCAATTATCTCATCTGTGCAACTTGGTTAACGGAGGTGACTATGTTGAAAAGAAGTGTTTTGTAGATGAGAATTTGCTCTAGCAAAGGGTGTTATTTTGCTCTGTTGTAGTTTTCATGGAAATAAATAAGAGGCATTATTTTCAGAGCAATCTTTGTATACCTCAAGACTACCGGAAGAGCTAAATTTAAGAAGAGAGTATGTTTGTATCTCTGCTGGTATGTGAAGGCTGTTAATGTGAGACTACTGCTGGCCATCAGGGCTTTCTTCTAGAAACCTAACAGATCAGACCTACAAAAACCGTCCTTGCCATTTCCATGTGGACAGAACCTGGATTCTGGTTAACTAATTTCAGAAGAAGAGCTGCATCCAAACTTTATGGATATTTTTAAACTTCATTGACAAGGTCAGTATGTACCGAAATGCCTTTTCCATCCTCACAGATTTTCTGAGGAGCTTGGGGACAGGAATCAACTTGCTTCTTGTGATTACTTTCTGCTCTATTCTTGTGAAAAAGAATATTGCAGTCCTAATTTGCCTGAGCCATGAGATCTATATGCAGTATCTGTCTGGTTTAAAGCACCTATTGCCACATAGAGGTATATTCACTCTGTATTCAATAAGTATTTTTGTAGCGAACTATAAGATGATAAAATGTGCTAAAAGAACAAGAGATTCAACTGAAAAGGAACTGCTTAATAAAATTTCTACTTTAAGACAGCAGCATGGCCATAAAATTAATTCTCCTCAAAGGTAAATATGTTTAGTTCACGGGGAAGGGAAAGGACACTCAAAGCTCAAGATGATTTTATGAAATATATTCCATCTCATTAAAAAAACAACAACAACAAAACAACAACAACAACAACAACAAAGAAACACAAAAATGTAGCTAAGCTACACTTCATTAAACTCCATACTTCCTAACTCTCACATATATGGCCGTTTCTGTTCTGCTTCTTGGAGACTGTTTAATAGTGCATCACCATAGGAAAGTCTCCCATTATGAAGACTTTATTATTTTTTCCAGTGATGGTTCCAGTGCATCATAAAATAGCATAATAATTAAAAAATAAACTAGTGTCAGTAGAAGAAAAATGAATGAAGAACTCACTGATGCAGAATATCTTTATTTAGTGTTTATTACCTTACTAATTCACAAAACCATTACAATGGTTATTGCTATCTTCATTAATATGTGAACTCGCAAGGTGATTAACAACAGTAAATACAAATAAAGATCAGGACATTAATAACTAGGATGATGAAAACAGCTTTTAAAATCTGGGATTATTTATGTTCCCAATTTTAAATAATTAAAGAGGAAAAAAACCTGACTATTTTTACTTCTGCATTTTATTTCTGCTAATTATTGCACAAATTATATTGAACACATCATAAAGAGAAATGGATAATTACTCAAAGGCAATTAAAGATTCTGAATCTGTATAGTAATTATGATTATTTTCTTTGGAAAATGAGAGTGCCATTTATCTTTAATATATGCTATGTAATTAAGACTATATGCAATTATCTTATCATCCACTACCAATGGGGATTGTTTTTTTAACTATTTGGCAAGAGTGAATGTAGTTGCATACAGTGGGACACTCTGATAAGTTAAGAATTTTTCAGTTATTGTTTGTTGTTAGTCATAACTTCAGTATTCCTAATCTTCAACTTCCTAATCTGTTTATACTTAGTGACTTCCGACATAACTGACCTCCTACTACACACGACAGTCACTTCTCTTGCTCTTCTATGTCTCTATAAATTCTCTGTATTTTACTAAATCCCTCAGCTTCTGTTGATCTATGTTACGGTCCTAGCCAAGTGTCTACTCATGACTTGGCAAAGCTGAACTTTATGCAGTCTTGCTTAAGAAGTATTTGAAAGATTGCTGTGCAACCCTCCTGTTCTTCATTCCTGAGCAGCTTCTATAGTCAGAAAGGGACAAAGAAAAGAATGGCCTTTCAAAATAGGTATTAATGTTTAAACTGCTGAGTAACTTCACACTGCTCTTTACCCACATTGTTTATCCCCTTCTATGCAGATTTCTCCAGGCTAATCCTTTCCTAACTTATAGAAATAAACCCTGCAAAGCTAATACTGTTGAATGCAAAAATACATAGAGCTTGACTTCTGGAAGAGGTCACTAAGGGATGTGATCCAGTGTGCTCCACATCTATAGGAAATGCAACTGTAGTATCAGCATGTTTTGGATTGTATTGTACAATTGAATCATATATCAGCAGTGCACATAATAACTCCTAACACTGTGCTGACTTTTCCTGTGTCTCTAAGGTAGTCACAAATGGAAATATCCAATGATACCTGAGTTCTCTCCCAGTGGAACACAGCTCAGCTATTAGCAACATGTTGATCTCATGTGAAGTCCCAGCAGTACACTACCCAGGAACAACACAAACATCCAGAGAGGGTAAACTTCTGTGGGAGTGTCAAAATGGGGAAAAAGAATCCTAAGTCAGAAGACCTGTAGCTCTTCCTCAATGTGATGATCCAACATAAACCAAAGCAACACATACTCTCTTAATGATTGTGGATGAAATCCCAACAACACTTTTTTGGGAGTCCACCGTGGAAAATTGTAATGTTCTGCTGTAAGCCATTGCTCGCTTCGCTTTTGCTTTTGGAATGACACAGATTTTCATCTTTAAATAGCATATGTTGAGTCCAATTGTGAAGTATTTTGACAGTATGTGCCATGCTCCCAGTCCTTTGTTATGAAACAGAGTATGGGAATTCTGCACTGTGTAGTACCAATTCAAAGCGAAATTGGATATCACCAATGCTCTAAGCATTTTCAAACCTGATGCTTCAGAGACTGTGTCAATTAACAATAGTAATGAAGTGATGAAGAATTACATTAATTAACAGTTAATTAACAATTATCACCCCCATGGCATCAAAAGACTTCACATTTCCCTTTAAATTTAGTAGATCAGATTATCATTAAAAAAACCCACAATGTTTTATAATAATGTAGAGTACCTGCCTGACCTGAGCAAAACAAAATATTTAGTTGAAATTCGAGACCTTGGTATTTTAACAAGATATCAGCCAACATTAAGTATGGTTGCTGGACAGAGTCCACCAACAAAGAACAGAAAAGGAGTGAATTAAATATTGTAAGCTTCCAGGTCACGTTCTTTTGGATGAATGACAGAGATGTCTGCCATAATGGGACATTTGGAAGTGAGAGAAAGAAAGTAGACCTGTTGAAGGTGGACAAGACAGCTTGCGGCCTGGTGCTGTTGAAGAAGTGCCAGGGAAAAACTCTTGTGGGTTGGTTGCACTGAGCACAGTCTACATGCTGCGCTGTGTCTGTAATTTTGCGTGAGAGTCCAAGAGCAGGAGTAGGGTGAGAAGCCAAGGCCTGACCTGAAAGGGGAGAGCTAAAGACCACTTGCCGTTGCATGGAAACAGTGGGCACACAGCTAGCCATTGCAGACATTCAGTTGCTGGAATAATCCAGCCATTACAGAAATCCAGCCATTGGGGCAGGCCAGCCATTGGAACCATTGAGCAGTGAGCAAGCATGACCAACATGGCTCTGTTTTGGGGCCAGGCAGGGGACCGGCTTTGCATTCAGCAGCAAGTAATGACCTGGAAACAGCTGGAAGAGGAAGATCACAGTATTTTCATATCTTGTTGAGCTTTTATTTTCTCAAAAAGTATGAAGCCATAACGCCCAGAGATAAAGATGACTGAACATAAATTAGGGCTGTGTTCCATGATGTAGTGTATTCTTTATGTAGGTGGTTCTTGGCTTATTTATTACTGTATGTAACTTCCTGAAGTGGGGCTCTATGGTGCTACAGTTCTGAAATGCCCAACACAGCCAAACAGTAAGGCTGTAAATAGAGTCCATGGAACTTTCTTTTATAAAGTATACAGTAATGTGAATATTTAAACACAATGAGTAAGTAATTTATCACCCTGAGAATCTAAGTCACTGCTGAAGTAAAATGTTAGGTTATATACTATTTTTCTACTCTATACAAATATCCTACAGTAGTTATGAAACAAGTGGTTATGTGCTGTTTTATTTATGTGTTCTGTTAAACAGTGCTCTGCAAATACAGCAAAAAATGTATATTAGTACTAAATCTAACCATGCAGTTTAAACAGATTTCTGGATTTCACCACGATGACATACTATGCAAATAGAATTTAACACACGTAAAATTAATTTGAAATAAACTATTGCATCATATAGCAGTTACATATGAACATAATGAAGGTCTAATCATTCTCTGGGGAAGCTCTTAACAGATTGTCCTCCAAATGCATGCACTTAATCTTTAACTCTTTCTTTGGCATTACACAGCAGAAATCCAGTGTTTCTAAAGTTTTAATTGGTATATATGCCAACCATTTCCAACTTATATATCTATAGTTAAATAACTAAATCAATATTTAAGTTCCTTTACCCAAATAAATCCAGCCATATTCAACAGCAGTATGTTAGTGGCCCTCCTTCAGAATTTGCTGGTCTCAGCAGTTCTTGATAATCATGCTTTCTTTGCTCGGATGCCTGATGTCAGTCATTTTATATTCTCATTCAGAAATATGAAACAATAATTTTCTACTAAGAATATCTCAGTGAAGTTGGATTAATCAAGGACTAAAAAGATCACCACTGTAAAAGGAAATTGTGTTTTTTTCAAACATCTGAGGAGAAAAATTTAGCTACCTTGTAGAAAGACTCTTCTTTCATCAGGTTGAATGTTCTTATCAGAAAAATGTAAGAAAGATTAATGATCCTCTTTTTTATATATATTTATAGATTCAAGTCAATCTTGTCTCAGCCAATATTTTGTGGGAAAATATACCTGAGTTTGAATGATACACACTGTACAAATAACTGAATTATAATAATGAGTTTAAATGGAATCTGAGAAGTTATCTGTCATTCATAAATGAAGCCTGAGGAAGAATCTGGAGGAGTATATATCTTACCTTGAAATTGCAACGGTGCTATTTTTTGACATTTTACTCCAGGTTAATTAATTCCATATTATATACCAAAGAGAATGAAAGACATATATCCCTGTGAACTTAATATTTGTCACACTGCTACAAGAAAATGGATTTCTCTAGTTAGATGTTGATGATATTGTTGTGCTACCTAATATGTTGTGCTATATATTGTGCTACCTACTAGGGGGAGATAGTGTGGCTCCTGTGGGCAACTTCCTGAGGTCTTACTAAGTTCTGATTGTGTGCTTGGAGCTCTACAGCTTTGCTTTAAAATGCTGATAAGTCGAGGTATGAAAATATTCCTAGTTTTACAGTCTACATGGTATTTTTCATGTATCCAAGAGACATGTGTTGCACATAGCAGATCACAGAAGAAAAAGAACTCTCAGAAGTCTTACCATGGTCCTCAGGGATCCCTTAACTCTAGTGTGTAGCTGGGCTGGCTGAGCCAAACAGGCAGCAAGTGCAGCTATAGAAGCTGTAATGGTACCCACACTGCTCAAGGAGCTCTAGGTTGGCAGACTGTGTGTGGGGAAACAGAAATGTAGTTCTTCCCATTTGTTCAAAGGTACCAGTTTTTAAAGTTTACAAAGATCATAGAAAGTGAGTAAAAATGCTTCTTTAAAAATGCATCAGAAAGTACACGAAAGACTGTGATAAATCAAAGAACATGCTGCATGTTTTAAAACTTCGTTTCAAAGATATAAAGCATATAGTTGTATATATATAACTACGTGTAGAAAATATATAGTTTCAGTACTATTCATTTCATATATGTAGCTTAAAATAATTTTGCAGGGAATTAAGTGTTGCATCAATAATCATTAAATATTGCCAGTGTCTTATTGTACAATAAATGAAACTTTCCTCTAATTACTTCAAGGGAATAATACCTTCATTTTTATTACAGTAATTTTTAAGCTGCTGAACAAGAACCTGATATTGTACTCTGCAAAACTACAGGTACATTATTGGTGATGGTCCTATCAGCGCACACAAATGAAATGTTTTCTCTTCAAATGAAGTATGCCAGCCTTTGTCAGCATGAGATACACTACAGCACATAATGAAATCAATTTCTTTTTTGAGATTCCTTAGATTAAGGTAGGCAACATGCTGCTACCTTCAGTGAAGAGACTTGTACATCTTACCCTATACAATCTTGATATGATGAAAGAAGATCAGTCGTGCAAAACTTTGGTCAAGTCATGCTGAAAAATAACATCTTTCTGTTCACTGGTTGTTTGCCATCCCTGATTCCATATCAAGTTCTTGTCAAAAACACTTCTCTCCAGCAATCAGCACTCCATGGTTAAGGTCACGTTTGAAAACAAACTGCTTATTTCTATTTCATAAATTATGACAAACTGTCGAAGCCAAGTGTGTTGACTGTCACCTGCCCAGTTTAGAAGTGATGATCAAGAAGTATGCATCGCTAGTTCTGACAGTGTCCTTTTGGTAATATAGACAGAAAAAGGTATAAAATATACAGAATTGACAAATTTCTTCAAAAACTGCTGCAGGTGGGTTCCCATTTGTGTTTCTTCACTGCCTCAGAACAAAAAAGAAGGCAAAAATACTTAAAGATATACATGAGAAAGGAGTATTAGTTTGCTTCTGGGACTAGTATGCCACAATATTTCCTTTGGGCACAGGAATTACTTGAAATAGTATGTAGCTAATCTGACTGTACTGGAATTTCTTATAAGCTTTAAAATAGACGTTTTTGTGGGTTAGAAGATGTTAAACTTACTTAAACATTTACTGAATTTGGAGTTGTGAGTATTAGCTGTCATTTTGTTTTTAGTCCCATTGCTGACAAGCAAAAAGGGAGAAACCTTGGTTTGGAAGGAAAGTATATATCTCTTAGAGTGTTGAACCTATTCAGCTCTTTTTTTCCCTAAACTCATAGAGTTTAATTCCCTAAATTCATAGTAGAAATACTCAAGCAATAAAATAGGGTTTCTTAGCTGCAGTCGTTGTGCTCCTTGCAATTTTCTTGAAGACACAAGCACCTTATGACTTTTGATAAAGGTGAGGGAATGTGAAAAGATGAAGGCAACATCAGAAAGCTGGAAAACTGTAAAATATTCAATTATTTAAACAAAGATATTTCCTTGTGCTTAGTTGGTACATATTTAACATTAAAATTCTGTTCAGAAACGTTATCTTTCATCTGTTTTTTTAACTTGCTGGTGATCTTCCTAATCACAAAATGAGCTTTCTAAACCTGCTTTAGCTCTAATTTGCTCCTCTACCATCTTTTCCACTTCTAAGCTTGTCCTCAAATAGTAATCCTTTTCTTTCTTTTTCCTCTTTTAAGACTTTCAAGAAACATTTGAGTAATTTATCCATCCATGCAGTCTAACAAAACATTTACAAAATGTTATTACCTGCAATGATATTCTAGTAATTGCATTTACTTTACACTATTTTAAACATGCAATGCATTGTGTGATTATGTTTCTAAAAAGATGTCTGTGTATATGTGCAGTGTATCAGCACAGATTACGTGGTGTTATTATTCTCCAAACAGGCAGCAGTCCAAGTGTGACATTAGTCTACATTTAATGTTATCAAGAGCAGAGAGAAAGCTGGGATTGGTATTTTCAAGAAGTTATCATGGTTGTCAAGTTGTCATGTGCTGGCAGCACTGAAAAGCTACCACTTACTTTCTCCTGCTTTATTGGCTAAAGCTACCAGAAGGGCAGTTAATTCCTGATATGTTTTAATGGTCAGTTGATAACTGCCCTCTTCTGAAACCTTCCGGAAAGGCATCTGGCCTTATCATCATGATGAAAAAGAGGTTCTTTACTCCAGTATTCAAAACCAAACTTCATTCACTAAGGAAAGTGAGATTTATTTATTTATTTATTTTTCTCTAAACCTTTAAATCACTTACTTCACTCAGCATATGCTGCAATGCTGCATATTTACTGCCTTGAAACTTGCATGTGTTGGCTGAAAAGAAAGCTACCAGTTTCTCTAAGCTTCATTTTTTTTTCCCCCGTTGTCAATCAGCAGGTAAGTTCTGCACACATACAGTTTACTATACAGAGGTTTCATGCATTCAGAAAGGAGAATGACATGCACGATTCTTTTATCACTGCTCTGACCCTCATATGAGAGCTTGTTTAAGGTTTAAATAGATTAATACACAAAATACTGATTATCACTGGGAAATCAGGAAAAATTATGTTAAAATTTTCTAGCACACTGGGAATTCAAAGAATCTGAATATCTGGAGCTGGAAGGGACCCATAAGGACCACTGAGTTCATCTCCCAGCTCCATACAGCACCACCCAAAATCTAAACCCTGTGTGTGAGAGCATTATGACAGTGCTTCCAGAGCTCTGGCACTGGGGACCATGCCCACTGCCCTGGGGAGCCCAACTGCCCTATGGCAAAGAGCATTTCCGTAACCCCCACCCTAGCCCTCCTCTGACGCATCTCCATGCTGTTCCCTCAGATTCTGTCACTGTCACCAGAGAGAAATGACTGAAAAGTACACTTTGATTGTGTGGAAAGAAAATCATGCAAGGTAAATCAGCAGTAGCAATTAATGTTTCTAAAGACTAATTAAAACAATTTCACAGTTTTCTTCTTTATGGAGACTGGCTACTGTCTACTACAACAAAATAGTAACCTGTTAGTGTTAAAAGATTTGCTGGGTACCAACATCTGATGCAAGCTGATCTGATCTGTTACCTTTTCTTGTTTCTGTTAACTTTTCTTCACTGACTGCTCTCATTACCTGATTCTGCCTCTGCTTGTGGCAGGGATTCTTTGCAGGAGTCCTCAGTCTCCTAGTCATTTTTCTATCCAGTGTTTGCTCTGCCCACAGTTATCCTGTCCACAGTTCTACCTTTGCTACACTTGCTAATTTCACTAGGCCTTCATCGTGCCACTCCTTATACCTTAGCCATTCTGGTTTCACATTTGTTAACAGCTGCCTCATCTCAGCTCTTGGAAGAGTGCCTGTGATGGAGGTCTGAGTGCAGCCTCTTAGCTGGTATGGGACTTATAAGCTGCTTATTTTGTCTGGTGCACAACTGAGACGCATATTCAAAGCTTTATGTCTTCTCCACTGTATGACATTTGTTTTATAATGTTTATAGTCCAAGTATCCACACTGCTCAGGAACAGTCAATTGTCTTGGCTTTGTGCATCAATTCAACTATATATTTTACATCATTTTTATGTACCTTTCTGCTTTCATAAACATGCCTCTCAGTGGTGCACAAAACAACTAATAGGCCCTTTCAGTCTTTTAGTTCTTTCTATCCATCTCTCATTTGCTCCAACAGGGAGGTCTCAATATTGTGCCCTTTTTCTGAGGGAAGGGATGAAAAGATGTGTAGGTTTCCTTTATGTTAGTTCTCAGCCAGTAGTCGTACAGTAGGAATTAGGTGTGGCTGGATTTGTAGACCTTTGGAATTTTGCGGCCCCTCTTTTACTGCCTCCCTGCCTTTATTCCAAAAATATGCTTAAGAAAAGAAAAAAGAAACATTTTGTTGTTGTTGTTGTTATTTTTACCATTTATCTATACAAGAAAACTCTACTATGATTGCAGGCTAGTAGAAATCATAGTCCAGTTCTGTATAGTTTAACATTAGAAAAATAATGCAAACAGAGAGAAGAGTCTAATTGGCCACCTAATTGTGAGGTTAATACTCATTTAATGCTAGTCATGCATCTTTAAAGTGGTATGATGAGACCATTACATCTTCCATCTTCCTAGATTAAATGCTACAGTATATCTAATTTTGCTCAACTTTAAAAACTTATTCCTGAATTTTGTGGCAAATGTCCTTGTACACTGGAGGTAAAATTCCTTTTCACTACAGACCATGTAACACTTAAGTGTAGCACTTTACTGGGTGTCCAGCCTAGTGAAATGGAGAGCTTGTGATCTGCCACAGCTCCTAAGGCAAAGCCATTTAGTATGCCCGTTTGGCATGTAGAGTCCAACTCCCAGGGCTGTTCATTTGGGCAGCAGGAAATCAGTTATAAGCCAAACTTAATTTCCCTATCTTCCAGTGTTGGAGTTTTTATTAAGTGCCATTTGACTTTTACATTCTATACTCCTGAGATTTGCTTAGCTTGACCGCAACTATATATTAAAGACTTATCTCTTTTAGGTATTGATAGATACATAAAATCAAAGGCCAGATTTCTCTCTTGGGAATGTCATCTATAGTAGATCTCTTGTTAAGGTATTTATTTGCCATTTCATAGATTTTAAGGGCAGGCAGGAGCATGCTGATTATTAAGTCTGACTTCCTGCATTAGCTACACTAAGTACCTAATCCGATTAATTTATGCTGCAAGACCACAGCTTGAATTTAAAGCTACCGATTCATGTTTTTATGTGACATTAATCTTGACATAGGGATTTTCCATAACAGAAAATACACCATATTGGTAGGTTTGGTTAGCTGTTACATCAGTAATTATTGCACTTGGTATTAAAATGTGCAGGGCATTCTGGCACTTTTTTTTCTCTTGTCTCGTTTCTTTCCTAGATCAAGAACACTGAATTCATTTGCACATTATTATTTGAAGTTCAGCACTAGTTGGTTTGCAGTTTAAAAAATTCAGTTGTTGTTTTGAAGGCTATTATTTTGCAGTCTGATACATATTAAAGGAACTTTTGTATTCCTCAAGCAAGCAAACAAGCAAACTTTCAAATTTCTCAGGCCTACAAAAAAATTTACAATTTACACATTGTGTGCATATTTTCTTCCTTTTTCCTCCTTTCTTTTCTTCAGCAATGTTTCCACTCCCCCACTTAGTCTAATCTGGTTCTGTGTTTTTGACATTTTCCCGGACGTGGAGGTGGGTATTCAAAAGATGAAAAAGGCTTTCTCTTGCCAGTTTAGTAAAACTGCAAGAGAAAGAATAAAAGCAGCTGTAGAAACACTTACATTTGTCACATCTGACAGATACACAGACCAGTTTTGCATTGGAAATACATGGAAATTTCACTTGAGAGTTCATTTCATGGGTCTGATTCAGCTGCAGATTGGGTGCGTAGGACAAGAATGAATTTTCTGTTACAATATGTAACCTCTTTTACCTTTAAGCAAGTTTTGATTTGTTCCATCTAGGCATTTTGCATAACTGCTTACAGGAGAAAAAAAGGAAGATCTTTCTACAAAAGCAGAAGTTATAGGGGAATATTTTAAAAATGACATAATGCAAAGGAAAAATAGAACAGTGAGAAAATTGAGACACAAATTGGAATTTTTCAAAGCATCATGGAGCCTATTGATCTATGAGTAATTACAGTTCCCCTACATTCTCTAATTTAAGAGCCTTAAGTCACAAGATCAGTTTAGTCCTGATGAGAAAGTTGATCCTTAACTTTAATCTAATCTTTACTCAGGCAGATTTTTATCATTAGCTTTCTCTTTAAGAACTGTCATCAAGGATATTACTCGTTATTACTGACATTCCTTTACTGCAGTAGGATTTAAAGTATTATTTCAAATTTAAGTAAAATAAGAGCAAAGAATATTACTACTGCAAGGCACTCATCCAGAAATTTGTGTGTTATTATAGAAAAGCGATGGAGAGAAGTTATACAGCTATGCAATATTTTTAGTTAACCTAATGCTGACATAATTACGCTAATCAATGCTCTTCCCGCATGTTAGGAATCTGGATAACGTAGTGACAGAAATACTAAACTCAGACAATCAGAATACTTTCCACAGTTGTTTGCTTTTATGCTCTGTTGAAATCTGTCAGTACTTAAGCAATAATGACAGCTTTTATACTTTTACCTTCTGATATTACTATGTGATGATTAGCGTAAAGTCAGTTTGGGTAATTATAACAACAGTGAGTCATAAGTGTATCAGCTGAAGGATAGCAAACATTAAAGACAAATATGAGAGATGGCAAAAAAGTACATCTTCTGGTTACAACAGAGGTAAGACAATATAAATTGGATGTTCCAGGGATGTCATGTTTCAGCACAGCAATTAAAGGACTGGCTGCCCACAGTACATAACACATTTCTTTCTGGCAGCCACCAACAGGTCTCTTTTGCCTTGTAAATCTCATTTAACAATGATTCTTATCATTTGATATTGTCTCACACCTTGGGTGAGCTGCAGTCTGTTCTGCTTTAATGCCATAAGCATTATGCTATACACATACGACCAATGCAATAAGCCAAGAAGTCTCAAACCCCAACAGAACTTCTTTTTGGAAGCAGATGTGTCATCTGGGTCCTGTTGTTCTGATGTCTCCTCATGTATTTACAGATATAATTTCAATGGTTCTGTTCTCATTTCCCTCTAAAAAAAACAACCAAACAAAAAACCCTCAGAGCAATGAGGCTTCTGTTCATTATGAGACAATAAATAATTAGGAGAATAAATCATTAAGTATCTGGGATTTCTAGTTCTCTGGTGAATGAGGAAGATACATGTAGGCACAACAAAACATTCAAGATTGATATAAATTCAGATCAGTCATTTTATGGGAATTGCTAAGACACTGCCTGAAGCCATGACTGAGTACCCAGTGAAGGGACGCAGCCAGTCCTGGGAGCACAGGTGAAAGTAATTCACCTGTGTGACCAGAAGGGGTAGAACCTGGTCATACCCAACCCTAAACTGCATTTAAGGGCTGGCTGCCCCAAGGGAAGGATCTCTACGTGGAGATCCTTTTGGAGTATTCAGTGAACACTGATCCTCAGGATGGGAAAGCAAATCTTTCTTTCTTCAACTGGATTGTAGCCATCACCGTTTTTGGGGTAATTTAGATCTTGTTATCTGCCATTGCCTTTCCCTACAGTCATACAATTGATGACTGAGGCAACAGGTATTTTTTGATTTGGTTAGTCTGGATTCTCTTTTACTGCACTGAAGAGTTATAAAACATTTCTTATATTCTCATCTAATCTCAATCTGAACATCTTATTGAAGAAACTTTCTTGTCGTTTCAGCTCATTTACAGGCTGAATTTAACCTTTAAGTAAGTTTTCTTGATGGAAATATTTTCAAAGATCCTCGAGAGCCAGTATTTAGCTTTTACATTAAAGGCAAATGAAAGGTGACAATCATCTCTGATTTTTTTTTGTTTTTATTTTTATTTTTTATTTTTTTTTCCCCTGTAATAAGTGTGCAGCAGTGTTATTTCTAAGTAATTTTAGACTGGGTGTTGTGCTTCTCCCTGCAAAACTGGAGAAGAAAGACCATTGTCCTTGATAAAAAGTGAATTGCGAGAATTCATGTTAGGGAATAACTGCGTGTAAAAACTAGTTCATGTTTACTTCTAGTATAATGATTCAGTGTTTAATTTGCAATTTTTGCTCCAAAGATTAGTTAATGGGCTAAAAGATATAAAGCCACATTGGTCTAGTCATACAGTTTCAAAAAATTCTCTGTGACACAGTATTTGCTCAGCACTTCACAACTTGCAGTGCTTTCTCATTTCAAATTATAACAATGATGAGTATTATTTCCCTTGCTGTATTTACACACTGCATTGACATTTGCTTTATTTATTTATTTATTTATTTATTAGAAAAGGTCTTGAATTGAAAAACTTCAGAAAAAGATTTTGTTGTTTGCGCTCTCTCTGCATTGATCTTTCAAGTTTGTCTGCAGCTCTAGTACTTCAGGAACATAGTGAAGTGTCACATTATCAGTCTGATACTTGCAGATGTTAGCCAAAATAATTTAAGTCTGGGAGCAGTGTGTATACCCAAATCCGTGAATACAATTCTTATATGATAAAGAAACTTTGGTCTGCTTAAGCTGAAACAATTAATTCCAGAATTATATTCTTGCTGAAAAATCAAAAGCATTGTGGCTTTCCCTCATCCTCCTCAGTTCACGATTGTTAGCTTTTCAAAACAGAATTTCACAAAAGAAATAAAGTCGGATGGATTAGGTGATCTGTAAAATAGTTCAAACAGAAAATTTCAAATTTTCAGCTCCAGTAAACAGTTTTTAATTAAGTGAAGCATTTCATAAAACATATTTAAAGGTCAGATTTAGAAGCGCATTTGTTTACAAGGAAAGACTGTGTTTTCTCTAATGACACTAAATGTTAAATTAAATTGCAGCAATATCTGGTAAAACACTAAAATACTTTGTTCTAGTATTTGAAATATCTATTGTGAATATCATATTTTTTAATTAAATACATTCTAGAAAAAAGCAGTGAAAGAAAAATAAGAGTTTAGAGCATTTTTGGTAATGTCATTTGGAAGAATGTGTCAAAATTCATTAACTTTTTTCTGATTAGTCATTTTCTTATTGTGCCTACTTGCTGTATTCTCATGTATTTCTTTGTATGTGGGCAGTTTTAACACCATGAACTTGTAGAATTATAGTTAACAATGCTATGTTGAGGTTAAATAACAATATTAAATTCTGTTTTACTCTGCAAAACAGTGGGTATCTTCTGGAGTCCATTGGACAGAAAAGATCGAAAAATGGGAGCTGCATTTATTTGATTCTTCATCAGATTTCCTCCTGCCATTTTTTTACCCGACTGGTGATCTGTTCTCAAGAGTGAATTTCTTCTTCCTTGACAATAACAAATCTGATGATATATAAGGCAGTTCCCAGAAGGTAGAGAGCTAGCACAGTTAGATCATATGCTATTTCCCTGAGCTCTTATTGTAGAGAGGGAGAAGAGTGAGCTGCATCTCTCCTTATTGAGGAGAAGAGTGGCTGCATCCAGCACACTGCCAGCAGTACTGAGCTGCTGGGTGATTACCTGGAGGGCACCTTCTTTATCCTAGGCCAGTTTAAAAGCTTGGGCAATGGACCAGGAAGCCCTCACAACTTTCTCTGACTGCCTCTCCCTTTCTTGTTTGCCAATATAAGTTTAATGAAGCAGGAAGCCTGGCCCACAGTCCACTGCTTTATATCGATATAAGTAATCTGTAATTTGTGTAGCTGAGTTCAGAGTGGGATACCTAATTTCCTAGTAGGAGGATGATTACATTATATGCCTCATATCTGTCTACAGATACGCATTCTTCCCAGTGCACCAAAGCTAGTTTGTAATAAAACTACTATGCTGTCCTAAATGTCTCGTCAACACTTACAACCTGTTTTTATGACTATTAGCCCTTTCAAAACTCCTTCTTCACTATTCACCTAACTTCTTCCTTCCACTGGAGGTAGCAAATGGTCACCATACTTAGCCGCTGTGGCTGGTTTCTGGTGGAAAGATGGGGACTTAACACACTATACAGTTTTTGATTTACTCAGAAGTTTACGTTCTTAGGTTTTACCTTCAACTTTGAAATGCAGTTTACACATTTGTATAGGGACAGTGTAACATTTTTACTCCACATTTAACAGGTAACGGTTAACAGCATCAGTTTTGGCTTCACAGTGCTCTCATATCCAAAGCCAAAACAAAACAAAAAAACACCAAAAAACAATTGAATACATCTCTTTGTGTTACAGTTACCTGCTTCTCAATGATTACTGTAGTTCTCAGTGTGGAATATTTTTTATTCCTGAAATAATGAAATGCTTAATATTACTGATTCCTTTTAGTAAAAGAGCTTTTAAAGACTTTTTTTGTTGTTGTACTCTTTTTCTTTGCTCCAAACACTATTCACTTTTCTGAACATTCTCATTCCACTGAGTAAACACATAGCACAGCCTTCATGGAGCAGTGGTACATCTTCAGCAAACATACTTTTAGTTTTTCTCAGTGCTTTTTTCCCCCTCTACGTTATGATGAAATTAAAATTGATGGAACCTTTCTCTGACTAACAGATGAAATATACTACACACAGATTTTAATCCCCCCTTCCTCCTCTTGAATCCCAGAAATGTAAAGGCCCTTAATCACAAATCAAAATACATTACAGTCTTGGAGTGAACAGTTAAGACCACCAGTAGTTTAATATTATGTTTACAACCATACTTAGTTCAAAATGGTCCCTTTGAAATTTGAGAATAACAAATGACAGGGATGAAAGGACATCCATAGGACTTCTAGCCCCCTTTTCTGCCCAACACCTGCATAATTCCTGTTAAATACCTATCTAAATGTGTTCTTAAAAATATATAATGCTAGAGATTGCACTGACTCCCTAGGCAGTCTATTCTAGTTGGCTTCATTATCTCAGTGTTAGAAAATTTATCATTTTGTCTCACTGGAATCTTTTTTTAATGCAACTTAAGCTCGTTACTGTTTGTCTTATTGCCACAGGCACAGAGAATTCTGCAGCAGTTTTTTACTGCTTGAAAGCTTTTCAGTCTCAGCACTGTCCTCTCTTTACTAGACGAAGCATCTCTGTCAAATCACATTTTCTGCTTTTGTTGTTCCCCTCTAGTGTCCAGTCGGCCCACATCTTTCATACAATGTGGTTTGATCAATGCTGAGAGAAAAGGATTGTGCTGAATATTTTGCAGGCTGTGTTTATACCTCCTAATGTATTTTTTTTATAATGGCTAACAGTGTTGACTCATATTCAGTTTCTATCCTTTTAAACCTCTAGATCTTGCAAAACTGCTACCTAGCCAGTTATTAGTCATTTTGAATTTGTACAGCTTATTTTTTCTGCTTAAGTGTAGAACCTAGTGCTTATTTATTTCAACAGTTTTGCAGAGTGTTTTTCCAGTTTTTAAAGATCATTCCGTTATTTATTGAATTTAATACATTTGTCATTCATACTAGCTGGTATCTGTGGTTTTAATAAGCACACACTCAGCAGGGCCATTAATAAAAATACTGACTAAAACTCAGTGAAGATAACTACATAATACATTCTTTAATCTTAATGCTGAAGGGCAATTTCTAATCATGTTTCACTCTTGCAGCAGATTTTGTGTAGACTGCATTTGGACTGTGAGAATATTGTGTAAAGAAAACCTTACTGAAGAGAAGATACACGAGAGAAACTTAGTGGTTCTCAGTGAAGTCTTTCAAGGAAGGAAACTAAACTGTTTTGATAGGCTTTATTCTTGACAAATCAATGTTAGATGTTACCTTGTTTTATTCAAGGTGCTTATGAATCACTTGTTTGACATATCCCAGTATTTTTGCAGGAGCCCAAGTTAAGCAGACTGGCCTATAATTCCAATGTTCACACTTGTTCCCTTCCCTAAAAATACGTAGTATTTTTACTTTCCTGACATTCTAGAACTTTACTTGCCTCCCACAGGTTATCAATTTATGTTTTAATTTCTTTCACACAGTTCCTTAAGCATAAATGGAGTTAAGTTTACTTAAGTGCTTAAGTTTACTACTAAAACATGGAGTACCCACTACTTATTTCCCTTTTTTCCCCTACCAGTCTTGCACGAGGAAGGCACTTCTGACAACACTTCTGAGATATTGCACATTTTCTTAATTCCATACCTTACAAGAAGGCAAACCATTGGAGAACAAGACCAAAAATAAATAAATAAATAAATAAATAATAAAAAATAAAATGCATTCAACAACAAAATCTCCATTTCTTTTACCATATCAGTGAGGTAAATCAGTAAATACAAGGGCCAACAGTCTATAACTTTCTTTGCAATCTTTCCCCACAACCCTGAGGCTTCACCTTCACATAATTGAGACTGCTAAATTGCTTAGGGATTCAGTAATGGAAAAATTATCAAGGTGGAGAGGTGTAAAATCCTACAGGAAACAAGCAAATAAGCAAGCAAAAAAGTAGAGTGTCAGTGTGGTTGGTGGTGTGGATACAGTGGTCATAGACATATATGTCATATATCTGCTTGTGGTCAATGGAGTTGAATCCAGTTGGCAGCTGGTCACGAGCGGTGTCCCCCAAGGCTCAGTGCAGGGACCGCTTCTGTTTAATATCTTCAATGATGATCTTGATGAGGGGATTGAGTGCACCCTCAGTAAATTTGCAGGTGACACCAAGTTGGGAGGGAGTGTTGATCTGCCAGAGGGGAGAAGGGCACTACAGAGGGACCTGGATAGACTGGATCGATGGGCCAAGGTTAACGGCATGCGTTTCAATAGGGCCAAGTGTCGGGTCCTGCATTTTGGTCACAACAACCCCAGGCAACCCTAAAGGCTTGGGGAGGAGTGGCTGGAAAGCTGCCTGATGGAAAGGGACCTTGGTGTGCTGATGGACAGTCAGCTGAATATGAACCAGCAGTGTGCCCAGGTGGCCAAGAAGGTCAGTGGCATCCTGGCTTGTATCAGGAATGGGGTGGTGAGCAGGACTAGAGAAGTCGTCCTGCCCCTGTACTTGGCATTGGTGAGGCCTCACCTCGAGTACTGTGTTCAGTTTTGGGCACCTCAGTACAGAAAGGATGTGGAGGTACTGGAGCAGATCCAGAGAAGGGCAACAAGGCCTGTGAAGGGCTTGGAGAATATGCCCTATGAGGAGAGGCTGAGGGAGCTGGGGCTGTTTAGTCTGGGGAAAAGGAGGCTGAGGGGAGACCTTACTGCTCTCTTCCATTATCTGAAAGGAGCTTACAGCAAGAGCAGGGTTGGTCTCTTCTCACTGGTGACGGGTGACTGGACGAGGGGAAATGGCCTCAAGTTGCACCGAGGTAAGTTTATGTTGGACATCAGGAAACACTTCTTTACAGAAAGGGTAGTTAAACAGTGGAATAGGCTCCCCAGGGAGGTGGTTGAGTCACTGTCCCTGGATGTGTTTAAGAGCCGTCTGGATGTGGTGCTCAGAGATATGATTTAGCAGAGGGTTGTTAGAGTTGGGTACTATGGTTAGGCTGCGGTTGGACTTGATGATCTTTGAGGTCTTTTCCAACCTGAGTAATTCTATGTATAATGCCTCATAAAGTTAATTCAATGTTTATATAGGTAGAATAAATTGTATTTTATATTAGAAAAGTTAAAAAATATTTCAACCATTTCAAATCAGAGGTGAACTGCTACTGACACTGAAAATCTGTTAAGCTGGCTGTCATTTTTTTAATTATTTTTTTTCCTTCCCCCAAACTGATTCTCTGTCCCTTTCACATTTTAGGCTTTATTTATCTTATGCAGAGAAGAATCATCAAAATCAATGACATACTTCATTTCTGTAGATTTGGACTGGAGCCACATCATGCTGCCATAAGCCCTAAATCAGCACTAACATTTCACATCCTTGTGCAGCCATACTTCTGTAATGTAAAATTTAAACTCTGTGCTACTGCCAGTTAGTAATACAATGAAATGCTATTTTAAGTCTGCATTGAATCTTTCTTTGCACGTGCTGAAAAGATATGAAAGTTTGTTAGATTTTTACAGATCGCCTGTATGATTTTTTCCATTAAAGACTGAGATACAGGAATTGAGACATGAAGAAATAGGAGCAAAGAAAAACTCATTTTTAATAAAACAGAATAGAATTCCATTCTGAACAATTTCAATATAATATTGTTAGTATAGCTGCTAAACTTGAACTGTATTCTTACTAACAATAATTGACTGTAGTCTACATTTTATCTCACTACAGGTACCTATTATACAGGTATATATTTAAGATACAGTGTAACCCAACAAGTTACTCAGAAAGTATGATGTGATCATGTCCATAATGTGATTAAAAATGTTCTCTTAACCAACACTGTTATAATAAAGAGTGAAAAGCAGCTTACAGACTACTAATAAATGCAACAGTCGTCTTTTAGATGTGACAATCATTAATAACTTTCAGAGTTGTTTAAAACATTATTCTTCAATACAGATGACTTCAAATGGACCTTTAAAAAGGTAAATGTTAAAACATATTTTCATACTTTGCTTATTTAAAGTCTTCTATCCTAGTTAATGGTACAAAGACAGTATTTTAACTCAGAAGGGTTGTTCTGTGATTCTTTATGTAATATTTACGTCTTCAACTCTGTGTAAAAACATAACTGCTTTATTTGCTTTTACATTAGTGTCATTTCCAGTTGTTTAAAAAATGCACACATTTTATCTTGAAATTTACCATTCTAAACTTTTCAGTGGGAAGATAGATACAGAATTTTATGACAATCACCAGGTTGTCCAGATGGACGTAAGAACTTTGACTTCGGAGCAAATTTCTAATCATCACACTCACCCAGGTTCTTGGCAATGAGCGCTGCTTCCAACTGCAGATCTCTAGGCTTGTACCTTCTTACTTTTCTAAACTTTCAGCGTCTTCCAGCTCTTTCCTCTACATCTCTTCCGATGTCATCCATACATGGTTTGGATAGAAAAATAGAAACTATATATGAGATGTTATATAGAATCACAGAATCAAAGAATCACAGAATTGCTCAGGTTGGAAAAGACCTTAAAGATCACTAAGTACAATCACAACCTAACCATACTACCCTAACTCTAACAACCGTCTGCTAAATCACGTCCCTGAGCACCACATCCAAATGGTTTTTAAACACATCCAGGGATGGTGACTCAGCCACCTCCCTGGGGAGCCTATTCCAGTGCTTAACACCTCTTTCTGTAAAGAAGTTTTTCCTGATACCCAACCTAAGCTTACCCTGGCACAACTTGAGGCCATTTCCCCTCATCCTGTCACCAGTGAGAAGAGACCAACCCTGCTCTTGCTGTAAGCTCCTTTCAGATAATGGAAGAGAGCAATAAGGTCTCCCCTCAGCCTCCTTTTCCCCAGACTAAACAGCCCCAGTTCTTCAGTCTCTCCTCATTGGGCATATTCTTGAAGCCCTTCACAAGCCTTGTTGCCCTTATTTGGACCTGCTCCAGCACCTCAATGTCCCTTCTGTACTGAGGTGCCCAAAGCTGAACACAGTACTCGAGGTGAGGCGTCACCAGTGCTGAGTACAGGGGCAGGATTACTTCCCTAGTCCTGCTCACACCATTCCTGATACAAGCCAGGATGCCACTGGCCTTCTTGGTCACCTGGGCACACTGCTGGCTTATATTCAGCTGACTGTCCATCAGTACACCAAGGTCCCTTTCCAGTCTATCCAGGTCTCTCTGTAGTGCCCTTCTCCCCTCTAGCAGATCAACATTCCTTCCCAGCTTGGTGTCATCTGCATCATATAGTTTGTTCTTTTTTCCAAATTATACAAAAATTTAAATATGTGCAATTCTTAACAAAACCAAGCTGCTATTCTCTGCAGCCCATGTCTATCTTAGTTACTTCTAATACTCTCAAAGTTCTACAGTTCAGCCAGAGCTGCCTGCTGTTGGTTGTGGTAGTGAGGAGGCTCCAGACATGAAACAGCTCTTTGGTTCACATAAGCTATAGACAACCGCAAAGCTGCTACTAAAGTGTACACAGGAGAAAATGAGTTTCCACATTTACTAAAGAGATTATTGGAGCAACTGGCCTTGTATAGGAAGGAGTGTGGCTGGAAGTCATTGTGGGTAAGGTGACAGTTTTGGCATCAGCTATGGATTGAGCAGAGGCAGTATAATGTTAGAAGATTGGTAAGTGCTGTAATAGAGGTGTTATAGGATCCCAATTCACCCAAGAGTGGGCCATCAGGAGTCATATGTACAGTCTTAAGGGAGTAACAGATTATAAAAGGCTAGGCCAAATAATGGGAAAAAAAAAATGGTGTTTGAAAGCACAAATCAAATTTGTACACAGTTGTTTAAACTGCTGGACACTTGAAGATGGTACAGAGAAAAACTGTAAAAATGTTTTCTTGATGGGGTGAATATGTTTATACTAAGAAACAGTTTTTCAGGGATGTGTACCTTTCCAAAAAATGCATTAGTCAAGCACACATTATTCTTTAAAGTCTTTGTAAATTGAAGACTATATTTGATGATCAGGTGAAATTTCCTGCTCGTAAGTTGACTGAAAATGAAATTTTGATGAGTAAATAATATAAACAGAAGGCTTAAGTTTTATCAAATTATTTTTTCTGTTATTTATCTTTAACTTGAAATAACATAAAGCATTGAGGAAAACCTCTGTAAGCCACTTATTTTATGCACAGATTAACATGCAATTATTTGCAGCATATATAGCATGTGTAATGTTGCACCTGATACAGAGAAGCAACACAACATATTCCCCTGCCTGATATATTCTTTCCTCAGCTATGCCAAGAATCACATCATCTTCAGGATGAGTCTTCCTGGTCAGATGTTTTCCATCTTGTTATTCTTAACTATGTTATAAATTCTTCTAATAATCTAGACTTTTTTATTTAAAAAATAAAAATAAAATAAAATAACTGAGATATTAGCAGGATTGCTGATAAAGGCAGCTGTAACTGAAAAAGTGCCTGTTCTATTACTAGTCTCAGAAAGAAGAACAATAATTGCTTTTAGGTGACCTGTCTCATGATTCACGGGAGCAAAAGAATGTCTATGCATGTAGAATGTCAGGATTTAGAAATATCTAGTTAATAGGTAAAGGGACAGAAGAACAGCAGAAGGAAAGAGACGTTATTTCAATGCCTTACTTCCATCATTCTGTTTCTTTTGCATGACTGGATTTCAGATTTGCGAAGGCAGATCAAGAATGGAATTTTTTCTTTGTAGAACCCTTTATATGCTGTTGAACCAATGCATTTATGTCAGTAAAAACTTTTAAAAATCATTTTAAATTATGCATTTTTATTTTTATTTTTTTTTAAATGAACTAAGAGAATTGTCACCAAGGGTTTGTATCAATAGCATACTGTTATGAAAACTGGTAAAATCTTTCCCTGCTGACAAAATTAAATGTCCACCTGGACCTTCTGGCGTTATTGTCCTTTTATGTGATTTAATGCTTTCTTATTACATTAATACCTACTGGAGGAAGATCAGTATCTCCAAAAGCTTATCATGTAATTAAAAAAGGCACAAGATGACAGAAAAGCAGCTTTATTTGAGGAAGGAAGAAAAAAAAAATAAAAAAATAGAAGACTTTTTCGAAAACATGAAGGAGTATGTGAGAATCTGATCTGAATTTTTATCCCTGTGGATATGTAACTGGGAGGAATTTTCCTTCCTCAGTTTTGCGAAGTAAACCAATGTGTGACTCTTCAGACTTGCCCTCTGTGACACACGGGAGCACAGAGTAGTGGAAACACGGTTCTCAGGCAGCATCTACAAAATCTGCAGTCCATCTAACAATCATCATGCGTGTGCCCCTGCAAGAACTATACGATTTTCTTCTGGAAAGTCCATTTTGACTTTTTTTCTTCCTCTCCACAACTTTATTTTTGTAAAAACTGAAATACTTTCACTGTTAGTTTTGAAAGACGTCACTGTTATACTTGCTCACCTTACCCTAACTCTGATGTGGCTGCATTAACTTTCACTGTTACCTTCTGGGGAATTAGTGGGTACTTCCTGAACTCTGGCAAAGTGGTGACAAGCATGATCCAGGTTCATACTGGAACTGGTATAAGCAATCAGAAAATACTTGCACTGGTCCAGAATCTGGGATTCTTCCAGAGATAGGTTTTCAAGCAGTAGAAGTATGCAGCTACAGCAGCATTACCTTATTATCATGGTTAGTTACTTGCATGAATTTATGTCTGGTACATCTGAGTGGTGACTTAGTGCACACAAACAAAGGTGTGTTTAATTAAAAATAGAAGTGGGTTTTATGAAGAAGTAGCAATTATGCTTACCTGTGGTTTTGTTAATGTCATTTAAATTCAACTTGAATTGCTGTTTCCACTCTTTGTGTTGAATTTTAAAATGTGTGCATCATTGGTTTCAAATATTCATTTTGTCCCAGTGTTTGAAATAAATGCAGTTCAGGTAATAGGATAGTGGGGGTTATTTTTGTTTGTTTGTTTGTTTTCAGAGGACAGTGAGATGGCTGAAGAAGGTAGGTGCATCTTGAGATAAATGAAGGAACACTGGAACATTGTTTAGGCCTTTTTATTAGAGAGGAGGCTCAAGCTCAGGTTGTGTAAAATGGTAATTTCTTTGTAGGCAACTTACTCTAAAGCTCTGGACATGGAAAAATCACATCTTCTAGTGTAGTTCTAGTGAAGTCAATAGGTTTCCACTTCGCAGTGGCTGCACAGCAAAGCTGGTGAAGCCTTGTTAATTTTCAGTGATTCTTCTCTTTTTTTTCTTCCTCAGAAAAAAGGGAATTTTGTTCTGATTTCAGTCATATGCTGCAGTGATAGATACAGTAAAACACAATGCATAATCTATCATTCAGAAAAGTGTGGAGGTTACACAGATAACTTGGGTTTAGAAGTAACTTATCTGCTGTGTTTTAAATGACGGGAATAAATCTGTTGCTATCTAATTGCTTCATCCAGTCTATGCCAAGATTTTTGTGACTTTATATCTCGTAACACATCCCTGTTGCTGCATATAGAAATAATTTTCTCAAATGTTTCCTTTTGAATGCTTTAATATTCAGCTCACTTTCTGAGTTGGTTTTCATGAGGTCTTAATCAAATTTAACAGACCCTATCTGGATTGCCATTTTATTATTCTTTATTTGTTCTTGCATTATGTGAGGATTTTTCTCTGATAAAAGACTTCAGGGATCTCTTCTGATCCCTGAAGATATATGACAAAAAAAAATGATTTTATTCCTTAATTTCGGGTTTTGTCAAATGCTATCTCTCTGAAAAAGAAATACAAATTTCTATGTCTTCTGTACCAGGATGCAACAGTGATGAATTAAGACATCCATTGGCAAGCTATCCTCGCTCCAAAAAGTGGAGTAAATGATAAGAGTTGGATTAACATTTGGTGGATAGAGGTTATAATTCTGTTTTAATTTTTTCAGAGTTAATGTTAAGAAAAGTTCACAATTACGTTCTGAGTGGGATGTAAGAGGTTCATCTCAAAAGCACATCTCATTAATATTTTCTTTCTGATCTTGTTTCTATTTTAACTGGTTTAACTATTGAAATTAAATATAGGTGGAAATAAGATTTCTGAGCCATTGTGCTGAGAAAGATGTTAAGATTGGAGAATCTGGAGAGGGGCAAACTGGTTCATTCAGGGGAAGGAGTCACTTTTTATGTAAAATCCTCATGTGATCAAACATACAAGTCATTTCAAAAGTCAGTCCTCCTATTTATTTCCATGGAAGGTACAACATACGCAAAGAGCACAATAACACAGCTTGATAGAGCAAGTTCTCTGCTATAAAACACTATTTTTTAAATTTTTTTTTTTGTTTGTTTTTTTAACATAGCCACCACTATTAGCTATGCATTTTCACTAGCAATAACCAAGAGCCTGTATACCACACTTGCAAAACTCTACATGACCACCCTGAACATGGCTTGCCCTTCACACTGACATTGCCTTTGCTGAAACACCCCCCCCACTGCCTCTCCATGCTCACATCCACTGTTTGGTTTTGATAAACATTCAGCAAATATCAAGGAATATCAATGGGTGCAATTATTTCCACATGGAGAAATTCAGTGACACATATTTGCTCCATAAGCAATTCCATGTCAGATGCCATTCAGTCAGGTTGCCCCTCTGCTGCCATCAGCCACATGACAACAAAACATAACAGAATATTGGTGGGAAGGTTCAATCTCTACTGCCATATCACCAATATCTGCCTCTGATGTTCTGGACCAACATAATGAAATAGGAGGTATTACTTTTGGAGCAGCCCACATGTATACAGACTAACCCTGTTGACTCTATGCTTAGCAGAGTATGGTGTAAAATACACTTACATGCTAAGAAGTCAAACTGTGTTCCTTTGGTATGGCTTCTCACAGTGCAGTAATCTGCCTTTCCACCCCATGGGCTTCTCTCCAGCCACCAGGTGAATGAAGCATCATATTCCTAAGCGATGACATGACTGATTATAGCCAAGACTTCTGCTAATTCAGCCTTGTCTTTCCTGTGGCTTCTTGTATATTATGAAAATCATAAAAAAATATAAATCTTTAATAATGGAAGGAAAAGGGAAAGAAAGAAAAGAAGAGAGAGAAGGAAGAAGGAAGGAAATGGAATCGTGATTTCCAGTCAAGCTGCTAATATGAGACAGTCACCTGTCTAGACCCAAATTTCACTGATCTTTATACTAGCTGTATTTTCTGGCATTCAGCTTCTTCACATGACAAAGACACATAGATATGCTAAGTGTCCATGGCAAACATCCTTTATTTAGGTGGTCTGCAGGTCTCCAAGTATTGACAGTGGAAGTTAAAGGTATTCATTCAGAAATACCTAGCCACTAAAGCGAATTTCCCTTTAATGTGGCTTTGTGCTGCAATTGATTAACAGCAGTGTATTAACTGTCCAGTGGGAATTGAGTACGCACTCAGGCTGTGGGTACATCAACCACCAATTGTTTGGTCACAGGGATCAATACTGTCTTTGTGCTTCTCTTAACTCTTTGGTCTGTAGCTCTCTGTTTTTGAGTTTGTTAGTGTTTTTTTTCATCTCATTTATAGATGCTGAATGCTTTGGGATTGGTTCCTGTGACAAAAATCCAGTTTATGGCTGGGAGTAACATTTACTACAGTAATAGAATAAAAACTATAATGAAAACAAAAATAATATGCATAGATTTGGACAGGGATCATATTTATTAATTCCATCTGAGGCTGTCTCTCAGTTTCATATTGTAACTAGACTCATCTTTTCATACTGTATTTTTTAAACCAAGGACCAAGCTGACAAGTTTCAAATGACTGACTCATAATAAGGTGTCATATTATCCTCCTCCAGCTATTTCACACCTCTAGCTATTCCCTTCAGGCAGATTCTAAAATGAAATTAGTGTGGGGGTCAGTAAAGATTATGCACAGTGAAGAAGCAACAAAAAAGGCTTGAGAAAATGTTAACCAGCACTTTACACCTTTAGTCCCAGAGGCAGAACAGTGATCACATATAATGTATGCATTAATAACAAATCAACACAAATCATTCTTAATGGCCTAGGTATCATATTGAGAAGAAGAATGGAAAATACATAAAATACATAAAATTATAATAAACTAGCATAATGTGGACAAAATTGAATCTATTAACCAAGACAGTCGTTTTCACATATTCTAGTGAGCTGTTCCTCCACTCCTCACTCAAAAATAAATGCCAGGATACTATATAGCTGTCAGGTGCAATTTGCTTTAGATAACCCATTGTGTGTACCATTGTCTCTTGCATTGTAAGTATGTATTTCTGACAGGGTACAACTCCAGATCTGGAGAATATGCCAGATGGTTCTCAGTTATCAAAGTGAGTGACATGATTGATAGAATAAGCAAATCCATCACTTAGAACCACCTTCATTAAACTGTCCTGATTTCCATGGTGAACTCACTTAGGACATCTTGTAAAATGTTGTATATTGACCTAAAAAAACCCCTCAGAAACAACATTCAATCCATTTCCTAGTTTACTTTTTTCCATTCTTTTGTAAGAATGCCACTACTTGATTTCTGATGAGTCAGTGAAAGGTCTGATTTTGTAAAGCTGTAAAAGTGAAGATTTTTCTTCACTGTCTGTGCTACAACGCCAATCTTTTCTCTATAAATAGTCCTCAATGCCACATCACAATGGGAGAAAACTGAATTACTGGCCTACTGGAAGATTATGTAGGATGTGCAGCTCACTGCTGTCCTCTCTCCCTTCTTCCTCCCCTTGAAGCATATTATAGTCATTACACATTAATTTTCATAGCCAGGAAGGAAGAATACACGAATTCCTATGTGCTAGAGCACTGGACGGTAAATGGGCCGAAGAGAGTTGGTGGACATTTAAACACTACTGTCACGGTTTTGTAATTTTTGCTATTGGTATTCCACATCATAACATCATGTGAGCACAAAGAAGTACTACAAGTCCCAGGGGACCTCGCGGTCAAAGGGAACATACGTCACGGAAGCGACGCTCGCTTGCTCTCTCTCTCTCACTGCCTGGCATTGGGTGTGAGTGTGCTTCCAAGCTGCGGTGCCTTCAATTTCAAAGTTGGCTTCTCGGTCTTTGGAAACCTATCTCTCTCTTATTTAACTTGATTTATTAGCCTTTCAATTAGATTGTATTATAGTGTGTTATCTTGCATTCCGATATCATAGTTAGTAAAATAAGTTTTACTCCTCAGATTGTTGCCGCTGCTCCGTTTGTTCCCTTGAACTCCCTACCCCTTTCCCTTTTTTAACTTCCCATTTGTTGGGGGGCCGGGGGCCCACGGGCCTACTGTCCCCTCCCCTGTCACGGACACAGATTGATCTAGACAACCCCATGACAACTACTTTTTCCAAGATCAAGATCAGTGTATCCCTAACAGTAAGAAATCAGACAAAAGTGGTGAAGACCTACATAGATGAGCAAAGAGCTCATGGAAAAAAAATCAAAAGGAAGAAGAAAGTCTATGAAATGTGGAAAAGGGGCCTGATTAATTAGAAGGAATATAAGAACACTGAAAGCCCTATGAAAGCTATGAGTTCCTGGTATCTTCCAAGCATACTTTTTACAGGGTCTGTAGGGATACAACAAAGGCTAAGACCCACTTGGAATTAAATCTGGCAGTCAAGGACAGTAAGAAAGACTTTTGTAAGCACATCAGTAGCAAAAGGAAAACTAGGGAAAATGTGACTTTGCTGCTTAATGTTGTGGGTGCCCTGGTAACAGGGGATGCTGAGAAGGCAGAGATAATGAATGCCTACATTGCTTCAGTGTTTACTTCTAAGACTGCTCCTCAAAAATCCCAGAGCCTGGAAGTGAGACTGAGAATCTAGAGAAAGGAGCACTTCCCCTTGATTGTGGAGGAGTTGGTCAGAGATCATCTGTGCAAAATCAATGCACACAAATCAACAAGCTCCAACAGGATGCACCCATGAGTGCTGAGGGACCAGGCAGAAGTGATTGCCAAATCAATCTCTATCATCTTTGAATGGTCTTGGGGAGCAGGAGAGGTGTCTGAAGGCTGGAGGATAGCAAACATCATTCTAATCTTGAAGAAGGGCAAAAAGAGGGATCCAGATAACTGCAGGCCAGTTAGCTACACCACTGTCCCTAGAAAGGTGATGAAACAACTTGTTCTAGATAACATTTCCAAGGAATTGAAAGAAAAGAAGATCATCAGGAGTAGTCAGCATGGAGTCACTGAGGGCAAATCATTCTCTACCAACCTGATAGCCTTCTATAATGTCATAACCAGCTGGGTAGATGAGGGAAGAGCAGTGATGATTGATTGTTGTGAACCTTGACTTTAGCAAGGCTTTTCATTCTGTCTCTCATAACATCCTTGTAGGTAAGCTTAGTAAATATGGGACAGGTGAGCAGCAGTGTCGTGGTGGATTGGGAACTGGCTGAGTGATTGTGCTCAGAGGGTTGTGATCAGCAGCACAGAGTCTACACTGCCTGTAACTAGCAGTGTTCCTCAGGGGCTGGTCTGTTATTGTTCAGTGTATTCATCAATGACCTGGATGAATGAATATAGAAAGTTTATGGATGATACAAAGCTGGGAGGAGTGGCTTACACACCAGAAAGCTGTGCTACTATTCAACAAGACCTGAACAGATTAAAGAGTTGGGTGGAGAAGAACCTAATGAGATGTTCAACAAGAGCAAGTGTAGAGTCCTACACCTAGTAAAGAATAAATGCACACATCAGTATAGGTTAGAGGATGACCTGCTGGAAAGGAACTCTGTATTGTAGAGAAGGATCTGGGTTTCCTGGTGGACAATAGGGTGATCCTGAGCGAACAGTGTGCCTTTGTGACCAAGAAGGCCAATGGTGCAATGGTGTCCTGGAGTGCATTAAAAAGAGTGTGGCCAGCAGGTTCCCTCAGAAGGCAGACATCTATGGCAACAAACCCTTTTTTTTTTTTTTTTTTTTTTTGTGCGTGTGTGTGTGACGAATGTGGTTGTGATACAGAAAACAGGCTGACCAGCCCTAGCTGAACCCACCAACGTGATGGGCCCATTATCCACATCATTTGCTTGTCCAAGTTCCAGAGCCTTATATGAACCCGTTCAGTATATATATATATATATATATATGCCTTATATAAGGCACTTGGGAGAAGGAGTTGGCAGAGAGAGGATTTGTCTCAAGCAGAAACATGCTTCTACTGTCCTATGTCTTAGGTTCCTTCCTTCTTTTTAGTGACAGAGGGTAGGGAATCCTTCATGTCTTTTGTGTCTGTCTGAAACATCTGTCTTGGGGATGGCAGAGCACAGTTTCACCAGTCTGTCTCCCTCTCTGACTCCTGATGCTGCTCAGCCTGCCCACCTCCTCCAGAAGTTCTGCTTCCAATCTGAGCAGTTTATCTACCTGGGTGCATAAATCACAGGTGTGCTAACTGCTGCTGCCAGACACCGACAGAAAGCACAAGCAGAATTCTGAGGCCTGGGCATGCTCCCTCAGGAGGTCTCTCTGATAGTCATATCTGTTCCTTCACTGGAAAGGCCCCAGCAGATGCAGAGACCATGGCTTTCTGCCAGGTGGATGCCATGACAGGAGTCATTGGCAGCAGCAGTGACAGCACTCTCCTTGCGTACCATCCTGCCAGCAGCTGCCCCAGGCTCTGACTACCTGCTCTGTCCACCACACTCCCTGTGCTGCCATGTGTATATGCCAAAAATGGCCACAGTGCTCCCTGTCCTGTCCTAGCTTCATCAGCTGCTCTCTGAGAGCTGCCAGTTCCCAACAGAACTCTGACTCCTTTAGGGTCCCCCCAGTTCAGGAATACCCTGTGTACCACCACCATCCCTTTTCTCTGTGCAATGTGCCTGCACTGGATGGAGCTGGATGCCTCAGTGAATGAGCAAGTATGTCTCAGTTTGCTTTTGTTTTCTGCTTGAAGGATTGTCTTCCACACCACCAAAATGTCTATTTGCATTAAACAGAAATTAAAAGCAATAACAGTCCCATTTCACCTCTCTAAAAACTTTACTTGAAACTGAGATAGTCTATTCCTATGCAATTGTCAGCCCATTTTAATGGCTTAAAAGGAGCATAAATTTCATAACACTTCAGATGATTTTGAAGCTTCCTTGAATCTGAGCCTTGGAAGACTATTGTTTAGATTGTGTTTCTGATGCACAGTTTTTGTTCTTAATCTTGAATTACAGTTTAGTTGCCTTGTAAACCTTTGCCCTATGAAAGCTGTGAGTTCCTGATGTCTTCCAAGCATGCTTTTAGCAAATCACATGCTGCTGCTCACTATGCATGTATCCATGCCTGCAACCAAAATGTGAGTCCATGGGTTTAGTGGTAGTCCTCCTTGCAAATTCTTGAACTGTTACTTAGCAGGAGAGGTAAAAGGCTTTGATCATCTTTGATATTCTTTCATGAATCTGAATTTGATAAATATTCAGGAGGCATTATGTTTTTGATGGTTGAATGGGTCTAAAACAAGTATGTGGTTCAAACAAATCTTCCAGTTTTCACTTTGTCATCGGTTTGCTATCAATTAGGGACAAGCTTTTATCCTTCAGAAATCTCCAGTGTCCTCATTTGTGCTCATTTATTTTGTATTTCCTTATTAAAGAGTATTTTTTTCTGTAAAATTTTTAGTTACCATATGAACAGATAGAAATGAGCATTTATTTGATTAAGAATACCAATAAGCCTTAAATGAATTTCTTCAAAACCGAGAAGATCACAGCTTCTCTGTATGTGGGCTGCTCTGAAAGTAATGCTTATTTAATGTTTATTTTCATGGAAATTACACCAGATACAAAGGGCAAAATAATACTATTTGACAGTAAATTGTCATCTACAAAACACTCTTTTTCACAGTAGTCATCACCATTAGTTGTGCATTTTTGCTAGCAATGAACAAGATCCTGCATGCTCACTTGTGAAAATCTGAAGCAGCAGAGGTGACCCACTGTCACTACTGCTGAAACACACTGTGCACCGCCTCACTATGCTCACATCCACTGTTTGGTCTCCATTGACATTCAGCAAGTGTCCATCAATGTCAATGGATGCCATTCTTTCTGCATGGAGGAGTTCAGTTTCACACCTTTGCATCATACATGCTTCTGTGTCAGATGTCATTCTGTCAGATTGCCCTTCTGCTGCTATTTGTCATAGGGCAACAAAATGTGATGGAATATGGATGGGAAGATTCAGCTTTTACTGCTGTAACACCAACATCCATCTCTGACATTGGGGTCCAACAGAATAAAGCAGGATGTATTACTTTTGGAGCAGCCCTTATGCACTAAAGTCCAAAGAAGTATTGTATCTTATTTAAACTTAGTCCTCCATGGAGCATTGGTATTTTAAGCTTAAAGGATTTTTCTTTCCTGTAAAGACTAGAATTGGCTTAAGGGTGAAAATGAACTCTTCCTTCATTTTTTGCTTATTGGTTTTATTTTTGGGAGGAGATGGGGTTGTTGTTTTGTTTTGCTTTTCTCTCAATAACAGACTACCATTTAGGTTTCCTTCTTTCACTCTAGGTGTTTAGATTAGCTAGCATTGTATTTTGACTAGGTACGGTCTTTCTAAGCTTGAAGCCTGCTCTCAGCAGTATGAAGGTTCTCTGCTCACCATTTTTGCTAGAACTAACCTCCAGCCCTCCAATATGGGTAACTAACTTGTTGATTCTCTTGTTTTATGCCTCTTATTTCCTCCAAGTTTTTTCCTTATGAGAATTGGTCAGTTGCCACAGAAAGTAATATATAGCCAGTCCTTGAAGTTCCTCTTGTCATAAAGAACATATGGCTGTACAAAACTCAGGCAGCATATGTGTTAGCAACAGTAAAATCCAGGTGCCTCCAGCAAAAATGAATGTCATTTTTTCATGCAAACTAAAGAAATAAGAATGCAGTCTGGAATTAATTACTGGACTTTGAATGGACTTCAATATGCCAGAACCAGAGTTCTGTCCCTTAGCTTCAGTGAATTACCACTCACATAGAAAATAATGGGATCCAAGTTTTCAGTCTAGATGTGTATTTTCTTTGCAGCAAAGTTATGCATTTAAAGATTGTCACAGAGTTATCTAGATCAATTTATGTCTGTGACGGGGGTAGTAGGCCCGTGGGCCCCCCGGCCCCCAAAAATGGGAAAAGGAAAAAGGGGTAGGGAGATGGGAACTGGGCTCAAGGAAACAAACAGAGCAGCGGCAATAATTTAAGGAGGAAAACTTGTTTTACTATGATGGCGGAATGTAGGATAACACAATATAATACGATCTAATTGAAATTGGGGCTAATAAATCAAGTAAAATAAGGGAGAGAGAGAGTTTTCTGAACACCAAGAAGCCAACTTTGAAATTGAAGGCACGCGGCTTGGAAGCACACCCACACCCACTGCCAGGCAGTGAGAGAGAGAGCAAGCATCACTTCTGTGATGTATTTTCCTCTCTGACTGTGAGGTCCTCTGGGACATGTAGTTCTTCTTCTCTGTGCTCCACATGATGTCATGATATGGAATACCAATAGCAAAAATTACAAAACCATGACAAAGATAGAGATGAAAAATTCAGGACAAAAACTAAGAAAATCCAGAATTGTGTCCATATTTTTGTTTTATGAAAATGAAAGCATGTCCAGGTGCAGTTGCGCAAGTACAAAGTAATGACAAAAAATAATGAATTATATGGATTTTAATTTTATCTAATTTTGTTACTCATTGAAACATGTTTCTCATTATTCACCATACATTTGATTTAAAAACTTCTGTTCTGAGGACAGTCTCTGACAGTCTCTGATTGCATATTAGTATTGAAATCTACTGTGATAATCTCATTTAGCATTAAGACTCAGATAAATTCTATGAACAGCCATAGTGGGTAAGAATACTAAGTATAGGTTAATGTGAAATGATAAGGTAAACTGCATATGTCAGTAAGATTTTTAGATTTTTTTTTTAATTTTAGAACTGATTTCACTTAGTAGAAGCCATAGAGTATGTCAAAGCTTGTATGTGTGCAGTCAATAGGACACAATCAAGGTCAAGGTTAAAACAGACTAAGTAATTTTTACCCCTGTGTTTTATGTGCAGCAGTTTTAGTTCTCTTGCAATCTTATATATCATTCTTTAGGCAGAATATAATGAATCAATAGACAATCCACTTCTGTCTAGGTAGGTAGACAACATCAAAAGTGTATGTAAAATCATATATCAGTATGAATTAACTTATTCACCTTCAGATAAATTGGAAGTGGTCAATATGCATGCACACACGAATAAAAATAATACTGATATGTGTTGATTTTGTTGATGTCCCTGTACAGAATACAGCATTTATTGAATACAATAAATCAAGAGCAAGACTACATTTAAAAGCAAATATTCATATGATCATTTCCAGAAATATGTGTTCCTTTCAAATGTGGATGTATGAATATATTGAGAAACTTCTGAATAATGCAAATGAGGCTTAAAACTTTGAAAAGTTTACAATTTCTGCAGTTGGACGTGAGAGTCAGCCCTCATTATTTGCATTTGCACCAACAAGGCAGATGGGCTGTTATTCTCAGACAGTTACCTCTATATTGAAGATGTGTTTAAAAAATAAGTTTCCTTAGAATCCTACTCGTGGTAGAAGTTCAAGGTTACCATGTTCTACTTCAGTTTAAATGTTAAGAAGAGAGAGATTTTTCTTCATGAGTTTGACCCAAAATATAGTGACTATTTTGGAGAATTTTTTTTCCTTATGTCAGCTCTGAATTTACCCCTTTGTGAGCTATCAGAATATCTTTATTCCCTGAAGTACATGGCCTAGATTCTTGGTACTGCCAAGATTTTAATGGCCTTCATATGAGTTCTTCTGTCTGAAGACTTCAAGAAGGTGAGATGGATACCTGTGGGGCAATTGTTGGAGCTTTATGTTAATCACTGTGTAGAAATCATGACAATGCCTTCCTTTCACAGACCTGCTTACCACTCTTCAAATTACCATTAGCCTGAATAGGAATTCAAACAAACTATTGTCTTTGATGTCCAGCTGAACAGCTGATGACAGAGTTTGCAGCGCTGTTGTGATGAAGCAAAGCAATGTTGTGATGTACTGCTGTGGCATCAAAATGCCATGTGTTACAGAACACAGAAGATAAAAATGTTTAGTGCTTAATGTTTTATTTGCCTTTCTCTTCATTTTTCATAGTAAGTCGTAGAACTTGTCATAACAGCTTAAAGCAGTGCACTGCCTTTCACGATTTTAAACAGCCCTATGCCAGGAGAAACCCTGAAAAGATCATATACCATTAGATCATTCCTTCCACATATTTTACCATGTTTTGATGTTGCATCAGTGATGTGACTCTCTCTTCCCTAAACAGAGCTCTCATTTGCACCCAACTACCAAATTGAGTTGGTGTGAAGGATAGGGAATGGGAGTAGAAATAAGCTTACTTAAGCCTGAAGAGTGCATTCTTGAGACGGTACAGGAGCTGCTGTTTTAGAAGATATGTAGTGACTAGTCTGACTAGACACAACGCTCTGACTTTGGAGTAATAATCATTTGCTAAAAGGTTGGTGTTTCAAGCAATTCTGAGCGTGATTCTTTAAAAACAAGACAAAACCTTTGTTCATCTTAAACTCCCTAGCTGGGATGAAATGTATTTCAGGGCACAATAACATTAAGGCTTCATCAACGTTATCTGACAAGCACTGTCATTATGGGAACAAAGTGCTGTATGTTTCAAACTAATGTTTTACATGGACGGTGGTTGAGTCCTACATCATTTCTCCAGTCCTCTGACAGTGGCTATTAAAGCCATCATTATTATAGTGCTGTAATGCAAATAAAATCTTGTAAGGGCTTTGAGCCTCTATATAGTACCCTTTTACTGTTTTTTTGCCTGGTAGTGCCAGTATGTTGAAAAAACTGAGAAAACAGTCTTGGAAACCTGTTTGCCAAATGCCACACTTTCGTGATACAGAATTAGGGCAACTGAATCTGAGTAATGATGTGTTGTAATTACACATTACTAGTACTATCATTTTACTGTTGGACTTGAGACTCTGAGACTTGAGACTTGAGACTTGAGACTTGAGACTTGACTTTCAGGCTAAGTTGAATCAACGTAAAATTACGCAGCATGGCAAGCGGTACATATAACAGTGTATTATATTTTTCTGTTAAAAACAAACAAACAAACAACAAAAATGGGTATAACTCATTGTGGTGAGTTCAAGAGAATCTTGGGTTCAGCTATTGGAGGGAATAACAAGAATCTTATCCTCTACTAGGTTTACTTTTTGCCATAAAATGTCACTTGTTTAAAGCTGCTTAAAAATTGCAGTCTGACAGTAAGTCCTGAGGGTATGAATTAATAAGTTGATGGTGCAGGTAGCTCTCAGAAAATTAAGACATGCATTCTAGTGTCCCCATTTAATTCACTTGGTTTTGTCATTAACTTCATCAAGAACAGTATTCAGTTCTGGCTTTCATTATTGCAGTAAAAATTTACCTAAAAATTTACCTAAATGTAATTTACCTAAAATTTACAAACAATTTTTTGAACGACAGACTCCAACATTTGACAAGGGAGGACTTCAATTTGTTTAACGCAAGGTTAATTTTGGCTAGTACTTGTTTGCTTTGTCTATGACAAGACTGTAGTATTTTGCAAAGTGGTGTAGGTTTAGCAGATAGCAGTAATCCCACTGCAAGCAGAGCATATCTGTACATAATGCTCCATCATATGCACATATCTTCCTTTTCTGGTTCCTCACCTAGTGTGACACGTTTTTAAGTATCTAGTATTTGCAGATGATCATTTGAATACTTTACAGACTGTAAAGGATTGGTGAGAACGACAGAAGTATGAAATTGTGAAATTAAATTTTGACAGGTATTCATCCATATCACTGAATTATTCATGGGAAGTAAATAAAGTTTCAGAAAACACCTGAAATGATTGATTTATTTAATTAAAGGGAATCCACAGAAGGAATTGAGATATTAATATACCTGTGATTAATATATACCCATATTTATTTACTGTTACTTGTAGTGCCATACTCTTATCCACATTGTCAGCTGTTATTTTGAAACAAAAAATGCATCTGAAATGCCTCCAAAAGTACAGAAATTACACTTTTGTATATCATAGTCCAGAACCTGTAACTCCCCACCATATGCAAAGTCACAGTTGCATTCAGAAAGTGCCTTTTCCCCACCTTCATCAAATAGATATAAAAAATTATTTCTGTTTGCAGCTTTTTCATCCTCACAGTGAGAACCTGCTTCCCACTGGCAGGCTTTTTTAGTTGAACAGCAAGCCTTTTCAATAATTTCAGGCCAATTTTTTTAATTGATAAAAGCATGTATTCTCTCAGTATTACACATAACATACTTACAGCATATATATATGTATATGTATAAACTGTATATTCTGAAGGTTTATAACATTCTCTGTTTCTGGAAATCTTGTTCTAGTGTGCTGTGTATAAAGACAATTCTTTCTAACATCACAGCCCAAAATGTTAGACAGCCTTCTATTTTGCAGGCAGATACTGTTTCCAGAAAACCAATAGCAAGGATCATCATGTTTTTTACATCCCCTCTGCAGGAAAGGGGTGGGTAATTGCATCAAAGTTTAGGTAGTATCTGGACCTCATTTGAAATGCAGAGAAAAGTACAAATACATTGGATTATTTATCAGTGCATTTTTACAGCTGTTTGACTGTAGAACTGGCTAGCTTCTAATGTATGTAAATGAATTCTTTGTTAAAAAGAAAATTTCAAATCCAATAACAATAGCTTCAGTGGAAAAGAAAGAGTGGCTTGCCTTTTTGAATCTCTGGGGGAATTTGGACAAATTAATTTTCTTACGCAACATCATAAATAGAAAGAAAGAAAAACATAACTTGATAAATGAAAGTCTGTCAGAGGCCACAGTACTAGTAGTATTGAATTGGGCAATTAATTATGTATTTTTTGCACATCATAAATAGTGAGCAGCTCAAAGGATGATGACTCAATAATATAGCAAGAAAGAAATCAGGTAGAGTGAATCTTTTTGCAGTAGTTTTTTTCTTATGACCCATGTTTCACCCAGTTCTTTTGCAATGATGTGATGAAAGGATCAGAGTGCTGAGACAGCCCAACATCCTGCCCATTCTGACATCCATAGTTTCTGCCTTAAGGAAAATGAAATAAGCAGATACTGTCAAATAAAGAAATGCAGGGGTAGCTTTTTAAGCTTATTAAGTCTCCTTCTGCACAAGCAAGCTGTCCCGTAATATCAAAATGACTAACCAATGTGTCTGTGAAAATGCTTTGATCTTCTGATATCAAAGAAAGAAGCTTTGTACTGCTCTTGTCCACAGTGTTTATATATGCAAGGCTGAGAACTCAATAAACAGTCTTACTTGTGCGCATCTGCTGGAAAGTCTGACACAACTATTGGGCTGACTACACCCTTTGATTTTTTTCTCAGTATCTCTGCATGGATGATGGTTGCCTTCTTGGGTACCCCATCTCAGACTTCACTTAGGTGTTACTTCTCATGGCAAATGTTTGTTCTGTCTTTTGAATATAGCCTATATTCACCCACCTGAGTTAGCATTATATATACCTCAGGTACTGATTATGCTACAGTTATAAACAGTAGTGCTTAGTGCAGGCTACAATATGTGCTTCTGAGAAGCTATGTAAATGTGTAAGTGTCCAAGGATCTTTGTACTGCAATGGTTAATTTACAATTAGTTTGGGTACGTGATCATCAGTCTCCCTTTTTAGTGTGGGGTAGACATATTTTGAGAGCTGCAGTGTTGTTAAGTACTGCATACTCTTAACATGACTGAATGAAGACTCCTCCCTCAGAGATCTGCAGTCATCGGCTTACATGTTTTGGAAGACAACCCTTTCCCTTATACCAAACGTTTGTTCATTTTAACTGTGGGAACAAAGTATATAGTTGGAGAGAGTCTTAAAACTAGCATAGAGGTAATTTGCTGTTCGCGGATGATAAGTCAAAAAAGTCTGAGTTCATTACATATCCACTATAGATGCTTATTTCTTAGTTTGTCTCTCCCTTAGAAATCACTCTTGAAAGTGTGATCATACTCCAGTTATCCTTATTCTACTGTATTCCTGGACATAATTATTTTTTTTTCCTGGAAGTAATTGGTGTGGAAATAAAACATTCCAAGCTAAACATAGAGCATTGTCTCCTAGTGGGAACAAGGCTTATTAAGTTTCAGCTATCTTTTCCTTTGCACTTGGTTTTATCTCACAGCACTACAAACCAAAAACGCATGGGGCAGACATTCTAATAATCACATCTTTCTGTATTTCTGTAAACAGTTAAAGGGAAACTTCCACCTTCCAGTATGAGTTCAGCTTAAAAAGAGATAGCAAAACTGAAAATAAAGGTTGGCATCTAATCTGAATAAAAGAAGGAGGTTGTAGCTAAATTGTGCTTGCCCTTTGCAGTGTTGTAATGTTCTAGAGACTTTATCTATCAAAAGGCAATGAGAGGAGGTAAATTTCAGCTCATATGTTTGTTTGTTTTTTTTTTAATGTAGAGTTAGCAGCATTTTTATTTTGGATCTCTTAATAGATTCTTGTTTTAAAATGTTTCCACTTTTTTGCTCTGGTTTTGTTCTTCCTTTGTTTTGTCATCTAAAAGCTGTGGAGCCATTTACCTTTTGGACTTGCCATAATTATATGCAAGATTAAAAAAATGGAGTGAAGCCGCTGTCACTGCAAGATCTGAGGTGTTTTTATTATTTGCAGAGCCACTGGGGGTAGAAATGAATGAGATCTCTTTCCAGCAGGAGAAGCCACCTGAAGTCATTCAATTCAGTCCTGGTGGATAGGGAAATTTATGCACTGTCAGACAGAGCTCTTTGCCTCCTTCCTTGTGCCCGTCTCTATCTCATTAGGCTTCCCTATAATAAAAATGTTTGCACACTTGTTTTGTGTGTCTCTTCCCTAGTAGTTACAGAGTAGCAGATAATCATGGGACTCTCCATTTATAATATTATTTGGGCAGAGGCCACCTCAGCAGCTAATTAGCAATAGAGCACAGCTCAGCACAGATGAGACAAATATGCATTATTAGGACTGTGTATAGCCTCATTACTTGTTCCTTGGTACAACAGCAAGGTAGAAACCAGGCACAGGTTTGTTTCCTCAAGCTGGGCTGGGCTAGTATTCCACCTCTGAATTTGTGTGGTTGTTTCATAAGTTGTTTGACTGCATGTCAGGACTATGGCAGTCCTTGAGATGCTCACCAGGAACACAACTGAATCACATCCCTCTGTCTTTCATGGCAACACATGCCCAGGTTTCCTTCCCAAGGCATCATCATTCATGGTCCAGGATGGAGCCAGGAAGCAGCTAGAGCCAGACCTGCTAGAGGAAGGCACTATGATTCCATGAAACTTGCAACCTGGCAGAGAGGGTAAGTCATTCCTTTTGGCTGAAACCATTGCTGCTGCATTGGAAAGGCATTGTTGGCAAGTCAGATGTCAGTGCCATTTTGTATAAGGTTTGTATGAGGTTTCTCTGAGTGTCGCGACTGTTAGTTAAGGGAGCTTTCATAGGGCAGCCCAAGACAGGGTCGAGGAGAGGTTGTTAACCAGAATAGATGAAAATCTCTTTTGATGGTGCTGTAGTGAGTACAAGGGCACATGAGAAATGGAGATATGGCTGAGACCAAAGATGACTGTATTAGACTTTCACTATGTGAAAGATTAAATCCAGTAGACTTTGGGGGATTACAGAATATTTCGGAGAGTTACAGATAATGAAAAATTAAGTTCTTAGATCTCCTCATACCCCTTCACCAGCTCTGCTCTGCTCTCATTTCAGGGAACTGCTTATAAGAAGTCACCCCCCACAAGAAGTGTCCCCTTTCAGTCTTTCTTTTCTGTCTTTTCTGTCATTATCTCTTCCTTTATTTACTGCTAGTAACAAAGTTTCTTCCATGCAGCAAAGGTTTTTTGTTGTTTTTTTTTTTGTTTGTTTGTTTGTTTTGTTTTGTTTTGTAGCACATTATGGCTTACAACTAATCTATATCAATCCACAGTTGATGTCATTTCATTCCATTTCTCTTTCTTACTCAGTATCAGAACTTCTTTACCTAATGAAGGACCAGAAGAGAAAATGTATTTCTGTTTTGCATTTTTATCTAATGATAAACAACACACACACACACACGCACACACACACACACAAAGGGACAGAGAGGAAAAGAAGATATTCTATTTGGATTTTCAGATGTCAAAATGAAGCTAATGCCTTCAGTTGCAGAACTCTATGGTAATGGAAAAAAATCAGTGGCATTCGTAAAAATATTCTACTGAATACACAGTAATAAAAAAGCAGAATAAAAAAAAAAAAGTATTCAGTTGTAACTGAATGGTCATCTCTCTCCTGTGCCCTGCCCAGTGTTTGGAAAATTGTGTTTTCAACACAAGAACAATATTTTATTCAGATTTACTATCATTACCATTTCTATAAAGTAACAGTGTTAATCTGAAAGCTAAATTCATAAGCAAAAGAAAAGAATTTTAAGAAAATCAGAACTAGCATCTGTCTTAATTGTGTAAGAGAATGCTCAGATCTGAAAGCAAAGCACCATGCTTAGGAGCATATTTATAGTCAGAGCCATTAAATGAGCATGCTAATGGCCTTACCATCTCTTTTCTAGGGAGTTTTTTTTCTCTGTACTTCTGTAATGAAATAGAATGATACTCTGCCAAAACTATTCTCCTTTTTAACAAATCTACTAATTTCCCCATTGTCTTTTATCTCACAGGAGGTCATAAAATATTTTGTCACTGATTCATGAGAAATACATATTCTATCATCTCATTTCCGATTGTTAATTTTCTTGTCTGCGTGCAGAAGTGGGAACACATTATTCCATGCAGTGAAATCTGAAGCAGCTTCCTGCCATTTAGTATGTCCATTATGAGGTGTCATAATGAAAGCAGTAATGGATGAATGTTGAAAAGTGCAGAAGTTTGCTATGCTTAATTACAAAAGAGAAGAGGATGATTCACATTTCATTCATGCCACCCAGGGAAACTAGTCTGGCTGGAAGCCTCTTGAAAATGTTGTCTGAAAACAGTGCAGTCCACATTTGTGGTGCCTGAATCTGGATTTTGTAATCTTCCAGTGAGTTTGTCTTCCTTTTTCTTTATTCTACAAGCAGACATACACATCTACACAAATACCCCATCCATGATTACAGAAGCAGTCACTGAACATATTAGCCTTGGTATGTCTGCTGTTATGTTAAACAGGAGGAAAAGTTCAAACTGGGTCGTGGAACTGTCTTGTGAAAGGGTGGTGCCACCTAAAGGATGCTTTTTGTTGGTGTACGGAGTAAGAGGCTGGAGTTCTTTTTGAAAAGGGCTCATCTGTTCCCATTCCTGGTAATGGTCTCCACATCTTCCTTCTCTCAGCAGTGTCAGCAGCCTGAATTTCCAGGTTGAATTGCATACACGGATGATGTTTTGTGAGCTATATTTGCTGCTGAAAAGCCCAGTCCAAATTCTTCCAAACAAGGAATTGTACACTTGAATGAAAAAGTGTTTGGGATATTAGTCTTCCCATTGGAAAATTTATTTAGGCTTTTTTTTTTTTTTTTTTTTTTTTAATTCTTTTAGTTCAAAAACATTCCTGATTTTAAAGTGAATATTATAGAGCAACATCCTGTTATGCTGCAAAATGTGAAAAACAGCATTGGTGCTGCATTTATGCTTGATACCATTCCACTCTCTTTTCACCTCCAGGCCAAGTAGTACTGAATGGATTGTGTTCGTATTGCTCACAGCTAATCCTTCCCAATGCACTGCAGTTGCATTTCTTCTGCAGGATGACCAGACCAAGACCTTCTGGGATCTCTGCAAGACCTTTATATCCTAAATTACTTTGTTTTGTATCTTTGCAATTTAAAATGACTGAAATAGCATGAAGACTGTGCCACAGCCTTGAAGAACAGTTATTTTATTAATAGCCTGCTAGGGAAATCCTGTCAGGATGTGGCTCTGGGCAGCCTGGTCTGGTGGTTGGCAACCCTGCCCATGGCAGGAGGGTTGAAACTAGACGATCTTTGAGGTCCTTTTCAATCCAGGCCATTCTATGCTATGATGAAAAAAATTATATACATAGCAGCATGACATCAGACCACACATGGGATTATTCCTGACATTAGAAGATTATTTATAATGTTATTTTTCTTTTACTTTCCCATTTAAAAATTCATGCTGCTTACACAACTTCTTAACTACTCCCAGAAAAAAAAAAAAAAAAAATCAAAACAAAAAACAACACTCAAATTCCATTTTAGAGGGAACTGTTTGTTCACTATCAAAAGAGAAGCTAGCAATAAACCTATGTGGAGTGTAGAAGGTCAAGGGTATAGAGAGCAGCAGTGAACCAAGGAGCTAAATTTTTTGATAGTGCAAATGGGTGAGGAAACTGAACTGAGCTTTATTCAAGAACAGGAGCTCGCTGAAGTGAACCTGTACAGTTCATGTGTCTGATCCAAACCCAAATGCTGTTTCTAATCATTATTCTGGGCTGAAATAATTTCATTGTATAAAATTTGAAACAGAACTGAAATGTAATCATCATAAAGAATAAGTACGTTAACTGAGGTTAAGAAAATCTCCATTATACATTTTTTTCTTAAATTTAATGGAAAGAAGTGATAAAAAGATCAAGATCTCCAAAGCTGAAACTGAATTAGGCCTTGCTTTTTTGTGTCTTCCTTGAATACTGTGAAAGAAAGTTTAATAAGAGGGTTGTTCCAAAAGTAATGCCTTCTATATTATCATCTTGACCCACAATGTTAGAGATGGATGTTGGTGGTATGGCAGTAGAGGCTGAACCTTCCCATTGATATTCTGTTAAATTTTGTTGCCATGCAACAGACGTAAGCATTTTGAAGACTATGCAACACAGTGCCAATCTTGGCAAGACTGTCCTACCAGACCCACTGCATAGTCTAGATGTGGCACCTTTCTGTTTGTTGAGGCTGATGAAAGGTAGGCTGCATGGGCAACATTTTCCTAACAATGACAGAGTTTCTCTTGCAGCTGTGCAAGAGTGGGTCACCTCCACTAGTGCAGATGTTTATGAGCATCACATGCAGGCTCTTGATCATAGGTGGTGAAAATGCACAGCTAATGTTGGTAACTATTTTGAAAAACAATGGGTTGTAGCTGAGAATTTTCTCTATCAAATAGTGTTATTGTACTCATTGTATCTGTTGTAGTTTTCATGGAAATAAATAAGAGGCATTGTTTTAGAGCAATCTATGTACTTTCACTGACCAATAAATAAAGCCAGATTGCTTTCTTATTTAATTTTCCTTCAAATGCAATATCACAAAAGATACAATTCCTATTTTAATTCAATGATATATAAGGGAGTTTGGAAATATTAATAAATTCTGAGTCACAAAAAGCTGACATTTGCTTTTATGCTATGTTCTCTCACAATCCGTGGTGACGAAGAATACAGTCTTTGCAGAAGCGTGGTGAATTAGAGTGGGCGAGTTTCCTTATAACTGTAATGAATAACAACTTCCTGCAGTTTATGCAGCCTCAGTGCTAAAGCATTTAAATCTTGGCTACTTTGGTCTAAAATGTAAGTTTTTCATCTCAGTTCATACAGTATAAGTGATTTTTAGCCTTTAGAACTTAGCTGAAATTGGACAAGTGCATCCAAGGGTGAGTTCTGAATAATGTGGAGTTAATTTATCATATTGCTTTTCAGTAAAGTCTGCTGTTAGAGACCTTTGCAAACTTTGATCAAGCATCTCCTCTGTGGCTTCATCCCAGGTAAAAGGCATGAGAATGCATGGATTTCTACTGACAGGGTCTTCCAGTTGATACCTGTTTGCAGACAGCACCAAGCTGAGTGGTGTGGTTGATACGTTTGAGGGAAGGGAAGCCACCCAGAGGGACCTGGACAGGCTGGAGAAGTGGGCCCATGAAAACCTAATGAGGTTCAATAAGACCAAGCGCAAGGTGTTGTACTTGGGCCGGGGCAATCCCAGGTATTTATACAAACTAGGAGAAGAACTCCTTGAGAGTAGCCCTGCAGAGAAGGACTTGGGGGTCCTGGTGGATAAGAAGCTGGACATGAGCCAGCAGTGTGTGCTTGCAGACTGGAAGGCCAGTTATATCCGGGCCTGTGTTAAAGAAGGGATGGCCGGCAGGGAAAGGGAGGTGATTGTCCCCCTCTACTCAGCTCTTGTGAGGCCCCATCTGGAGCTCTGCATCCAGGCCTGGGGCCCCCAGTACAAGAAAACAGATGTGGTTATTCTATTGGTGGAAAGTTTAACTGAATTGCATCTGAAGCCTCCAGACCCTAGAGTTTCTGCAGAATGCCTGCAAGCTGCTTAATCACCCTCCTTCTGCAGAGAAACCCAAGGCATAAAGTGCCTGCTGGAAGCATCAGCAGTGTGGTAGATTTTGTGCCCTGAAGTGTGCTGAAGTCAGAAGATGCCATGAAATACAGATTACCTGCATGACCACTGCCTGGATTTCAGCATTCAACACAGATGTACTGCAGTTTTTATTACTTTAGTGTTATTCCTGTGTACTGTTATCATACACCTAGTTTAGAAATAGGATATAATTCTGAAAGGCAGGTCTGCTGCAGTCACAAACTGATTAATGACTCATGGCACCATACAGCACATTTACTACAGAAACTGTTACATGCTTATCCAGGATGAAAAAGGGATTCAGACAGAAGAATTAGTCAGTTTTAGTCTGTGGTTAGTCTTCTTTTGTCCAACCATAACTGTAAACTGAATGCCATTTGTTAGGAATATTGTATTTCAGCCTTTTCTGAAAGATTTTCCTTAACCACATTGTGTTCCGTAACAACCCGTTTATAAGTGATCTTTAGCAGGAAAGTAATATCACTTATCCATCATCAACAGCAATTTCTAGTGCCCTGGAGATTTTTTATTTTTTATTTTTTTTTTAAATTTTATTATTATTATTATTTCAGTGCAATAACTGTGCAAAAAACAAACAAACAAACAAACAAACAAAAACAGACAATCCTAAAAATGTAGAACAAAAAAAATGACAGTTGCTGGTTCTTAGAAATCTAGTACCAAAAGCTCTGATATCATGTGCAAAGGGGTGTTACAGCAGGAGTATATGTATGATACAGAATGGCGGGGTGGGAAACAAAGCAAAGGAGGCCTTTCCGGGTGCACACAGCACATCACCATTGGCTCTTAAATGAAGGAAAATCTCCCAAATCTCGCCATGCCCACTGAGTGCCTCATTCCTAATGTCATTTAGTCTGAATTATCTATCACAAGCAACTGTTACTTGGTCAGTTGTTATGTTCTCTTACTTACCAGTTTTAAAATGCTGATTTCCTCCCCAGTTCTCTGAATACATTTTCTGTGAAATAAATAATCATAGAATGAGTCATAGAATGGCCTGGGTTGAAAAAGGACCACAATGATCATTTAGTTTCAATCTCCCTGCTATGTGCAGGGTCACCAACCAGTAGACCAGGCTGCCCAGACCCACATCCTGGCCACCCCTTTTTTAATGCAGTCCAGACACAGTTGACCTTCCAGGCTGCAAGCGCACACTGCTGGCTCATGTCCAGCTTCTTGTCCACCAGGACCCCCAAGTCCTTCTCCAAAGGGCTACACTCAAGGAGTTCTTCCCCCAGTTTGTATAAATACCTGGGATTGCACTGGCCCAAGTGTAGCACCCTGCTCTTGGTCTTATTGAACCTCATTAGGTTTTCATGGGCCCACTTCTCCAGCCTGTCCAGGTCCCTCTGGATGGCTTCCCTTCCCTTCAGTGTATTGACTGCACTGCTCAGCTTGGTGTCATCTGCAAACTTGCTGAGGGGGCACTCAATGCCATCATCTGTTTCACTGATGAAGATGCTGAAGAACAGCAGTCCCAAGACCAACCCCTGAGGGTCATCGCTTGTGACTGGCCTCCACTCTGACACAGAACCATTGATCACAACCCTTTGGCTGCATCCAGCCAACCAATTCCTAATCCATTAAACAGTTCGTCCTTCAAATCCATACCTCTCCAATGTAGAGAGCAGGATGTGGTGAGGGACCATGTCAAAGGCTTTGCAGAAGTACAGGTAGATGACATCCATTACCCTTCCCCTGTCCACCGAAGCCGTCACTCCATCATAGAAGGCCACCAGATTGGTCAGGCAAGGTCTGCCCTTGGTGAAGCCGTGCTGGCTGTCTTGGATCACCTCTTTGTCTCATACGTGCCTTAACATAGCTTCTAGGAGGATCTGCTTCATGATCTTCCCAGGCACAGAGGTGAGGCACATATATATTTATTGTTATTATAAGAGGTATTAAGGGCATATCTATAATGCTACGGATCAAAATAACCAAGATGCTGAACAATTTTAGCATTACGCATGTACAACAAAAATTGAAGAAAGGAAAGAGAAAAAGGACATATGCACGCATGCTGATATATTTAATGTGTTTTTTTTCTTTTGCAGAAACTGCATTCTTAATAATTGTTGTAACCACAAGATTGCTGGAATATGAAATAAGCTTGCCTCATTCTCAGTTATGTTTTCGTTTTTCTGAATAGCCAATAAGAATTCTCTTACAAAAAAGATGAAATGATAAAGATTAAAATCCACATTATAAAGCAAGATTCCACCATTCATCACTCTCTTTTAAGTTGTAACTTTAATCTCACTCCTTGACCTTGAGTCTGCTTTTATATTGAAAATCAAAACATCACACTAGACTGTGGGGTAATAGGAAGGCAAGTCCTCAGTTCTCTAGAGAAGAGACACCGATCCCTGGTTTATGTTTTTCAATTTGGTGATTAAACAGAACACACTTGTGTTTAAAATCAGTATGGAGATGGCTGTGGATATGTCCATTAATAATTTACTACTTCTCTATAATTTACATAGCTAAAACTAATTTTAATGAGTTAGAGTTTAGTTAACTGAAACTCCAAGAGCCAAAATTCTATCTTCAATGTTCCCTTGGCGTTCTCAGATTTATGCATGTATTTATAATCACTTTAATTAAAACCAAATTAGGCAAGAGTCTGAATGATATGAATGTATGCATTTGAAACATAATTAATAGAAAGTACAAAACCTTCAGCCTCTAGGAGGTATCTTTGATGCAGTATATGGATTTTAATGCCAGTTAAGATGAGTATCCTAAGAGCTACTTGAGCAGCTCTTCAGGAAGAGAGGTAAATTGAAGTAGTAGTGGTGTTCTACATGTGAAGAGGAACCCACTGTTCTTTCTTCCGAAGATGAGAGGAGACCAAAGGTAAGGTTTTAGCCTTGTCTTTCATATTTAAATGCAGATTACCTAGCACAGTGGATTTTGACCCATGACTGGTGTCAGTATAAATAAATACTGAAAATAATCTTACAAAGTGGGGAAACTGGGTTGTGTCTATCCACTTAGTGTTTTATATTTATTATTTCTGACAACAATAATAAAAAGGTATTAATTTTTCAATTAGTATTAGCATGGATATTGACTTACGCTATTACGAATATCAAGACACAAAAGCTTTCCTGCTGTTTTACATAATTAAATAATGCTGCTTTAACATTTGCAGAAACTGCAGGGAAGAGTAATGAATTCTACATATACTCAGATTTACTTGTTGGAAATAGAAACAACTGCTGGAAAAAAAAAAGAAAGAAAGAAAGAAAGAAACTTTTAAAATGCATCTTCTCCATGCACAGTAATATTAGCTAAAGAAAAATTTAAAAAAAAAAAAAATCCTAAAGGACGTGTAGACTACTTTTTGTTAAAGAGCTGATAATGACATGCTTGAACTGTAGCATTAGGAAAGAATGGAAATTTATTTCCAAAATGAACGTCTGTCCTTTCTGAATCCAACAAAAGTATAATCAGCATAAAGCACAGTTTTGGGAGCACTCAGAAATGTCTTAACAAAGAGGAAAAATTTAACAACCAGAAGTCACTAATTATTCTAGCACACTGAAAAATAACTGAAAATTAGAGTTGGAATTTAATAAAACCTACTCTCATGACTGGTCAGTCATAGTAGTGGTCTTACAAGACTCTCCCCTACTATTGGATTTCTTTCATGAATTCTTGGGAGTGAATAGCAGAAATAATATGTATGCTAAGTGTTGGTAAAGAATTATATTTCCATTGGAATGAATATATAATTAAAAAAATTTGGCAGATACATGGCTGGTACTCTACATTGCTACAGTTACTAATTGTTTGGCTTTCTGAAATATCTCATTCTTGAGATTCTTAACAACTTTTTTTTAAATCCCCTTTCTCAAGTTCATTTAGTCAACATCAGATCTTCTCAGGGCAGGGTTTGCTCTTTCTCCCGAGTTTCCGCAGGTTTAGACAAATCTATACCACCAATTTCTATTCAAAGCTGCTGCCACTAAACTTTTCCACCAAAGACTCCTTTGTGGAGCATTTGACAACCCCAGCAAGAAAGTCAATCCTACTGCCTTTGATTCCTCTAACTAGAAGTTTGCTCAGGGCAATTGCTTTTGCTAGGTTATGTCTTCCCCAATCCTTTCCCCCATCTGCAAGTTCACAGGCATCACAGGATACTACAAAGCTCAGACCATGGGCTCTTAATACAAGAAAAAAAAAAAAGAAAAAAAGACAAAAAAAAAAACAACTGAGTGAAAAAATGCACTTGGGATCAACTAATAATTTATGTAAATGAGGCCTTCCCACGCTACCATTTTCCTTCAAGAGGGGGAGCAGAGAGCTTTTATTCTTAAGCCTTCTGTCTTATTACATTAATAATTCATAACCAGTGTGCTTTATATAGGCTGTGATTCAATCTCAGCAAACTCACTGAAAGCCATTTTTCCACCAGTGTTCACAAAGTGTAGATTTTCTTAAGAGTATGCAGCTTTCCAAATGAGAAATTCTTCATTTCTGTAGGGAAAATCTTCTCATTCCACAATCAGTTTTAAATTGATTGTTGACACATTCTTTCTCTACAGAACTGAAGATGTGCATAAGGCAAGGAAAAAGAAGAATGATGCAACAGATTTGCAGAATTAACAAGGATAACAAATCTGCACCAGTGGAAAGCTACAGTATCGTGAGACATGTCTTGATTAAACATTTTGGAACAACTATTATATGGAATTAGGAATACACCTTTATTATATTACTAATATTAATGAATTGTCTTGGAAGACCGGGACCAACTTAACAAGTAATTCAGTTGTTTTAAGTCTACATAATCTATAACAAAAAAAGGACATTTTACAGTTTAAATAGTAAAAATTAATCAATTTAGTAAGAAACAGCTTTCCCTTGATGAGTTAAATTGTAATTAAAAAAAAAAAAAAGAAGAAGAAGAAGAAGAAGTGGTGGAATAATTATAGACTAAAGGTAAATTTTAAGTTAATATTTTCAAGGCAATCTTGTGAAATATATAAGCAGATGAATTCTCCAGTCTAATTATACAGACCAGGACAAGGCTGATTAAATATGTTTACATATGCCTAAGGTGTAAAGGAAAAGTATTTTGGAAAACTGGAAATGCACAGTATAATAAAATGATGTGACCTCATTAGATAATGTTATAAATAGGTATTTCCAAAATAAACTGTAAAAAGATATTATGAAAACAATAGAGAAGTCATCATGACAGAACACGTTTTCCTAGGTGAACACATAAGTCATGTAAATCTGGTTTATTGTTAGCTGTGTTTATATTTTTGGTAATTTAAGCATTACCATGCTTAACATTACTGATGTTAAGGAAAACCTTGGGAGATATCTTCAAGCATCAAACAATATGATAGAGGTGACGAGTCCTGGACATTTCTTCAGGTTATATTCTAGTCATTTTTGTTGCAGAATGGCAAAATCAGAGAAGAGGAAGAGGTGAATCTTCCATTACCTATGTCCTACACAGATGCCTAGGAAAGGGCAGCACGTGCCAAGGCAAGTCCACAGCAAAGAAGTGTTTTATCCTCCAAAAACTTGGAACAAGTGAAAATGAGAGGAGAGCTAAAAACAAATCTTTGATGCTTAGACAGAATATAATAGTTTATACAAGTTAAGATTTGTCTTGGGTAGGCTCAGTGCTTGGACAACTAGTGAAGAAGTCCTCAAGAAAAGTGAGGATCATCTGGACAATTTATTTTGTCATAGTAGCCCATTTCTGTTTACTAACAAAGGCAGTGTCATGGTTTTGTAGTTTTTGCTATTGTTATTCCACATCATAACATCATGTGGAGCACTGAGAAGAACTACACGTCGCAGAGGACCTCATGGTCAAAGAGGAAAATACGTCACGGAAGCGACGCTCTCTCTCTCTCTCACTGCCTGGCAGCGGGTGTGGGTGTGCTTCCAAGCCGTATTAGGGAATGATCTTAAGGCAAACTATGAAAGTAAAATATTTTTCAGAAAAATTAAAATACTATACCTTCTAATAAAGTATCATGAGATTATCTACAATCCAGAGTAAGATGAAGGCTTGAGATTGTTCCTGGATGTTACTGTTTTGTTAAACAGAAGGATGCAAGTAAAGTAGTGAAAAGTTGTTCACTCCCACATGAAATGTCAAAAATGAAGACAAATCTAGGCTACATGTTGGGTCAGAATCAGAAACAGTAAATCTTACTATGTTATGATGCCTGCAGTCTTTGTAATTACAGGAAAGTGTTGAGATGTCTTACAATGATTTGGGATTGAGAGGGGGAAAAAAAATACATTTAGTGAATTTGATTACATTAAACAGTACTATTTCAAATGTAAGTTAATTCTAAAAATTCTTATGATAGAACAGCTTGGGTTGGAAAGGACTTCAAAGCCCATCCAGCAGGTGGGCATGGCTGCCACCCACCAACTCAGGCTGGTCAGGGCCCCATCCAACCCGGCCTTGAACTCCTCTGGGGGTGAGGTATCCACAATTTTTCTGGTCTCAGGAAGAAAGATGAGGATGGAATAGATGAAAGTACTTTGGCAGTCTATGATCTTTCCCTATATGTTTATACGCCTGGTTAGCTACTCTGAGGAGAACAGGACAAGTTCATGCTCTCTTCTTGCCTAGTTCAAACACTTTACTGCCTCTTTTCCTTACTTTCTTGCTTGAAGAAAGAAATAATTTAGCAAACAACCCTGGTCTATAACAGTAGCAAAATTAAACTTGTACTAAATGATTTGATTTCATAGAATGAAAGAAAGGGCAACCACAGGAGCTACCACAGCTGTGCATCATCCTGCCTATAACATGATGTGGGCTGCAGTGAGCATTCAGGGATTGTGTCTGTATCAGAATGACAACAAGGGCTTGCTTAACTCTGATAGGGAATCCTACCTCAATGATAATTAATAATATCAGACAGTTATATTTATCAGTAGGTCAATAGGTACCAGATAGTTAATTTTTACTTCATATACAGGTGTGATCACAGATACTTTGAAGTGATGTGATGGTGAAAATATATAGATATGAAAAATGTATGTATTGTAATCATTGAACAAGAAAGCTCAAAACAGAAATGGATGAAAATTTAGTAGTTGGTGATCTTCAGTCATAAACTTAGCAATATTTTGGGACTGGAGAGTTTCTTAACAAATATTCATCCCTTACAGAGATTAAATACTACTTAACAATTGACAAAGCAGCAGTGTTTTATTTGAAAATGCATGACTGATAATATAGCTGCAAGATAGCTTTTGGTGAAACAGAATAAAAATAAAACACTGGTTCTTGTGAACATGGATATGCACAGTCGCTTAAAGACAAATCTGTCTGCATCATGTTGTATACTATAAGCCATTTCCTTTAAAGTGCTTAAGATCTTTGGATGAATGCAAGGGTGTTTTTAATAAATTCTGATAGGGAAACATGGTAGCAGAATAACTCAGATTTGTTGTAGAAACTCATCATGAATTTCAGAAATGTTTTAAGAAAAATAATAATAGCAGCCTTCTGAAGCTGCTCTGCTTTTTAGTTATCCTGAGGATATACTGTTCTCACTGGCAACAAATGCAAAAACCTATTTGTTTTCAGTTTAGCTCTGAGAGGTTAGCAACATTACCATCCCATAGGTATTGGATTATACACTTGAAGAACATTTAATAATAATTGCAGGTTTGAAATTAAATTCAGGACTGCAGTGATTTAACGGTCTTCAAAATGAGTGAACCATGAGATTATTTTAATTATTTTAAGTATAATCATGTATTTCTAAATTATTTCTAAAACATTCATTATTTCTAAAACATTCAATGTTACCATAAAAAATATATTAATTTTGCAAACTCGTTTTATACTAGGCTTAATGAAATCACTTAAATTCAGATATTCCAAGTGACCGATGATTTTTAGCTGCCTAATTGAGACATATTGAAGTCAGGCCATTATCATAAATCTTCCTGAATACTGTATCAATTGTTGATTCCCTGAAATGCAGTGCTATTGTTGTGATGTAAATCAGTTTCAAAATCACTTGGAAAAATGTTATGAAAGGGGATCATCTAACTTTTGTAAAGCCTTCTGAGGACTTCAGTGAAGCATTTAGGCAACAAAGGTGTTGTGGAATTCAAGACTATTAGATGACCAGGCTGTAAAACTTAATTAGCATAATGTCAGGATATGTACAACTCTTATGTAGGCAAAAAATCCGTGCTTCTTTGTTGACAATAGAGAAAATTATCTTTAAAATATTGCACAGAAATTGCTGAGGTAAAAGCAAAAATATCTGAACTACTGGATGAAGATAGAAGGAATTGAGATAATTGCTCACATGTATATGTGCAACTGTTTTTACACAGCTATGTCCAGGCTGAAGTCTTTCAGCACAACAATATTTTGAAGGCAAATTAACTTCAGGCAGCTTTGAATGCTAGTTGCAGATTTCTCACTCTGGTATGGAGAATGGAAAAAAAAAAACAGCTCCTTTCCCAAAAACTTTAATTCGCTGAGAGTGAGATAGGAGAGAGAGACAGAGAGACAGAGAGAGAAACAAAGAGAGAGAGAGAGAGGAATGGTGCAGGGTTCTTCCCGAATCTCAATTAGAAATGCTTGGCAATAAATGAGAAAATGAAATAGTTGGTTTAATAAGAAAGAATTTTAAAAAGGAAAAGAGTGAGTGAATCTTCTGTCCCTTCAGATGATAGAAACCATGCATTCATACATCCCAAAAATGTATGTGACAAAAAGTGCAGAATTGGCAGAAAACTTTTCATGACATCACTGTGGTGGAGATACAGAAAGGAACATCCTCATTCTATTTGTGCATGTGTGGGGGTGAATGTATGGCAAAAAGCAAGTGTGCCGTACAACTGAAATGCACTTTCTTCAAATGAGGGCATGGAGCAAAATTCTGATACAGCCTATACATTTCAGTCCTCATATTTCTTCCAAAACATTACCCAGGCTCATGACAAATTACATGTCAAGAAATTGCAGAACTCAAAGATGTATGTTTGAAACAAGTCAGAATCTCTTAAATATAAACAGATCTCGTTAAGGCTGTCTGTAAATTTTCTGTTTGTCTTAAAAAAAAAAAAAAAAAAGAGTAAGTATTGTGTAGTCTCAAGCATAAAAATGTGAATGGGAAGGTCACATTTTTCTCCTGACAACAGCAAAAAATGAGACACTAGGTAATTTTAGAGCAAAAAAAAATTAGTACTGGTAAGCCTTTTTTGAAAAATACAGTAGAGCTTCCACTGTTCCACAGCACTCAAGCACTATGCTACTTCACTTTTCTCATTAGAAAGAAAAATAAAAACTCAAATAATTGCAAACCCATCAGATTTATCAAGGTTTCCCCAGCCACACACACACACAGTGATGGTTACAGCCATTCCTAAGCAGAAATTCACTAGACTTTCATAGTGAGATTAGAAATGAGTTAGACTCTGCATGAGAAGCAAGACCAAAGGTAAACCAGGATTTAAAACAAAAAGTTTTAGAACTTCCCGTGTAATCAGGGTGAGAAGCCTAGTGTGGAGAAGCAGAAGAGGAGATAGACAGGGAAAGGCCATGGCGCTTTTTTTTTTTTTTTTTTTTTTCTTGGAGAATCAAGTTCTAGGCAATGTTCCATGAGTAGGATTCCATAAATGAATTCCTCTTAAGTCATACGAGGAGCAGGGTACAGTTTTAACCAAATTTTAACCAATCAGGCCCAAGTTGTTTGTTTGTGGAAAAATTTGTGCACAGTAAAAGTCATTGTAAGTCCTCCAACAGAGTTCTGCAATTTGCAGTTAAGTGGAACAGACCCCAAATTATTTCTGTTTTCCATCATAAGGAGAGTATATACGTATACATACATACATGCATATACATGTATATAATAGCAGCTATAATATTATTAGTAATATAATAGTAATATCTATCTATACAAGTGCATAAAGCAGTCCATCCCCCCCTTGTCTACACCAAATGAATTGTTCATTTTGACTTCCTGTCTTTTTTTACCACATAACTTATCCTTGTTAAGTCACAAATGAACAGCAGGGGTAGAGAGACAGAATTCTTCTTCCAAAAACACTGAGCTTGTTAATATGGGAAAAGCCACATTAAAAACAAACAAACAAACAAACAACAACAACAAAACATAGAAAGCCTCAAAGGCAAGTAAGAATTACAAGGAGAAATGAATACATCATGAATATATTCAACTGGTTAGGTAGTTTATTTCTTTCTGTAGAATAAGTGAGATTATGATCTTTGTCAAATCACACTGAAGTTTTTCAGAGACAATTCTTGATTAAAAAAACCAAATTGGACAACATGGCGAACTCCCCTTTTTCGTATATCAGTAGAAACCCTTATTTACGGATCAGCATCTATAGATTCAGTGGTATTATAATGCATGAAGATGATTTTTTGGTGTTATACTTTCATATCAACCAAGCATAAATGAGATATAAAAAAAGAAACCACAACTCTGGGAAATATTTTGCAATTTGGAGGACACTGTAATAGCCAAACATCACTTCCATAGATGCAAAAAAAATGAAATATTTTAAAAAATCAATAAAATCAATAAAAAATAAATTTTTTAAAAAAGAAAATAGCTTATCTTTTCTAAAAAAAAATAAACACGTAAAAAAAAAAGTGATAATAATAACAAATCATGTTTCATGTCATTGTGAGAGGTGAACAGCTTACAAATAGTAGCACATATAGACACAGACACATCGGTATATCACATAACAAAAAGCTATATCAGGAAAATGTCTACCCAGCATGACAACAGCAGAGATCTGTTGTACTGAAAGGACAGAAAGCTTTGACTCGTCCTATGTCTGAACTGTCATCTGGGTTTGTGAAGACCTAGTATCTAAGAGTCCACACTGAGCAAGAGATGAAATGCATCACAAAAAAGTAAAAAACTATCTATTCATGTTATATAGGATTTGAGAGAGAAAAGCTTTAACTGATTCAATCTCACAGAAAAGAACACTTCTATTACTTTTGTTAGTTGAAGGAATTATTCCAGTGAATGAGAGGAGTATATACCACCTGTGTATGTGGTTTTATTCTTGATGACTCCCTTGAATTCTGAAGAATTATCTAGGATTACATTGAGACCACTGAAATGAGGGAAGCAAACTAAAAAAACCCAGTGCCACAACTAAGGTTAAAAAGATCTCACGACTTCAAGAAAGCTATGTTCACAGATACTTTTTAGAAGCCTAGTCAAAAAATCTTGAATAAAGAGAGTTCAAATGCTAGAAATCCCTCTTTTTTAAATGAAACAAAACAAAACAAAACAAAACAAAACAAAACAAAAACAAAACAAAAAAAAAACACAGACTAGGAAAAAAAAAAAAAAAGAGAGAGAGAGAAAAAAAAAAGAGCTATTAATTAAGGAACTGTTTCCAGCCAGGAGGAAGGGGTGACAATGGAGAGAGATAGGGCTGCATGGCACAGGTTTATTTACTGGGTCAGGATAGCTAACGGAGTGAGATAGGAAACACTCTGTGAGGACCCTGGGAACACAACTCTGAATTTAAGAGGAAGGTTAGAAAAAGAGAGCTACTAACCTGCTTTGGCAGGGGGGTTGGACTCGATGATCTCTTGAGGTCCCTTCCAACCACTACAATTCTGTGATTCTGTGTGATTCTGTGATTCTGTGTTTGTGAGGTGATTGTATGAGGCATATTCTGAAAGTAATGCCTCCTATTTCGTTATGTTGTCATGCAACTTCAGAGGTGGGTGTTAGTATATGACAGTAGAGGTTGAGCCTTCCCACCAATATTCTGTTACTCTTTGTTGCCATGTGACAGATGGTAGCAGAGGAGAATTCTGGTAAAATGGACATGCATATGAAGCAAAGATGTGTCACTGAATTTCTCCATTTGGAAAAGAGTGTCACCCATCTGGATATTTATGGAGACTGGACAGTGGATGTGAGTGTAGTGAGGTGGTAGGTGGTGCATTTCGGAAGTGGCAACAGTGATGTGAAATACAAGCTGTTTTCCAGATGGCCATGCACAAGTGTTACACCATGAAACGAAGAGTGTCACAATCAGTTCATCCACATGACTTGATTAATGGTGATGTCTATGTTGAAAAATAGTGTTTTTAGCTGAGAATTTGCTCTATCGAATAGTGTTGTAGCAGCAATAAACCACATGAGGTTTGACAAAACCAAGTTTAGTCTTGCACCTGGGAAAGAATAACTGCAAGTATCAGTACAGGTTGGGAAATGACCTGCTGGAGAGCTGCACTACAGAGGAGGACCTGGGGGTCCTGGTATACGGTAGATTGGCCATGAGCCAGCGGTGTGCCCTGGTGGCCATGAAGGCCAGCAGTGTCCTGGCGTGTATTAAAAGGAATGTGGCCAGCAGGTCGAGGGAGGTGATCCCCTCTACTCTGCCCTGGTAAGGCCTCACCTGGAGTACTGAAGCCAGTTCTGAGCTCCCTGGTACAAAATAGACAGGGAAAGTCTCTTCAGCCTTGAGAAAAGAAGACTGAGAGGTGATCCTATTAATGTTTATAAATATCTTAAGTGTGGGAGACAAAGAGACATGGCCAACCTCTGTTCAGTGGTCTGTGGGAACAGGACAAGGGAAAACGGCCATAAGCTTGATCATAAGAAGTTCTGCACCAATATGCGAAGGAACTTCTTCACAGTGAGGGTGACACAGCACTGGCACAGGCTGCCCAGGGGGGTTGTGGAGTCTCCTTCTCTGGAGACATTCAAGACCCACTGGACACCTACCTATGCAGCCTGCTGCAGGGGGCCTGCTTTGCATCAGGATTGGGCTCAATGATCTCTGGAGGTCCCTTCCAACCCCTACAATTCTGCAATTCTGTAATTCTGTGTTATTCTTTGTACCTGTTGTAGTCTTCATGGAAATAAATAGGAGGCATTATTTCAGGGAGGGTTATGTAGATCACATGAGCCTTTTCTGTTAGATATACTTTTTTTTTTTTTTTCATATTTTAAAGAACTGCCCATTTTCCTGTCACTATCTGTTTCATTGACCAGATTCATTTTTATTATCACACTCTCTGCCTCAAACTAGAGTAGGCTGTTTGTTTTTTTTTCAGTTGTAGCTAAGGCACTCCGTAAAGGAGTCTCTGTTGAAACCTATTTTTGATAATAAAGAGGAATGGCACTCTAATAGTTTTCATCCTTAGTGATTCTAGGATGAAGTAGATTTTTGTGCGTTGTGCAATACCGGCAAAAGCGTCTTCAGCCAGAAGTATATCCATGCTTGTACTGAAGAAACTGATTTTTTAGTATCTTAGAAACATACACATCAGCTTACGTCTCAAGGAAGTTGCCATTTATGAACACGCTACTGCAGACGAGCTATACAATGGTTTGTTTGTGATTGGTTGTTTGCTTGGTCGATTTTTTTGTTGGGATTATTTTTATATTGGTGGTGGATGGTTTTTGCACTGTTCAGCAACTGCTAAAGTATCAATGTGCTTTAACAATTTTGCTCAGAAATCCAAAACATAGCACCATACAGGCTACTGTGAAGCACATTAACTCTATTCCGACCAAAATTTGCACAGTGACTCTTTTTTTTTTTTTTTTTTTTTTTTTTTTTTTTTTTTTTTTGTAGCCCTGTTTGCTGAGAAGGTAGAAACCCTGTCCCTCACTCCATTATCCTGGGTGCTAGAACAACTTTACCTCATGGGTTACTTGCTATCAGACAGAAAGCTGAGTGGTATTCAGAAAGGAAAGTTCAAAACTGTGTGAGTCACAGTGAGTTCCTCTTTCATTCTTTCACCATGTCAGATACCATAGATTAGCAATTTCCCTAAGTGATATTTAATACTTCAGGGTCAATGAGTTGTAACCAAAAAAGCTTTAATAAGGCTTTTCTCATATAAGGTTTATAATGCGTATTCCTTCAGACCCATTTCAGCTCTGCATGTGTATCTGTCCATAGCTAGCTCAAACTAGCATGTATGCTGATGTTTGACCTAGGACACTTGTTTTTTTGCACTTATGCTCTGTCAAATGCACCTCCTACTCTTATACATTGTGGTTTCATAGAAAGTATATGTAATTCAGCTCTCTTTAACATGATAGCCTTCTCAGAGTGCTCCTCTTATTCAGCTTCCCTTTGTGCTGTCAGAGTAAAGATTCCAAAATAACATCATACACTTGTAATTTGAGCTCAGTAGTCTAAATCCGTGAAAAGATAAAACATATTTTCTAATTGTGTTTGCTTGCATTTCAAATTGTATTTATTGCAGATGCATTTCTGTTACCCTAACCCCTCCTGTGTTGACATGAAATGGTGAAGTTTGTTTCCATTTTTTTTTACAATCATTTAAATAAATGCAGTTTTCAGGGTTTTGGTTTTTTTTGTTTGTTTGGTTGTTATTTTTTTTGGAATGGGAATTAAATGCAGTTGTTACTGAGTGAAATTGTACAGTTTTATTGTTGCAGAAGCTAGGCTAGATGTTATCTTTCTTTCTTTTGTCCTTCAAGTTGTCTCAGTAGTACCAATCTCCAAACACGAGTCAGACTCTTGGGAAAAGATAAAAGTAATAATTTTGAGTGGCTTGTTATTTATCTCTTAAGATCTTGAGGTTTAAGTTCTTAGTCTTGTCTCTTGTATCCTGAGGCTAAAAATTTACCTTCTGAAGAAAAGCTGAAATTCAGATGTAATCGTATGGCAAAATGGGGTCACAGCTTTGAGAAAATTTGATTGTGTGCCAAGTTAAAAAATAACCATTCTCCAAATACAAGTTTGAGAAGACAGTAACATTTAGATGCCATGATAAGAGGTATTCCTGTATTTTTTCTTCAGAATGTAAAATTGTTTCCAAGAGCAAGCACTATTATCAGATTTGATTATAAATGCAGAATTAATGATAAAAACTGTTAACATTTATTGTTAATATTATTGTTATTTATTGTTAACATTCTGGTTATTTAGAGGTACTGCAATACTTCCCCAGAACAAAGATGAATGATTTAAAGATAATTGTGTAATATTCTGCTTACGAAAATGCACAGTGATTTTTTTTTTCCAGTTGAACAAAAACCTGCCAAATTAATTTGGTCAGGGGAAAAAAAAAAAAAAAATAAGATTGGACTAGACTTCTAAAACTCTGCTGCTATTTTTGCCTCACTCAATAGCTTTGGCAAATGTACTCCTGTAAGGGTATGGAAAATCAAACTGTTTCCTGCACAGCTTCTAAACTATTTTAGGACTGCCATTTGCTGGGGAAAATGCTCCATCTCCTGGAGTTCCTCTCATTGACTTTTTTTTTCTTTCAATCTGTGCAGAACGTTTTAGAGTATCATTAAATAACACAGATTGAAACTGAAAATGGTTTCATAACCTAGTACTTTGGGCACTTCTCTTTGTAATGAAACACCTGAGCTTCATCTTCTGTTCTAGTGCACGTGTAAGTGATTTGTGTGCAGCAGATGAGTACTGACAGAAGAGATGCAGGAAGTGCCATCACAGGCTGCCCTGCTCAGCATCCTGCTGCTCAGACAACTCTCAGGCGGAGATGTGATGCAGTTACAGACCTCATAAGCAAAGAAGTTAGCTGAGCTGGGATTACTAAGAAAAAATTCTTACTAAGAAAAATCTCACAATTTATAAAACTTGTTTGATTCTTTCTGCTCCATTGTACTTACATTTTAGTTTGTTTTTACAATACACAGCACTGTTTTACTTTTCACTGTTGTAAGAAAAATGGTGAAGGGAAAGTACTTTTAGTTTTTCTTTGCTTCTCAGTATCCTACTCTGTTATTAATTGACAAGAAAATAAGTCAATCTTCCTTAAACCAGTTTTAAAAAGTCTTTTTGTTTTGTCCATGATGATAATTTGCAAATGATCTCCCCTCATCCTCACCCATGAGATTTTTCATCTTAAATTTTCTGCCTTCCCTACTGAGAATTGTTAGCAAGAGAGTGGCAGGCCTGACACCTTTTTAAATAAGAAAGATACAAGGCATAGCTGTCTTCCATGAGCATTACAGTTAATTGACAATTGTGCTAAATTGAAGAAGCTTCAAGTTTCAGAAGAAAACCATCATGTATCTTTCAACTTCCGGACAATCATATTTGTAAATACACTGAATCCTACATTGTCACCACAGCAGAACAATGGATTACATTTAATATGGATTAAAATGTGAATATCATTTGTTGAGGGATTTATTTTTTGTTCAACATGGTGAAATGGAAAATAAATAAACGAAAACGATTCAATCCAAAGAAAAATCTCTTCTGCTTTTGTTGAGAGGAGTGATTAGATTACATATGCAACCACTTTCTTCAGAGATCATACTTTAAAAAAAAAAAAAAAAAAAGTAAAAAAAAAAAAAAAAAGTAAAGCTTTACTAATGGGAACACCATTTTGTTTCTCACAGAGCAGTGGATCACAAAGGGGAGACCATAGGATTGCATAGACAACTTTTCCTTTGATTGGGAGAAAGAATAATGTGAAAAATGCTGAAAACTGCTGGTACAGTTCTACATCTAATATGCTGCAGAAAAGTGGCAAGAAAAGTGTTGAGGAAGTTGTCTTCAGCTGAGAACATCTGTGAATAATTCTTAGCCTACTCATATTGAAAACTTTCACAGTTCACAAAAGCATAATGACACGAGGAAAGTCTATTAACCCTAAATAGCTGCAGGCTTCATCAGAAATTAAATCTTTTAAACAGAATAAATGAACCAGCCACTCTCACAATAGTTGAAAAGAGTGGCCTATCATTACAGCTGTCTTTTACAAACTACACAGGCTTAGTTTTGCTCATTACTTTCAAAGTGAGCAGTCAACTGATGCATAATGCATTTAATTTATTGTTGTTATTATTGTTATAATACATTTTCCCCATGAGTTGTAGTTTTATACTTAGGGAGCAAATGAAAAATACCTGAGTTCAACAGTTCTCTTCTAATTCACATTACTTCCATGTTTGATTTTAAACTGTTTTCATTAAAACAATGAATACTGATATTGCAGATGTACTTAGCTTCTCCTTGTAGTGTGAAATCTGTTACAATTTGTTTGGAGAGTGCATGTATATACCCTGTCTCAACTAGGATTCCAGCCAAGATGCTTCTCTGAAAAAAACATTAAATGTTCTTATATAAACATGGATAGTTTTGATTAATAACTAAATATTAAATGTTTATGTATATCTAGATATACATATATTTGTACATCGATATACTCACACATAAGTATGCATAAATCAAGCTTGTATCTTGAATACTTTGATCTGAAAATATTCAGATAACTTCCACACAGTTACAAGGTTTTAGTTCATATTATGAGTCAGTTCCAGTCTCACAAGTCAGGCTAACAACCGATGTAAATCCCTATTTCTTTATGCTGTGTCTGCAAATCCACAATAAGGTAAATACAGGCGGCAGGGAATTTGCTTTTCTTCCATTTTTTTTTTGTTTCTAATGGAAACACCTAGGTGTCCCATGTTCCTCTTATGTTTCTATGAAAAGAATGCAGTTTTGACTCTGACCTCTCTATTTTCTTTCTTTAAGCAATGTTTAAATATGGATCTAAAATATTTTACACCCAATCTGATTTAGACTCACCCTCACTATTTTCAGATATGTTTCATAAAAAAATTTTGTTTTCTTTGTTTTAAAGACAAACTTACCTCACTGTAAAATTTTTGCTACGAACAGGAGGATACCCAAACACAACTATCATAGAGAGCTGTACAACTGCATAGCATAAATATACGCACCCAAAAGCACATGCAAAACTTGTGAGAGGTAGTTGACTCTTATCAATTCGCCTCTAAAAAGCACAGGAGATACACCCATCTGAGTAGCTAAAATAAATATTTACTGCAGCATCCCAGGGAACCATTATTATTGTATGTGAGTATTCATAGTAGGATAAATGGTCTCTGGTTTTCTGAAATTAGAAAGCAATCAAGAATATAAACCCTGTCTTTCTCTTGTCTTCTGATGGCAAAGTTGAAACGGATTCTTCATCAATTTTAGATTACTGTTGACTAATTAGCCCTTCGTAGAATATATTTGAAAGTTAAAGATGTTACTTTATGCACTGATTAAATTGAAACTTTTGTTTTAATATAATTCTGTGTACTTGAAAAGACAATTTTTGTAACAGGGAAGAATCAATTACATAACGTAATACACTCTTCTTAATGACATGACTTTATTGGAATTTAAGTTAATCACTACAATGGTATGATGTGCACTTTATTAATATTGTAGCATACTGCATTAGATTACTACACTATTATTAGAAAATTTAGTTTGAGCTCCCCGTGTCAGAAATGCAAATACAGGTCATAAGATTAAAAAGATATTTGAAAACTAAAGACAAATTTTGTACTATCTACTTGTACTTTTAATTAAAAAAAAAAAAAAAAAAAAAAAACCCACAATGAAATGTTTCCATGCACAGCATGATGAAAACTAAATTTCTGCTACAGGTATGTATTATGTTACACATTTCAAAGCTTTTGTCATTAGAATATTAGAAAGCAAATCTCCTGAGAGCAAAACACTATTGAAAAACTCTTGTGTTAGTGCAGTAATAAACAAATACTCCCTTTGCTTTTTTTCATTATTTCTATGTACCTGCTTAATATATATTTTAAATGGATTTTATCTAAACACTGCTCAGAGAAGTATTGTAGCAATCTGTCATGGTTTTGTGATTTTTGGTTATAAGAACCAGGCCAAATCAGCCCATAAACCACTGACATAATCATACTATTAATACCTTCTTAGTTTTATTTAAGAATTCCTAAACAAAAGATATAATGGAAGAATAGGAGATGTTTAACTTCACATTATTACATTGTTAGCTGCTTCTGTAAATCAGGAGTAACATATCGGTGTCCAGTATCTAAGATGACAGCCACACCTGAGTATTTGCTTTACCCAAAGTTAATCTAGCAAAACCCTGTGCTATAGTTAGGCAGTTTATGGAGCATTGTATTAGATCTCAGAAAATCGAAAAAAAATAGTTTAGAATAGTTTAAATAATGTCATGTGTGATTAGCTGTTTGGAAATGGATATCTAAATTAAATCTTACACTTTTTAAAATAGGAAACATAATGTGTTCAAATTGGATTCTATCATGGAATTAGATGCCTGAAGCTCTGCCACAAACACCTCTTTTACCTGAAGTTAGTAAAAAACTGTTTAAACTTCACAGTTTTTTGAACCTACATAGTAAAAGGTGTTTGGCTTAGAATCTTGAAAAAATGTTGACCTAGCATTTTCTAACCTCTGCAAGATAAATATTGTTTAACTCACATATCCTGTGTGTCACGTTGGGGACTTTACGTAGTTTCAGCCTTAGACTGGTGTAGCAATATCCCAAGGGTAAGAGTAAGGGAAAGAACAAATATCCTTGAAAAGGTATCCACACAGTATGGCCTATCAACTCTGAAAGTAAGAAAAGAAGTGTTTTTAAGGTTTTGAATTAAAGATGTATATACACTTTTCAAATAACATCTCTCCAATTTGGTTTGAGGTCCTTATTCCATAACTGTCTACCACTAATAAATGTTATCCACTCCTCAGTTTCTGGGGGGTAATAATTAAGAATTGCTTGATCACTAATTACTTAGCAAATACCATTGATGTCGTCTTTCCTGATCCAAAGTTTGTCAGTTCTGCTCAGTGAATAAAAATAGAGCCATCTAAAGCTAAATATTTTTTTGAAGTCAATATCAAGATAACATCTGTCTGTGCCAGATGATTTCTCTTAACAAGAACTACTGGAAAGTTTAACTTTCACTATCTGTGACATGTTACAAAACTGGAAGATAGTTGGCAAAATGCATACTGTGTTTCCTGTAACATTTTGCTTTTTGCAATTTTACCTAAGTTGTGTGCAAGCCCTGAAGGCAGAAGGCTACTATTTAATTACTTTTTATTCAACAACAAGTAGATTGCTCTAAATATCTTGCTGTCAAAGCTGAAAGTGTGGTTATGGACAGGGCATCTTAATTTTATTGAAGAGAGAAATTAGGCTTAAGTATCTACTTAATACAGATGTAGTACTTACCTAACTCATTTATCCTGCAAGAAAACACTCAGCAATGTTCTTGTATAGTTTTTGTCTTGCAATGGAGTGACCTGAAAGGTGAGCATGGGGTGCTCTTCTAGGAGAACACTGAAACGGCAGAACAGACAATGGCTAGCTCAGACAGGAGAAACTTTCAGTACTTGAAAGCTATTTTTCTTGTGAATTTTTGAGAAGTCAAATAATTTCCAATTTTCTACTACCAACACAACATTAACGTGTCGAAAACTTCATTCATTTTCTCTACTTAAAGTAGCTATCCCTAAACCTGAGCATAAACCTGTTGCCTACTACAACATAAACCTGAGCATAAAACCTTCAAACAAGAAGACTGAATATTAGAAAATGGATCTCAGCACTATTATTGTAGCCTATGATAACTCAACAATCACCAAGTGAAAAAAAAATCATAACTTTTACTGGAAAAAAAAAATCTGTCTTGAATGTTGCTGATTTATTGAGGCCTCATACTGTTTGTATCTTATTCAGAAATATCATTTAAATTATATTCACTATTAGCTAATTTATTTTCCTGCCCACTGCGAACCTTAGGTAGTTGATTCCAACTGTTTGTAAAAGAGTATGTACATCCTAGTTTTTTCACAGTGGTAATCTACATGTTGGACTGGCTTGTCTCATCTGACTAGCATTTTTTTTTTTTACGGTAGAGCAATAAACTAGTAAAAATAGCATGTTTAATTGGCATTTAAGCAAAATTGCTACATTTACTTCATATTTTCCAGTGTGTTTTTAATATAATAAAGAACCTAGTCATCTAGAGAGACATTTCAAACCAACTTGAACTGAAAATAGATGAACAACATATTCAGCACTTAACATCCAGTCTCATAATTATTTCTGTTTTAAGAGAAAAACTTATAAAATATCACTCCAAAGTCCCCAGTTTATCAAATACTAGAAATTCAGAATACAATCATTGTGTGTTGGTTTGTTGTTTTTTTTTTTTTTTTCCACCTGTTAATCTGGAATAATTAGAAGTCACAGCAAAAAAATGGTTCTGGTTCAAGTGCTCCCCTGGTATATGACATGTACCTGCTGAGATCCTCTTAGGCAGACATGTCAAGCAGGCTCAACTCATCTGCACCCAGGGTAAGAATTCTGACCACTGACTTAAAGAAGGAAAGAATAAATGATGTCGACACCGTAATGTCTCCCTCCTCTTCTTTTCCCCATCCCATCCCCTGCCATGTTTTCAGAGAAATGCTTATTTCTTGGAGAAATTATGTTCTTCAGATCCGAAATAGAGAGGTTCTTTTCTTCAAGCAAGAGTCAGAAAATGAAATAGGAGGAATGGTAGAAGCAGTAGGAAATCTAAGATATGTTCTTTCCTTCAGCATTTATTGCAGTTTGCTTTCAGCACTTCCATACCCAGCATTCTTTCTAGAGTGAAATCCTTTTACTTTTAGAAAGTAAATCTTTCTAAATCTTTCTAAATCTTTTAGAGATAGAAAATTAAAACTCCTGTATTAATTTTTAGCCTTTGAAATCAAAATTATTGCCACTGCATTTAATTTTCTATCATATCTTTTGGCATGTAGACTGACGGTATTTCAAGAGCAGCTTCTCAGATGAGCGTCAGTCTGAGTTCTTTGCCTTTAAAGTACAAATGCTACCTTTAAATTGTAATACATCACTCTGCATAAATTTCCTTTTATAATTGAATGACAGTTGCCAAATGATCTGGTTATATCACATAGGCAGCTGAATTGGGCTAAAAATAGCTAGTAAAGGGGAAAGTGGTATAAAGAAGGGAAGAAAGATAAGAATTAACCTCTCAAATGGAAATTTTGCTTTTAAATTAGATGCATGATAGAGGATGTCAGAAGAGTGATAGAAACTGCAATCCTTGCTCACATTCCTATGGACTTCAAAGGGAATTTTCCCCATATGAGAACTGCAGGATCAGACCTCCTATCTGTACTTGTTTCTTTCAGCATCTAACTCTTACATGTATTGTCAGGAGAGCTTTTCTCACCATATAGGACGTGTGAAACATTTAAAGCCCTTGTAAAGTTCAGTCTATTGCCTACTTGTTTGGGCATTTCTTACACCTTTCTAAGAAGTGCCACTGTAGGGCAAAGATTTATTTATTTGCACTCTAATGTGGGAAAAGTTGTCTTACTTTTATAGAACTTACTTGTTTACAGAACAAATGTTATAGAACATTTTATAGAATGGTATTTGCCTCTTACTGTGGCTTTTAAGAAAGATTAAGAAACAAAAAAAAAAAAAAAAATTCTCCTCAAGAGAACTAGACCATGTCCTTTTCACTTACTACTGCCAGATTAGCACTCTTCCTTTTACAGGCACAGCTCAACAGTTTGAAGCTAAAATTGCCTTCTTTTGAAAGCCGACAAAACTTTGTTCCTTTCAGGTTATGGGGTGCAGGATAACTTTAGGACTGTTCTTTAAGACTGGGGAAAAGAGAAAATTAACCATTTTCCCTTTACGTTTAGATCTCTGAAGATGAATCTGACAGCTGACATCATTAAATTATAGACAAGATAAATATTGCTATACAAAAATTATGTCCCTAATAATGAGGGCCAGATATGTCCTCCAGGTATCCTAAATTCTTATTTGTCTGTCATGCTGATGAACAACCTGACTCAGAGGCCTTTACTGTATGTTTTACATTGCTGCATTAACAGTGGTGGATGAATGGTGAGTCTCAGAAATGGTTTATTAAAGGTTACTGTAAGGCACTGGTGTCACTTGCCCTTCACTATTTTCTCTCTACAGTGCTTCTCAGCAAAACTAACAATATTCAATGGCAGACTAAGGCACATTATAAGGCTAGGTTTCACAAACTCATCTTTATGTTCTGCATATAACGTAGTACACACTCTCACTCCCATTGACAAGGTCCAGTGCATAAATTATATGTCTGGATTGATAATCAGTTGGAACTGATTCAGTGGCTTGTTTTGGACACAAGGTCTCATCTAACATGCTTTGTCTACTGAAACTTCTTTGACAGCTTATGAATTCTGCACATTGAATAGCATTCAATATAAGAAACTCCAGAACAGGAAGAGCAGTGACTCTCTGAAACTTTTGGAAAACAGGTGACATTTTTAGGTGCATATAGTAATATGTATATATATATACATACATATATATATGTATATATATGTAGTAAAAAGGTGAATAAACATTTTTCTTTGTGGATAAAAACACATAGAATCATCCATTAAGACAGTGTTCTCCCCTCTGCATCTTGTAATTCTGAGAAGCTGATAGGTAATGAAAATTCTGAGAGCAGCTCTGAAAGTAATGTCTCCAACTTCATTGTGTTGGCCTATGACATCAGAGGTGGGTGTTGAACCTATGGCAGTAGAGTCTGAATCTTCCCACCAACATTCCATTACATGCTGTGTTGCTGTGCAACAGATGGCAGCAGAGGAGCGGTGTGACAAAATGGCATCTGACGTGGAAGAGCATATGAAGCAAAGATGTGTTGCTGAATTCCTCCATGCAGAAAAAAAAAATGGCACCCACAGATATTCAATGACACTTGCTTAATGTTTATGGAGACCAGACAGTGGATGTGAGCACAGTGAGGTAGCTGGAGGTGCATTTTGATAGTGGTGACAGTGACATGAAACACAATCCACATTTTGGATGGATATGTACAGCTGCCACACCACAAAATGAAGAGCATCACAATCAGCTCACCCACATCACTTGGCCATTGGTGGTGTCTCTGTTGAAAAATAATGTTTTGTTGCTGAGAATTTGCCAAATAGTGTTATTGTGCTCTTTGTGTCTTTTGTAGTTTCCATGGAAATAAACAGGAGGCATTACTTTAGGATCAACCTCCCTATTTGTTCTTCTGCATATCTTGAAGAGTCTCAGTGAGAGTCACCTTTTTTCACTGTTAGTAATATGAATGATTCATATCATCATGATGGAAAATTTCAGCCATCAACAATGGAGTTCAAGAAGTAAAATTTGGCCTGTTACTTCTGTCATAAGCTTTGTTTTCACTTAATGTCTGCTTGTTCTGAACATTTTAGTCATGTGATAGGATGGAGGCCATGATACTGAGCAGTACTTCATGGAGACATCCCTGCTGTTGCAATTGTCTTCCTCACCCCTGTGTCCTGCTGGCATTTCCCTGTAGCCCACTTACATATTATGAAAATACAGACAAGGTCACAGTGAACAAAGAACTTATGACCTGTATGGTTTGTAGTAATTCCATTCAAAGTCCAGTTGTTGGACCAGGTACAAGTGGCTGGTAATTACATTATTTCCTTCATGGCCTTGTTTTCTCTCTCTAGCTATAATATCTGATCATCTGGATTTTCCAATATTTATTTATACACAGTATATGCCTCTGATGTGCACAGATGTTGTTATTCTCATGATACATACTCTCATGGAAGAATTAATTTGTGAAGGATACTGAGCTGCCTAACTCCTGGTAATTCTATCATCATGATTTCAATGGGCATTAAGATGCCTAAGTACCTTGCAGAGCTGGAGCAGGGAGACTATGTCGGTAACACAAAATAACGACATCAGAGAAGGATATTGAAAATGGTGGCTCTAAATTTCTTAAATTTGTTCTTTTCTGGTTCATTGTCAAGCTTGAACTTGGATAGTCATTATCTGCCTGTATGTGGGTTATCTTTGGGCCTAATATTAGTTGCTCAGGTTATGCTTAATGGAGCACTTTCTGATGAAGGACTCTTGAACTTTGAAAAATAACTCTAAAAATGTTCTGATAGCTTTAGGCTTCTCTAAATGAGAAGAAAATGTCATTATACCACAATAAATATTTGGATTCTATAGCTTTTGTAAGTTTTGGGGGTGGGATTAATTACAGCAGGTACGGCAAATATTTATATGCTCTGTGCCTTTCTGCTCATATTGTAACAACGCATCATTTCCTCTGAAAGATAATATCAGTCACAGTCAGATGCACATATTTTGTGAATATCTGTGGATAGGCTTTTTATGTGAGTGTATTTTTTTAATCAACAGACTCCTTTTGCAGACTAGAGCAAGAGTACTGCAGATTAGAGACTAAATTTCAAGAAACTTTTCTTTCTTTAAGGGTACTCTCCATTTAACCTCTGACATCTACTCATCTAGTTTACATATTTTCTCCTCCTAATACTGGTGACACTAACTGTGAAAGCCATTACATAAGGCTCAGAAGATATCATTTAGTTATACCTCTGGGCCGCCATCAAAAATCTTGTTTTGAATACCTTTTCACTTTGCAAAAATAAAAGGATCTTCATTGTGACAGTTATCTTTGATCAAATGTTGTATCTGGGATTAATTGTGTGCAGCAGTGCTTTTTTGCAAAAGCAATCATAATACTGCAGCTAACATTTTAAAGTAGCTTTAAATGAAAGTCCGTGAGCTGGATGCATTCCACAATGGATAACATATCTTGTCATTCTCTGGAAGCTGGAAATTGTAAACTATGCATATGTGCTTAAATAGCGTGTTGGCACCATCTAGATATTATTTTCACTCTGACATTAACTTCCTCTATGGCTTTGCACGAGCCATAGAGCCATAACCTCCCTTGAATTATTTCTAGATTAGTTTATCTTTAAAATTGGAATAATTATATTTTATTTTCTCAAAGAGAATAGATTTCATATAAATCAGAATTACCTTTGTAAAACTTCAGAATCCCTGAAATTGACAACATGGTAAAACTTCATCCATGATTCTATTAAGTGAAAGTATTAACTGAAAGGATGGTATATTTTATTTCTCCATTGTGACCCTTTTGTTATGTAGTAGAGTTCGTATTAATCATTCTTGCCCCTTTTCAAAGTTAACAGAGGGGATCTCTTTTTTTAAAGGCAATCTCAGTTTTGTTGGCAAAAGTATTATTTATGGCAAATACTTCAATTCCGTTTACACTTTTCATTACATGTTTGTAAATGAATCTATGACGAAAGAAAAGTCATTTAGAGAATGTAAGTTGGAAGGAAGGGAGAGAATAAAGGCAAGAAGTGAGGGAAGGGAAGAAAGGAAGAAGATTCTAAGTTTAGGACTTTGGTTGAGAACATCAAAATGCTTTTCTGTTGATCATCAGCTCTGCTCTTCTCTTGATCTGTAATCAACTTCATTTCAAACACATTAAATTCAGAACCAGATATGATGATTTGTAGCAGTTGTTAACTCTGCAAAATATTATATATCAATACTGTAAGGACTGTTTATATGCAGTTTCACATATCCTGATAGGACTAATTACGGGCATAAAATCTGGTGCTTATATCAAAATTTTTAGAATTAGGGATTCCCTCATTTTCCTTAAGATTCGTAATAAACTAGTGAAGTAACTCACAAAGATGTCTCTGAATTATAAGTGAGCTAGGTTTTTAAAACTCATGATATCCATCTTCTGCATGAAGAACAGAAAAGTTTGAAAAGCATTTATCTCGTTCACATTAAGCAGCAACCATTGAAACAAAAAACACATATGTTCAAAGAGCAGTATATACTCTTTGTAGCTCCTTATCAAATATGTCACAATTAGGATTTAGAGTTCAGGTATTTCCTTTTGAATAAACAAGTAATGGAGAAAATTGGATTTAACTATTCTGAATATACTTGCTTCTGCCAATGAACTTTGGAATTTAAAAAAAAAAAAGCCTTAGTGACAATCTGTGTTACTTTCAGATGACAGGAAAAGCCATTTTCTGAGACCAAATATAGGGAAATGTTGATTTTTGTGTGAAGTCGATGTCAGTGCCTAGAGGCCAGCAGGATTCGTGATGCTTGTGGCAGTTGTGGCAGAATCCATAAAAATGTAGACTTTAGTGATAATTACCAAGCAAGAAGTTGAGTTTTACTTATTTTCTGTATGCCACAGTCAATAACAAATTTCTGCAACTAGACAACCATCTTGCTTCATTTCAAATGGGGGAGAGAAAGGAAAACATCAAGGTAATTACATGAAGTATATAGTGCTGGTAGCTGAACACAGCTTATGAAGCAAGAAGAATATGTTAAATGTGTAGCAAGCGATGATCAATTTGTCATCAAGAGCCATTCCAGAAGAGTATAACTGCGTACAAATATTTGTTTCACCAGAGGGGTTTAAGGTTTCGTGAGCCCATGTGCCCTTATCTTTCCAAAGCTTCCTGAATTTCTTTCATGTTACAATTTAGTCAGCTAAGCACCTTGTTTCCCTTCTTTTCTTTTATCTTTTTTTCCCTTTCTCCACCTATTTCCCACTCACTCTGTTAAATTATCTGGTTAAAATGAATCTTTATAAAACCCACTGAGATGCTGTTATGCTCATAACAGATTTATTTTTCATGAAATAGGCTTTTCTCTTCCCTGGTGCTACTTAATCTATATAAACTGGCTATTTTAGTCAATGAAAGTTTTTATCACTCCAGAAAATCAGACTAAAGGAGAATGAGACTTATTAGTGAGGTGAGCCATTGAACATTATGAGATGCTTCCCTTAGGGTCCTAAACATGAAGCAGTTAAGGAGAGATATCATATTTGATTGATACAGTCATATTTGAAATGAAATCCAAAGATGAACAAAATGAACAGGCATTGGATTAAAGGCTTTTCTTATGTAGACTGAACATTACTTCTGTCAAAAAACTGATTTTTCCATTCAGTGGTTGGCTTTTTAAATCTGTGACCAGTGGACCTGACTTCACGATTAATAAATGTCATACCTGTGTGCATATGCAGCTGCCTATAATAGTGACAATTCTAAAGATATTCTAAAGATATATTTAGAAGTCTTGTTTTGTGTCAGTGATAACTATGTAAAATTCTATTGTGGTTTTTGTTTTGTTTTGTTTTGTTTTAAGGAAATAACAATGAACTACTACTCCTTCACAGCACATGTCTGGAATATTTGATATGGTATTTTGACTGAAGAACTCCAGTACTCAGACTGACTTGGGAAAACCTTGTATTTGTTAATGGTGCAGCATATCATAAAACCCAATATCAACTTTGTTTCAGGTGTTTAAAAACAGAATAGCTGAATAAATGTATGGACATAACCTTCTAGGACTGCATAATCAGGCATTTAAACTTGTTTCTTTTACCAATGCATACACAGGGCAATTTATTGATTAATGTAAAATAAATAGGTGCTCCTTTTTTCTTTCTAGTGTTCTATTTCGGCTTACTTTCCAATGCTTTGAGCTTGTTTCCCTCTTTTTATCACAGATCATTTTCTATCATCTTTGCCGTTGGGTTTCTGCGGATTTCTGTGGATTCCTAAAGGATACCAGAAAATGCAACCAGAAGAAAATCAGCCCTGAGACTTTGAATTCTGCTTTACTCCACAGCCCAGCTAGCTAAATACTAAAATAGATTTCATGGCATTTCTCTGCTAAGGGATCAAGAGTCGTCATGAAATTTGTAAATATATAAGTTTTGTGAACTTCAATTCTGCTAGTGTTGGACACAGGGGAAAAAAACCAACCAAACAAACAACAATACATCTGTAGCACACTTTTTGGAAAGGGAAAAATTCTTCTTTTATCAACTAGACTGTTAATGTTTAAGGATATTTTCTGTGTTGATTCCTGGGTCATCAAATTTCAGCATAAACTGAGACTGCGAGAAATACAGTGTGTTTAAAAGTACTTGGAAATTAACATTGTTTTAAACTAATGCCATATACAAAATTTTCTCCATACAGCTGTTTTAAAGATTTCCAGTAAATCATTCAAGCCAAATAATATGTATTTATGTTTTTACATAAGAGTTTTGAAACCACCTCATGAAAGAACAAATACACAAGACAATTTACAGTAGTGTATCTATTCTTCATGGTTCTTTTGTGCCATGGATATAGAAATATTTCTTTCCAGAACGTTCTCCTCAGAGATACCTTTGGCTCTTGCACCAAAACACAACTTTTAGCACTTACAAAAAGCTGAAAATAATACTGAAAGCTGAAACTACTACTGAAGCCCAGGAAGAGAAAGTGTTATGGTTGGAGGCATGGCTTAGCACGTCAACAGGTGCTGTGTTGCTGCTGCCCCCTAGGAAGATATTCATTAATAGCACCAAAGGTTTGGTTTGCAAACGGCATGCTATGGGAACTTGAGACTTGGAAATTGTGTGTTTGTAAAATCAGGGTCTTAGTGCTGTAATGATGCCCATGAGAGATGAAATTGTTTGCCAACATGGGTGCTGATTTTCTACCAAGGATTCTGAAGTAATAGTCTAGTTATTTGCAGCAGACTTGACAAATCTGTTCCTGCTAGCTTCTTGATCAAGATCTTGCGTATAACAAATATGAAAGTCCGGGCCGGAGAGAGACCAAAAGAAGACCTGTGTGATTTATACTTCTGCACCCTATCTGGAACTGCTATAATTTCTGCCTCTTCCCACACTCCTCTTACATCCATTTTTGCTTAAGGAGATCCTCAATTTTAAAGCGGTTTTTTAAATCAAGGCTCAGGATATCCAGATTGCTTATACTTAGAAATTGCACAACATTATTTCTAATACATTTTAAAAATAATTTTCATTGAGGATCAAGTATCGCACAGTTATAAGGTATTACTTTAGAAAGTCTTTTTTTCACAATCCAGATAAAACTGTGCTATATATTCAGTTCTTTAAATAAAAATATATACATATATATTAAACAAATGTATAATGCCTACTTTTTTGTTCCCATATATTTAAGTGTGCATTTGATATACAAAAATTACTTAAATGTTTTATTATACTGTATTTAACCAATTTATTTCAGCTCATGGTATTAACGGTTTTCCAAACAGATGCTGATTTGGAAGTAGTAAAGACATTCATGTCCAGAGAAGGCCGCAATAAACTAAAAGTAGCTTCTGATGATCTGAAAATATAAACTTTTGTTTAATTTTGTCTTCTAGTTATTGAGAGTTCATGTTCTCTTAGATTTCCTGTATTCAGCCATTCATCTTTTGGTTCTTCAAATACTCTTCAGTGGGTTTATGGGAGATGTGTTTATATTTGAGCAACTATTCCATGACAAGTAAAAGTGCTTAAAATTGTCCTGTCCCAGGAAGAGAGAGGTCACTTCCTGACAGCACTGAAGCTAACTGTGCTGCTGTAGAGTTGATTGCCCAAGGATCTTCTTTCAAACATAGACGCAGTTCTTGCTGGTTTGGCTGCTGCCTCATATAAATGAATGAACAGTGTAAAAATGGACTTTGCCTTTGTAGCTTTTAATCTGGTAAAAATCACCTCAGGCTTAGTAAACCCAAGTCTAGGAGTCTATGGTTCATAATCTTTCTTTTGTGGAACCATCTTACAATGTTTCAAATTATTTCAAAAGTATTTTGAGACAGACATCCCATAGGAATGGAGGAATAGAGTCAGTTTAAATGTCTGTCTGTAACAGTAGTTATTACATACTTCTGTGGACATACAGGATGAGAATTGATGTACACTTTCCTGAAAACCTACAAATACTAAAGCTTCAATTATTGATAATTCAGACGCTTCTGAAGACCCTGGGGTATCATTTCATATTCAACAGCATTCAATTGATACTTCTTTTTTCCTCTGTCAGCTTGCTCAGTTACCTTTCAATCTATAAAAACTAAGAATGGAGAACATCTTCTGACAAGGTTTACAACAGCTTAATTGTATGAAGAAGTTTAAAAATATGAAGAGGAGATTTTCTCTATTTTGAAGCTGTCATCTCCAAGTTTCTTGGTTCTTTCTTTGTAAAAGACAGTGAACAATTATTCCCTACTCAGAATTATTCCCTACTTCAGAATTTTAAGTAAGAATTTGAAAGTGTAAATCATCTGTGTGATAGTTTTGAGTGAGCTTGATCATGAATTCTTTCAATGCATTTATTCATTCTTTGGTTTGAGTGACTTGCTATAAACCTATGGATGCCAATTGCAGATACTCTGAAAATAATTTTCTTGTATATTACATATTTTCAAATACAAAATAGATTAATTGATCCTTTTATTTGATGAGCGCGATTCATTTAAATTATCATATTCCATATTCATTTTGTCTTTCTCTTTGATATATCTTAAAGTAATGATGCTAAGATCAAGATTTGAAGTTCACCATTCTTTTTTTTTTTTTTTTTTTTTTTTCCTAGGTTTCTCAAATTAGAATATCAAGGAACTCTCTTAAAAGTACAGTGCAAATAGGATGTTTATCCCCACAGGGGAAAAAAAAAAAAAAAAAAAAAAAAAGAGTAAAATATTAATGAAAACATCAGTTTGAAGCTCAAAGTATTAACATTTTCCCAGGAGAAAATATTCAAAAATTTCACCGAGAAATGATTAATTTCCAAATGGTGGGGAGGGAGGATTTAAGTTTTATGAATCTCAAAGTTCCATCAGCATTTGTGTTCAAGTCATTAGTTTTGTACACTGTGCATTGCTTTTTCTTACATTTACTCTCTGGACAGCATCTTGTATCTTATTTAATCATGCCAGGGTCAAAAACGCTCAACAGAGATCCATAGAACTCAACCTGTAATATGGTGATCAGAACCACAGACTGATAACATGTCAAATGTGCTAATGTTAATTTTGAAATCAGCTAGGATTATGAATGGTAAAGTTATATTTAAAAGAATTCTTCAATTACTTTATTAAACCTGAAGTCTTTTGTAGCTCCAGCTGTCTTGTGTAGAAAGAAAGTGCTCTGAAAAACTGTGGAAGTTATGTACCTTCTTTTAAAAATAATCCCTTAAAAAAGAAACAAAATCAGTGTTTTATAGCAATCCTACAGTCATGTAAGTAAGTAAGGCATAAGTTGACATTCTTTGATGTCTCTACAATTAGCCTCAAACTAAATTGCATTCTATTTTTCTTGCTTAAAATCTTGCTGAAAAATAGATCATCATGATAGCATGCTCCAAAGATCTGTAAACCAGGATCTGCTGACCTGATCTGAACTATCCATGCCCTCACTATTGGACTTTAACTATTATTTTGTTCCACAGCATCATTTTACATCCCTATATCCACTAGAAGAGTTTATTATCAATTAATGAAGTTAATTAGAATCACAGAGTAAGTGACTGAACTTACGAAATGCATTTCTATCTTGTCATTTGAGCTTCTAATAGTACTAATATGCCCAAATAGCAGAATGTTCAGTGAATAGTCACAAAGTTTTTGATTTTTTTTTTTCCCTATAAATATGATGGGTTTTTTTGTTACTACTTACACATTATTTTTCAGTAATTTCCTTACAAAAGATGCATGGTTCTAGTTAGCAATCTGAAGTGAAAAAAGTGAGCTACAACATCCATCACATATGATCAATCCAGATGGTTAGAGCATATGGCAACAGTAAAGTTGTTGCTGCAGTGCCTTTGAGTACCCAAGTCACGTGCCTGGTGGAAGATATTGCCATCTTTGCTGAACTGACCTTTGTTGAAACAAACAGAATTTCCCTCCGGGTATCATCTGCTAATTTGGCTGACTACATGCCACCAATAAACTGTCTTCAAAGCCAATACACACCAAGAGAGGGCTTCCCCAAGAGGTTTTATTAGATAAATTATTTGAAATGCTTCTGGCCAGGAGAAGTCTCATGAAGACAGATGGCAAAATGGAGGGCTGTTTTTCAAAAGGAAAGGGATTTTTTCTTGCCTTGCTGGAATGACACTCTGCTTCTGGGAAAGATATAACGACTCTGTCTGCACAGAAAAATAGGTTCCTAAATGTTGGTAAACTACTCCAAATCCTTATAACAGCACAGTGTTTCTTCATAAGCATTAGTTTTTTAAAAATACTAATATTAGATTTTGTTTCTAACAGGAGACATTAAACACACCGGGCTGCACTTATGTGGGAGCTGGGAATATTGCCTCTCCTTTATGTGTAAAAGAGCACAGATTAAGCTTTTTACATAACACAGTGTTTGAGCATATGAGTCACTTGAAATGTGTGAGGTGCCAGAAGGAAAACTAATGAATGCCAAGTACATTAAGTCCAACACTACTGAAAATGGGTAGTCAAAAGAAATACAAATGATAGAGCCAAGTGTGGTGTTCCTCTGCAAAACTAGTTCAGCAGCACAACTGCCACTAAGTCAGTCCTGTGCCCAAGGAGCATCATGCCATCTAACCCCAGTAATTGCAGGTATATTTCTGTTACTATGACTACACTGCTGCATTGTGATATTCCTGTCACTGATATACTTGCATTATCAAGAGACTTTTTCAGTAGGGTTACTGACTCTCTGTCTAGCAAATGAGCACAATTTGCTGTGTCATCCATAAATGAAGAAATGATGAGCAGTGACTGAAGCCATCCTAAGGTCTGCATAACAAACAAGCAGGCAAACAAAAGATGGGTTGCTACATGATTTTAAGGCTCAATCACGACTCACAGGATGAAAAGAAAACAGGAGGGAGCTACTAGTAGTTCTTTTTCAACTCTCAACACGTTTCTGAGAATATAAAAGGCTTTACACTAGATACAGCAGAATTGAGTCTTGCAGTCAAAGGCGAAAAGAAGATTTAAACTATGCTTGTTTCTTGAAAAGGGAGGTGAATATGGCTGACTTTACAGTTCAGTGTATAGTTCTGGTAACTTCTCACCTTGTTCCTCTGGGCCTCCTGAGGAAAGCCTCAAGTTTGCTCTCATTCCAGAAAGTAAATTTTCCACAAGCACGCTTTCTAAAAATAAATTATTATTTTTTTTATAAAAATACTATATCAATTGTTTCTGTATACTGTATCTTATTGAGACAATACTCTGTTTTACTGTTGACTGTTGATCAAATGTCTTCTGTCTTTACAATTTCTATAGCGTGTTCACAACTGCACAACTGTCCTCTCCTCTCCTCTCCTCTCCTCTCCTCTCCTCTCCTCTCCTCTCCTCTCCTCTCCTCTCCTCTCCTCTTCTTCCTTTTTATTCTTTTTTTCTTTTCCATTGAAACATCATGTCTGTTTCTTGCAAGTTTGATATAAAAACCACCACAATTATACTTGCACTCTTTTTGTGGTTAGGACATAATATAACTGTCATGAGCTTTGTAGCCTCTTCTAATTGCATTAAAGTTATTAGATTTGCTTTTTTACTTGTCACCTTGGTATTGCAAAGTAATAATACCAGCTATTGTGTTCGTACTGTAACAGAGAGAAATTTGTATCTGTGAGAGGCAAATCCAAATTAAAAGATTGTCAGCTATATAATTGTGTTAATATTTTCTCAGATTTGTTAAGTCCTACAAATGCTAAAGAACGCATTTCTCAGGCAATAATAGTAGATCTGCATTTACACTGACACTATTTCAAATCAGTCTTAAGCACTGGGACCTTAATGGGCTGTACAGATTTTTCCTGGATTTTTTTTTTTTTTATTTTTTTTTAAAGAGTGTTTCATGCTCGTGATCCCATTAAAAGTGACACTGCCCTCAGACCTGATGGTGCTGTGTGGTCTGTGTGTGACAGATAAAGCCTGTGGCTCCAGAGCAGTAACACTGAGTGTGTGCTCATGAGCCCTAAAGAAGACATAAACTCATGTTTATACATGCCTGGAAGCACTGCTCTTAGTTAAGACCACAACGAATCTCAAACATTAAAAGAAACACTTTTCTCTGCAGCTATTTTCCCAGTCATGACATCAGCCTATTTAACTGGCACTGGGTAAAAACTGACTTCTTAATATTAGTGTCAAAACAGTTGAAATAGGGACACAGTATTTTATTATTTGCTTTGGTTTGCATTCCTTTATTCCACACTCAAAAGCTTGGAAAATAAATTATGTTCAGGAGTGGACTAGGTGGCCCTTGTGGGTCCCTTCCAATGTGGGATATTTTGTAATTCTGTGGCTTAATACAAAAGTCAATGGGTGAAACATGTATGTTCGTCCATCTTGGCATTCTGAATATAATTACTGAATAAGTATTCTGTTTTCTACTATTACAGTTCATTAGTTTGAAAAGTGGAAGAGGGGGGCAATTCATTAAGAAAAATTTTAAACTGTTTCTAATAAAATTAGACAATTGTCATGTTTTAACCTTTTTACATTCTGGAGAAAAATCAGGCTGACTGATAGAAATCTGTTGATGAGTGGGATATACAAAAGAAGTGTTAACACCAGGCTTTATAAATACAAGTTACCTTCTCTCTGCCCCTGATCCTGCTGGCTGCAACTACTTCATGTTTTGTTTTTGTTGGGTTTTTTTTTTGCCAACAAGTTACCATTGTCTTTAATTTTACTAGAGCAGTGTTGATTACTTTACTTACTCTATAATTCTTATCACAAAGGGCAGCTTTAGTTGCTTTTAATTCTTAGTCACCATAGCACCTGGGGGGGAAATCTGCTGTGCAGAGCCTCTGCTCCAGGCAGAGCTGTTTGAGGGATTTCCAAATAAAGTACACTGAATGAGATTACATAATGTGAGGTCGTACCTATCTATTTAGATAGATATAAAATGAGGGAAGAAATATCCTCTAACTAAGATCTACAACACATACATTAGCATCTTTTAAAATGATTTTTAAAAAAGCACTTCGCTGAACAGATTTGGTGATTTGGTTTTTATTTAAAGCCATTCAATCACCAGCAATTGACTTTCTATACCATGCAAATTTGACTGTGATGGATTTCCCTGAGAAAAACACTCAGCAGCAGTTTGCAGATTTGGAACCTTCATTACGTGGAGTTTCAGCTGAATTGAGCATATTTCGTCCCCATATTTGTGGGATTCTGAGATCTACCCAGCCACCACCACTTCAGGAGGGCTAAAAGTCCAGCTGCCTGTAGTGAAAATGTCTGCAGGGGAATTACACTACATCATTCAATATTTGCACCATAATGCAAACAGTCAGGGACTCATGGGCAATCTTCACTCTGACACACGCCAGTTACTAAAGGTTTGTATTTTTAACAACAACAAAAATAATCTGACTTTGGGGTTTGAGTTTGTTTGTTTGTTTGTTTGTTTTTTGCTGTTGTTGTTTGATTTGGTTAATCTGTTTTGGTTGATTATCTTTTTCCAGAACGCACTGTTCATTTTGTTTACCTCATTAGGGACTTATGCCTGGAAAGATACCAGCTCCCAAATTTAACGGCAATCAGTAGGAGCTGAGACTATTTCAGCAGCTCCAAGATATTTTTGCTTGACACGGAATAGGTTGTGATACAGGTTTTGTGTAATTCAAAGGTTAGGATGAAAGGTCTGACACATCCATGGTATCTGATAAAATCAATAAAACCAAAATCATTTACCTTCCTGGATAAATAGACTACATACTTCTCTAAAGCATTTACTGCTTTAGCCTTCAGGTACTTAGAAGTTGCTAAGCAGCAAATAATTCACGTTACTTTCTCTCTTATGCATTTTTTCTTCAAACTATTAATTTTTTTTAATGGATTATATTAATATTTTAATTAAATACATTAAATGCAGATGAAAGGCATAACTCAGAGGCATTTATAGGCACTGCTTCCTGTTATGATCAAACGACAGTAAAGTATAAAAAAAAAAAATAAATTCAAATTTTCATAAAAACTGGCAAAGGAAGATCTGGCCTAAGGTTTATTGCAAAGTGCACGTTCCCCATATGCTCCGCACTAGTTCCCAATTTCCTGACTTTTTAAAAAAGTTTTGAAAAAAAAAACCACTTTTGAAAGTAAGAGGCTCTTTATTTGTCATTACCATTAAGTGACAAGCATCAATTAGGAACCATTTCAAGGTAGATAAAATTAGGGTCTGTGCTGTGATATCAGTGCCTCTCCACCAGTCTTGATTTTATATGGAGATACCTTAAAACATTAAATGTTGCATCACATCCCAATATGCTGCCAAGCAGACTGTACAGTGGTATTAGGTGTCAGTGCTGAAATGCTTAACTGTGCTGCTTCAATGCTCTATGCCTCCCACTATGTCTAACATCTGAAAGTGTATAATCAGATCTATCTGTTTTAGTAAAGAGCCATTAGAAAGCACTGAGTGAACGCCTATTAGAAGCATTATGTATGCAGATGTGTCTTAACAGTCTTTCTAGTAATGAACCATGGAGCAATGCCACTGATGAGCAGACTGAAGAATCATAATGGTTTTAGATAGGCTAAATGCTTCCAGTACTGGTGTAAATCAATCACAGTAAAAATCTGATTTTGTTAAGAAAGTCAGTATAAAACCAATAAATACTCAGGTAGCTGGAACTGGCTTTCAGCATATCCTACCTGCTCAAAACGCTGACATTATAATAGTGAATCAGAGACATCTGGATTAATCTGTGTTGTCCATACATGGAACTGAGGCATCTAAAGGCTAAGTTCTCTTGGTCAAGGTTACCCCGAAGACCAGTAGCATCGCTGAAAATTCAAATGAGACACCAGTGTTTGGTACAGATCTTTCAGCTCCAACCCACCTCTGGAAGGGACTGTTCATTTAAAAGAAGATGCCACCAAAGCAGTTTCTGGTGCAGCTATAGGACCAGCAGAGAAAGGGCTAGCACTAAAAGGACTTTTTGTCTAGCTAGAGGTATACGGTATACTGCAAATGTTTCTAAATACAGAGTGAGAAACTGTGGCTACAGCAATTGCAAAACAAGTTATCTTTACAGAGTGGAAGTAATTCTGCTGATGTACAGCAGCTCTCGGGAACTCCAATTTCATAACCATAATCACATGGTGCTAAAAATGTAAGGCAGTGAAGGATTATAATACTGGATAAGGGACATCTGGGATTATAAAGCTGTGTAAGAGACCTGCAGTAAACCTAGGTCCAATTTTTTATGTGCCCCACAGGATGAGAAATACTTTGGTGATGTATTTGGTCTTTCATGTCTTCAGCAAGAAATGTCACCTGATGGTAATTCAAATGGACGGTTGCAACTTATAAAAAAATCATCCCTGGCAGTCTACTACAAATTAAAAATCCAGTACTTCACATCACAAAAGACACCACTCCGCTAAATATTTCAGAGAATGGAAGGAGCTGCCACACAGGGAATATTTATTACAATAGTCATTTCCGAGCCAAAGTGAATATGGATGTTATACTACGGGGGTGGGGAGAGGCAAAGCAAAACAAAGCAAAAGGAGAAAATGGCAAGTCTTAGCAGTCAGCTAAGTGCGTTCCTTTGAAGAGAACAGAGATTTCTTATGACACAGTTCCTAGGAGCATTGCAATGGCTTAAAAGCATTCTCCTGTTCAGTGGAAGTGTGTGCGCCTGTTTGATTGAGTGGAAAGAGTGCAGGGGAAAAATGAGAACACAAATGTATGTTTTGGCTGCCGTACAGTCAATACAGTAATAGGTCAGCAGAAACATCAAAACACAATCAAGAACTGTCTTCAGGGCTGTGAGTGAGCAAAATTTGTTGGGCAATCAGCCAAATGGAAGAAGAAGTCTTCTGTTCTTATGGCTCATCAAGAGGTGCTGAAGAAGCAAACTGAAATCTATTTATACTGAGACTAGAATCTATCTTGCAATCTGCATGTGCGGTTTCATTACATGTAGTGCAACACAGCTGCTACTTTCTTTCCCCTCAGGTGACTAAATGTTGGGGATGAGAAAGTTAATAGTGTTTATTTGAGTAGTGCACATTCAGTTTGTAATAGTGCAAAAATTTTAGCATAGTCAGTGCGGAAGCATTAAAGGCAAAATTAAATGATGCAGATCATTGCAAATTAAGGTTTATAACTGGTTATATATTAGCAATATTATAACTTTCATAAATAGTTCTGTGCTCTACAAAAAAAAAAATAAATAAATAAAAATAAAAGAAATTTCTATAACTCCATTTCTTTTTATCTTCAAAGAATGGAAACATGAACCCATTTTTCATAAATTATTTCTAGTAGTCCTTGAAAGTTGAATTTAAGATTGTATTTCTAACTCTGATGTCTAGCTTTACATTCATTATTAGTACATGGGAAACTTTAAAATTCCAACATTTTGATACCATTCAACACAAAATACGACTAACTTTCTAACTAAGTTATAAGGCTCAAGTCATTTTTTTGCACTTCCTTTGCACTTCTTACTGGCCTTGGGACATGCCTATGATGGACAGAGAGGTAAAAAACATGCAAACTAAAAGAGACATGCTAGCATTTCTGTGGCAGGTTATGTGAAAACGGTGGATTACTTGAAACCTTGTGAAGTTTTGCTTTCATACAGAATACAAAGATCATTAAGACATAGCTTTGTTATAGATTTCTGTATACATTTTCATGTGCAACAGAAACAGAGGACTTGAAAGCACGTGAAAAGCTAAACCCTTGGTATGGTACCAAAATATTTTTCTGATTCCCTTCATTAGCTCAGTGGGCACCGTTTCCAAAACAGGGAGTTCTGCTTCTTTACCCAGCTGGTAATGTGAATGTCCTTCCTTTTGTGATAATGGTCGCTTTCAAGCTTCCAAAATAACTTCATTCACAGGCAGTCCATACACAAGCAGTGTTGTGGCAATGAATAATTTTCAGCTTTATTGTATCTCTGACCTGGCCCATTCATTTGCAGCTAGATTTTGTGTAAGAGTTTCTCTGCTGGTCTGGAAAGCTTTCCTTTTGCTCTTCTGCTGCATGGGTGACTTGCATTCATTTAGTAGGAAAAAGTACAATGACCTGGAAAGCAATTTAGGATTTTCTGAGGATGCTTGAGAAGAAAAAAAATAAATCTAAAACAAGACTTCTAGAAATTTGCTATAGTACAGAATCACAGAATAGTCAAAGCCAGAAGGAACCTCTGGAGATTGTCTGATCCAAACCCCCGCTGTAGCAGAGCTACCTAGAACCATTTGCCCAGGGCCAAGAACAACTTTCCAATAAAGATGCAGACTCTGCAATCACCCTGGGCAGTCTGTGCCTTTGTTTGACCATCCTTACAGTAAAGTGTTGTGTTTTTTTAGGTTTATTTATTTATTTATTTACTTATTTATTTTTAAATGTTTAAATGAAATTTGCTGCATTTCTGGTTGTATCCATTGGCTCTTGTCTGTTCACTGAACATCGATCAGGAGGGCCAAGCTCTGTCTTCATTCTGCCCTCTCAGGTGTTTCTGCATGTGGATGAGGCCTCCTTGAGCCTTCTCCTTTCCAGGCTGGACAGTCTCAGCTCTCATCCTCTCCTTGTACTACTGATGCTCCAGTCCCTTTATCATCTTGACAGGCTTCAGGCACACTCCAGTATGCCACATCTCTCCAATACCAGGTAGCCCAGCAGTGGAGCCAGTAGGCAATGTTGAGCAGATGAGAAGGATGGCATCCCCGAGCCTGCTGCTATTTCTTCTCTCAGTGCAGCCCAGGAGCCAGCTGGCCCTCTTTGCCATGAGGGTGTGTGGCTGGCTCATGGTCAGCTTGGTGTCCGCCAGAACCTTCCAGATCATCTTCCACTTTTTCAACTGGTGCTGTAGGTTTTTCCAAGGCTCAGGATGTACCAGGTACAAGTGTTGAGGTGATGGAAGCAAGGGCTGTGGGGCTGTTGTGTGAGGTGAGGCCAGGGGTTCCTCATGAAGGATGTGGTTGCAGCCAGCTCCAACATCCCCATGCAGGGCATGGCTCTGTCAGCAGCCACCATGGGGTGCTTCAGGGAAAAAAATTAAGAAAGCTGCTGTTGCTCAGGATTCACCTTGTACAACCATGTGGACCCTCAGAAGGTTCATAGAATCCAGCAGTGCTGAAGGATCCTATAACTCAAACCCACAGAGGTACCCATGTGCATGTGAAAAGAGCTGTAGGTAGAATTCCAGCTGCAAAACACTGGCCAAAGCCTGTGGATGAAAACTATGGAAAAGCACTTTGAAAATACATCCCCAAAAACACATAGCGTCTTCACAGTGAAGTATACCACACAAGAGAAGAAGTAGTATTGTATGTTAATTACTAAGCATTCCAAATGTTTGTAGGCTTCACAATAGCAACCATTCAGAATGGGATGTTTTTATCTTGGTAACAGAAAAAAAACTGGTGACAAGTACTTGTCAGATATGATGGGGCAGAATAAACCTGCCTGCTAAGCTCATAAGGAACTGTAATGAAAAGGCTTTCACATTCATGTCTGATAAGTTTGAAACATTGAGTATGTGTCAGAAAAACTGACATTGAGGCAACACAGTATTTTTGGCCAAGCACTTGAATTGGTCTTTTTCATTTGAATCAGTCTTCTCAGTAGGGGATGTTAAGAAAGAATATAAAATACCTCACTTTGTAATGTAATATAACAAAAAAATTTTTTTTTTTAAATTTGTTTGTTTGTTTGTTTGTTTGTTTGAGGGGAGCATAAGTAATACAATAACTTTTGTTTTTATTCCTTTGACATGTATAAAGGCAGAGTGGATGGAAGACTATATGCAGGAAATGGACCTAGGGGTGTTTCAAAAGTCTATGGGCATGCATTGTGGTAATCAGTCAGCACATCTGATCAACACCAGGTGATATTTCATGGCTGTTTTGACCACCTGCAAGTTCAAAAGGTTGTTTTCTGTAGCGTAAATGAGTCACAAGCCTTCAGGATATTAGAATTCTTTGTCCAAGTTTGCCATAAACTTCTTTTTGTTCATCAGAATATTGTCATAGTATCTGAGGGGGTTTGATTAAGTGCTACTGTGAGAAGCAATCACACATTATATATAACTATGCTGTCAGGGTAAGCCATCTAGATTTACCAGCTTGTGGACAAAGCAGTGTATAATAGTCTAAGGAGTCCCACAGTAGTCCCATTTTCTTTCTAATATTCTCCTTACCATTTTGAAAAGTGCAGGAATAAGCAAAGAACAGTCAAGACATACCTGTTTTGTTATTCATCTCTTAAGCTGCAGCTGCCCAAACATTTAAATATAAATAGTTTTCCAGTATTTCCATATAAACATCTGTAGTGGTCATATTTAAAGTTTACCCTGAAAACGTATTTTAACATATTTTCTTTTTACTGTTCTTTTTATTGCCTTCCTGTGTAATGGATCTTCAGTGAATTGTGATGTGTGCTTTACTTTTTGCTCACTGTTAGCCAGATATGTGCCCCTCATTTCCTCTAGTAACCTGTAGGTGGTCACACACTCACCTTTGAGCTTTATGTGAGCTAAGATACCAGGCATGCGAGACTGATTTTATTGAAAACCAAATGACTATCCCCAAATTGCTTTTGTATGACTGGAAAATCTCTGTTTCTATAAAGCCAGTCATGCAGTGCACTGAAGCCAAGGAAATGTCTCTCATTGACATCCCTGGGCTTTGTCTTGGGCCCTTTGCCAATGTTTTATTTCAATAGGCTTTTAACAGTTTCAAATATTCAACTCATAGCAATTCTCAAGTTCAAAAAGAGTAAGCATTGTAAAGCTGAATTGTCATGTATTCTCTTCAAATCCACGCTGCTAGTGAAAATTTTCATTTGATTACAGGGGCCAGCTGCTACTGCACTCTATTTTGAAAGTACAAGCTGGTGCTGTGCTGTTCTAAAATCTGAAACTGGAAACCAGGCAACAAACTGTCAAAGATCTGAGACCTCTAGAATGGGAAAGGGGAGAAAGGGGGAAAAAACAAAAAAAGAAAAACCTACAAGCTCTAGGAAAGAAAAAAAACAAGTAGATGCAGAGCCCAGTGCTTGAGAGAGAAGGAAAAAGGGCAGAAAACAGAAAATGGTCAGGCTGGGACTCCTCCGTAGTCTTCCCTTCCTCTCAGTTCATGGACATCCACCCCATCTCAGGGCTGCCTCCAAAGGCTCCCCACACACCTCTCAGGTATCTCTCTTTATTCCCACACTCTTTTAATTTTGCCCAGCAAACACAGTATGTCTGTAGTAAGGAACATTTTGTCTCCTAGCACTGAATATTTAAAGCACAGGTAAATCTGATTAGCGCAGCTTGGCTGAATGGTTTAAGGTTCCAGAAAACAATGATTTTTATTGTTGTTATTACTGCATTTTCCTTTCAGTGTTGGCAAACTGTCTCCATCTCTTATGAAAATTATATTTGATTATAAAGTCTGATGAAAATGGAGAATTACATTAAATATAAAGGAATTCAGAAAGGTTTAAAGTCATAATATATTCATTAAAATAACATTAAAATAGAGGATGTTTAGATATTTAGGGCATTTCGTATTCATTATTATTTTTGATGTAGCTTGCCTGCACATAAAATACTGAAGTAGCCTGTGGGGAATGAATTTAAGGTTTACAGGCTCTGGAGGAAAACAGACACTTAGCACATGAGCTAGGCTGCTCTGTTTTTCTTTGGAGATATTACCACATCAGAGAGGCAAGCTAGCAGCCATGCATACTGCTCAGCTGCTGAAGGATGGTGTTAGCCTCTGTTTTTCCAGGCACAGTGGGAGTTCACAATGAGTTTTCCTCACCAAAGCTGGCCAGTGCAGGTCAACACACTTCTTCCACCATTCCACATTACAATGGCAGGTTGTTCTCCTTGAAATTAATTTTTTTAACATTGCTTGGTGTTATGCATTGTGACTTGTTTACAGCTAAATCCTACAGTCTCTCTTCACCTCCAGCTTATCCCCTCCTGAAGTAAACCTGCAAGTGTAAGTGAGGTTCATGCTGTCTTCCAGATGACGTGCTGTAACCCCAGCAGTGAGATGGCACCTATGTGGAATTCACAAGCTGGACATAAATTGCGCTGCATGGATTGAAGGAACAGGTGCGCAAGTGGTTATTGCATCTGTGCCTTCAGTGGCAGGGAAGGATACTGGACTGAACCTAAAAACCTACCTCTTGAATAAATGGCTTAAGAGTTGGTGCAAACACTGGAGTTTTGGTTTTTTTGATCATGGGGCAATTTATTTGGCACCTGGCATGACGGCTGCAGATGGAAGCAGCCTGTCTCCAAGGGGTAGGAGGGTTCTAGCTGAGGAACTGTCAGGACTTATTGACAGGTGTTTAAACTAGGTATGAAGGGGGAGGGGGATAAAATGAGGGCTGCTGGGTCTGAGGTGGCAGTTCAAGGCTTAAAACAAAGCTTGATGGGTGGAGACAATGGAGCCCAAGGGCATAGAGAGGGGTGGGGAGATGCTGCTTCTCTTAAGTGCCTGTATACTAACGCGAGTAGCATGGGAAATAAACAGGAAGAGCTGGAGTTCTGCGTGCGGTCGCGAGGTCATGATCTCATTGTGATCACGGAGACGTGGTGGGACAGCTCGCATGACTGGAATGTTGTCATGGAGGGCTATGTGTTTTTTATGAAAGATCGACCGGCAAGGCGGGGTGGTGGAGTTGCTCTTTATGTGAGAGAGCAGCTAGATTGTATTGAACTCCACCTGGGGGAGAGTGATGGAGCAGTGGAGAGCTTGTGAGTGAGAATCAAGGGGCAGGCTGGTAAGGGTGACACTGTTGTGGGTGTGTACTACAGGCCTGCTGATCAGGAGGAGGAGGTAGATGAGGACTTCTATAAGCAACTGGAAGTAGCGTCACGTTCCCGGTCGCTGGTACTTATGGGGGACTTCAATTAGCTGGATATTTGCTGGACGACCAACATGGCCAGGCATGCATGGTCCAGATGATTCTTGCAGTGTGTTGAAGACAACTTTCTGATGCAGGTGGTGGAGGAACCGAAGTGGGGTGGGGCGTTACTGGACCTCATTCTTACCAACAAGGAAGGACTTGTTAAGGAAGTAAAGGTCGGGGGCAGCTTGGGTTGTAGCGACCACGAGATGGTGGAGTTCAAGATCCTGAGGGGAGGAAGCAAAGCAAAAAGTAGGATTGCTAGCCTGGACTTTAGGAGAGCAAACTTTGATCTCTCCCGGGACCTACTTGGGGCTATCCCGTGGGCCAGGGTGTTAGAAGGTATGGGGGCCTGTGAGAGCTGGTTAGCATTTAAACAGCTCTTCTTCCAAGCTCAGGATCGGTGCGTCCCTGTGACTAAGAAATCGGGAAAAGGTGGCAGGAGACCTGCATGGATGAGCAAGGAGCTCATGCGCAAGCTCCAAGGAAAGAAGAAAGTTCATGAAATGTGGAAAAAGGGTCTGACCACTTGGGAAGAATATAAGAATGTAGTCAGGGCCTGTAGGGACGTGACGAGGAAGGCCAAAGCCGACCTGGAGTTGAATCTAGCTAAAGGGATAAAGGGTAATAAAAAAAGGCTTTTTTTAAGTACGTTAACAGCAAAAGGAAGGCCAGGGAGAATGTGGCCCCATATTAGGTGAGGGGAGCGTTCTGGTAACGGGGGATGCTGAGAAGGAGGAAATACTGAACGCCTTCTTTGCTTCTGTATTTAGTGAAAAGGCTCTCCCTCAGGAATCCCAAACCTTGGAGGTTAATGAGAGAGTCTGGGGAATGGGAGACTTCCCTTTAGTCAGGGAAGAGGTGGTCTGTGAGTGCCTAGGAAACACTAAGGTCCATAAATCCATGGGACCTGATGGGGTGCATCCACAGGTGCTGAGAGAGCTGGCGGAGGTCATTGCTGAGCCGCTCTCTGTAATCTTTCAGAGGTCTTGGAGAACTGGGGAGGTGCCTGATGACTGGAGGACAGCCAATGTCACTCCAGTCTTCAAAAAGGGCAAGAAGGAGGACCCAGGTAATTATAGGCTAGTCAGCCTCACCTCTGTCCCAGGGAAGGTGATGGAACAGCTTGTGCTGGATGCCATCTCCAGACAATTGGGAGAAAAGGAGGTTATCAGGAGTACCCAGCATGGGTTCACCAAGGGGAGGTCGTGCTCGACCAACCTGGTGGCCTTCTATGAAGTTGTCACTGGCTGGGTGGATGGGGGGAGAGCGGTAGTTGTAGTCTACCTTGATTTCAGTAAGGCTTTTGATACTGTCCCCCATGACCTCCTTATAACAAAGCTGAGGAAGTACGGGATAGATGAGTAGACAGTGAGGTGGGTTGAGAACTGGCTGACTGGCAGAGTGCAGAGGGTCGTCGTTGGCGGTGCAGTGTCTGGCTGGAGGCCTGTAACTAGTGGTGTCCCCAGGGGTCTGTGCTGGGTCCAGTCTTGTTCAACATCTTCATCAACGACCTTGATGAGGGCCACCCTCAGCAAGTTTGCTGATGATACGAAGTTGGGTGGATTGGCTGACAAGCCTGAAGGCTGTGCTGCCATTCAGCAAGACCTGGACAGGCTGGAGAGCTGGGCAGTAAGAAACAGGATGAGGTTTAACAAAAGCAAGTGTAGATTCTTGCACCTAGGGAGGAATAATTGCATGCACCAGTACAGGCTGGGGGATGACCTGCTGGAGAGGAGCTGTGCAGAGAGGGACCTGGGTGTCCTGGTGGATGACAGGTTGGCCATGAGCCAGCAGTGTGCCCTCGTGGCCAAAAGGGCCAATGGCATTCTGGGGTGTATAAAAAAGAGCGTTGCCAGCAGGTCAAGGGAGGTGATCCTCCCCCTCTACTCTGCCCTGGTAAGGCCTCATCTGGAGTATTGTGTCCAGTTCTGGGCTCCCCAGTATAAAAAAGACAGGGATCTCTTGGAAAGAGTCCAGCGGAGGGCCACAAAGATGGTGAAGGGCCTGGGGCAGCTCCCCTATGAAGAAAGTCTAAGTGAACTGGGTCTGTTTAGCCTTGAGAAAAGAAGGCTGAGAGGGGATTTGATCCAGGGTTATAAATACCTGAGGTGTGGGGGCCATAGTGGTGATGCCAGACTCTTTTCAGTAGTGCGTGGGGACAGGACAAGGGGAAATGGGATGAAGCTAGGGCATAGGAAGTTCCGCACGAATGTGCGCATGAACTTCTTTACGGTGAGGGTGATGGAGCACTGGAACAGGCTGCCCAGGGGGGTTGTGGAGTCTCCTTCTCTGGAGATATTCAAGACCCGCCTGGACGCCTACCTGTGCGACCTGCTGTAGGGAACCTGCTTTGGCAGGGGGGTTGGACTTGATCATCTCTGGAGGTCCCTTCCAACCCCTACAATTCTGTGATTCTGTGATTCTGTGATCCACTCTGTCAGGAGTTTTCAAAGCTTAGATGTAAAATGGGAGGGAGGGATGATGAGGAAAGTATAATTATCTAGGGATAACTACTTGACATGATGGTCAATTTCATCTACTATAATAATTATCACTTAACATTATTGAACAAGAATTATAGACCTTATTTTCAAACTTCTCTTTCTATACAGGCAATTCACTTTAATTGTTATTTCCATTATATTACTAATTCTACCTCATATCCTCTCTAGTTCTGTTTTGTTTGTTTGTTTGTTTGTTTGTTTGTTTGTTTTTCTCTTTTGGATTCCCAATAACAATTAATTAAATATTAATAGCCATATTTTAATTTATCTGTACATGGGAAAAACAATCAAACAAACAGTAAAAGAGCCATGCAATGGTTCTTGATTTTCTGAGAGAATGTTTCTGTACAACAGTGGAAGAATCCAGGTGGTAATGCATCTATCTCAATGATTATCTGGCCCAAGCTGAAAGCATGCCAATTCTGCCACTCATCCTGTGCAAGTAAAAGATTACTTGTGGAGCTGTGTGGAAATGTCAAAACAGATAAAAGGCTGCCCTGCATATTTCATACATACAGAAGCGGAGTTCTTGAACAAGCATCTGGGAGATAAAAGTATTAGCACCTTAGGAACAACAAAAGAATTTAGGCTTTGGAGCTTGGTCTCACTTCCCCAGGGGCTTTCTGTTGCTGATGTTTTGGGGTGAGAGCACTAGGGTCTTAGTTCACAGAGAGCCTCTGCCATTTTCTGAGAATCATAAATGTCTATGCCATGTTGAGCTGAGCACACAAAACCCTTTCTTATTTCAGGACATTGGCATTCTGGCAGTGTTGTTAGAGAACTAGCTGCAGATGAACCCCTATTTACTGATGATACTCTCCTGACTCAGACAGTGCAAATGTCACTTCTGTGTCAAAGGGTCTAAGGAGAGGAGGAGCTGTTAGATTGGCCTCTGCTCACTGATTTGCCTGTTAGGCAAGGGTTTCTCCCCGTACAATCAGAGAAGAAACTTTTCACACTGCCTTTCCTTTTTGATGCTGTTTTCGAGTTTAGACTGGGGATGTTCAGAATATCCTTCAGTGCTGATGTATTTGCACAGCCAAGGATGTTGTCACCTTATCAATAGAATGCGGGGGGACATTAAACATGACAACATGTCATTTTGAATCAACTTTAAAATCTCTTGTTTCAGAACTAGTTGTAAAGTGATAATTCATTTTAGGTAGAAGTTGGTGCAGATTTATTCTTGTCTTCTTTTTCATAGAAATGATCAATAGTAAGATTTTTTAAGCTGCCTGAAGGATTGAGAATCTTTATGCTTTGAGTGAGTTATATGCCTCAGAACAGGGCTGTGAAGCTTGTCAATGTATGCGGTGTTGAAATCAGGTTTATGTTAGGCTTTGCTCTACTTTGGGAATTAAAAACAACAACAAAAAAGTCCCCTACATCTTCTATTACAGTATTTTCCCTGTAGTTTAAAACTGCTTAATATACACGGAAGCTTTCTTCTTATAACCTGAGATTATTATATTGTATAGTCAGGGAAAATATTTTCTGTTCAAAAATGAACATGATTCTGACCATCTGCTTCTCAGAGCTGTTTTTAAAAATCTGGCAGGCAACCTTCAGAAGATTTTTCTCAACTACATACATAACCAGACAGACAAGTTTTTAGAGCTGGACACGGGTTCCTACTGCTGTGTGTTAATAAATTAACAACCTACTTCAGAAAGATTTAAAAGACTTGACTGAATTTTATTTAAATGAATTTTGCCTCCGTAAAATTTATGTATTTTTATTGTATCTGTGATTGTTCTGAAGGTGCTAAGAGACAAGAAGAGGTCAGAATTTATAAGCATTAAAAAAAAAAAAAAAAAAAAAAAAAGAAGTTTGATAAACTATGAGATTTTAATGACTGATAGAAGAGAGGATCAGTCATTTTCCTTCACTGTAATTGAGACAAATCCACTGTGAGGTGCTAAATCACAGATTAGTACATATATGTATTTGAATTTGAATCCAGCTGATTAATCCTGGTGTCTATAACTATTCACATGCACAAAAATGCTCAAGTAAATGCATGCTGGGAAACTGAGGGCCTAAGTTTACATTTTCTGGAAATTATTGCTATTTGACTTATAATGTAGCATATAAGCATACAGGGACTTTTAGAAAATGGGAAAATGGTTACATTGTCTCTAAGAGGACAGCAATTTACACAGCTGAAATTAAACAAGGTTTTTCCCCCATATTTTTTTTTAATTTTTTTTTGGAACAAACATGGAAAGCAAACTCTTATCAGTGCCTGTCAGTCAACGAGCTGGCAGGCTATTGACTACTGTCCATTGTGCTGCCCAGTCATGTCTTGTTACCTTTTGTTCTCTTGTCTGTAGCTGCCTTTTGTCCCTCTACAGATCTGTGCTCTATAATTTCTGTAGGACAGACATCATCTCTCTGTTATATGCTTGTGCATGTTCCAGGCCCATTGACAGTCCAGTTGCATACGTAAGTAACTTTCAATATCAGGAGAGAGATAGGAGCCTGAACTAATACTATCTATTCTATTCATAATCTCATAATTATGCGCAGATTTAATATTTAGACTACAGATTCTCTGGGCGAATATATGGTTGAATATAACATTTCAGAATCACATAGAAGACTCAGTAGAATTTCAAAGTATACTTAAAAAACAAGTGACAGGATAATTCTGATATCTAATATATGACATGCATTATATTGCTAAGGTAGGTCTTGTAATACAGAGCAAATGTTGTCTACCTAGAATGATGTAGAATGAAGTTGATAAATCAAGGGATTTTAGATTACAGGAACAAATATCTATACAACCTACTGATGTTTATTCTTTTTCCATTAAATATATATATATATATATATATATATAAAAAGTAAGAAATAGAGATCATCAGGTAAGGAAAAAAAGAAAAAGGAAAAAAAGAAAAAGCACAAAAAAGCACCAATAGCATTACTGATGGTAAATAATATTTTATTTTTGTTTTATAACAATATAAGGTAAATGTATATAATTAAATTGAAATTAATTAATTTACAGTTAGCAAAAAGAGCTACCCTTCCTGTAACATACAATTATCTTGTAGAACTCTGTCAGAACCTATGATTGAAGGGAAGAGCATAAGTGAACATGGAGTAGGTTAAGACTTCACAACTGAATTATGTTGGCATTTTTGCACTGTATAAAAGGGGCAGAAGAATGAAAAGAAATACCTGGCAGACAGTATATCTTGTATCTACCCTTAAAGATACGTTACAGAACATTGCTTAAGATATTGCTCTTGATTAAGCTGGTCACCACATCACTTGTTACAGAGCTTTATGAAAAGGCCCTTATTTCCTGGAGTTTAAGGTATAAATGCCAATCTTACAAGCAGTGTCATAAGTGAGTAGATGATGTCATATTCTAGAAGCTGCTTCACCCATGTAAGCACATAACTGAGATAATTTTGACCCAACTGATAAATTAATTTTCAGAGAGGCTTAAGAAGCTTTTGGAGGAATAATACTCATTAAGCAGACACCTATCCTGTGAGGGCTTTACTCTGAACCAGTACCTTCAGTTAAATGCCACTAAGGATTTATTTACCTTTCCAGATAGTGCTTGAGAATATTATCAAAGTGGTGCTTGAGCAAATCTGAAGAAACTTACAGGTTTCCAAAATTAAGGAGGAAGAAAACCGAAAATGGCTGAAATGTTTCTGTAGAGAGAAAAACAAATCTAATTGTTGAAAAAAGCAGAGAGAGAAAAATATTTGCTATTTCTTCCTTGAAACATATACTTGTTGACACACAGAGTTAGATGATGTGTTTTCATTTCCTGTAGCACCCATTTCATAACTTGCTGTTGCAGAACTACCCATGGAGCAGGAAGGTCTCTTCTGGTTCATCAGTAGCAAAGCACAGTCCTGCTCACGCACACAACAACGTGCTGCAGCTTTTCCTGCTTCAAAGTAACATTTCATCTCTTTCGAAGCCATATTCCATAGGGTAAAGGAAATACCACGCTGAGATTGTCAGTGACATTCTTCGCTACTCAAGCAGCTTCTTTTGAACAGCTGTGAAGACACCATTTTAGCTTCACAGTTGCTCTGAAGGGATAACAAATAATGACCATAAGTTGAAACAAACAAAACAAAACAAAACAAAATAAAAACAACAATAACAACAAAACTCCACATTTGGATTCCTAGACTGAATATTTATGTTGCATTTACAGTATAACCAGCAGCAGCGTCCGTTTGTTTTCAACTGATACTCAGACTCATGCCCTAGCGTGTTAGATAAAACATAGCAAGGGAGCAATCACTCCTCTCTCCTACCTTAGGGCAAAATGGCTGATGTTGTCACAGGCTGTCTCAGGGACAATGAAGCATGTAGCACATTTTGTTCTGCCTGTGCATGTGCGGATAAGTACAGCAGGAACAGAAGACACGATCCAAATCCCATAAAACAAACCCCTACAAGTCTTCCTGGCAAAATCTTCTAATATCAGGTCTAACATCATTGCCCACACAGGAAAGTGCTGGTGATGGACTGATTGCAGCAGTGTTTCTTCCATTGTCTAATCTTGAAACTCAGAGCAGAAAGTCCTCGAGGGAGGGATGCAAGAATTGTTTTAACTTTCCAGATGATCAAGGAGGGGGTGAAAAAGAGTGCAGATGCTCATTGCACTCATATGTACCCTTTGGTTATCACTGGAAGCAGCAGAAACCCTTACTGTCTCCCTAAAATCAACAACTGGGAGTAGTGCAGGCAGGAAAGTCACACCGAATGCTGCTGTAACAGCAAAAATACAAAAGAAGCGGTTTATGAATTACCTCATGCATGCGAGGTGTATTGTGCAGTTAAAATTCAACAAAATTGTTGCATATCAGTAAATTCAACAATTTTATTACCAATAACTCTATGACAATTTATCGTTGTTTTTCTTCAACATTTTTTCTGGAGTTGAACAAAATACAGTGACTGCTTCCTTCCCAACCATGCTCACTAAACAGTGTCCTTCAGTGTAACATCTGCAGGTTTCTTGTACACTCCCAGGGACGGTGACTCTACAACTTCCCTGGGCTGTCTTTTCCAATGCCTTTCCACTCTTTCTGAAAAGACTCTTTTTTCCTAATATCCAACCTGAACCTTCCCTGGCACAATTTGAGAAGACTACCTCTCATCCTATTGCTCATTACCTGGGAACAATATCCTAAGGTCATAATAAGACAGTGCTTGCCATTTGTGGAATAATGTTTGTAAAAGTTTTTCATAGATGGTTACAATTAAAACTAATTTCACAGAATCATAGAATCCTTTGAGTCAGAAAGGACCCTTAAATGCCATCCACTCCAGCTCCCCTGCAATGAAAAAGGACACCTACAGCTCAATCAGGTTGCTCAGTGCCCCTTCCAGCATCAGCTCCTGCTATATCAAGATGGAAAAACTTGTCCATTAGATACCAATATAGGCATACAGGTCATAAAAGATAATCAATCCTTGAGTTTGGTCAGTTCCTTCCACTATTATTTAGTTTCTTATTTGATGGAGAGCAGTAGCAGTGCAGTATTTGCTGACACATAGAAAATAAAGTAAATATTTTGCAGAATGTGTCAGCTGCTCTCAGGTTTGTGTGTAACATGGAACTTTTATGAAGTGTTTTATTATTAAGGATTAATGATAACATTACCTTATAATAGGATCATAAATCTTTAATTATAGTTCAATAAGGTACCAGCCAAATTACATTTGAATGAAACATTTTTATTAGATGATATGGATAAGAAATTTCTTACAGAGGTAAAGAAATCATAACATCTCTGGGAGTGGTTAAGGCATGCAAAACTCCCATTGACTCCAGAGGTTGCCATTGTCTGCCCATTTATTAACATGCAATTTGCCCAATTTGTGATCCAGAGGGATCTGGATATGTTTGAAAAATAGAACCACATGAACAAAATGAGGTTCAACAAAGCAAAGTGTAAGGTGTTACATCTACATCAGGGCAATCCCAGATGTGTGTATGGGCTGGGAGAACTCCTTGAGAACAGCCCTGCCAAGAAGGACTTAAGGGTCCTCATAGATGAAAAACTTAACATGAGACAGGAGTGTGCACTTGCAGACTGGAAGATGAACTGTATATTAGGCTGCATCAGAAGAGGGGTGGCCAGCAGGAAGAAAGAGGTGATTTTCCCTCTCTACTCCAACTTAGTGAAGCCTCATCTGAAGTATTCTGTATAGGTCTGGGGCCCCCAGCACAGGAAAGATGTGGGGATTTTGAAGAGGGTCTAGAGGAGGGCCACAAACATGATCAGAGGGCTGGACCACCTCTCCTGTGAAGATGGGATGAAGGAACTGGGCTTGTTCAGCCTAGAAAACAGAAGACTGCAGGGAGACCTCTTTGTCGCCTTCCAATATTTAAAGAGAGATTATAAACATGAGGTAAATCTAACTTCTACTTGGGTAGACAGTGATAGGACAAGGGGAAATGATTTTAAACTAAAGGAGGGAAGATTTAGATTAGATGTCTGGGAGAAGTTTTTTACTGAGTGAGTGGTGAGTTGCTGGAACAGGCTGTGGATGCCCTGTCCATGAAGATGTACAAGGCCAGGTTATACGGGGCCCTGAGCAACAAATCTACTGCCTGATTTAGTGCTTGGCAACCCTGCACGTGGCAAGGGGTTGGACTTTTTGATGATCTTTGAGGTCCCTTCCAACAAAAGCCATTCTCTGATTCTAAAATTCAGGTTACTCAGTGAGCATTACATTTACATTTTTTCTTTAACTTCACAATGGTGTCGCCCTGGTTATGTAAGCAATTTCATTTCAGGGAAATAAGTTGGCATAACTACCTTCTTCCGCTGTCAAATGTTACTGGAGAAGAAGCAGAATGGTGGGGGAATGTCTTACTTGAAGAAACAAGAATTCTCATTGAAACTTGAGTAAAACTACCACTGAAATTTCTTGTCAGTTGAGTCACAAAAGCCCATTACTGTCATTGCACTTAAAGTTCCAGCTTCAGCAGAGTTTGTTTCCTTTCATCAACTTCTCAACCACTTTTCCCCTCTAGTGTAAGGCTGCCTATGTTAGCAGGGCTGTGCACAGGAAGCTGCTTTGTGCCTCAGTGATGGGACTTATGATGCGGTGGTGATGGGAAGTGTTACAAGAGACAAACTTGCTCATTGTGCTGAGAGGGATAGCTCAGGATACCTTCATAGGTGTACTCCCTAGCACCAAAGCTAGAAGCTTTTCTTCTCATTGTGCTCAGATCAGAGGGCAGACAGGAAGAGACAAGAGACAGAAAACAAATCTGCTCACAAGAATGAATAATGCATTTAGATACTTTCCAACTAATTTAGTCTTCAACATTTAGTTCTGCTGTGGTTTTCAAACAGCAGCTTACTTTTATGTGAGAATGGCTTTTGGACTATACCCATGAGTAGAAGGACATATATCCTACCTACTCCTATGCTTCCATTCAAGGCAGAGAGGCAAAGAGAAGGAGCTGTGCCAGTAAAATGTTCTTTGGATCTGTGTACTGAGTGGATGTGTACAGGGGTAACACACTGGTTGCAAGGCAAAGGAAAAATAGGGACACTGTTTTCACAGTAAATATGTTCCAGCCCACTGATGTAAAACCCTGTGCTTCCTCATAGAACTGTATGGTGCAGGGAACTCACACTTGTAGATTCAATGGACAAGAAAATGTTCACAGTATTTAGGCAGTCCTCTCTGCTCTTTGTAGGCACAGAAGATCACTGTCAAGCCATGTTAGCATTAGTCCCACAGGCTGTTGATTAAAAGATAAAAATTAGGTGGCTTTGCAAGTGAAACTGAATTTGTAGTCTTTGTAAGTAAGTGAGTCTGACATGTTCATATTACAAAGTTTAAGACAGGAAGAAAACTACCTCTCAAAGTTTAAGAGAGGAAGCAAACCTCTGTATTTGCCTCTCCTGACTCTCCCTACTGCCTTTTTATTTTTATTATTTTTATTTTTTTTAAACCATCTCTGTCTTTCTTTCAGATCTAGGGATGGCAGTGTAGTACTTAATGGGTAAGATTGTACCGTATTAGCATTTTCTAACTAACCTTAAAAAACGTAGAAAGGGAAGAGACAGTACCATAGGTGTCAGCCTGGTTACATCCATACCCAAGATCTGTGACAGGTTTGCACTAAAATTCATGACGCTACATCCACACTGAGTGACCTGGTTCAAAGGCAATGTGGATGATTACTCCTTACCTGTAATTGTCACATTTCTTGTAGATACAGCTCAGCACATACCTGACTGCTGTACATGCTTCTGCTTTCAGAAATAACTTTTGTCCCTTAGTCTGGAAGCATTTGAAGCATTGGCATTGATTGTCCAGTAATCTTGCAAAGAATGTCTAGTTTTACAGAAATAATTCTTCAGGAGTTTTGCTTTCCAGAGCTACTGATTGTTACAGTTTGTGATGAATATTTCCAAAATGTGTACAGTGGCTGCATGACCTAGAAGCACAGTCAAAAAAGGAACACACTTGTAGAGCACAATGGTACAGAGGAGGTCATATATCAGGCTTTTTCTGTTAATATTAATTCAGACTGCCTCCATTCTGGTTGCATGTGCATGTGCTGAGAACCCATTTTCAATTGGAGTGCACTGTGTGTGCAGCTGAGTGTGCATTCTGGCTTAGTCTTACCCCAAAAGAATGCAATTCATGCACAGCTGGGGTTTAGATAATTCCACCATGCAGACAGATAGCAATATTGCATAGAGCTGAGAAGGCGGGTAAAAAAAGCTTGTCTAGAGGTTGCCTAAAATCTCAATCTAAAATAGCAAATAATGCCACATATCAATTAAAGCCATTTTTCCAGACAAAAAGAATGGAGTTGGAAGACTGAAACAGAATCATAGAATTGTTAAGGTTGGAAATGACCACTACTAAGCTCATGCAGTCCAACCATCAGCCAATCCCCACCATGCCTACTATCCACATCCCTCAGTGCCATATATACATATTTTTTGAACACCTTCAGGGATGGTGACTCCACCACCTGCCTGGGCAGACTGTGCCAGTGCCTCACCACTACTTCTGATAAGAAATTTCTACTAATATTTAATCTGAACCACCCCTGGTGCAACTTCAAACATTTCCCACTGATCCTATTGCTGTAATCTGGGAGAAGAGGCTGATCCCCACCTCACCACGACCTTCTTTCAGGTACTTCAAGAGAACAGTAATGTTTCCCCTGAGCCTTCTCTTCTCCAGACTAAACAATCCCAGTTACTTCAATCACTCCACATAAGACTTGCGCTCCAGACCCCTCACAGCTTCGCTACCCTTCTCTGGGCAGACTCTAGGGCCTCAATGTCTTTCTTGTAGTCAGAAGCTCAAAACTGAACACACAGTGCTCAAGGTACTGCCTCACCAGTGCTGAATACAGGGAGACAATCACCTCCCTGCTCCTGCTGGCTACAGTGTTTCTGGTGCAAGAGAGGATAGCTGTCTTTCTTGGTTACATGGGCACCTTGTTGCCTCATGCTCAGCTGACTGCTGACTAACATTCCCAGATTCCTTTTCTCCACACAGCTTTCAAGTTACTCCGCCCCAAGCCTGTAGCTTTGCGTGGGGTTGTAGTGTCCAAAGTGCAGGACTGGGCACTTGGACTTGTTGAACTTCATCCCACTGGCCTCAACCCATCAATACAGCCTGTTAAGATCCCTCTGTAAGGCCTTTCTACACTGGACAGATCAACACTTCCTCCCACCTTGGGGCCATCTGCAAACTTAGTGATGTAGTAGGCTCCATTGGGAGTGGTACATTCTCAAAAGTAGTAGATTTATATTTCAGAGTCTTATCTGAAAAAAAAAAAAAAAAAAAAAAAAAAAGTTGGTTTCACTCTGGATTTTCAGTGCTTCTCTCTCTTTAACTGCAGAATTCTCTTCATTTATCAGTGTAGTCTAATTTTTAATACCAGCATATGTTGCGCATATATGCAGTGACCTAAGTTATAACCTATCTGAGTTTCTGAAATCTGTTTTCACAGCCCATCCCCTCAAGCAGTACCAACTTTTGATCTTGTTTTTTTCATATATAATACAGAAAAGTGTAAGTAGTTTGAAGTGATAGGGAAAAAAAAATCTTGGAAATATTTTCATTTTTTGTTTTTTCCTAATGTGCCGTTATTTTATTAGATGGTGTTAAAGAGTGAATGTCACAAATACTGCGTCTAAGTTTTGTGTTTTGTTGTTTTTTTTTTAATATTCATGCAACAAACTTGAGGTTAACACTTTTTCATTTTACCAGAATAAATAATTAAGTAAATATTTTCTTTGCACAGACTGTCTTCCCGACAGATTTTTCTAAAAAACAAATATTTTTGAAAAGGGAAAGATTATATCTTTTTTTTTTTTTTTCCCTAGACTCCTTTCTTAATGTACTATATAATGTCAAAGGAACTGAGAGGGCATTTCTCACTCCATTTCCTCCGGCAATAATTTACTTCTGTATTTTAGATGCATGTGAACTATAACACAGGGAGAAAAAAATGACATGTCTCATGATATTGATATTATTTGGTATGCATTTATTTTAAGCCTAGTAGAACACATGCCATTTATATTTTAATTAAGGAATATGAAAGGGTTATATTTCTGGGTTTATTTTCTTGTTATTTTGTTCACAGGGTCTTGTACCAAAGTGAGAAAAACGTGGTCTGTGTACAATATATATTTGCAAAGTCAGCAACAAAGTAAAACAGTGATAGTTCTTTGCTGGCAGCAAGCATCTGGCACGTTGACCTCACAGACTAACAGAAAATCTGCACATAAACATTCATTCAGCTCATTCTGGGGAAAAAGTCAGAAAAGTTTGTGCTTACCATACAAAACTGCCCTGTATGCAGATGCTGGAGATGACATTTCTCTGGCAGCACCTGGAGCCCATTCCCTGCTGGGAGGGCAGGATACCTGCATGGCCTCCCAGGGCTGGCCCGGGAGCTGTGTGCCCCTTGCTGATGGACAAGGGTGAGCTTTTCCCCCATCAGGGCCACAGACTTTACATTCAGTTATGCCATCACAAAGATTTTTTCATTTCATTTTTTTCTTCCATTGCCAACCCATTCTGCTGCCTCCCTCCCCGTCAGTGTTTTTGCAAATATCTGAGGTAGAAAGCTGAAGCGGAGTGATGCCTGTGTACTCCCAGGAAAACTCACCTGTGCCTAAATGCTGAGATGAAATTCAGTCAAAATATAAGCTCTAGGCAATGGCTTCTACTGAAAAGTGCTTGTGGCAAAGATATTACTGTGTTTTATGGAGGACAGAAACTGTTTTAAAGCAGACACTACCCATAGCCAGGGATTCCACAACAGCCCCTTCATTCTTTGGGATTCTTGACATTCATTCTCATCCAGCCCTCCATACCAGCGTTACAACTTCATTTTTTGGCAGTTTCCACTCATGATATCACTAATAAAATTTCTGTGTCCTTCATAGAAAAATGAGCTTAAGTTTTGTGTGAATGTTTTGGGCTTTATGGCTTTTTTTTTTTTTTTTTTTTTTCCAGGCTCTCCTTCCTCCAGGTTATTGAGCTACTTTATCAGGAGGATATAGAGCTCTTATTTCAGGTACAGCCTTGGGGAGGTACCTTTCTCTTTCAAAGCAGCTCCTTTCTGAGATGCTCAGCTGAAGGAATTGTAGCAGCTATTACCCACCCCTTACTTTTATGTGAGAGCTCATGTCCTAATGGGAAAGTAACTCTTTCTCTTCCCACAAGTGGGTGTTCAGGGCACTGCTGGAAGTGAGCATGGCATCTCAGCAGAGCAGTCCTAATGAGAAAGAGCCATCACATCTCCTTTTCATTTAAGCTTCCATTTTTCATCTGCTTACTTGGAGTGAAAAAATCTAGCTGTTCTATCTCCCTCCAAAGCTGAGAAATTCCCTGTATGGCATTCCTTTTGGAGTATTAAATCTTAATGGTAGCAGCTCACCAGAGAGTAGAAAAGTGGAAGTTGTGTGATTTAAAGATTTTTTATGCTTCTAATTCAGTAGCAACAAATATCCAATGCTCAGAGATTGGCACAACGATATAATGAAAAGAAAAAAAAAAAGAAAAAAAGAAAAAAAAAAAAGCAAACCTTGTAAAGAGGCACTATTTCATTCTTTTAGCATCAGATTTGTACTGGCAGTGCTGGTCACAGACTGAACTTAGGGAGCCAAAGTCAGATGAAGTTGGCATGAAATGATACCCACTATCACATCTACTTGAGTCACAATCCCACTACAGTTTTCAAGCTAAGTCAATATTACCTCATTAGCAGCTCAGTAGGAAAGCTGGGAGACAAATCCCTCACGTGCGAAGGAAGAGATGCATCCATTCCCCACTCTACACAACCACAGTCAACACTGGACCTTCTTCCACTGCTCTGCCTGTGGCATCTGGGCTGCCAGAGGGTGAGGTGTCAATGGGATCCTGGCCCCTTACACTTATTAAGCATCCCTCAACAGGTCTCACCATAAAGGCCTGTTAAGCAGCGATGCCCTCCTCACATTCCAGATTGTGAAATTAAATTTTCCATGCCCATATTTACTTTGTAGTTCAATTATTTTACTGCTTTCTCCCCCTTCTTATTCTCTTAATGCACATTAATTCTTGAAATAGTGTTTGATATTTCCTTACTCTCATACATACATCTGCTCCAGATACAGCTGCATTTGAACAGTGATAACTTTGTCCCACATAACATTTGTATAGCTCTCCCAGAAAACTGGGAACTGATGCCTGGATCAGTTTTCTTGGTGATATAAAAGTTCATCATACATCTTTACATTTGTTATTTGCCATACTTTAAAATAAATATCCCTGCATTTTTAAAGCATGTAAAAGCCACTTTGTGTGGACATTGCCCTCAGCAGAGAAGATATGGAGAACTGGAGGAGGTTTAGGTTAGATATTAGGAGGAAGTTTTTCACTCAGAGGGTGGTGACACACTGGAACAGGTTGCCCAAGGAGGTTGTGGATGTTGTGGATGCCCCATCCCTGGAGGCATTCAAGGCCAGGCTGGATGTGGCTCTGGGCAGCCTGGTCTGGTGGTTGGTGACCCTGCCAAATAGCAGGGGTTTGAAACTAGATGATCATTATTGCACTTTTCAATGCAGGCCATTCTATGATGAGATTGTGTCACCACCAAAACCACTGCATGGAGGGCAGGAAACCACTAGGATAAGAGGATTTGCAACTCTTGAAGATCTGTTTGTTCTGAGACATAATACTGTTTTTACCTGCCATAGCTCTTAGCCATTTCCTTCTACTACTCCAAAAATAAGTTATTCCACTAACTTAGGTCAGCAACACTAACCAGAAACATGGACATACATTTCCAACAGCCAAATAAAATTTTGTCCATCAAATGAGAATATAGAATATAGAACAGAAAGAATATAGAAATATATAGAAATAATATAGAATATAGAACAGAAAGATTAGATGAAAGGTATACTGAGCAGGCTGTTGCACTGATAATTTTTCCATTTATTGGAAATGTTAGAAGGAAGAAATAATAAAAAATGTTGTACCTAAGCCTGTCACTGAGATCTGTACCTAGGGGATATTGACTCAGCACTGCTAACCCAGACAAAGAGAGGGGAGGGGAGTTTCATGCATTTACAGTTGCTGTGATAAATGATAAGGTGAAATTGTACTTCTCAGTGATGCTGTACTCCAAACACAAACACTGAATCAATCCTGAAGTCTGCTGTTTCCTACTGGAAAAGTCCACAACAGGAGAAGATGGGGAATTAGTTGTTTGTCCACTTAGTTTTTAACTCATATATACATGTGAATAGGTTACTTCACTGTTTTTACCAAAGCGTTGAGAGAAAACTTTTGGACATCAGTGTTTAAGTTGGCTTGTAAGGATAGCTCAGGTGCTGCAGTGAGATTACCACTACTGGGAATCTAAATGGGGTACAGATGCTGAATTTTAACACAGCCATACAGTGAGACCTTGTTAGCACAACACCTCAACTCACAAAGCATCAGAGCTGATGGCATGGAAGTTCTGCAGCAGCCTCACAACAGTAAGGGGGCCTGGAGACCTTCCTTTGTCCTCTTGGTGAGTGTAGAGAGGGAAGAGGCCAGAGGAGGGAAAAGGGAGAGGTGTCATGAAGGGGAGAGAAGGAGAAGAGATATCAGAAGAAGAGCAAATATTGTGTCTGCTTTGGGATCTGAAAGACCTTTTGCTACCTTGCAGAGCAATATATAAAGTCAACCACTTTCATAATTAAATACAAGGTAGAACTTGGACAATAACATGCACTATCATATTTGAAATAGTGTTCAAATCCAAGCACTTTTTCAATACAGATTCAGCACAAAACTTGGGTGCACTGAGAGTGCTTTTGTATCTACATATTTGGGTTTGATGAAATGATTAAAAAGTAATGTTACACTTAATGTAGATAGTGCTTCCTTCTTTGCCCCACTCTCCCCTTACCTGGCAGAATTAAGAAGGAAAAGACTTTGAATGAAAATATCAGTATTCTCCTAACATCTCTATATATCTAGCCCTGCTTTTAGCAATATCTTTCTGTCTGTTATATGTGGATAGAGACCATGAGTTGGAATGGGAAGCAAGGCAGCACCACTGGTCTTTCTGCTGTTCAGAGTCAAATAAAGATCTATTTCAGTTCCTCCCTCTCAGGGGCAACTGCTCATAAGCAGAAGGGAGTCTGTTTTTCCTGTCGTCTTACACCACCGCAGTCACTCACCTTTGGGGATGCTCTGTGTAAAGCATTAAATTCTTTTAATTTGCTTTATATCCACACTGGTGCTGTTAATGACTGCCACCAGTGACTGATTACGACACTGCATTCATACTCCACTTCTTGCCGCTTCTCATGTTTTTCAGTCTCATTCCATTACAGTCAACATTTACATGCCGAAGACAGCTCTTCAAGGCACTCTGGAGGCTTGACGGTGCAAGTGTTAGCAGGAAGCAGCATGAGAGTTTGTGGTTTAGGGCATAAATACATAGCGTTTAAGCCATACTGCGACCCTTATTCCTGCAGACACTAATAAAGAAGTGTGGACATAAAAAATGCTGATTATTTCTGTGCTCCGCTATAAAAGTGAACACTGCATAATATTGCCACAACCATCTGTGCAAAATGGCTAGTCACTGGAAGTTCTCCCATAGTTACATTTCATACATGCTTTTTCTGCTATACAAAACCTAATTTTCCTTAATGTCACTCTGCTAGTACGTTATCACCTACTTCTCTGCTCTTTTGCACTGCTCAAAATGACTAGAAAAAGGCACAGTAGCAGGGAATTAGGTATCTCAGAGAGTTTTGTGAGTTGATGGCTGGTGTCTTAATCATCATGATGGTCTGCTCTTCTGTTTTCCAGTAAAAATGAAGTCCAAGTAAACAGAAAGGGATGTTGTTGCTTTTTCTTTTATTTGTGTTTATGTTTTGTAATGCTGTAGGCTTTGCTCTAAACATTTACTAAGGTCATTGCTACAGAGAGGCTCTGCTGAGTCCTCTTTCATTTGATTCTATATTAAATGTGAAAGGAAGTTAAAGAAACTAAACCCAGGACTTTTCTAAGTAAGTGGTGTGCCAACAACTGTGATGCTGTCAGTACTTCATCTGCTGAGATATTTGCTTGGCTCAGCAAACCCAAGTACCTCATAGTTCAGCTGCATTGCTCCTACTCTTGCTGTGGTCCCATCTGCATGGTCAGCTGAGCACTGGAGGATCCATGCCCTTGGGGCAGTACAAATCCTGTCATCCCTTTATCAACACATATCTCCTATCATTTCCTGATTCAGTGCTCTGATAACTGCAGTTTAATGTTTGCATGTCTATAGCATCTTATACGTTTTAAAAACATTTTAAAGGACTGAATTTATAATATCTCTATTACTATATGTGTAAGGCTGTGCTCAATCCTTTCATTCTGTAGCTTGTATTAACAGCAGGAGTTGCTGTGACTCAGGTGCAAGACTTGCACTTGGCTTTGTTGAACCTCAATAGGTGCTCCTGGGTGCACTGCTCAAGCCTGTCTAAGACTCTCTGGATGGCATCCCATCCCTCAGGCATGTCAACCGCACCACAATTTGCTGTCGCCTGCATACTTGCCAAGAGTGAACTCGATCCTACAGTCAGTGTCACTGATGAAGATATTAAAGAGCACTGGTTCCTGTACTGACCCTTATGGGGCATCACTCATCATTGATCTCTATCTGGACATCAAGCCATTAATGATTATCGATTACCAAGTCCATCCATTATATCTGTATCTTTACAATTTGGAGAGAAGGATGCTGTGGCGAACCACATCAAAAGCCTCGCTGTAGTCCAGATAGATGTCAGTGGCTCTTCCCTTGTCCGCTGATGCAGTTATGCACCACAGAAGGTCACCAGAATGGTCAGTAAGGACTTGCTCTTGGTGAAGCCATGATGGTTGTCTGGTATCACCTCCCTCTCTTGCAAGTGCATTAATATAGCTTCTAGAAGGATCTACTCCATCTTCCTCGTCAGAGAGGTGAGGCTGAAGGTCATTAATTCCCTGAGTCGTCCTTTCTACCCTTCTTAAAAACATCCCACCTTCCCAAGAAAACCACCACGTGACCTCATAAGCTAAATAGGTCAAACTTTAATTTTGTTTCAGATGCTCTTCCTGCACTCTCTACGATGTTTCTTGTTCAGCCATCACAGCGCTGTCCTCACATGTTCTCTCACAACCACGGGGAGCAGGGATGGAGCCTCACTCTTGATCTGCTTTCCCAAAGGTGATGCGCAAAGCTGCTTTTTTCTGTCAAAAATCATGTCCACTCATTTAAATCAAGGGCAGAAAATAATCTTCTTGACCTTCTAGTGGGTTACAAAATTCATGTTTTGGTTTTACTGGATAGCCAGCAGTAGAAAATCAGACCTAAGGAGTACAGTTCTGCAGCTCTGATATGAGAAAGGGTAAGACACTTGTGCATAGAGGTCTGCCACAGATTTGTACAGAGCACTTCAATGCCAGCTAAGGGCAGTTCTCAAAGCATTCATAGCAGAGGCAGTCTTAAGCTGAAAAACTTCAAATCAAGTTCTGGAATACCCAGGGGACAGTTTAGGATGGTTTATGTAGGGATTTGAAGCTATTCTTCAAAGCTCTGGAATTTAAGGAGATCCTAAAATCCAGATCTAAGCTTTGGACTCAGGTTTAACTTGCTGTGAATAATAGTGTCTTCTCCCAGCCTCCTCCCACATTTTCTTTTGTTTTGACTAGCAAGTTGCTTCCATGAAAACAAGCTGTTCACTGAAAAATACCTACAGTGGAAACAGAGCACTCTTTTATCACTCTAGGAGTTTATGGCATTCTTGTATAACTATGCAATTAATATTGCTAATGGTATTAAACCAGAGAACAAGTAAAAAACCTTTTTATCTTGGGTCTTACTCTGACTTTCATTAATTTCACATGAAGATCATACTGTAGGGTAAATAAAACACTACTACACTTGAAGTGGTGATGGGCCCTTTGGCATCACCCATGGGATGGTGCCTATGTCCTGGTACTAAATTCTCCTTTCATCCCAGGCTGCCTCCCAAGTGCCACACAAGCAGACATCACTATTACTAGGGATTGTTTGTGCTTTGCTGGGTTTCTTTGTTTGTTTGCTTTGTTTTGTTTTATAAATCATCTGAAGATCCACATACTGAAGTAGATATAACACAGGGAAGATCCAATGTATCCACTACCTGACCCTTTTGGACATAATGCTTGGTAATTCCCTCTTTCTGTCTGGGAGATATTTGAGATGGAAATCTCTGTAAATATGCCAATAATATTATAATTCTGCAAATACGATTCTCTTCAAAATGGCTTACAATGCACTACATTAATCTCTGGTCAAATGCCTGACTGACAGGTAAAAATAAACACCCTTTAAAACTGTATAGGTGAATGATGAGAAAATTATTAAAACCATAAAATAAAATTGATCCTGTGAAAAGCAACAAGGTCAAATAACACAAACACTGATCCCCAGTAGAAGACCCAACAATGCTTCAGATAAACGCTGATTTGGATCTTAGGAAGCCCTGAATGTGTTGCTGCCTGCTGGCTCTCTGCTGCTCACCTCCCTGGGCTATTTGCATGTAGCAGATGTAGAAGGGAGATTTGATGGTAATGCTGATGAACTCATAGTCTTCAATCACAAGTGTTGGCCTGTGGGGACATGTGGGGTAGTGATACACTGGGATGGGTGAAATATAGAAACATGTCCCTGTGGTTATATCCAGTAGGTAGGTAGGCTTAGCTGGAGATCCAATTTGACCAGCAAAAATCAGCAGCTATGTTATCTTCTAGTTCATTTGACAATAAATTAATGGCAATTATTTTAAAATGTGGAAATTAAATAAATGTGTCTTGATTTGGGAGTGTTTTCCTGTAGGACTACATTGGCATGGAATTTGCTAAAAAGAATATTTCATACGTTATTTCCCTGGCGTCTTCTAATTAATTTTGCCAATTCTCTGAGATGTGCTTTCACCTTTGAGAAAATCCGTTTCCTCTGATTTGTATCAACTGCTCATTTACCACTTCTTCTTGAGATTTTTCACTCCTGATGTATGAATCCATTAAAAGGCTTTCCTTTGAACAGTGCCCCCCACCACTGTGTCAATTGTTTCCCTGCATTAGCTCTGGCACATAGGACTTCTGACTCTCCTGAGCAATTAACCTGACAGTTATCAATAGCAAACACCATGTGCTGTAACAAAATGCTGCTGAGTTGGGAACCATAAGGCAATGAGTTATACAGTACAGCTAAGAAAAATGTGATTGTAAAATGGTTAACCCACCTGACTTCTTAGAACTTTCGGCAGACAACATGCTTTGGCAATGGAAAGCTCAATTTCCTGACCTTCCAATGTTCCGAGCCCCACAGAAAAATAGTAATACATGCATGTTGCAGAATGGCCAAAAGACCACAGGCCTCTGGGAGCACTGTACGAGCAAGACAGAGCAGGCAACAGTGACTGCATGGCCATGGTATAGTATGGCCTGCTGAGAAATACCAGCTGGCTGAGAAAAACAAGGTCAGCCTGGCCCTGCTCTGGTGAGACACAACTAAGGAGGAAACTGAGATACAGGTGGAATGAGGGGGAAGAGCAGACCCCTGAGAATGGTATCCTGATTGTAGCTATGGTGTGTTACCATGGAAGGTAAACAAAGCTGGTGGGTTTTACAACCAGTCAAAGCCAAGAGTAATAAAACCAATCAGCTTGAACCAAGTGTGACTTGTAGACTATAAAAGCAGTTTGACCACAAGCAATAAACGGAGCTTGATGCACTCATATTGGGTCCTTGTCATCTCTCCCCCGCACCGATCCACGAACAGCTCAGATTCTGGGAACCCAGCCTCACATACATGCATATAGAGGTGTATGCATATGTTTAGTCTATAATATCAACACCAGTCTGTATGACTGGATTTCTTTAATTATGTGGGTTAGTAGATGAAAATAGGAGTCCTTTAATTCAAATTCAGACAAGGGGCTGAAGAACCTTTGTTACAAAGGCAGGCAGAGAGACCCGGGCGCATTCAACATGCAGAAGAGAAGGTTCAGGGGACACCTCACTGTGGGCTTCCAGTACTTAAAGAGAGCTGATGAAAAGGATCTTTTTACGCAGCTAGGAAATGACAGGACAAGGGAGAAAGGTTTTAAACTAAAAGAGGGGAGCTTTAGATTAGCTGTCACAGGAAAAAAAAATCACTGAGAGGGTGGTGAGGTGCATGAACATGCTGCCAAGAGAGGTTGTGGATGGCAGTTAAGCTGGAGCTAGAATCTCTTTGAGGTCTCTTCCAATGCAAATCCTTATACAGAATGATGTTTGTGCTCCATTTCACATGAGCAAGCTTACTGGTCTTAGGCAGAGTCCTCACTGCTATGCCTATTCTGGGCTTTTATTTGTAAGTTTACCTGTATCAAACAGTGGTAACACATCACTTTATGTAGCCAATATGCAGGAGCTGGTTCCACTAGATTTCCCATGTTACTGTGAATGTATAGACATGGCTTATCTCTTCTTTGAAACATCTCTCTTTTCTCCCTCTTCTTCCCAGCCCACTGTGACTTCTGTGAAATCAGACAGCTTACTGTCAGAATTTGTTCCTGGGCTTGGCAGAGTATGTGATGCAATGAAAAAGGGAATCTGCTCCATAAAACAGTGAACTCAGTAAGAAGCTGTATCAAGAAATTAAATTTGAATTGCTGTTTTGTTTTTTTGTGTGTGTGTGTCACATCACCAGCTAAAGTAGACTTTTTTTTTTTTTTTTTTTTTTATCTTTTATTTGACAGAAATTCTTGTGGTGTGCAGTAAAAAGTTATGTCATCACCAGATAAAAAGGCTTGGTACCCTTAGTGATTGTTCTCTAATATCTATCCCACTGAAGAATGGTAATTTCTCTGATTCAACACCAGTCACTCATGATGTCAGTTAACAGAAACATGTACTGGGTATCTGAGACCAACCCACAATTCTGAAATTGTCCATGACCTCAAAACTTAATCTGAGTTGGTGTTAAAGAACACCTGAAGGTTAATGTAACCTGTATATGGTACATGGAAGGAATATATGCTTTGCCAAGTGTTATACATAACCTCTATGGAATTGCAGTACTCTTGCATATTACATTAATACCAGTTAATAGGGAATTAGTGCCACCTAATGTAAAATTGTTATCCAAGTGTTTCCAAGTATACAAAAAAAGACTTTCTCATTCTCTCTTCATTTGCAATAAGCATTTGTGAAATAAAAATAACCTTGAATTATGGAGCTGTTAAATATTATATAATCCTATAATATTAAATATTGTTTATTTGTATTACATAAACTTTACCTTTGATTAGCAGCACATAATCTGTTCTATTCTAACTGAGAAATTGCCCTTTTTGTGGTGCTCTAAAGGATTAATTGTAGTAATGAAATGCTTCCCTGTCACACTCCTATGTAAACTATAATTATTTTGGCCCCAGTTCTGCAAATGTTCATGCAAGCTCTTAATTGTACTCAGGTGAGGAGAATTAATGCATCTATAAATGTTAATGTGAACAGAAGCAACATCCTATGTGTAGCTTTTCCTATTACTAAAGGTAAAGTCCAAATTCCAAAGATCACTCCGTCCCTCTGGATAGTCTATAGGAGAAAAAATAATCCTTTAATAAGGATTAGTGAGAGCAAAGATAAATATGAAGAAGTGCTCTAGTTCCCCAAGAATTACCTATCAGATATCTTCTATCGGAATCCAATTTGCTAAAAATAAAGAATACTTTAGAAAAGAAAGAGCAAAGAAGGAGGAATCTTAATTAAAAAGAAAGAAAAAGAAAAGAAGAAAAAAAAAAGTTGCAGTTTCACCCAGCATCCCTTTTACCCTACCACACACCAGCCCTCGGGTGAGCTGCCTGTAAGCCTCCCTCACCTGCCTGCCTCTTAGGTGTGCAGTGCCTGAGTGCTGAACACCTCACCTGACCCAGGGGCACTAAGGGAAGTGCTTCCAGTGGCTGCAGAAATGGAATAACACTCTTCAGTATCCAGATTAAATGAGAAGACAAAGTGCATGCAACTCTACATGCTTTTGCATGTAGCAAAAATATAACTGAGATAAGGACGAGTTTCTTTGCTGAAACATAATCACGAGTCATCCTGGCCCATTCCTGGCCCAAGACAATTTGACATTAATGCAGTGACCCAGGCTACACATTCCAGTATTTACAGTGATCCAACTAAGATGGAACTTACTAAATTGGATGAGCCCAAGTCAGGATTAAAAGTCGAGCTAAAACTTTTGCTGAGAAAGCTTTGTTTTATCTTTTCATTTCATTTTAATGCCAGCATATGCTGAGGCACTATTATTACATTTGATATTTTAGAAAGGATGCAGCTGAGCCAAGATTACTTTAGACATTTCCACTGTAAATCAGAATAAGCTTTTAAATGTTTGAACTGGAATACATCTGGCTATTGAGAAGAAGAGATGGTTACTGGCAAATTCTTTTATTTACTTAAAAAAAACCACCATGCAAATCAGTGCTTGACACCTTGGAAAGACTCAGAAAGAGCTATTAGTAAATGACATTACCGGAGCATTTTAAAATGTTTAACTCATTATGCTGTAGCCACTTCAAGGTGGGCAGAAATGCAACTACATTGCGTTTGCTGCATGATTAGTAGGGTAACATAGGTGAGGTGAGGAAAATGTGACCATTTTCAGTTTTTCTGCTATATTCAGTAATCTTGGTGCAGGTCTGATACGAAAACTGGCTTTTAATGAATCGCAGCTAAGAGAGGGTTAGGGACAAAGGACAAGATGATTATTTATATTGTGAATATGTTGAGAACCACTATTTGGTTACACAAAAAAAATTGTATTAAGGTAGTTCATATTTCTTAGAAGGAAATTTGAAATTTTTAGAAGTATTAAATCAATTAAATATTAAAAAAAACTCCAGCCAACCAACCAAACGTCTAACCACAATTTGGCTCGGTGAACATGACTTTGCAAATCCTTGGAAAGAAAACTGTTACTCTAAAACTAAAAAACTGAAAATTGTGAGAGTTTTTTTTTAAATGAATTTCAGCACAGTCCAGATGCTTAAACTGAAATACAATGCTTAGCTTTGCTAGATGAGACATTTTGACTCTAGTAAAATGAAATGACTAGTGCTGAAGAAATTTTAATAAATCAACTGCATACATTTCCCTTCTCAATGAAATAATTTTAAAATTGCACTATTTTCAAGTGATAGTACATAATAGAAAATGCAAAATCTAATTGTAGGCATAATTATTTGTGTCATGCACTCCTTCCCTCTTATACTGCAATTTCTATTTAACCCATATTTTTGTCATCATAATGTAAATGACAAAAAAAAATATTTGAAGCTGCCTTTATAACAGGTTATGTATTTAAAGCACAAATTGTCTCTTTCAGAAATATTACTCATTCTGATGCACAGAATATATGTTTTAGAACAAATGCACAAAGTTGTATGATCTGGCCTCTGAGAGGTGATTATGAGTTTAGTAGTAAATGGTTTACCTGTTTCAGGGAGCCTTTGATGGACATAAATGGAAAGTTGAGGTGCCTCTGACTGCTGAGCTGTGTTTAAATATATAGTTGAAACTATCTCCAGATGTTAAATGATGACATACTTTTCAATAATTTTTGTCACTTAATCTTCCTGAAACACCTGTGCACCAGTGGGGAGGACTGCACAAGAAGTTCTTGGGCCCAGCATGGCCTTTCAAGACAGCCCGGCTACTTGCCCTGCCTCATTTCCCTGCCTCATCCAGCTTTAACTACAGATGATGCTATTTCTCCTGCCAGCATGCAAAGAAGATATCCTGCTGGGCTGAGGAAAGGATAGGGCATATAATGTCTCCACATAAAAAGCCAGAGAAACACAGCCCTTGCACCAGTCTCTGTGCAAACACTTTGCCAGTATAGGCAACCTATTCCAAATAATGGACAGTAATGAACCCTTTGCATACTCTTTGCACTTGTGATTTCAGCCTCCTTCTTAACCCTATGCACAAACTACCTTCCTCACCATGCTTTCCTCAAGATAGCCAAGGTTTCATGGGCATTTGAAAGCATTTTCATAGAATCACTAAACATCCCTAGCTAGAATGGTCTAACTTCAGGCTCCACACAGGACCATCCAAACTATACTTCTGAGAGAACTGTCCAAAGGCTCCTTGAACACATGCAGCTCAGGGCCATGCCCACTGCCCTGGAGAGCCTATTCTAGGGCCCTACCAGCCTCTGGTGAAGAATATTTCCTATCAACAGAGAGCAGAGAGCTCAGCACTGCCTCTCTGCTCCCCCTGTGAGTGACTGCAGGCCACCATGAGACCTCCCTTCAGCTCCTCTGCTCTGGGCTGAACAAATCAAGGGATCTCAGCTACTCCTCATATATCTTGCACTCCAGAACCTTCCCCATCTTTGCAGCTCTTCTTTGGACCCTCTCTAATAGTTTTGCCCTTCTTATACCATGGCACCCAAAGCTGCTCACTGCAGATGAGGCTATACTTGTGCAAAACCCTCACTCATCTGACAGTGCTAGACCTGATGTACCCCAGCACATTTTATGTAAAAGCAGATGACTTCAACAAAATTGAAGGCAAAAGAACCCCACATCATACTGTCATTTGTCTTGTCTAATGAGTGTCACCTAGTCCCTCCTCCATGTCAAATATGCTGGGTAGCAGCAGCTGGTGAGGTGCTCAATCTTACAGAAAGTTTTTGAGGACAGCGTTACAAGAGCTACCCAAATAAATGCAGTTTTAGGAGAAAGGTATCACTGGAGATAGAGACTGTTCGAACTGGGCAGAAGATCACTCAGCTACATTTTTGCCAGGGGAGAGAACTGGATTAGGATATAATAGCAATTTTGCACGTACCATTAAACCTTCTAGTACCGGTTATGGTAGTTCTTGTGTTGTGCAAGAGAGTTACAGCAGTGAGATAATAATACATATAAAATGATGATGCTGAAACTCTTAGAAGTGTCAAAGGGTGTTCAAAGGGTGAATGTAGGGGTCCCACACAACACCTCTGCTTGGTCAGATGGTGAGGATAACCATAGCTGTACGGACAGAAAAGTTAGCAGAAATCACTTCTCAATCACTACTCAAGAGGGTGTTTGGCCAAAACTGATGGAATGCTGAGGAAGACAAACATTAGCAGGATTAAACATTAGCTTGGGAATTACAAGGAGACTTTAGAAAAAGGAAGATCTTGCTTGGTAGGAGTAATAAAGCAGCATGAAACATGCGTGGGTCTGGGTGCCCAAGGAGCAGCATCTTGGGGATAGGCAAAGAAGGGTGTGGAATGCTTGTCGGGGTCTGTTAATATTTTATAAGTTTCTACCGTTGTGATGGATCTCCCCTGTTGTTGGTATCGATCCTGAATGTGAAGGTCACAGATTGCTAGTTATTCATGTGATGTCAATAAACCAATAATTAATTAGATCTCAATTTGATTGAAACCACGTAATATTAGATTTTCTCTGTATCAACCATATATATTGCAGTGAGGAGTTCTGGGATTGGGTAACTGCTGGTTCTGTCCCCAAAAAGAGTTTCTTTTCTTTTCCATACCCTCCCCAACTCCTCACACTTCTTTGAATTTCTTATTAGCAAATGCATATGTCAGAAAATTAGCTTCTAGACTTTATGTGAGCTGGGAGGTTATATATTTTTTCCTCTATCATTTTGTGAGTGAATTAAATGCAGTGATAAGAAATAGCCAAATAGCCTTCATACTAAGACCATTCATCAGATTTACCAGATCCTATAAAAAGGAAACAAGACTTGGCCACATGCTGAGTACTGGAATGTGAAAATAAATAAACAAAGGAAAAAAAAAAAAAAATGATGATGAATACTCAGGAGTGAAGATTTCTCCATGACACTGTACCCTTCTCTTAGTATGGTTAAATTCAATTATTAGCACACTGAGACACCTGTGACTTCCAAAGTGAAAAAACAAGACAAAACCCCTTTCTAGAGGAACTCATTTTTAAGTCTCAGGGTCTCTACTACGTTTTAGAGATCAGTGAGAGAATGCAGAATGTCACTGCAGTTTTCCTTGCCTTTGATCTCTTGTCGCTGCAAGAACAATAAATGCCTTTTTCCAAGAAAGCTGGTTTGTTTGTTTTCTAAACCATTTATTTGAACTGTCTTCCAGTAAAAAGAAAAGCACATTTTACTGTATCAGATATACCGGAAGATTCATATTAAGCCATGAAATAGTTCTTTTCCATGCTGTCGTGATCAAATTGTGTACAATGAGTGAAATTGGTCTCTGCACATCAACAGTGTAAGGCTTACTGCATCACTCACATTCCAATTACACTTTTAGAGTAGTCCATTGGCATTAAGAAGGCCCATTTGCCTGCAGATGCACAGCACACAGTACGATCCATTTGTCCTAGATGGTGAGCTTTCTCTGAGGTTTCTAAGCTTGCCCTTTCCTCTCAGCCAAAAGCTTCATAAAAAAAAAAATTCTTCTTGAGATTTTTGTGGGATTTTATGTATCTGAAGAAAAATCTGTCGGAAAAATAAACAAACAAGCAAACAAAAAAACACCATTTATAATCTAATATCTCTGTGTTCCTGGCATTTTCAAAATCCTTATTTCTGGAACACCACAACATATTATTTCAGATACATGTTCAAAATAAGGAGAATTTTCATGCAGTATGTGTGGGTTCTGTTATTAATGGGCTTTGCCTTTGCAGGAAAAAAGCCCTCTACTTCTATACTGAGCAATTATAAAAGTAGATCATATCATTAGAGGTGAGAAATGCCAGAAATTCAAAGTTCAAAAAGAAAAGAAGAAAAATTACAAAAATACAATTTGAATTGTTTACCGTAGTTAGAATATTGTGTAAGTCACCCTACACAACAGCACTGTGAATGAGTGACGCTGATCCCCTCTATCTACCTTCTGCTGATGGGCTCTACTGAAAACTGACCAATTGAGGTACAGGCAGACTTGGCGATTTGGTCACCTTTCAATTGCAAGTGAGAGGATGCCACTTATTCTAGAAGGATTACAGTTATGTTTTCCTTCTCAAATGTCCTCTCATATTAATCCTGAGACATCATCTTGTTCTCCAATCCTGAACAATATTTTTGTATTTTTAAGACAGAGATCTCTTGGAAAGAGTCCAGCGGAGCACCACAAAGATGGTGAAGGGCCTGGAGCATCTCCCCTATGAAGAAAGGCTAAGTGAACTGGGTCTGTTTAGCCTTAAGAAAAGAAGACTGAGAGGGGACCTGATCCAGGTCTATAAGTATCTAAGGTGTGAGGGCAAAGTGGCAAGGCCAGACTTTTCAGCAGTGTGTGGAGACAGGACAAGGGGAAATGGCCAGAACCTGGAGAATAGGAAGTTCCGCATGATTGTGTGCATGAACTTCTTTACGGTGAGGGTGACGGAGCACTGGAACAGGCTGCCCAGGGGGGTTGTGGAGTCTCCTTCTCTGGAGATATTCAAGACCCGCCTGGACGCCTACCTGTGCGACCTGCTGTAGGGAACCTGCTTTGGCAGGGGGGTTGGACTCGATGATCTCTGGAGGTCCCTTCCAACCCCTACGATTCTGTGATTATGTGATTCTGTGTATATATTTTACAGTTGTATTTATATAGCATACTGTAGCAAGACCTGATAGGGTCTGCACTGTCAATTGTACATTTGTCTATTTTTAAATGAGTACACTAAATCAATGAAAAGAAAAATCAAATCACATCTGAGTCAGAATTGTCATTATTTTAGATTTCTTGTCTGCTAAAACAATGCTGCAGCTTTTGCATATAGATGCCTATTCATTTAGAAATTATTTAAAAGCAAACATAGCAAACTACGAATACAAACAATACTGTGTATACATTTCCTTCCCTTGATGCCATTTCTTCATTTCATTGCAAAACTGGATAGCTTTCTTTTCTTCTGCTGTTGATTTTTATTTCAGAAGAATCTGACAGAAAGTAGATCATATGTTTTCTGACTGCAGTAAAATCAAGTCAGATACTTCACTGCAGTATGAACTTACTACTGTATATTAAGAATTAAGTAGAAAGCTGATTGTAGCAGATTTATTTGTCAGAGCTATATCTTTAAAGACATACCTCACAGCGTGATTCATTTTCAATGAAATTAGTTATTTTTCCTCCACACTGTAATCTTTTCAGGGAGATATCTAACATAGTTTGAATGCAAATTCAACCCGAGGGAAATAAAACACATAGGAGAACCAATGTAGTCATATTCCATTTCCATTAATTCTTTCATTTGTTAACCTCAAATTTGTTTCAGTCTCTATCAGATACCAATGCTGTCATTCTTACACTTCATTATGCCTTTCAATATTTTTCTTTCCTGGAATTGAATTATGTTTTGTGCTGGAAAAAAATATCTGTAGTAGTTATATTTATTTGGATGTTGTGACCATGGCATACCAGAGCTAGTTCATGTTCATGCGTTGAGGAGAACAAAACAGGTATTGAGATCATCAGCACTGATTTCATAGAATCATTGGATGACTTGGGTTGAAAGGGACCTCAAAGATAATCTTATTCAAATCCCTCCTGCCACAGACAGGGCTGCCAGCTGCTAGATCAAGTACTAGATCAGATTGCCCAGGGACCCATCCAACCTGGCCTTAAACACCTTTAGGGATAGTGCATCCACAACCTCTATGGGTAACTTGTTCCTGCATCTCACCACCTGCTCAGTAAAAAACTTCCCCCTGACATTTAATCTAAACCTTCCCTCCTGTAGCTTAAAACCATTTCCCCTTGTCCTATCACTATCTACCCAAGAAAAAGTTGTTTTCCTTCCTCTTTATAATCTCTTTTTAAATATTGGAAGGCCACAAACAGGTCTTCTTGCAGCTTTCTCTTCTCCAGACTGAACAAATTCAGTTCTTTCAACTTGTCTTTGTAGAAGAGGTACTCTGGCCTTCTGATCATCTTTGCGGCCCTCCTCTGGACCTTCTCCCAAAGCTCCACATATTTCCTGTTTTGGGTCCCCAGTCCCAGACAGAGTACTTCAGATGGGGCTTCATGAGGTTTGAGTAGAGAGGGACAATCCCCTCTCTCTCCATGCTGGCCACCCCTCTTCTGATCCATCCTAAGATACAGTCGGCCTTCTTGGCTGCAAGCGCACAATGCTGTCTCATGTTCGGTTTCTCATCTATGAGGACCCCTACATCCTTCTCAGCAGAGCTACTCTCAAAGAGTTCTCTCAGTGTGCATACATGTCTGAGATTACTCCTACCCAAATGCAAAACCATGGACTTTGCTTTGTTGGACCTCATTATGTTCACACGTGTTTCCCTTTCTAGTTTATCAAGGCCCCTATGGATGGCATCCCTTCCTTCTGCTGTATCAACTGCACCAACTCAGCTTGGTGTCATCAGCAAACTTGCTGCGAGTACATTTGATCCCATCATCTATGTAATTGATAAAGATGACCTGGGGGGACACCACTCATCACCAGCCTCCACCTGAACACAGAGCTTTTGACCACAACCCTCTGACAGCAATTTTCCAACCAATTTCTTATCCATAGAATATTTCACCCTTCAAATCCTTATCTCTCCAGTTTAGAGACAAGAATGTGGTATGGGACCATGTCAAAGGCCACACATGCACACATTCAGGGAGAGGACATCAGTTGCTTACCCTTTGTCCAGTGACGTTGCTCCACTGTAGAAGTCCACTAAATGGGTCTTCTACAATCTTCCCTTGGTGAAGCTGTGTTAGCTGCTTCAGAGCACCTGCTCAACCCTCATGTACCTTAACATGTCTTCCAGGAGTATCTGTTTCATGATCTTCACAGGGACAGAGGTTAGGCTCACCAGTCTGTACTTCCCTATTTTCCCAAGTCTTCCTTCCTTCCTTTCTTATAAATGTGAGTGATATTTGCCTTTTTCCAGTCACCTGGAACTTCACTTGACAGCCACGACTTTTCAAATATGATAGACAGCAGCTCGGCAACCATATTAATCAGCTTCCCTAGGACCCTGGGATGCACACTGTCCAGCCATATAGTCTTATACATATTCATTCTCATGAGGCAATCTTAGACTTGCTCTGCCCTTACAGTGGGGGGGGAGTTTGCTCCCCTTGTCCCTAGCAAGAAGTTCAGGGATGTGAGAAATATGAGAATCCTGGCTACCAGTGAATGCTGAGGCAAAAAACTCATTCAGTACTTCAGCCTTCTCTCTATCTGTTCTCCTTTCTCATTCATCAGAAGAGGTATACTCTCTTTGGCCTGTCTCTTTTAACTTATGTAATTTTACAATCCCTTCTTGTTGTTTTTAACATCCCGCACCAAAATCGGTTCCATCTGTGCCTTGTCTTCCCCAATCCCATCTCTGCATATCCGGACAGCATCCTGATATTCTTCTCAAGTGACATGTCCTTGTTTCCACTGCCTGTATATGCCCTTCTTTTCCCTCAGTTTGACCAGCAGATCCTTGACAAGCTATGCTGGTTTTCTGCTTCCTCTGGCTGATCTCTTATTCTGGGGAATGGAAAACTTTTGTGCTCTCATAAAGTCATCCTTGAAGAGTAGTCAGTTTTGTTTCACTCCTTCTCTCTAAGGACAGCTTCCCAGGAGTTCCAGTTCAACAATTCCTTTACAAGCCTCAAGTTCAAGGGAGGTTGTAGTGAGCTGGGGGTCAGCCTCTTCTCTCATGTCATTAGTGATAGGACTAGAGAGAATGGTTTCAAGCTGCAGAAGGGGAGATTCAGGCTGGACATTAGGAAATATTACTTCTCAGAAAAGGTGGTCAGCCACTGAAATGGACTGCCCAGGGAGGTGGTGGAGTCACCAACCCAGGGAGTGTTCAAGGAACAATTGGATGTTGTGTTGAGGGACATGGTTTAGTGGGAGCTATTGGTGATAGGTGAACGGTTGGACTGGATGATCTTGTAGGTCTTTTCCAACCTTGGTGATTCTATGATTCTATGATTCACTCTCCCAGAGTTCAAGGATCTGACTCCACTCTTTGCCAGACCCACATTCCTCAAGATTATGAACTCAACCAGGGCATGGTCACTGCAGCCCAGGCTGCCTCTGACCTTAATGTCTTTAACGACCTCCTCCACATTTGTGAGAACCAGGTCCAACAATGCTTCACCACTGGTTGATCTACCCCATACTTGAACCAGCAAGTTATTGCCAATGGACTCCAGGAATCTCCTGGATTGATTGCAGCTTGACATGCTGTTTTCCCAGTAGATAGCTGGGTGGCGGAAATCCTCCAATAGAATGAGCCTAGAATGAAAACTTGTGAGTGTGATACTTCTTGCAGCTGAAGTAAGAAGACCTTGTCAACAGGCTCCCCTTGATCAGGTGGCCTGTAGTAGACTCTGACAACCAGCTGTCCTTTATTGATCTCATCCCTAATTTTAATCCACAAGCTCTCAACCTGTTCCCAGCTGTTTCTCAGAGAGAGCACAGTCTATGCACTTTTTAACACAGAGGGCAACTTCCCTACCCCTCCTACCTTGTCTATCCCTTCTAAAAATCTCATAGCTCTCAGTGGTGGTATTCCAGTTACACAAACCATCCCACCATGTTTCTGTGATACCAATAAAATCATAGTTTTCCAAGTTCCTCATGGTTTCCAACTCCTCCTGCTTATTTCCCATGCTGCATGCACTGGTATGAAGGTACTTCAGCAGGGTTTTTGTCTGCATTACCTTCCTAGAGGAGCTCTCCCACAAACCTGTGGGACAAATCTGAGATTTTTCCCTCCTGCTTCCTAAAGTGATGGTGTTGCCTGGCTCTCTGTCACTCAGCAGTACACCTCCTTCCCTAAGCAGGTCTAGTTTAGAGCCCTAGTGATCAGTCCAGTCTGCTGCCTAGTATATAATTGCCCATTCTGGTCAGTAGTATCCTATCCTGTGTCATTCAAACTGTTTTAAAGGTTAAATGTAAGTTGTTTCCAGGCAGCGTCCTAAACTTATTGGAGCTGCTCTTCATAATAAACTTCAAAATAGAAAAGATCTAAGGAAGGAGCCTGAAGAAAGCTACTGCGTCTTTATGTGATACTGTAGTTGTTTGCTTAAATCCCAAATCAAGAAAACACTGAAGACAGTTTTTATCAATCCTACCATGTAAGTACAAACCAAAGCACTCAAGTGAATCTAGGCCACAGAGCATTGCTCCCAGAGCTACTCCTCTGCCCCCGTGGACATGGTAACTCTTAGGAGTAAGAAAAGGAACTGGAGAAATGACACTGTACTGCAAGAATTACATCTGATTGAACCACTTGAGTGCAAAACAAGGCTGAGTGACCCTGGCAGTCATTATTCCTGCCCCCATCACTCTCAACAAGCAGATTTCGACTGTATACTTCTTTAGATTCTTCTTCTTTACTTATTTCGGGCACTCTTGGCTGGAAAGCTGCACCTTTCTAAAAAGGAAAGCATACAAATAAATTTTAAAAAAAAGCACTCTGAGGGGATAAATTAAGATATATGATTTTAAGACCATAAAGCACAGGAAGACGCTTACCAGAGGAGGCTTACTCTTTGAGGACGTTTGTTTTTTTATTGCTGCAGATATCACAGACCAGACTGCCTGAACTGAACAACAGCAAGAGCACCAAAAAATTACAGTATAAAAGAGAATGTTATGATCTTGACAGTTTGTGGAAAATCTGGCTCCTAAGCTGTAGAATGCAGTGAGTGCACAACGCTGCCAAAGTGAGTTAAAAGTCTCATCCTACTCCTATTACAACCAATGGGTTTCTACTTTATTGATGATTTAGAAAAGACCTGTGATTAAAACTTGGAGCCCTTCAGCTGAAATTAGCTTTGACATCTTGATAAGTGCAAATCAGATCTCCTCTCTTCTCTGTCCACCTGTTGGTGCCTCCAGTAGAGCAAAAAAATGCATTATATGTAGCAGGAAAAAGAACAAATTAACAAATGAAATGTCAAAAAGCCTTAATAGAGAGCAATTGCCTCCTCTTTTCTCTCTTCAAATCATTTTTAGACATCATATTACAAAAGGAGCATTACAAAAGAGGGAGTGAAGAAGAGCTGCTTGTAAAAGAGTCTCCCTTTGCAAATTTTGTTCTGGGAAGCACTGAACAATGCAGATGCTTTCCCTGGGTAATGCTGGCCTTTGAAAGAGCCATGGCTGAGTACCCACACTGCTGTGACCTACAGCCATTAACATGAGAGATAGCTGGAAGAATTAGTCTCATGTTACTAGTAAATTGTTCTTGCATTACTCTACTAGAAGCCCAGCTCTGATTTTATAATGTACAATTACATTGTTAAGTGAAGTTATTATTTCCAGGAAAAAGTAGCATCAAGGGAGTGTCTATATTATGGGAGCATGAACTTTCCTTTGATTGTAAACATTCTACCCCTGCAGTTCATCCTCTGACAGTGAAAACTGTGGGAAGACAAGGGATTTGAATGTGAAAAAGTAGTGCCTTGCAGATATGGTAATTGATACTCTCAGGATAAAAATTTCTTCGTCAGATCAGTTCTGAAGGCTGGACCAGCTTTTGTGTGGTTTTTTGGTTTTTTTTTTTCTTTCTCAGAGATTCGCCAGTTTTTCAGTGATGGTCAGTGTTAATTTTGTCCTTTCTGCTATGAATTCATCCTGGGTCAGTTGGTGTAGCCTCCCTGTAATCTTGGCCTGGGAAATATGGTTTGATCAATAGTCTTTCAAATGTGCATGTAAGCTTAGCAGGCACATTGCAGCCTACAATTTAGGAATTAATTCACTATTCCTATATCTCCTATAAACACTACAATCTGCAGAAAACACAAACAAACTTAAGAGGTGCTAAAAAGAAGATTCATTATTTGACATGCTCTACAATTATTATTACTATTATTTTTGTTGTATTTGTGCACCTACTAAAAAATAACAGGCAATCCTGTTACATTTCATTATGTTATCCTATTTTGTGTAGTGAAGAACAGGCAGCTGAATGAGGCACTGCCAGTGAAGGCCTATATTATGCAGATTATTTCCACGTCAAAAGCTTGTTTTTCTTAACCACTGTTTAATGTTGCAATGTAGTAAAAGAAATAACTACTTACTGAGGCAGTTGAGCAGTATTAATCCCCTTATATTCCACATGCAACTGTTGCAAACAGGAGTCCTTCCCTTTCGTTTTCCATATTTCAATATCATAGAATCATAGAAGGGCTTGAATTGGAATGGACCTTAAATATTACCTAGTTTCAACCCCCTACTGTAGGAAGGATTGCTACTCACTAGATCAGATATTTTTAATTAAGAAAAAATAAAATATCACCCATATGCAACCTATCTTCTGTAAAATCTCTCTGTAATTTAATTTGATTTTCCCAGTGACTTTCAGGGTATTGCACTCTACTGTCAGAATGGCATTAGTGATACTACGCAACTGAGGTGGTGGTGATCACGATAGCATCCTTTATGCTGCTTCTTGTAGTGGCCGCTCAGCTGATGTGTATTTTGGAGGTTTTATTACTGGCATATACCACTCCATCGTCATTTGACATTGCTGTCCTGGATATTGCCAGTAACATAATGTAGGTACTCTTTTCTCCTCCTCTAACTTAACTTCTCCTGTTATGTTTGGGAGTGGGAATTTGCATTCAAACATGACATAATGCAAAAATAAGATAAAAAACAAAGGAGCTTGAAGCAGGTAGGTAGGAGCCTACCTGAGGCATGACAAACAAATGAGTGCTCATCTTAAATAAGGGTGATCTTCTTTTAAAATAACCATTTGCCTCAAAATGTTGAGGGCAAACAGATGATTGATGAGGAATTGCACTTTTATTGGAAGAAAAGGCTATGGGGAAGCAGTAATCCTGAGAATGTTTAATGCTTGCTGACTGTTTTTCCATTGACCTAAGTAAGTGAACTGATTCCTTTCCTAGTCCTAGTTCTTTGACACTGAATAAAGGAGAATAAAAAAATCTGATAGGCTTTTTTTGTTTGTTTGTTTTGTTTTTGCACTTGAGGCTTCAAAACCTCATTGTGGAACTTGTCTGTGCTATTTAGGCATTGTCCTGCTTTCAGGACTACAGCACAGCTGCATCACTCCATAGATACCACTGGGAAGAAGTCCCTCTGGCATAGGAAACATAGCTTTATAGAGATACTGGACAATATCTCCTTTAATGGTGCAAAAACATATCATTTTTTCCTCTGTTGGCTAGCCTTGTTGGGAGCTATACCACATTTCTTTTAAATCTACTTCAGTCTTCATGTAAATTTAGTAGCTTAGGTCAGGACTTTTCTCTCTCCCATTAAAGACACAGAACTGACTGCCTCATTTGAGTCCCTCTTCTCTCCTCTTGTGTCAGATCTAGATTTCTTCCTCTGTACTTCAAAGCATTCCTAGTCAATCAAGAGAAGGGATTGTCCTGCACTGCTCTGTGTTGGTATGGCTTCACCTCCAGCACTGCGTGCAGCTTTGGGTGCCATGATATAAGAAGGACAAAACTATTGGACAGCATCCAAAGGAGAGGTAGAAAGATGAGAAAGGGTCCAGAGGGCGAGATGCATGAGGGAGGAGCAGCTGAGGTCCCCTGGTTGGTTCAGCCCAGAGCAGAGCAGGTTGAGGGGAGGCCTCATGGAGGCTGCAGCCCCTCACGAGGGGAGCAGAGGGGCAGCGCTCAGCTCTGCTCTCTGCGACAGTACTGTGTCAGAGGAGGGGCAACTGGGTGTCAGGGACTGCACCAGAAGGCAGTGGGCATGGAACGGCTGCCCAGGGCAGTGGTCACAGCCCCATGTGCCAGAGTTGAAGAACATTCATGCAAAAAAATTATCTGTTCTGTGTTTATCTATCTAAATTAAAATAAATATGGGCTAAAAACCTATTGCACAGATAACTACACTTTGTACATTTTTTACCATGTTGGCCAGCAACACTTTAGACTACTGTGTTTGCAGTTCTAGTAAAATGGTAATTTCCTTCACAAATTTTGAGTAGTTTTTCTATTCTAATTTTTTTTTTTTTTTTTTAATGGAGAGCAAGCTGCTTTAAACCTACTCAAAGGTAAGCAAGTAGAACACCGTTTTCTATATGTGCATAACACACCTGCAAGTACAAGTCCTGCAATGAAAGGGTTTCAGGTATAATGAGTGCCATACAGCTCTCAATTTAAAAGATAATTTTTTTTGCATCATTTGATTGTTTTTTACGAATGAAAAATAAAATGAAATCCTGTAACAGAGATTTTTTTTTCGACACGCTAAATGGCAAATTCCTGGGTCAAATGACTGCCAATTTAATAGGAAAATTAAACCAGTGGCCCTATAGCTCTGTAAATTATTTGTGATTCAGGGAAGCATGAAATTTAGTCATGTACCGTGCTTGGTCACCAACATATTGCTGCGCTGACATTTAACATGACTGCATTTCTTCCCTTTCTCCATTTGTATTAGAAGTTTGGAAATACAGAAGTACTCTGAGGCAGATCTGGTAACAGAACAGTACCACCACTCCTATTGATGGTGCCTGCAAAAAGACAGCCTCTAGCTTGTTTATAAGCTCCTTTTAAAGACTGAAAGGCTGAAAGGAGGTATCCCTGGACCTGCTCCAACAGCTCCACATCTGTTCCATCCTGGGCCCCCAGACTTGGATACAGTCCAGATGGGGTCTCATGAAAGCAGAGCAGAGGGGACAATCTCCCTTGTGTGGCTGGCACATGGGTGACATGTAGGTAGCAACTCTTTTAAGGACAAGAATGCATGGTGCTGGCACTGGGAGCCAGGTCTCCAGAGAAGCACCCCTGCAGAGCTTCCTGGAGGAGGCAGGAGAGTTATTTACATCATATGCAATAAACTGTCCCTCGTCCTTTCTGCTTACATACTCCTCCTTGCCTAACGCTTGAGTCAGTATGCAATAAGCTCTTTCACACCAGCCCACATCCTATTACAATGAGAAAAAAAGCTTACATATGTTAATTAATTAATACTAATAATAATGGTAATACTTATCATCTAAAAAAAAGAATCCAGAACCATGGAATATTTCTGGCTTGTCATAATTAGCTGAACAAAATACCAAAGAGAAGATTTAAAATAGTAGATAAAAAGATTAACTTGCTATAACTGTGAATTTAAAAGATATTTAAAGTGTAAACTGACCTAAGCCCTTGAAATATTATTAGGAAGATTTATTTTATACAAAATAGTAAAAGTCATAAGGAGCAAAATTTTCTACTCATACAGCTGTCTCTTTTTTTGAGCCTGTTTACATCTTTTATATACCAGGAAATAAGATAAACTCTATTAAAAAATCCCAAACCAATACAAAAAATAAAATACCTTCTCCTGTCACTCTTTCTTCCCATATCAACTTTTCATGGCTCACGGGATACAATGATCTTATTTGAGATGGATTTTGGAGAACTACGATATAGAGCTATTATTGACAGTACACACACACACACACACACACACAAAGCCAAAGTATTTGCCAGAGCGGGTGGAAATCATCAGTTTTAAAAACTGATCACAGGCTAACATGCATCCTTGGGGAACATCCTGTAGTGTCACATTTTGGATTTTAGACATTTTTCATCCACCAAGTTCCTAACGTGTGAACAAGTTTTAACTCAGTAGGACTTATTCAGGTATCTTCATGTCTCTTGCTAAGCCTTTACCACTTTTAATTTCTCATAAATTACATTCTTATTGTTGATTTAAAAATATATATGGTTGATTTATTTGGATTTCACACTAAATTAAATGCTTTTAGAGATAAATAGTCTTACGTGTTCTATAAAGTGCCAGAAGAGCTTCTTCCAAGAGAATTTAATTGCAAATAGAATATTCTCTAGCATGATTTGAAAGGTGACTGCTAAAACAGAAATGGCATCAGGTTTGCAGTCAGTTCAGAGTTTTATTAATGGGCTTCAGGGGTATATATTTGGGAGCAGCATAAAAATAAACTTATGTTCCTTGCACCTCAAGCATCACTTCATGTTTCATGCATGTAGACTCTGTTACAATGAGTGTCTCTCCTGTGCTGCAAATGATCTTAAGCAGGATTGAAAGTGACATTTCATATGTTTGATGTTCACCCTTCCAATGAATGCAAGTATGAAAATGAAAGAACAGCAATTCAAATCACAGCTCAAGTACTTAAAACTTATCACAGCTTGCCTGTAATTGTGTGGTGCAAAGCCTGACAATACTAGATATTCATATAATTAATGTGGCATCTTGGTTTATGAGTGAGATATCACAGACATGGCTATTGGAAAAGAACAGAAGAGTGCTATAGGTCATTGTCAAGGTTTGAATAGGAAAATGAACTTCAAAAATTCCAAATAACCAGAGGTGTATGACAATTCCAGCAAAAACACTAGAAATAAAAATCCCCAAATTAATTCCATCGGCCGTAATTAAACTAGGTACAGTAAGTTCAGCAAGTTGGCTCAACAGATAGCTGTGAAGATCTATGTGAGCTTGGACTTTTGTAGCTACTCAGACATTCTGCATTTTCACCTTGTTTAGCATGCAGTGTGGTAGACTACATTTGAAAGGTATTTCAACAATGACTAAGATCTATGTCTTACAGCATTTTCTACTAAAGCCCAATTTGGTTTATCCCTGTAGGTGTCTGAGCACCACACAGTTGTTTACTCACTTCCCCCCTTCCCAGTGGAACTGGAGAAAGAATTGGGGAAAAAAAAAAGAAAGAATTCATGCTTTGAGATAAAACTATTTACTAAGATAGAGAAAAGGAAAATTATTACAAACATATATACATATAAATGTATACAACAAGTGATGCGCAAGCAATTGCTCAACATCCCCCAACCAATGCTCAGACAGCCCCCTGAGTACCGCAAAAGCAGGAGATGATGAACTCCCACCCCCTTCAAAACTCCTCCTGCATGATGTCAAACAACATGGAATATCACTTTGGCCAGTTTAAGTCAGCCATCCTAATTCTGTTCCCTCGCAGCTCCTTGGGTCCTTCACTGAGAATGCTGGCGGCTCTGTACAATGCTGCTTAGAAGCAGCTATAAACATCGGTGTGTTGTCGACATTGTTTTTCTCCTAGAACTATAACATGGCATCACACCTGACACTCTGAAGAAAGCAATTTTGTCCCAGCTGAAACTAAGGCAATGCACACCCTTTATCCCATGCCATTTCCATCATGCTCAGGGACTACAATTTCTACACATCCTAACTGCCCTAATTGCTATCACCTATCTATCTCACCTATCTACCTTGCTTTTTGACATATATACACATACATATTATTTCCACAGTCTATGGGCCCTTCATGTAAATTGCCAGTGGTACTGACTTAGTTCATAACTTTGGGCCTCATCTTTATCTGTCTTTCTATGTAAGAGGAAAGATTCACAGTATTGGATTACTGCATGCAGAAACTAATTCCGGTTCCATCTGAGTTCGTTCTTCTTTAACCTGGGTAGTTCTTACTGTACTACTGTTAACAAGACACATGATGACCATAATAAAGATGACATGCAGTATTATTATGTAATAATTTAACATCATAGAATTACTGGCTGTTCTTACCCAGCATCAGATCACCTTGAGGTACACACCAGGCATCCCCATCATTCCATGTTATCCAGCACATGCACCTAAGCCCTTGAGCAAAAGCAAGCCCACAAGCAAGTTTGCCTTTGTCTGAGGCAGGAATAACTCAGACTGTCATGCCCAGAATGTTCCTTATATGTACCATGGGGACTTTATCTCCTTTTATGGTATGCGGGAGTTTTGATTGGCCAGGACCAGCTTAACTGGCAGATCCAGGTGACTTCTGCTAAATGTGCATATCAATGTTCGAATGTCCCAGCACTCATTGCTCTCAGTGTAGTCTTTAACAGTCCATTGTATCATTTAATTTTTCCAGAGGCTGATGCATGATATGGGATGTAATATATCCACCCAATACCATGCTCCTTAGCCCAGGTGTCTATGAGTTTTTTTGTAAATGAGTCCTGCCGTCCAACTCAATTCTTTCTGGAGTGCCATGTCACCACAAGACTTGCTTTTCAAGACCCAGGGCACAAGACTTGCTTTTCAAGACCAAGGCAGTATTTTGTGCTGTGGCATGGGATATGTTTCCAGCCATCTGGTGGTTGCTTCCACCACTGTAAACAAATGGTGATTGACCTGGCAAGTTTATGGGAGAGTGATGTAACCCACCAGCCAGGCCTCCCCGTATTTATATTGTAGCCATCTTTCTCCATACCAAAGATGTTTTATCTGCTTGGCTTGCTTAATTATAGTACATTTCACATTCATGGCTAAGCTGTGCAATAGCATCCATAGTCAAGTCCACCCCTTGATCCTGAGTCCATCCATATGTTGCATGTCTTCCTTGGTGGCCAGAAGTGTCATGGGCCCACTGAGATCAAAATAGTTCCCTATTATGTTGCCAGTCCAAGTCTACCTGTGCCACTTCAGTCCTAGCAGCTTATTTCATCTGCTGATTGTTTTGAGGTTCTTCAGTCACACAGCTCTTGGGTATGTGAGCATCTACATGATGTACCTTCACAATCATGTTCTCCATCTGGGCAGCAATACCTTTCCACAATGCAGCAACCCAGATGAGTTTTCCTCTGTACTGCCAGCTGTCCTGCTTCCATTGCTGTAACCATCCCACCAGGGCATTTGCCACCATTCAATAGACAGTGCAGAGGTAGAGCTGGATGGCCTCCACTTCTGCAAATTGTCTCAATTTATCCTTTTCTTCAGAAGCTTCTGCAGCTCATCATCTAGGACTCAATATAGTAGCCTTCCACTTCCGTTACCTTCCCACAATGTGACAGGACCCATAAATGAACAAGGCACATTTCTTCTCATTTTCTGGCAGTTTATTACATCGTGGAGCCACTTCAGCACATGCCACCTCCTGTTCTGGCAATATTCTGAAATCTTTGCCTTTGGATGAGTTCATAATCATTTCTCAGATTCCTGGATGACTGAGATTCCCTATTCCCTAAGCCTGCTGCATGATCAGTGCAACTCATTCACTCCATGTAGCATCAATTACAAGATGTGTGGAGGGGACGCTTGCTTTGAACATTCAGTCCAGTACAGGCAGTCAGAGTGCCAAGAGAAGCATACAAAATACAAATACACACCTAAGCAAATGCTTAAATCATATACACATCATTAAGCATATGTAAGGGCCTAACCTTGTCAAACTACCTTTTGGAGTTACAATACATGCAATGAGGCAAAATGATATGTTGTGATAATGACATTGAAAGCAATTTGAGTTTACATAAATATTAATGGAGTTGATGAAGAAGCCTGCAAAGTGAACTCCATAAATAGAAAGCTGCCCATGTCATCCCTGAAACCTTGTCCACAGTTAGTTACCAGTGAGAAAAGCAAAGGTGTTTTCAATCTTGTTCATTATCAAAGGGGTGTGAAAGCGCCAAAATGGCTTTAATAGGAATGAGCACTAGACCTCTGAAGCATCACATGGGATACTTTCTGAAAAGGAGAAAACAATAAGTGTTAGAAGAGCACCCTAATCAAATCCCTGATGAAAACAAGAAAACAAAAACCAAACATATCAGTTCAGAGGAAGTCTTGGATAGTACTGATTGTGCTTTTCTGGGGAGTTCCCAAACAAAATTCAAAAATTACAGCAAAACAGTAATGTTCAGTCGACCCAGCAGTGCCAGATATAATTCCCTATTCATTTCCCCTAATAATTAAAAAAAAAAAAAAAAAACAGAAACAAAACCAAAGAGCTAAGAATAACTCCTTGCCACTCTATTTTCAGTGTTTCAGCCATCGATCTTACATTCTCTAACAATTCCCTTTTGCCCTTGTGGATTCAATACTTATGTGAGAGTCTACTGGAAATCAGCAAGGCAAAGCAATTTGTCATATTCCTCTACCATGAAAGAATGTCGCACACTGTCTCATGAGCTCCCTGTATCTTTTGTGTAGCCTGTTACACATGGCCCACCAGGAAAATCTAGAGCCCCTTCTCTGGCATCATTTGGAATCAGCAATGCAAAGTAAAGAGAAGCAGAAGCAGAGTTATAGTCATGCTCCAAGATGGTGAGAAGTCTGTGTTCACAGCAGGTCAAATTGTCAGCTGGCTGAAATATTTCAGAGCCAATCAGGCAACCTCTTCACAGAAAAGCTTTAAAAAGAAAGGAAGGAAAGACTCCAAGTGACAGCAGGAGGATAGCATGGAAAATGTGCATGCAACAAGTCACAAAACAAAAATTGGCATATGCAGTGTATAGTACATAAAATAAGACTCGCAGCATCTCCAGCTCAGCTTTATATATATATATATATATATGTACGTATAAGAGAGAAGAAGCATGAAGCATTTTTGACCTTGACTCACAGAGAGAAACAGTTTTGCACGCTTAAAACCCAAGGGAGTTTTCCAATTAAGGGTGACAAACATGGCCAGCGAGCTGAGCCACGGCTCTTGCTGCCAGCAGTATGGCAGGGAGTACTTTTAATCATTTCTCAGTGATTTGCAGGAGCAGCAACATCTCTACCCTCTAGATGGGATAGGCTTTGCTCTAGCAGGTTGACACAGCTTTGGTTGGTCTCAAAACACTATATGAGATGTTTTTTCAAATCCCCACCTGGCACAGATCTATCCAGCTACATCCAGCTCCTAATTTTACCCTGCTCTTACTTTGGGGCTGGTTTGTTTTCCTCAATTTATGACAGTATTATGGTGTATTTTCCCCAGTGTAGTCCACAATGACCAGGACTGCTGCCTGTTACAGCCCTGGAATGCAGCTGGGAGGAAGGCTGGGTGTGTAATTCCTTGCTCTTTTTACTCTTTCACATAGTCAAATACCACATCTGAAACAGAAAAGACTGGAAACCTCAGAGCCACTGTGGGATTTGAATTGTTATCTATTCAGCATGAAAGTCCTGTACCATCATGGGATCATAATCAGAAAGTAGCTAAAGATACATGTATTATTAATCTGACCATGGCTTCAAGTACTGTTTGTAGTGTAGAACACCATACTAATAGGGGCAACTTTCACATTAACAGTGTGAAAAGGGCATCTTCTTAGAAAACCAAATAAAAAAAAAAATACCACTGCATATCTTCCACAATTACAAACATGAATAACAGTTATTATACAACCAGTCTTTAGAATTAGACTCAATAGCATAAATAAGGTGAAAATAATTATTATACACAAAAAAAAACATCTGCAAAGGCCATTAGCCTAGTCTGGACTCCCATTCACACTGCTTTGGATTTAATATTCAGGAATGAAAGTTTTTGAAACAAAATAACAACTAAAGAACCCTAAATCAGTGCTTTTCAACTCACTGAGAGGTGCTTAAAAGGCATGCTTTAGTTCTGGTCTAAAAGATTTAGGGAGTTCCTTCTGATGGAGAGAAATAACCTACAGTGAAAAGAAAAGCCTTAATTCTTCAGTTGACACAATTGCCAAGGTTCAGTCATAAGAGTAAGTTTCATTATTGTGATCTTCTCTTCAGTAAGGGCAGAAATGTCATTAATCTTGCATCCGAACTGCTAAATTTTTTGTTTGATTTCCCAGTTATCCCTAAATTTCAGTCCAAATTGCCCTCCAGTTTTATAACCCTCACTGGACAGATAATTCAGAAGGCTATGGCTGATGGGCTTCCAACACTCTTGTGTTTGAAGCATCTGACTTGAATGTGTCCCTGGACAGAAAGGGTATGGGGCCTCACCTTGAGGAGCTTCAAAGGTATTTCTTTCTTTTCATGAACACAAGGTTATTGTGTTCAGCATTCCAGTGGTTGCGCTCAGAGGCAACCTATATTTGTACTCCACATATAAAGCCATTTCTGATGGTAATCATTTCTGATCACCTCCACTCCCGATATATATATAATAAACAAGTAAAACAGTAAAATGATTTCTAACCAACAAATTACCTTTGGTGTTATGGTCCCAGATGCATGTGTATGCATTTATAGGCAGAATTACACCTGTTCTGATTTATATGTCTAAGAACTTCCTAAATGTAGGTAAAATACTACTAAAAACCACAGCAGATCTGTACTTTCTTGTTGTGGGATGTATACTATAAGTACATAAGCTGTGTGATCTGTTGAGGGTAAAAAAGAACACATTTCCACAAGAGTGACAAGAGATAAAATGAAGAGATATACATTAAAAATACTGCACAGAGCTATTTGTATACATAGCATGCATGGAAGGGTGTGTTTGCTTGCATGTGCATATCTATAAATTTCTACATTTTTACTCACGCTGTCCCTTGGCCTAATTATCATTCTCATTCAGAAACATTACTGCATTAGTGTCTCAACATTAATGAAAAGTGTCAAATATCACCTTCTAGATGCATGAAAATAAGTCACTCTTCTCATCCATTGTAAGCACAATCCCTACAATAATATCTTATTAGATAGCAGTATATCCTACTACAGGAGATACTAAGAGCTCTGCATCCTTTATTACACCTTAATTACAAAATATGTTCTGCTTGCTTGTTGCCTTAACACGGTTGCCTGATTCCTGCTGGTTTCCTTTCCACCTGCTGCCCAGCCTGTGACTGTGCTGCAGACAATGTCTTCAGCAGTGAAGCACCAAGCACAGAGCACATTGGTTCCTCCACAGGGCTTGGATGGCTCGAGCACGGCACGCAGGTAACAACAGCCAGCTGTGAGAGAAAACTCCATTATGTATTCCTTTCCTTCCATCCAGTCTGCTCAGCACTTCCTCTGGTTTTTGAAGAACAATTTTTAGAAAGAATTTAATGATAGGGTTAGCTGTGTCAGACAGATGGCTTCAAATTACAGTTATTAGAATTCCAGCCTAACAATCTGCACTTTAATAATTAATCATTGAAGAGCTCTTATTTTAAGCTTCTCTTAGAAGCAGCTTTCTCTGCTGTGTGTAACTGGGGAGAGGATTGACAAATTCAATGAATCTTAGCCCACGTTTTCCCCTCTTAGCAAAGCACAGGGACATCTTTCTAACCAATGTCTTGCAGCTGCAGAAATGTTCTTTGCACTGCAAGAACAAAGATGCCTGAAATAGTGAATTACTGTAATTCAGCCAGTTCCCTAAGAACTGCAGACATTACCCACTATACACACACTTTCTACAAGGCATTTTTTAAAACTATTTATTTAAGAAGCAAAAAGTTTTTGTTTTCAGGGGTGCAATATCCCCTGTCACAGTGTAAAGTCAATAGCTGTAATTTACACTCACCACAGACCTGACTTCAGGTATCTTCTTGGCTGAGTTTGAAAACTGCATGTATTCTAGCAAGACAAACACCAACGGAAATGCTTGAGCAATGGAAAGCCCCCAGTGACCTGGCACAACCAGCCTGCATCTCCACAGCCTTGTTACAAGGAGCAAGAAGCCAGTCTGGGGTTTTGCCCTGTGGATGCAGCTGTGGGACTGTTTTAGTGGCAGGTGCTGCCTCCTACAGCTCCAGCATTTATTCTGTTTCCCATAGTCATCCTCACAGTTTTCCAGCTGTTTCTATGGATATATGCCCTCGCAGACACACAAACGCACACACACATTTATTATTCAGATCTAACTTTAGGGTCTCAATTTATTTTTTTGAGATGTGAATTCCAAATTTGAATTCTGATCTTGATTTAACCTATTTTGCATCCACTCTGAACTTTGAAACTCAATTCGAAAACACTTCACATGGTTTGAGTAGCTATTATATCATTTTCATGTGAAAACCATACACTTCTTTGGCCCTCTACTTTATTGAAAGTGTAATTTCCATGGGCACTTACCCTTTGGACCATTCAGCTACTTGACTTTCAGCTTGGCCTCTAAGTGTGCACAAGCTGTGAAGATGAACAGAGTAGGTTAATTAACACCAAGTCCTTAATATTTGCATGGACCTTAGAGAATGCCTGAAGATGTACCCTGGTTCATGAGTACCATTTACTGAATTCTTTTTAGCCATTTGTCCTTTCCTTCCTTCTTCATATGGGGAAATGCTCAAAATGCTGAGAAAGCAGAAAATTGCAGGGGATGCCTGGGAGTGAGTTCGGCCACAGCTCCTCTGCAGTTCTCAACACCTGAATGCTGAAGGAATAGCACAGGGACTCCCTTCTGTTGGCAGGAAGCTGGACGGAGCTATCCCTTCTTGTGTTTCAAACATGTACCCCAGGGAAGGGCCTGTAACCCAGAACTAAAGCAGGGGAAGGTAGAAGTGCAAAATGGTCAGTCATTGTTTTAACAGCAAAACAGCCACCAGAGTTTTCAAGGATGCACTTTCCATGGCACTCTATTTGGTCTTTTAAGTTGTTTTCTTTATTTAAGTTGTTTTCTTTAAGATGCATTTTCCTGGCATCCTAAAACACATAATACTCTTTAAAAAGGGAAACAGAACCCCATTTGTTTATCAAAGGGGCTGGAACAAACTCCCCAAAAGCCATTCCTGAATAAATAAGTACAGATGCTAAGTGCAATTAGGAAGGGAAAAAGACTGAATCTTTATCTTCTTACCTGAGAGAGTAATCATTGTCAAAGCTTTTATGCTTTCTTGCAGAGCTCTACAGACACACTTTTGTTCAGAAGAACAAGACTATAGCTCCCTCACAGCCACTTTAATTTGTAATATCAGTAATATATGTCACAATGTTTCCATGCCCTGGAAAGCCTACAGACAGGGTAAACTCAACCTTCGTCTCTGCTGTCTCCTTTCTCTTGAACTAGCAAAATGGCTTCACTGACCTCACATCAGATGAATGAGATTAGTGCCACAGAAGGTGAAAAAGAGCAGAGATCCCACAGAGTATGCAAGACATGTTTCTTGAACTGGAGAGCTCAGAACTGGACACCTCAGAACTGGGCACAGTACTCCAGATGTGGCCTCACCAGGGCAGAGTAGAGGGGGAGGAGAACCTCCCTCAGTCTGCTGTCCACATCCTTTTCAACACATCCCAGGATGCCATTGGCCTTCTCAGCCACATAGAAACGTCTGCTTGGGATTCTTCATGTACAAGACAAATGTTCACTCATCAACTCAATGCCACTTACAGTTGTTAGGGTTTTTTTTTAATTTTAATTTTTATTATTTATTAGCTTTCACCTGACGAAGGATATGGTTAGAATATTTGTCCTTAAAGCATATACCAAATTGTAAACCCTGTGCTAGTCCCCATTTGCAAAGAAATTGTGGTAAGACAGTCATATGACGTGCCTCAGACATCTACCTCAAGATGAGATGAATCATACTCCCCAAATCCTATTTCTTCCCACTGATTTTATAAGCCAGACAGCAGAATGCAGAGAAACTCATTGTGTGCGAGAGCAAAATACAGTGCAGTTTGTTCTGTGTGTATAACTATTGGAAGACTGCATTGCTGTCAGTGTTGGAAACAGTGCTGAACAGCTTCGTGCACATCAGCACCCCTTCGGGTCACCTAGGGAGCAGCCAAAGCCATACTGCCTGATTTTCGTGTCGTACAAGTACTAGCTGATTTCAGAAAGGTTACTTGCATAATAACATCTTTAAATGAAGCTACATACTTTAAAGTCACTTTTCATTGTCTCAAATGCTGCTGTGAAGCTGAAAGGAAGCAAATATGCTTCTATTATATGCTGCTTTTCCTTCTTGATTTGAAGTTCTAAGGCACCATAATAAAAAAATATATATATAGCCTTTTTTCCTCACAAGCTAGAGCTAGTCTGTGGTAGTGCACAGTAGTCTACCTTAGAGCACAAGATAAAAGCTGAGCAGGAGTTCAGCAATGAGGTTCCCCTTCTTTAATACAGTCCCAAGCTTACACATAAATTAATGTCCTAAAGTGACTGAGCTTCCCCATCTGAGGATTGCCCCTAGGGTTGATCATACGGCTGAGTCCTTTTTTCAGGTTTGCACACTTAACAAAGAAATCACAATCAGAGCACTGACTAGCCAAAGAGCGAGGGCCACAATCTTACCAGCCTACAAATCTGAGACTGTGCTGGTGCCTGCAGGACTTCACTGTGAGCCTATCTGAACCAATTGCACCCACAAAGCTATCAAGGCTGCAGTAGAACTTGCTTGTCTCTCAGCTTCGGAAAGATTTCCTATTTTCAGTTGCATAGATTAGAGTTAATGAGGTATCGTGGAGAAAATATAACTGACAATAATATTAATTATTGCAAACCAAGTGTATTTTTTTTTTTTTCTTCTGAACTAGTAGTGTTAAAGACAAGAAGTAGCAAGTGCTCGTAATGTGAAGTATTCTATTCACTAGAAAAAAAAACAGCAATGCAGTTGCTCTTTCTAGGGTGATTTTCTACTACTTTTCCTTTTCCCTGAACACTACCCCATAGTCTTCCAAAAGCTGGTCTTGATTTATTCAAGGAATTGACTATGTCCTCATTCAAGTAACCCTGAAGTGATAAACTGGAATGTATTTTGTTCACTGATTTGTTATTATATGATATGCTAACTTCTGAATCTAATAAAGGAAAGTGGTCCAGTAACTCTTTCCATCCGGGGGGAAAAAAAAAAAAAAAAGACTGGCTTTGTGTGGGTTTGTTTTCTAACAGATTTGTGTGGAAGACCACATATTTTGCAATATTGCCAAACCTAAGTGTTTACATATCAAGTTCTTACTCTCAAAATGTCTTGACTTTATAAAATAGGAAGTATATGGGGCTATCTTTTAATATCTTTGCCTTTAGGCTATCCTTAAGTTTCAATCTGAATGTTGACAATGAAGATTAAAAGAAAACTTATGTTTCAAATAAAAGCTGAAACTGTGATATTAACATGTTGTTTTCAGCATTGGGAAGATTCCAACATGAGTATGGGAGACATCTTCCCTTGGGAAAAGGATTATGACTTCTAGAGAGCCTATGTCTGCTTGATGTCATGGCTTGATAAGAAGGCACAACAGTGTTATTCCGACAGCATGAAAGGACACTGTGGCACAAATGACTAAACATTAGACAGGGTCAGCTAGTGGGAAAAGTAGGCCTTTGCCCAGACAGAAGAGAGAAGCTGAAGAGGTAACACAAATGTGTTATACTGCAAGGAAAAGAAAGCAGTCAAAACAAATCTTGGTGCCTGCTGAAGAGACAGTAACAACATTGCATTGCATCCATCTTACAATTGGCAAAAGATTCTGTCTCAGGAAAAAGAAAAAAACACCACAACACTTTGCTTCTGGGCTTTACCCTGTAAGTCAAGGAAATTTACTTTCAGTGAAGCATAAATATTTTTCCACAGCAACGTAATGAGACAAATAAATGTCCATCACTGCTACTAAACAACATTCCTGCGGTATGAAATTCTAGAATAGGAATTGGAAAAAAATCTCACAGCTGATGACACACACAGATTGGAACAGAAGAACCTCCCCCATGTGGAAACACAACTCCTATGGTGGAAGCTGGCATCTGATCACTCTTCTTCAGTTACACTTGCACATCAAAATATACAAGTGAAATGGAGTTCACAGGATTTTCTATTGCATATCAATCCCCTTAGTTTAGTCAGGAGATTGAGACTTACCAGAGGAAGATACAAAAACAGCCGCTGCTGGCAATTTGAGGAATAGCATTGAGAAGAAGTCTGCTGCTAACAAAGATAGGAATAGGAATACATGTTAAATATTCTCCTTGCTGCATTCTTCTCTTTTCACCATACCAGCGAAAGCAGGAATGCCTTTTAGCTATATAAATCACTATCTTTTTTTTTTTTTTTCAAATTTCTGATGTCCAAAGTGTCTTTGACAACTAAAACTGTAGAACACATCATAATATTAACTTTTAAAGCTTTTTTCTTTAAGTTCTAATTTTACTTTTTAAACAAGGCTGGTCTGCCAGAATTTGTCTGTGTTCTTCTACTCTGAAAATGACTTACAACAAACATAAATAATACAATACATGAATTTGAAGTGCCAATATGATAAGAATTTTTTTTTTTCACATTAAGCCAAGATCGTAATCCTATAACTTTTGTTTTTTTTTAAACTGGCAGCTGCAGATGATTGCCTGCCCATGAATTTGTTCACCTTCCTAATTCTACCAGGGGATTTAAATGCAGATATTACTAGTTCTCCTAACAAAAATTTTTAGAAGCAACCTTAAAGCAAAATTCAGAACACATGTAGAAGTATGTGACGTCTCCCCAACAAAAACCCTCAATATGGTGGCTGTGCATTTACCAAGAGAACTAACAACTGTTTTAGCAATATATCACTGAAGTGATTAGTGATTGTAATGATATAACGTGACAGAAAGTACCATGGTAATAGAAGAGTGGCAAAAGCTTTAGCCGCAGCAAATGAGGATGAGCCCAAATACAGCAGCTGTGGATACAGAAATAAAGGAAAAAAGTTACTAACCTTGAGAACACTTTAGGCAAGCAGGAATCTCCAGCAAGAAGCCCTTGCTTCTACTGCCAGCCCTTAAATGAGGTCTGGGAAGAGGTGTATCCACCCCTTCCAGTCACTCAGGTGCACTGCATGCACCTGAGCTCCCCTGGGTTGGCCCTACCTTCCCATCAGGTGCTCAATCACTGGTTCAAGCCATGACTTAGCATTTCTACTACAGAGGTCATTGAATCATAGAATCATAGAATCATTGAACGGCTTGGGTTGAAAAGGACCACAAAGATCATCTAGTTACAACCTCTCTGCTATGGGCAGGGTCGCCAACCACCAGACGAGGCTGCCCAGAGCCACATCCAGCCTGGCCTTGAATGCCTCCAGGGATGGGGCATCCACAACCTCCTTGGCAACCTGTTCCAGTGCATCACCACCCTCTGTGTGAAAAACTTCCTCCTAATATCTAACCTAAATCTATCTCCCCCAACTCAGTTTAAAACCATTCCCCCTTGTCCTATCACTATCCAACCTCATAAACAGATGTTCCTCCTCCTGTTTGTATGCTCCCTTCAAGTATTGGAAGGCCACTTCCAGTACTGATTAATGAATATTTTCAGCAATCTTTTCTGGCGTTAAAGAAACTGATATTTTGCTTGCTTTTCTCATTACTGTGTTTGTCAGAAGATGTTTTCATTGTACCATTCATTGTGCCCCTCTATTCTGCCCTTGTGAGGCATCATCTGGAGTACTGTGTTTTAGTCTGGGGCCCCCAAATCAGGAAAGTTGTGGAAATTTTGGTGATGGTCCACAGGAGGGCCACAAAGATGGTCCAAGGGCTGGAGATGAAGATGAATGAAGGAAGTGGGCTTATCCAGCCTGAAAAAGAGAAGGCTGCAAGGAGATCTTATTACAGCCTTCCAATATTTAAAGGGAGTTTATAAACATGAGGGAAAACAACTTTTTGGATAGACAGTGATAGGACAAATGGGAATGGTTTTAAACTAAGGGAAGGGATATTTAGATTAGATGTCAGGGGAAGTATTTTACTGAGAGAGTGGCGAGGTGCTGGATCAGGGGAAAGAGTATAAACTGTTAGTGCTAGCTGATAGCATCAAAAGAAAGGAATGAATAAGTTCAATTTTATTCAACACATAACACGTTTCCTTATGAAAAATGCAGCAAATTTATAAAACATCTCATAATATGCAGTATGGCATGAGAAGAGTAGTTTTAATTGGTAGGTACTGTTAATTATTCCCATCCCATTAATAACAATGCAATTTTTTTGTAGAAAATTAGAAATCAAATTGAAAAGTAATTACTTCATTAAATTTAGTGATTATATGTTATGGCCATCTCAATCTTCGTTAAAATGAATGGCAAGCAACTTTTCTCATTCACTGTGCCGTGTGAATTTTAAAAGTTCAACTTTCCCATTTAATCTTGAAACAAGATTGAAGAGTTACAGTAGATATATTCCTGAGTCAAGTGAGTAGAGGGCTTTGGAAATTAGAAAGGAATGTCTGTACTGTAACCACAGAAACCAGAACTAAGCTATGTAAATGCTGACTTCAGTGAAACCGTTAAAGGAGATCCTTTATTTTAAGGATATCCTCTCAGTTAGAAGATATAGCTCTTTCCTAGTGCTTCCACTTTCCCCCTGGACTCATGGCAGGGGAGGGGAGTGGAAAGAAAGATTAAAAAAAAAACCAAAAAACAACTTGTTAGATCTTGTGAGGACTCCCCAGAGGAGGTACTATTGCAAATTCCTCACCTGAAATCTTCTTGTGTCCCTTTAGGGATACCTGCACCTGCTGCTTCCCTAAAGTGTCTGTACACTAATGTGAGCAGCATGGGAAATAAACAGGAGGAGTTAGAGACCTGTGTGAGGTCGCGAGGCCATGTTCTCATTACAGTCACTGAGAAGTGGTGGGACAGCTCACGACTGGAATGCTGTCATGGATGGCCATGTGCTTTTTAGGAAAGACCTAAAACCTCCATAGATACCTATGGAGGTGGATCCAGAGCCAGAGGAAGAGCCAATAGAAGTGGATCCACCTCCATAAGGGCAGAAACATCACCAGCTCATCACTCTCAGTCAGTGTGGGAAGAGACATAGACCCAGACTCCAGCCCTACCATCACAGGGAAATAGGGTTCTGTTCACTTCCCTCCACATGGCTGTGTCAGTGCCGGTGCTCAACCACCCTAGCCAGGAGAGCCCAAATTCCAGGATCACCCTGGAGACTCAAATGGGAGGTTAATTTCCTGAAATTACTTTTGACAGTCAAGGTTCCTGTGTACCCATTCTTTTCACTACCTCCCTCCCTTACCAAGACCTGTCATCTCTTCACCAAGAGGAATAAGGGATGGCTGGGACTGGCATCTTCTGAGCTGCTGCACTGGGGCAACATGAGCAGTCCAGCAGAGGTACCAGTCCCACACTGCAGCATGGATCACTCACAGCTAGACAAAAGGAAAAGTCTGTCACCATGAACGTGCTCAGGCATTGAAGTAGTGCCCAGAGAGGCTAGGGGGTTCAAATTTCCCTACAGTATTCAAACTTTACTGAGCTTGACTGAATGCAACACCTCTCCTATGAAGAAAGGCTGTGAGAATTTGGGTATTGAAGCTTGATGATCCTTGATGTCCCTTCCAACCCAAGCCATCCTATGATTCTATGAGAATTAAGCCTGGAAAAGGCTGTTAGAATTCATTATTGCAGCCTTTTGACACATAAAGGAGGCTTATAAGAAAGATGGAAATCAGACTTTTCCTCAGGGTCTGTAGTGATTGGATAAGGGGCAATGATTTAAATTGAAAGAGGGTATGTTTATAGCAGATGTAAGGAAGAAATCCATTATGAAGGTGGTGAGACAGCAGCACAGGCTGCCCAAATAAGCTATGGATGCCCCATCACTAGAAGTATTCAAAGTCAGGTTGAGTGTGGCTTTGGAGCAACCTCATCAAGTGAAAGGTTTCCCTATCGGTACCAGAGGGGGATTAGATGATTTTAGAGCCATACAACACAAACTATTCAGAATCTAACCCAAAGAATTTACAAGCGGTCCTCTAAAGATGTGGTCTGCTTAGTGGCCTTCTCAAAAACAGCAGGAGCCAAAGGGAGAAAAGACTCTATGATGCAGCTGAGAGGGAACACCTGCTCCCATAGGACCCAAGGGAACAGTTGGATTTCAGGAAAATATTGCTGCCAGAATTCAATAAGCATTTGGACAACAGTCTCCAGAACATGATTTGAATTTTGATTGGTCCTCTCTGGAGCCTGGTGTTAGACTTGATCCTTACTGGTCACTTCCAAGTTAGGATATTCTATGTTATGTTGTCTACCTGGATTTCAGTGAAGTGTTTGACAACATTTATCACAGTCTTCTGTGGGAGAAACTGGCCAAACAGAGGATGTAGCAGTGAGGTGGTAAGTGCTGCATTTCAGCAGTGATTACAGTGACAAGAGAGACAAACCACATTCTGGAAGCCATGAAGATTTTTGCAAGTGCAGCATGCATGCTCTTGTTAGTCACTGGTGAAAATGTACCACTAATGGTAGAGAATATGCCGAAAAAAATAGTGTTTTATAGCTGAGAATTTGCTCTATTACATAGGGTTATTTTGTTCTTTGTAAGGGTTTTTGTTTCTGTGTAAATAAATAGGAGGCATTACTTTCAAAGCCACCCATGTATATGCAGTCCATGACAATTACCCTTTATTCAGTGCAGCCCAGACAAGCCAAAAGGTTGGACAGCCATGATTCAGATTAATAACCAGCACTCAAAAAATAGCTAAAATTTCAGGTTGAGTTAAAAGTTAAAAATTTCATTCCATCACTAGAACAAGTATATGAAATCTATAATACATGCAGTCGAAGAAGTTTCAAATTCAGAGACATGAAAACCAAATACTGGCTGCAGAAATGTACCCTTCATGCTTGCAAGTGAAAATCAAATCACTTAGACAGGTACAAAAGTTTGAAAATTTGTACATCTAATCCATAGGAATAATGAAAGGCTCAGCCGAGACTGCAAAGAACTAGCCTTACAGATCCAGGGATGTCAGAAAGCCTGGTGTGAACCTGTCTCAACATTGTTTTTAGAACAATACCAGTGTGAGGTTTTTATAAGTATTCATGAGCCCACATTCAGCATCTCTCCTATCATGTCCAGAATTCTGATGGTCAAAAAGTATGAATTTACATCACAATTAACTCATGTCTCTGTTGAGCTCAATTATTAGAAAACAGAGGTTGTAAAGTGGCAAAATAAATAAATAAATAAATAAAATAAAAATCTTCTAAGAAGTTAGAAATGCTGAATGGATCATCATCATCATAAAGCACTTTTAAAATTGCTACACAATTGAATTTCACATTGTTAACTATAATGAATACCTTATGAAAACTGAAGATGATGCACTTGGAGTCTTTATATTATGTGCCAGACTTTCAACTTAATTTGGATAAGCACATTTTTCACTAATACTACGTTTGCTCATTTGAATGGAAAATCTGGCTCGGTTTTCTACATGAGTATATTATTCTATTTCTAAGCCCTACCTTACTAAATAATTTCTATCATTAGAAGGCATTAAAATCTCAATTCTAGAAAAATACATAGGAGATATTTAAAACACCAGCGTGTTCCCACTTCAAATAGAGAAAGAAAAGCAGGGAAAACAAAAAAAAAAGGTGTATGATAATAGAGGAGAGCATCAGAGCAAAAAATCTTTCAGAGATGAGGCATATGAATCTGGCTAGCTGCCTAGCTTTCTGATGGTCTTTTTTAGGTGCTTGCTGAGACTTACTTGAATTTCAAATTGTTTTCTAAGCCGGTGAGTAGCAGGAGCCTCCTAACCAGCTTGTTATAAGTACAGAGGCTGAACACTGTGGAGCCATTTCTCCCTGCTTTGGTTCTCTTTGGAACTCCTAGAGACAAAGCAGTGGACCTGGAAATTGGAAAATTTAATTGAAAGTCCACATACAAAAAGCAATTTGGTAATCCTCTGTATGTCAAAGCCTAAAAAAAGAAAGCAGGATGTTATTAGTCTCATGTACCATGGGACCTGAAATCAGACTAAGTATCGTAGAGTCAAAGAATCATAGAATCACTCAGGTTGGAAAAGACCTTAAAGATCATCTAGTCCAACCACAACCTAACCAGACTACCCTATCTCTAACAACTCTCTGCTAAATCATGTCCCTGAGCACCACATCCAAATTGTTTTTAAACACATCCAGGGATGGTGACTCAACCACCTCTGTGGGGAGCCTATTCCAGTGCTTAACAACTCTTTCTGTAAAGAAGTTTTTCCTGATATCCAACCTAAACTTACCCTGGTGCAACTTGAGGCCATTTCCCCTCGTCCTGTCACCTGTCACCAGTGAGAAGAGACCAACCCTGCTCTCACTATAAGCTCCTTTCAGATAATGGAAGAGAGCAATAAGGTCTCCCCTCAGCCTCCTTTTCCCCAGACTAAACAGCCCCAGTTCCTTCAGTCTCTCCTCATTGGGCATATTCTTGAAGCCCTTCACAAGCCTTGTTGCCCTTCTTTGGACCTGCTCCAGCACCTCAATGTCCTTTCTGTACTGAGGTGCCCAAAGCTGAACACAGTACTCGAGGTGAGGCGTCACCAGTGCTGAGTACAGGGGCAGGATTACTTCCCTAGTCCTGCTCACCACACCATTCCTGGTACAAGCCAGGATGCCGAAAGTATTGATCAAAAGTATCAAACCTTCCCTGCTATTTTTACTTACCTATGGAGATTCTTGTTACATGCACTTCATTAGCACAATAAATGGAAATGCCAAATGCAGAAAGCCAAGTGACCACAGTGCAGGCTCTTTTCTGTCCAGTGTTTTTCTGAGTGACATGATATGAGAAATTAAAAGGTCATCACTGAAAGATTTATTTTTTTTTTCCCTTCCCAAGACATAGCTTAGTGTCACAGTTTTAGTATATGTTTAAGGACTTCATGAAATTAAGCCTTTGCCTGTACTTGTAGTTCTGAAAGTAAGCAATGAAACAGCCCATGGTAGAAAATGCCCACTGCCAATTTGCCATGTGTTACCCAAAGCAAGAGGAAAATGATCTGAGGACTGTCATTATCAAAGGGGAATTAAAAATATGCTAAAACTGTAAAACCTGCTTCAGAGCTTAAATCATCCTCACTCGGCAGGATACCTGCCTCTTCTTCTCCACCAGTTTCCAAAGGAAGGATATCTGGCATGTATGCTAGAAGAAAATGCAGTGGACTGGATCCCTAGTCTGGGGATCAGAGGACCACTACAGGTTAGAGAAAGAATCTCTTTGTCTTAGCAGAGCCAGAATTTTACATCTTCTCTCATCCAAGTAAGAGAAGGAGACTGACAAATATAAATTATGTAAGTAAAAGGTGTACTTTCGTCTCCTGAAAATAGAAAGCAGATGTAATATTTTGTCATTAAATACAAACAAACAAACAAAACAACTACAACTCATTTTAAATAAACTTTTCTTAAATAATGAAGCAACTGTATTTAATTAAGCTCACAATAGAAGTAACCATTACAACAATGCTCAATGAAAGGAACCCCTGTTTACAAATAGCAGCAGACTGATGCTCATCTGATGCAATTCAGAGTTACTCCATTGATTTTGGAGAGTGCTGATTTACTGCAGTTGAGGATCTCATCCAACATTAACAAATTCCACTTTAAATGAATTGTCATAAAGGTTGCAGTATTTCAAACACTGTGGTTTTACTGTGGGGGGAGGTGGAGGGGGAGGGAGGGGTGAACTGACTGCATAGCCTATCTAGTGGGGGATTTATGTATTCTCATGACTGAGGAGTTATCTGGAATACTTTATTGATGAGTTTGTTCTGGATCATGCATAATTACCAGAGGTTAAAAAGGACTGAAAAACAACCATTAAAAAGTCAATGAAAATTGTGATGAAAAAGAGTTTTTGTACTTTGCTCAACTTTAAATGTGATATTAAAGCCGCTCCCTTCAGGCAGGTGTGGAGATAAGCTATTTTCAATATCTCTTATCGCAATTTGAAAGCCACAGGAAAAACTGATATTGTATTGGAGGCACCAAGAGGACAGAGTGAAGAAAGATCTTTGTTCTGCCAGGTGCAGAAATGCCATTTTCATAAGAAGGAACCCCTTCCCATAGGTTATGTGGCAGAATTTATTTTGTTACTGTAGAAGTGCTTTCATTTGGAAATGCTGGCGCTGTGTACCCTGTTTGTGTTCCCATCTCAAAAGACAGCTGTAGTGCCAAGGTGAGATAAATAGGAACCTCCCTGGCTGGGGAAAAGGCTGCTAAAAACTGCATTTTGATAGTGATTTTCAGTTTTACAGTCTGGTCTGTCTTCTGTTGCCTTCTTTGAAGAGAGAATTGAAACAGGTCCCCAAATCTCAAAAAGTTTTTTCAACATCACATAGAAAGATCTATTTCCTTGGACCATTGAGCAAAGAGACTGTGATGAAATTCATATATTGAAAAAAGAGAAGTTTTATTTTGCTTCACTTTGTACAGTCTTTGTCAATCCCTCAAAGGAAAGTTGTATTTTATTGTGAAGACTAGTAGAGACTGAAATACAGCAGCTTCCCTTGTTACCTATGTATCACCTACACAGTGCATTCAACCTCCTTGTTGCTCATTGGCGAGATACTTGCGTGTAGAGAACATGTTTGGAAGGAGGATGAACAAGGAAAAAGCAACCTTGATAATGATTCCTAGAAGTTTGTGCCCTCCTTACAGGCCATTGGGAAAAAAAAGTATGAACAGGTCAGTAATTGTCAGCCAGAATGATTGTGTCTTTCCTTAAACTTTTGGATACATCAGTTTTGTAAGTAAGTCAGCTGCCTGTAGCTGTATCATCTAGAGAGTCCATCACTATCAGCTAACTTTTTGTCTTCTAGCTTCATAATCTTTTGAAACTTTCTTCTTTAGAAAGTTTCATATTTCATATTATATATTATTATATTTAATATTTCATATTAAACATCAGTAAGGAAAGCAAAGCTTACATTCGCATTTCTGTTAAAAGACAGTTTATTTAAACTACTTCCTGTAGAGGACATGACTAAGAAGATGCATTGTGCATCTCAATGTTGTTTTTTGTTGTTATTTCCTTCTGGGTATGAGACAATGCAGATCTGGTAAACTGATCAAATCATGGGTAATGAAAATGATCCCAGTGCTTTGCATTCATTAGTCTCACAGCGCGAACTTTAATAAAAATGAATTTGACTAGATTATATGCAATTAGAACAATTGCAGTTACAAGTTGTGTACATATACATGTTTAAAAAGGGGGTGACCTTTTTAAAAATATTTGAGTAAATGACAGAGAAAAATCCATGATTGAAGTACATGTCAATAACTGTAATTCTAAGTTTACACAAAAGGAACTTTTAATCGCTGCCCTAATAGTCACTTCACTCGCCAATGTTATCAAGTTATTGTTAATTCATCTTTAAGAGCCAGAATTCAGACAAGGTTTTCCTTCTGAGTGTACCCCATGGAAGTAGCCCATTCATCTCAGAGGGAATATTCAATGACATTAAATGCATGCATATTGTACATGACTTGATGAAATGGTGTTAAAAGCCTGGTATAACTGAAGAAAACTGAGTTCTTTGCACATTATGGATAACAATAATGTAATGGTCTTGGTGGCAGTAGGCACATTGGCTGGGGCCATGCAGCTGTGCCATGCAGCACATATAATTGAGAGGTGAAAAGGATAAACACATCAGATCACAGGAAATCTGATGAACTTACTCTGTTGGGCTTGCATAACAAAAATACTATTTACTCCCAGGTTTTTCCAGTTGTACCTACCCCTTGCCCAAGTTATCACTTTCACCTTTTCATTTTTCCCCCTACCTGTCTTCCTTACTGTAATGGAAGCAATACATCAGCCTTGAAACTTGCCACAAAAGAGCCAGATGCAAAGTCCCACATATCGTGTTAGATTTGATTTATGCTGAAGTGAAACACTTTATAGTGCCTGTAATGCAACACGTGACATTGTGGGATCCAGTCTGTTATGGATCCTTATTACTAAAAAATACCACGGGTCTGCTGGATAATATTGCTTAGGAGACTTCTCTGAAATGCTACACAGTCTGTTCTCAGCTTCACTGCCATCTTGTTTTCTCTATTCTCCCTTCTCCCACTTACTTATGACAGCCTGAAACTATAAAAGTTTAGTCACTATTAAGCTAAGATTACATATATTGTTCTTCAAAATTATACAGTTTTGGTAACCTACTTTCTGCCTCTCCTTTACTAGCAATATAACAAGTACAACAGAAAAGCTTCACAATAGCATGCAGCCACACTTGCCATATTATCTACATGTGATAGATGGCAAGGCAGCCATCTCTGTCTTTCTGCTGCTTTAAAGCCACTAGCTTAAAAAGATACTAAGCTACTGCTAGCAACTGATTTCAATACAGAAGAAAATGCCCGATTGCTGCATTCTGTGAAAACTTGAGAGATGTTGATTAGAAACTGACTGCAAGTAAAAGTAGGACAGCTCTCTTTTGACTGTTCCTAAAAGGAATGGAGAAGTAAACAACAACCATAAATAGTGGAAAGTGAATCAGCTCAGAGGAACTGATTACTTCAAAGAAAATATATCAGAGAGAGCTTTCATTTGCAAATGTGTAATTTCTTCTACTTCAAAATGACACTAAAAACAGTTGACTAACCTTCATTTGAACAGGAAGGTATTTGGGGTGCCATATCTCTATCAACCAGAAGACGCATGCATGTTTAATAAAAGCATTGTACAGAGACAAGCTGTTCTCAGTTCACACTGAGAAGGTCATGTCTCAAGATTTGAAATTTTGGGAATTATAGATAACAGGTTAAAAATAGCATCTAATTACAAGCACATATACCATAATGGCATTTCAGTTTAAAGGCGGTAGGAATGTCTAAGAAACAAAATATTAATTTGCTGTTTAAGGAGCTCTCTTTCTGTAATCAAGCCTATTCTAGGCAGAATACACTCTAGCCAGCAAAATTAAAGTAATGCATACTTTAAGATACACAGCATGTTTGATACATAGAAGACAAAGCTACACTATTAGATTGAGACTTTGTGAATGACCTGAAGTGCAAGTTAAAAGTAATTTGGATGATAAACAGTACAGTTACTCAACACTCAATATCACCAGTAATCACTTTAAAAATCACTCTGCTTCTCTGCACAGTTTTCCGAGTAACAGTATTTCCTTCTTCCCATAACTGAAATTCCTCTGGGAGATGGTGTCTTTATAGAAAGCAGTGATTAGCAACAATGCTAAAGCAGGCTTGAAGTTCTGGAGGAGGGAGTAGATACAAAAACTGAGCTTGTGTGCACGCAGTCAAGCGGAGGCTAAAATAAGTATATGTTAAATGTGGACTAATGTATAAAATGTCTTTAGTTTGTATTCTTAGACTTGTTAACGCAGAAGCTAAAAGGCCAGGATATTAACGTGTAAACATCTGTCACTCTGCAGAAAATACTTAGCATCCTCTGAATTTCAAAAGGTTAGCCTCTTAACTTTCTGTTTATAGAGATGAGTGGAAATTCTCACTTGCTGAAATGTGACTACTCCAATGACAACAGCATTTTCCCCAATTTACTTTACTTTTCCCCATTTTACTTTACAGCTCAAGACTGTACAAATTATTTGCCTCATCTTGCTGTTCCACAGTGAGTCCCTCAGCTGTGGCAGATCATACAGACTGGTGCTGCCCTGAATCTAGCACAGGCTGCCCTGCTGTTCTGCAAGCACAATGGTCAGTTGGAAGCTCTCAGTTAGCAAGTTTGAGAGCCTTGTTTTTGGCCTGTTGCTCCCCTGTGCTTAGAGAAACTCATTTTGGAGCCTTCAGCCAGCAGAGGAGTGGGATCAGGGCACTGCTTACAGCTTGGGAGAGTGGATGTAGGAACAAAATTGACTCTTACCTCAGGATTATAGCTGTCCAGGTTTTTTCTTTTCTTTATAAATGATCTCTCTGTTCTTTTTTTCTTCATAATCTTTTTGCCTACAGCCTCTCTCCTCTCAAAACTTTGTTTTTCATTATCCCCCAAAAGCAGCCTGCAATCCAAGAAGCAGTTAAGACCCAGGGAGACAGAACTGGGAGGGCAAAGATCTTGCCTAGCTGTAAGCAGGGCAGGCAAATCCATGCAGGGCTATAACTGACGGCTATAGGAAACTTCACATTGTGCCCAAAAGTCTTACAAATTCTGTCAGTGATCTTTTCATCACATAAAGGAAAGCCACTTTTAGAAGCTTTGTTTGCATCACATTTGTGCAAGGCATTACTGTGGGACTATGATCTGCACTAGCACATAGGTGATGGAGACCTGAACTGCCAAGAGGGTGTTGGGTTATGTTTGGCTTGGTACACAAAAGCATTCACATAAATGTATGGAGCATGTAAGCTGAGCAACACCACACCCTATATGAAAATCTGGAGGTTTTGGTTCCTAATAACTGTCTGAAAGGGTATACTTTATTTCTTCTTTTTAACTTAAAGGTCGTTCTTGTATCAGTTAGGCTTTGCTTTGGGGTTTTTGGTTTTGTTTCCCCCTCTCCGCATTCATCTTCTGACTGTTTTGCTAGCTCAGTGATTTTGCAATTTATTTTCCAGTGAGAAAGCAAAGATTCACAAGTACAGGCCATAAATGAATTAGATAGAAATAATTGACAGATATTGATGCCCTTTTCACTGTAAGAAACCTTTGAGAGTAGAGACAACTGGACAGGAAGGCAGTAAGTATAAGGCCTCATGGAAGGGCATAAAGGAAAGTGTTTTTATAGGATAAGCCAGCGAGACACTCCAGCAAAACTAAAGGAGAAAAACAGTTCCAGTCAAACACAAATGAAGCAATAACTTCCCAGTGTCCTCTGGCAACAAGTCCATTTAGAGATCAGTTTAAAAAAGTATTACCTGTTCAATGCACAGAAAATGATAATGGTAATATGCTCTACTGTGCTCACTGCTGGTTACTGTAATGGGGATTTCACTGCGAGGCAGCTTTAAAAAACTTACCAAGCTAACAAAATCCATCCCACTCAGTTTGCTCACCTTCAGTTATTATTTTTTTTTCTTTTTTTCCCCAAATCTTTATTCACCTTCATTTGATCTGTCTTGTTTCTGACACCATGCTGGAGCTATTCTGTCCCGTTAACGCGAAGTCACTCATTTTTGAAGACACCTCAGAGAGCTTTTGGTCAAGCCATTGGTACCTGGGGATTTATTGTTCCTTTTCTTTCTTGGGAGAACACTTAAAATGTGTTCAGGCTTTATTTTGATAAGGAATTATTCAACAGCAGATGCTCTTACTAACCCATGTCTGAAGAAGAAGGGGGTTCTCCATGCAACACAAGAAGTTACTAAATTGTCATGAGCTAAAAAACAGAGATTAGTATTGAGACCTGTTAGATTTCTAGCAGATTAAAAGTTAGATCTAACAGTTAGATCTCGTGGCCTTGTATGTGCTCCATTTGTGGTAGTTCCCCACTGCATGGAACTAGACGCAATAAAGTCCCCATGTCTACTATACTCAGAGTATAATGAACAGAAGAAAAACAAAAGTGACTGTGTTAGCTTTTGGTAAAACCACTCTTGTGATCATTCTTCTAAGGGAAAGGCATTTCCTTTTCTATTAAGTGTTGCAATTTAGTCTTTCTAATTTAATTATTACCATCTATTCATGATTTCTTAGTCACAGAAAACAGTATTGCTTCATTATAGGACCCTTGCACTTTTTTTAAGAATAATGAATCACGTTAATTCCAAGAGTGTCTACATTAATTCATGGACTTGTATCAAGGATGAATTTGGCCAAAAGCATTTTGGGAAAGCGGCAAGTGTCTACTGTATTGCATCCATCTCCACAAAGAAAGAAGAAAAACAATAGGAAATCTACTGATTTGCTATACTTGCTATACTTTTTCAGGCTTAAGTGGTACAATAGAGTGCTATTTCCTACATTTATTTTGTTAGGGTGTCTTGTCTGGCTTATCCTAGGGACTGAATGAAAGCTGAATATAGATCTTTTGTTTTGAATGATTGACAGTGTGTGAGGTTAGACAAGACTATTTAGAGACCGTCATAACCCCAACATAAGGGATCTTGAAAAATATACAGACTTTGTAATGGTGCATAACTCTGTTTCCCCTGAGTACTATCCTATTCCAGTCATTGCTGACAGAAGAAAGAACTATCAAAATAACAAGGTTCAAAATAAATCTCTGGAAATTCTTACAAAGCATGAAAGTACTATGCTTCAAAATCTTGGACTGAGGAAAGTACAATATGTGTGCAGTAAAATGTTTAGAGGAAAAGTATAAGGGAAAGCAAACCCTAGCATTAAAGAGAAGAAAGCTTTAAGAAACACTTTGAATGAACATATGGGAGAATGTGACACAGAGGTAGGGCAAATGTCGAAGACAATTATTGCCTTTTCAGGTCATGCACAATTTTTTAAAATACTTGTGCAATGGAACCCCAGTTGTGAGTGGAATCTTTTTAAAAATGTGAGATAAAAAGTGGTAAGTACCATTGCCTAGTACATTTTGAATCGTTAAAATGCTTTTACTACACATCAACACATTAGCCATAATCTAATAACCACAGTGAACTACATCTCATTTATTATATATATATATATATATATATATATATATATATATATAATATATAAAACCAGTGGTTACTAGGAAAGATGGAACAGAAGGGAAGTAGCAGTGCCTGAGTACAACTATGAATCACCACAGTGCTCACAGGAATAAAGGTGGCAAACATGAAACAGTCAGATCTCATAAGAGCAAGGAAAACAGTGAGGCTTGCTTAATGTTTGCTACCTCAGTATCTCTGCTAGGACAGGTTTTGGAAATCTCAGAGACAAAACAGTGGTAGGAATGAAAGTGATGAGTAGAAGGGTATAACCCATGTGGATGAATTATATTCCAGGTCAACTTTGTGTATGGAAATAAAGAGAAGAAACACTTAGAATTGATTCAGATCAGTCAGAGGCAAGTAAAAAGTAATGAAAGTTTTCCAGAGTTATTACGTAATTAGTTTTAAGAGAATACAAATATTGTGTTTATAATTTTCATTGGCAAATGCACCACCTGCTACAAATAGAAACAAAGATCTCAGTGTAGTTCTTCCTCATCAACTTCACTATAAGCCAAGAGCATTTTGTATTGATGACTCTAAGTTTACCCAGATTATCAAGCCACAATTTCAGATAATTTCTAGCATGTCAGTTGAATTTAGTTCATACCCAAGACCTTATCTTTGTCCCCCAAATATCTTGCCACCCTCTAATGTGGATCAATGTACTGTGTCTACCGTTAGTGTACGCAGTATATATACATACAGGAACTTCAGAAGTTGTTTTTTAGTTTTGCTTGGTCTTCTAGTTTGACATTGTGCTGAATTACTATTTTATTTTAATAGAAAAAAATGTAATTCCACTTATGCTGCAAATAATATTCCATTACTGAAGAGATTTCTATTATGTGTATTCTTACTGTGCCTAACATATGAGGGATGCTCCGAAAGTAATGCTTTTTATTTTATTATGCTTTCTATTTTATTACATTGGCTCATGAGGTTAGAGGCACATGTTGGTGCTATGGTGCTAGAGGTTGAAACTTCCCAACAATATTATGTTCCATTTTATTGCTGTATGACAGATGAACACTGAACAGGGAATGTCAGCGCACTAAAGTGGTGTGTGGTTCATTTCAGCAGTGATGTGAAACACAGGCCATGCTCTGGACAATCATGCACAGCTGCCATACTACAAAACGCCGCTCGATCATCTCATCTGAGTGAATCAGTGGATTATGACCAGGGAGTTGTGTATGAAGCTGAATATTGGCTTCAGTGCACTGGAAATGATGGTGGCAATATAGGAATATCACAAAGTTTGGGTCAAGTAGGTCTCACATATGCAAGCTTTTCAGGACCTATTGAACCAATACGAGGCAGAAGGTGACAATTTCCTGGATCACATCATTATCATTAGTGGTGTCACCAGTATGAGCTGGAGTGAAAACAGGAGTGCTTGGAGTAGCAATGTGAATTCCCCATTTAAAAAAAAAAAAAAAAAAAAAGTACAAGCTACAGCCCTCAGTGGGGAAACTGATGTGCGCTGTCTTCTTTCTGGGACAGGAAAGGGATGATCCTTCTACATTTCCTGGAACCCAGACAAACCATCAGCTCTAACCACTGCACTAAGACACTGACTAAGCTGAAGGCTCAAACTGCCAGAGCCAGGCCAGAGAAGAAGACAACTTTTCTCTTGCAACACAATAATGTCAGACAACATACCAGTTGGAAGACTGGGGAACACAGTGACAATCTTGGCTAGAGTGTCCTACCAAATCCATTGTACAGTCTGCATTTGGCACCTTCTGACTTCCACCTGTTCAGGTTGATGAAAGATGGACTGTGTGGACAACATTTTCTTAGCAACAATGTCATCGTAGCAGCTGTGGAACAGTGGGTCACCTCCACTGGTGCAGATTTTTACAAATGTGGCATGCAGAATCTTGCCATCACTGGTGAAAATTCATAGCTAAAGGTGGTGACTATGTTAAAAAAATGGTGGGTTTTAGCTGAGAATCTGCTCTGTCAAATAATGTTATTGCGCTCTTTGTATCTGCTGTAATTTCCACGGAAATAAAAAGGAGGCATCACTTTCAGAGCAATCTATGTACATGAAGGAATGAAAACACAGAGAGGTACTTAATAATAAGTAACGTCAACATTTCCTTCTTATAATTCTTCATTACTGTAAAAAAAAAAAAAAAAGAAAAAAAAGTTATATTTCTATATAGAAACTAATTCATATTATCAGTAAAAAAATGATAATTTCCAAATTCTGCTTTTGCATTAATGAACCAACATTTTCACAGAGTAGTATATCTTTCAAGAAGCTTAAAAATTATAACTTTTTTTTCACCTATCTTATTGTCTGTCAAATAAAACCAAATGAGATGAAGTAATTCATGTAGTAAAAAGCATATAAAAGCAAATAGCAGTAGGAGATTATACTTCTGAACTTAAAAAAAAAAAAAAAAAATTACAGAAAAGCTTGTATAGTGTTGCAGGTTTGTACAAAGCTGTCTTAAGAAATAAGATTTTATGTTGTTAAGCTTCAGGCAGTGCTTGTTTACTATTGTAAATCAGATTACTTTAGCAATCAACACATACAATCACAGAATCTGCTCAAAACAGAGATGATGTTCATTTGAATATATGAATAAAAGCACTCATCATCAAATTCAGCTCTTCTCCTTCATGTCTCCACTAGAGAAGTAATTTGATCTGAATATCTGAAATACTCCTTTGGCTGCTTTCTTGTGAAGTCGTTTATGACTTTTTAAAATGGGAACGAAGACTTAATCATTAGACAGAATGCACTCAACAGCAAGTAATTAATTAGGTACCAGTTAGCAAACAATGCTCTGCCTCCATTTTCAACTGTGCTCTCATGACGTATCCTGCTGTATTCATTACTCCTGCATGAAAATCTGAACTCAGTTACGTCTTTGACTGCAGTGCAGCTTCAGCAGATACATTTGCATATACACATAGAGGCTCTCTTATATCCAGACTTAAAACATCATAACTTTGTGCTGTACAATGTGTCTGTATGCTGTCATAGGATAGTTTTCTGGGTATATAGGCAGATGTGAGTTTCACCGAATTCTACTGATAATGGAAATAACAGAGCATAATCTATTTATACATGTAGACTTTCATGTAATCATTATTTTAATTGTATCAAAATATCAAGTGGCTTTCCTATAAATCTGTGGGAGGTAAGGAAATCTTATTTAGCAATCAGGACATGTCCCATCAGTCAAGATATCAGAACCCTCTATGAGAAAATGTATTTTAAACATTCTCCCGGATCAATTTTTAAGTTAAATTCATTCAGCAGTTGCGCTTTCTAAATGACTTTCAAATGACTGCATTGTTTAACTTCAATTTCAATAACTACTGCCTCACTAAATAACACTTCTTCAGTGACACGCATGAACTAAACTCTGCATTACCCTCATCTGGAATGGCTTCCCATGGATTCACTCATTTCACTGTCTTAAGAGGTTTCCATAAAAAGGGTCTGCTTGACTGGTGTTTGGAAACCTTATATCTAGCATCTGAGGAAAGTGAGGTGTAAAGAGAATAGGATTCTGTCCTAACTCCATGTCCTCCTGTCTGTTGGAATTGTATTATGTATTATGGAATTGTGGTTATGTAGGCAGGGATACTAATGCATACGTTCAACTTGCCCAACAGTTCACACTTGTCAGCTTGGACTTGACTTCAGTTTTGGGCAGTACTCTTCAAAGTCTTAGTAAGGTTCAGAAAAGTTGGCATGTTACTACATTATCTTTTAGTTATAAAAGCACTGAAACAAATCCCATGCAAAACAAACCAAGCCATATTAGAACAATATGTAGTGAAAAGTCCAGTTTTAGGCACCTCGACTCTAAAATGTCTTGATCTTGGTCTCACTCACACCTTTTATGCCTGTAGGTAACTTGTATCAGTTGATCACAATATGGGCTGCTCGACAGGCTATGAATATGCCTGTGTTCGCAGAACTCCAGTGAGTATCAGTCATTATTGACACCATCTGTTTACTCCAGGGCTAACATTTTCAATCTGTTCTGGTTAAAGGTAAATGTAGAAGAGGCATTCAAGCAGCTGTGGTGGAAGAAAGAACTTTTCCTTGCATAGAAAGGATTTTCTTTTTTGCATCTTTTTTCATACATTATGCAAACATCATGTAATGGGTCCAGCACACTTAAAAGTAAAATAGCTACGCAAAGAAGAAATGAAACAGAAGGGTCTGTTAATTTTTGGCACGGAGATTGAATGTTTGACTTCCTATAATCAAAGGCGTTATTCTTGTTGGAATAAAAATATACACTGAAATGTCCCACTAAACAGACAGTTGTATTTTCTTCGTGAGAAATAAGAAATGAAATTTCATGGGAAATGAAATTTTAATATAAAGTGTGACGTGTATTTCAACAGAGTGTTAATTATTAGATGACAGATTTTATGAAGAAGGACGTACGTGAGTAGCTTATTTAAAGAAGGAAAGTAAAGAGTACAAGGAATTAGTCAATTATGATACATGATTATATTCAACGTAATGTTGCATGTTACTGACTGTTCTATGATAGTTGAGCAATAATTACCCAAACCGCTTCAAATCATTCACCAACTGCCTATAATTTGTAGCTTGAGATGTATGAGACTTACAAAGCTAGGGAAAAAAAAAAAAAGAAAGAAACCCAAAACAACACAGACTGAAACTGGAAGAACCATAGACTTTTCCGTGATTCCTTTGTTGCCTTATTTAATGATGAAAAAGCGTACATGAGCATGTACATGCCAAAATGAGATAGAGTTCTTCATTTCCTTTGCATTCCTGAATTTTATTTTGTTTTTTATATAATTCCAAATGACAGAAGTTTCATTTGTAAGCTGATAAATAGTCAGTGAATGCACATGCTTTATTTCCTGTTTTCTTTATAATGGTGTCACTGAAATGTCTTGGAAAAAAAGGACTGGAACTTGCAGAGTGCTGGATGATAAACGTACGCTGTTCAGTTGGGTCAGAAGGATGATCTGTCTTTTAAATTGCAGCATAGAATAAAGGCTTTCAGGATTGAATAAGCATTGAAAGCATTTGGGGCATGGTAGCACACAGCTCTATTCAAGATAATTTTCTTGACAACAAAGTACATATGATTTTGGATACCAGAGTTCAGCTCCCAGCTTGATCAATCATTTAATCAATCGGCTGTGCACACCACAATGACTTGATTACACTCTGACCAGCAGGTTTCAGAGAGTCACTAAGTTTTCAGTGCTTGCTAACCATTCCAGAAAACAGTGTTCAGAGAATTATTTGTTGAGTAAGCTTACCGTTAACATTTATGTTTCAATCTTTTTTTTTTTTTTTTTTTTAACTTCCTTAAATCAGTTTTCTTTGTTGTGTTTTTTTTCTGCCTGTATTTTCTTAACTGGCTATGCTATTAATTAGATGCCTCATCAGAAAGCCATCCATTGTCCCCCTTCCATTCACTCCCTCTTAATTTAGCAAATATTTATTGAAAAACATATTGTACTTTCTGGTACAGCAGGTGTGGTTTTGTCAATGTTATATGTTTGGCATTCCTAAGTGGATTTCTCTCTCCTTTCAGACTTCTGACTAGTCAAAAGTCATTCAAAATAAAAAGAAATATTTTTTTAATTGCTCTTTCATTGCTACTTCCTGTGTAATTTGCATAGCATGCTGTTTTTTTTCTCACATAACCTTAGATTATAGTTCTAAATTTTACTTGACTGTTAGTTATTTTTATTAATATTATTTATTGTGTTGTTCCTGTTCTCTGGCTTTGTAGTCCTCTTGCTGTAAACAAAGTTTCCATTCTGCCTACTCAAATGAAAAGCCAAAGCTTCTGTTCTTCAACAGAGACAATAGCCCAATGTATAGCAAAATTAATGTTTTATTTATTTTTGCACTGCTTAAGAAAACATGAAGAATTATTTAAGATAATTGGATTGAAATGCATTAATTTAGTTTCTTTTTAGAACATACTGAAGATATCAGACCCCCAACTATCATTGCAAATATAATCTGCAAAGTGTGAAGACAGTGTTTGTAAATGTAATGTTACCATTTTCTTTCTTTTTTTTCTGATACGTCAGATTATTAATGGCATGCCATTCACAATAATCTTCTGAAACAAAATAGATTAACCTACTTAGCTTGGATCAGAAAAAGGCCGCATATTAGGGACTATCAGAGCCCCAAATCATGATGTTAACTGAAAACAAAAAAATAAGTGGCGTTCCAAATTCATGTAGTAAACTGTACTGGCACGTACACTTATGCCATGTGTGGCCAGAAGTATGTGAAATAAAAGATAATATAAATGGAAAAAATCTGGGAATACTACATGTGGAAACAAACCTTTTTTTTTTTTTTTCTTTTTTTTTTTTTTTCGTGTACAAGAATAAAATTATTGATCTTCCTTTCTACAAATTATCTTGAAAAAACAGAATCACAGAACCATAAAATCATCAAAGTCGGAAAAAGACTTCCAAGATCATCCAGTTCAACCATCCACCTACCACCAATACTTCCCCTACTAAACCATGTCCCTCAGTATCATAATAGTAATTACAATTTGATAGTAATCATAACAGTAATCATAATTTACAGAAGTATAAGGAAATTTGGAGTCACCAAAAACAACGTTATAAATGAAGTGGTGAAATGCCTCCTTCCCAACTTTGTACCCTCTACAGGTTATTTTATTTTGTTGAGACATTTATGTTTTCTAGAGCTAGCCAGTAGTTTTATTTTGTGCAAAGCGAAATGATACTTTTTTTACTTTGTAGAAGAAATACCTATCTATCTTCATCTGTTCTTCTTATGCCACTTTGATCATTTCACCTCTTCTATCTTTATTTCCTTCTACCTTTTGGCTCCAGAATTGTGTTTGCTATCCTCAAAAGCTTTTCAGCCATTACAAATCGAACTGGTAGAGAAGAGAACAGAATAGGAAAGCTGAGTGATGACAGCTGTGTGCAGGGAGTACTTTAATCTTGTCATGTAGAATATATGAGATTATTGCCATTTACAGTCTGAAGGAGCACCTCTTGTTGGAGCTCAATATACTTTAGTGTGAATGTACACTTCTGAAATAACCTGAGGAATTTCCCTCTCCCTTTCTTCTGCTTCTCAGGCAGATGAAAATTAGCCAATATTATCAAAACTTTCTCATTCAACTATTTAGAATCACAGAATCATAGAACATTCCAAGTTGGAAGGGACTTATATAGGGATCATCAACTCCAACTCTTGGCTGTACATAGGAACGCTCAAAAATCTGACTAGATGCCTGAGAACAGCAACCAAACATTCCTTGAACTCTGGCAGCTTAAGGCTGTGCCCACTGACCAGGGGAGGCTGTTCCAGGGCCTCATCACCCTGGTCTAAAAGCTTTGGTTCACTTTATATTTCTCTACTGACTCTCATTAAAGGTGTCTAGCCTCTACTTGACATACTGCTAAATTTAAATATGTGTATCAGATATGAATAACCAATGTAGAATAGGACATGCCACTTACCTAATTAAGGATAGGAACAGATTGCCTTAAAAAAAAACATCTTCCAGAGGCTGAGAGTTGTCAAATGCAGCACCTGCAGTAAATGGAAAGAGATGTCATTTTTTCTGTTGATATAGGTCTCAGTTTATCTCTTCTTCTTGCAGTTTTATTACTGTTCTTTCTCCATGTTAAGGTACTTTATGTCTCTGAGACAAAATCTGGCATCTTTCTCCAAACAACTGTTCAAATTGGATGTCATTCTAACCTTCCAAACATTGTAAAAGATATTAGATGGTTTGTAATATCCAGATCTCTTTGGCATGAAGCCCAAAGATTTGCAAGTAGGTCATCTCTGTGCAAACTCACCCGTCTTGGAAAACTGTTTATTTGTGTAACAGGACATTTTGTAGAATAGATGCGTGCCTTATTTAACTGAACAAAGCTTTAAGTACATTCAGCCAGGCTGGTTTCCCTACAGATGTCTGTACTGTGTACAGTATTTTACTCTGTGGACATGCAAATTTTTTTTTCACAGCTGCTCAAACATTGCCTTGAAGCATCAAAATGATCTGAGCAATTAAGTTATAAGGAAAGAAAACTTACATTCATTAAAGATCTGTATCCTCAGATATTTTGAATTCTCATGGCAAGTCAAATGTGACACAAACGCAAGGATGAAAATTCAAATTTCTAAATGAAAACTTTTTAAAAATTGAAAGTGTTTTAAAATGATTATCCTGATTCACAAATGAGCAAGTGAAAAGCAAGAGTCGCAAATCTGATAACTTTAAGAAAGCTCAGTTTCTTATTTTTCATAGTACTTTCTGCATTTTTAAGTCACTTTTTGAAACGCATTTATCAATAAACAAATTCTATAACACTGTCTGCAATTCAGACAACCTACAGTGAGACAACGCTAGGAGATCTAAGTGATGTGACTACACCTTACAGAAACCTTTATAACACAATAGTCTGAAGTTTCCTGAATTCAAGTATCCTAGATATTTTTAAGAGTCCCAGAAGCACATCACTCCACAGTGCCCTTTAAACTAACTTCATCAGTATACCAAGCACAGGCTGATCAAGGGTTCCTTAAAAAATGTGCAGCAGGCAGGACTAGAAGCCAGCACTGAACCTAAATTCATGATACACGCTGCCTTCTTTATCTTTTCCTTTCCATGGAAGTAGCACAAAACATTTGTTCTGTCAGTAGTTGTAGAGAACAAAACTATGGCATACGCAATGAAACAAGTAATCTAGAATATGGAAGACATCTCAAAATCTGTACCACTCCATCCTTAACTCAACTGAGAAGCAAGGTAGTGAGCAAAGATGGGCACCATGACTACGAGTTGCCACCTCTCCCAATGCAGAACCCTGTTGATTAAGCAGTCTCAGAGTCAAAAACTTTGTGCTCCAATTGTTTGGGATTATTTTCTTCTTCACACACACACACACACACACACACACAGGAGTAAAAAAAAAAAAAATAAAAATGAGGGGGAAAGGAGCTTTTACTGATGGCATTTATCCAGTTGCAATATGAAACAGCTTCTGCCTTTGTGCCTGCCTTCATTGCCCAGGTGGAAAGCAGTGCTGTCTTCAGCACTTGGCCTGAGCTGAAGCTCACTGAAACGAAGAACTGGCACTGAGTAGGAACTCAGCATTTAATAAAGACCTCACTACAATGACATATGATCATTAAGTTCCCTTCAATTTTCCACTGGAATTCAAAACAGGAACTAAGCAGAGACATTGCACATTAGATAACTGTACTACAATTGCCATACAAATAAACTTGCTCAACCACTAAATATTAATTTGTAAGTCCTAGAAATCTTTTATCGTAGTTTAATCTGCGCTAAAATCACAGTTGTTTATACACTTGCCTCATTTTCCTCCCCAGAAACTGGTGGTCAGCATTTAGTGTCCTATTTACGATATTCACTATCCTAACGGTAATTTCCCTCCAAGGAATGATACCAGAACCTGACGATACTGGACAGCATAACTGCAAAGTTTTATGATCTTCAGTATGGTCTTGCTGTGCAACAGATACTTTGCCACTTTTTAAATTTTAGCAGCCTCCCTCCACCCCTATTTATTTAAATTCAAAAGTGACAATTTTACATAGCTGTTGAATTTCTCCTCTGCCTCATACTGCATGCAGTGTAGGCTACAGTGTGGTACAGACACGAGTCTATTGATTTAACTTTGCACAATAACTATCACATCATAACAGTTCAGCTGAAACTAATGGAACTAATTAAGCAACAGGGACCTCCAAGCCAGAGAATCAGAGATTTGTGGTTGTAAAGGATCTATCGGTCCATCTGTTTTATCTTCCTGACAGAGCCAGACTTTTCCATGCAATATATCTTTTGTTCACTGTGCTCCAAATTGCACTAAAAGACTGGGGCTTTCACGTCTTCCCCCAGGAGACTGCTCCATGGCATAATAAATCCCATTGTCACGGATTTTTTCCTGCATTCAGCAATATCATACCTCTTTAAATGTGTGCCATTTTTCTGTTTACAGCTTCTTGCTCACTCTGGAGGAAGGCCTCCTCTCCACCTCCAAGCTTTAAATATCAGCAGACAGCTTTGTCCTGTCACACTTTCGTCACCGAGTCAGGCTGCACTTTTTTCCTTAGGCCTCTGTAATACTCTCTTTCAGTCTGAAACGAGACAGATTTGTATGTAAGAGGTAACAGTCCAGCTACTACAGACATGCTTTGAAGGGTACTGAACAGAGCCCACAGAGTTTCTTTTGGGAGGATGCATGTCTGCCTCTGCCTCTTACCACCAGTCCCTTAAGCAGCACTACATAAAGCACTGCATTTGGTGCGTAGCACGTACTGACCACAATCTCACTGTTTAAAAAGTTAAGAATTAAAGAACCATGAGCCTTTGCCTCTTCTAAAAGAAAAGGTAGGAAGTGCTGGGCAATAGGCATAAAGAAGCCCCTGGAAGGGAGAAGGGGCAGCTCACTTCTTCTGATGAGATGGGCATGACGAACAAGTGGGAGGCCTTCAGTCATAACACTGCCGCCTGGCAGCTTATGAATTTGCTTCAGTTTTAAAATTATGGCAGAGGGGCTCGGCCCTGACTTCCAGTTCAGGGATAAAAGTTGTGTTCATCTTTGATTATTATACTGCAGAATGAACACAGTTGTGATGATGATGTGAAATAAGGCAAGTGACAACAGGTAGCTGGAAAAGAAGTTACTGCCTTCTAGAATTTAATAACAGAAATATAAAGGACACTGCAGATTTAAGTCACTCTCTTAACCATAATATATTGCCTTTATAAACTGCAGTATATTTCTGAGAAAGAAAGTCTGATTTTCTAGGAAGAATGGCGTAAGATACGTTAATGTTATCCTCATTTATTTCCGATCTCAGTATTTTTGTAATATGTAATTCAGACATTAATTTCTGACAAAGATATTTTGAATCACTGTGTCAGAAAACATTCTCTGCTTCCCTGTGAGATATGGCCAAAATGTTTTATAGTTTCCAAAACCTGCTTACAAAAACCAAATCACTCTGGTTATCAGGGTTGAAAAAGGCCATTCCCTGAGGGGGATTTATTATCCTGTTGGTATCTTCTATTATAATTCATTAACTTCAGCACCGACAAAGGTGAAGTATCTGTTCTGATGATTGATAGGAGATCCCAAAAGACATATTTGACTCTCAACAATTTATTGTTTTCCCCTACGTTTTACTATATTTACCATCCTTTAGCTCTACAAAACATGGGTTCTTTTCAGGTACGCTGCCCAGCCTGCTTTCACTTTGGAAATTAATTGTTCCATTTGGATTGCTTTAAATCATGATTTCAGTGGTTTTTAAATTCACCTAAATAAATAAATAAATAAATAAATAAATAAATAAATAAGTAAATAAAGTGTCCCATATTTTATACGTTTGAAATCAGTACTAACAAAGTAACAAGAAAGAGCAAGATAAAACATATTCAAGATTTATTATAGGAGATGAAGCATCATTTTTTGATAGATAACAGGATTGCAATTTTTCCTGTTTCATCCAAAATGTGTTGTTTTTTTTTTCCTTTGCTGTTTTTTGGGGAGTTTTGCTGCTGCAGCTAGGGAAAACAAATAGGTGAAGGAGAAACAGGAATTTGTGCCCAATGCATTTCCCGTTGCTACTTAAGCTTGTCATAAATCCTTTAACAACCACCAACTGCTCTGTTTTATCCTGCCCCTCTGAGCTTAGCTAGCTATAGCAACCTCCTGCTTTAAAAACCCCTGGTAAAAGCAGCATCTTCCTAGTGAAGTCCTTCCTAAGTCTGGGCAGCAATTAGCCCAGGGACTGTACCCCATCACCTTGCTACCTCAAGGCATGGCTGCTCCTGCTTTGATTTAACTTCACAAACATATGCATCCTGTCCAGTAAAGTTAAACATCTCAGTGTAAGAATCGTGCACTTCTGAACAGAAAGAGTTGTGTGGTCAGTCATGACAAAGAAAGTTAGTTTTTTCCTTCTGTGGTGGTTTCTCTCCTCTTTTCCCTCCTCCTTTCTCTCCTTTTCTTAATCTTTACTTCCCCAACTGTTTTCTTCACTTTCATCAATTTTCTTCATTTTCATTTTCAACTGTTTACGTGGGTTGACAGTGATAGGACAGGGGGGAATGGTTTTAAACTAAGGCATGGCAGATTTAGTTTAGATATTAGGAGGAAATTTTTCACACAAGGGGTGGTGACATGCTGGAACAGGTTGCCCAAGGAGGTTGTGGATGCCCCATCCCTGGAGGCATTCAAGGCCAGGCTGGATGTGGCTCTGGGCAGCCTGGCCTGGTGGTTGGCAACATAGCACATAGCAGTGGGGTTGAAACTAGATGATCTTTGACGTCCTTTTCAACCCAAGCCATTCTATGATTCTGTGATATGATTCTATGATTATTCTTTGGGGATGTTTTCCAGAATTTTTTCTTCTTTTTTTTTTCTCACTGTAGTGACTCAAGCAAGAAAAGAACATAGTCTGCAGATTAGATAGCACACTTTTATCAAGAAGTTTTTCTAGAAAGAAAGGAAGATTCAAAGTGAAATTGCTTAGTTTAGCACAGATTAGGGCCTTCTGGTACTACACATGTATATAGATGAATTATTAACCTTGGGGGAGACCTGGCAGTGTGCTCATACTAACTGCTTCTCAGAGTGTCTGAGTTTTTTCCTGGTACACATTGCCCACTGGGGAGCTATTACAATGATAATAATGAAGAGCTCACTAATTTCTACAACTTCTTGCTTTACTCTCACAACCTCTCCAGAATACATACAGCACAAACCATCCTTAGTAACCATAGCGATGATTCACTACAGAGGCTATGACTCTGTTGCACTGCAAAATGCAACTACTTTGTTATACAATGTTAATTCTTTATTATTATTGCTCTGCTAATGTTCATTTAAATTTAAAATAAAAACTTCAGCACCTTTCAGATGGCATTTGTGTGCTTTAAACTTCACATAGAATGAATTTAAACATAATTCTAGGTTTTCATGGGTTTTATATGATTGTTTTAATAAATGAATTTCTTTGTGTGGGGGAGAGGGTTTTCCAAATTTTTCAAAAATGAATGCCCATGGGCTGGAAATAATGGTGTTTCTAGGGGACAGTACATAGGTAAATGAATAACAAAGTTATGCAGTCTGCAGTGTGGGACCTATTTCCAAAAACAACTTTGTTAAAGAAACATTTAGTTTTAATGTAGAAATACTTATTTAGTATTTCAACTGTTTGGTTTTTTTGTTTGTTTGTTTTTTCATTTAAATAAAACAATTTCTTTCACTTAAACTATGAGCTTTATTTCAAAAATTATATAACTTTTGTTACCTTATTTATTACTCATTCTATTCTGCTCTATTCTATTCTATTCTGTTCTATTCTGTTCTCTGAAATAAAGTAATTCAGGAGTTACCTACTGACCTTTACAGATTTTTGAAGCAATTAAGTCCTAGAAACAGAGGGGCTTAAACAGTTAGAAGAGTTGAACCAACTTTTTTACAGCCATAGCCTCTTTGCACGCAGACTTGTTTTACTGGTAGCTTTTTTGTTTGTGTGTCAGTTCTTTCAAGTGTTTCAGTTCAGTGTTAATATAAAATTGAGAAATGTCAGAGGAAATGAGAAAGTGAGAAGATTCTTTTACTCTGACATGATATGACTGTAAATGAGTGGGAACTAGCAGTCCCATCATTCAGGATAATTTGAAGCCCAGAAAGATAACTCACTAACTGAAAGTGAAACTTCCCTTTGAGTTAGGGAGTTCCCTTTAAGTAAGCAAGTTCCTCTCTTCCTCTCTCTCCCCAAATATGATGCCCACAGAAAGGTCTGATACTAATTACTCCGATTAAATATGCACACAAATTTTTCTACATATAACTACAGACAGTCACTTTCTAAGCAAAATATTTTTTCTATGTATTTGCTGTTCTTCCTCTTCACTCTTTCATTTTGTTTCAAGTCAATTTAAGGTTAAGATTTGCATCAAGAGCATTTCCATTTCTGACAGCAATTTAAGTGAAACCAAATTGTGGCTTGCTAGTCATTCAGGAAAAAAAATATATAGATCTATATAATAGGCTTGTGTTCCTGAGACAGTATTTTCAAGGAAGGAAAGTGAAGGCAGCACAGATCCTCCAAGGTGACTCTATCTCCACATGGATGGCAAGCTGTTATTTCCCCCGTAGCGGGATGGGTGGGCCTGCAGCGGGAGACAGGCCTGGTGCTGACGGGGCTTTCTGGCAAGGACTTGGTGGCTGTTCAGCTGTGAAAGCTGCTGGGAGATAGGTTATCAAAGCACAGTGCAGTCATGGAGTGCAGCACTATAAGCTCTGATACCCTGTCCACTGTGTCCTTTTAAGAAGAAACGTATCTCAAGGGAAAAAAGGGAGTGTGACGGTATCTCGCCTGGCAGGTAATGGTATACAGATGAAGACGCTTTTATAAGGTATATACAGGAGGATAAAGAAGAGATTTTACTGGAGACTAAACACAGAGCTGTCAATCCCTGTTAGCCAGCATATCAGGATGTGTTTATGCCTACACTGGGGAAAACTTCAGCCAGTGATTGAATCTAAAAATCCTTGAACGATTTAAGCTACCAAGGCTGGTTTGATCACCTCTCACCCTCATCCCCCTGCTCCCTAAGCACTGAGAGCTGTCTGTGGGCAGACAACCATATTATGCACCTTGGCAACACTGCATCGCTTCCAGGGTCTCCTCCTCCCCTGCACCCAGCATGTGTCACCACAGATGCTCAGCTCTTGCTGTGCAGAGAGCATTGGCTCTTTCGTTCCACACTGGGAGACTTGCTTGCCCCCCCAGCTAACAAGTGTCAGTGAGAGTCTGATTTTGGAGACAGAGCTGCCCTATCAAGACCTACAGAGAAACAACCATAGCAGTAAATCAAGAAGGAAAAGTCCCAGTCAGTAGATTTCCTTTAGAAGACTGAAATAAATTGCTTTTTTTTTTTTTTATTTCCTCTTTTGGTACTGTGTCTAAAATAAACTTTAATTAAAGCTCACTCTGTCCGCAGTCCAGCTACCACGGCTTTTAAAAGTGCCTTAAGAACAGCACAGCAGCACTATGCAGGAAGTGGTATCACATCTCATCATGTAACAGCGGTAGAATAAAACAAAATTTTAAATGGTTAGCCCTTCCAAAGCCCTCAGGTTATCAAAAAATACCTCTGATGTTGGACGCAATGCTGATGTTTTTCATTCAAGACCAGGGTAGTTGACATTAACATGATCCAACACTTGGCAGTGTGGTGCATCATCAGAGCTGCAGTTTCAGTGCCCCATGTACAAGTGCTTCCAAGAGAGCTGACAGTTCCATCCAGACTTCATTTCCCACAAGCTGCTGGAGTGTGTCAGGGCATGGTGCCAGACTCGGCAGACTCATGAGGACACAACTTGCAACTCACTACCCTGCATGAACAAGATTTGGGGAAATAACTATTCAATCCTTAGAACTTGTCCTTCCAGTACCTGAAGGAAACTTATAAGCAGAAAAGGGAGTGACTTTTTACACATTCTAATAGTTACAGGACAAGAGCAAATGTATTTCAACTAAAATAATGGAGATTTAGGTTAGAAGTTAGGAATACATTCTTTACTCAGAAGGTGGTGTGGTCCTGGCACAGGCTGCCCACAGAAGCTGTGGGTGCCCCATCCCTGGAGGCATTTGAGGCCAGGTTGGATGGGCCCTGGGCAGCCTGAGCTGGTGGGGGATAGCCCTGCCCACTGCAGGGAGTTGGAGCTGGATGATGTTTAAAGTCCCTTTCAACCTACACCGTTCTATGACTATGATTCTATGAGCTCCACTGAGAGCTAAATTCCAGCCCCACAGTAATAAAGGTGTTATTAATCACTGAGAATATACTAAAAACTCCAACATAATATGAGAATATTCAAACAATAAGAAAATTTAGAGCAGAATCCCTGCAGAGCAGTAAGGAAATTGGCTAATTTGCCCTTGCAAGTTCCTTCTTTTTGCCAGAAGTTTCTTCCATGCTGCTGTATGTGGAAGACATGCTTCATATAACACCAAAGCAATCTGAGGCCTTTACCCTATCAAGGCATCTGAAAACAAAGGAGCCTCAAAACCTTCAGAAATTTTGGATAATAATTTCTGTCTTAGTCACTATCTGGGCTGTAGTTATGGGTCAGGGGAAGCTTAACTCTTTCCAGTTTTTCTTTACTCTAGCTCCGAATCTTAGATTTAATCCCTGAAAGTCTGGGAGAACATTTACAGGAACAGTGTTTAATGAGGACAATTCATCATTGGCTTGACAACCTCAGCTGTAACGCTATTGAAATCTACCTAGTAATAATGGATTTTTGAGACAATCAATAGCTTGCATACATGTGTTTCAGGTTTCAAGAGTAGGGCATCTGAGAAAGGAGAATTGAAAAAAATGATCTGGCATGAGTCAGAAGACAAGGAGAATTTTAAAATGTTAAGAAGTAATAATAATACAATTACAGCACACACTTAACAACAGACAAGTTATCATTTCTCAAACTGAAGTAAATATTCCTCGGAAATTCTCACCGTGGGATAAACTGCCTTTTAGAAGATTACACAACTGATATTGTAGCATGCAATTGCAATTCAATACTGCATCCTAGAGAATAAAGACTTCCATTTACAGGAGAAATAGCTAGCTAAACACATAACTGTTTTAAAAGCCTGAAAAGTGCACCAGCCTTCAGGAACTTTCTATCAGGCTTCCTCCTGTAGTGCAAGGAAATCACCACCTGATCTGAAGCACAAACTGAGCAAAGAATGCACAGGAAATCTCATGAAGCTAGGAGAATAAATTAAGATGTTGCTAGCCTCTAGCTGCTCCATTCAAAGCAAGCTCAGCCTTGGCAGCTCTTTATCTGTACTTCTGAGGGAAACAGGACTGAGAATGAGCTCCAGTACTGCACCAGATGATAATCTGTATTGGTGAGCTGGTTCTGTGTTCCTCAGCTGAGATTTGTCTAATTTTTGAGATACGAACAGTGAGCAACTCAAGACTTCAAGAGGAAAAATACATATACAAAAACATATAAAACTATAAGGTAAAAGAAATAGAGCCTCGGGAGATACTAATTCAACAACACAAGAGGATCTGCTCATTCTAAGAAGCAAAGGAGACTGACCTGTCATCACTTGATTGATGGCCGCCTGTTGGTTGGTTGGTCGGATGATTTACCTCATTGGTAAGGCCCCGGCAGGCATTAAATCAGACAGCAATGAGCATCTTAATGTAAGCCTAGCAGTCCATTAGTCAGAGCTACTGTGTGTATTCATAAACAATATATATATAGTTTTAAATTCATAATTTTTGCATACCCTCCCCACAGAAATTGTTTGATTGTAAAAGTTGCCCAAATACTTGTAGCCCAGAGAGGAAAGTTAGTTGCCTACATACACATGCATGCACACACCCTCTATGAGTTTAACACGGTGAAAACATCACTTTGGACTGAAAAGAAAAGAATGCACACACATATGTACAAATACTGTGTCAGGGACACAACGCACTGCATGGAGCCAGAGGAGCCAAGAGATCTGCAGTTATTTTGACATGATTGATCTAGCCACAAGAAAATAGTCCTTGGACATTTTTATTTGTCAGTGTAGTGAAGTTATACTGACCATCTGTTGCTTGCCTGGAAGTATATAGGAAACCAGCTAATAATTTAACTTCCATTCTTAAAATAAGGTTGAATGAGCACTGACAATGAATTTTCTCAGGTCTACTGAAGGTTCAGTTTGATTGAGTTTGTGACCACAGGAAAGAGTAAAAGAAGTTCTGGTGAGTTGCGTAAGTAAGTATATTTTCAAATACATAATCTAAAGTTTCACAATTAAAGAAAAAAAAAATTGACTTGCAGGCAATAAAAGATAAGATTAAATTCAAGGCCCTCTTTAAATCCCTCTCTCAGTCAATAATATCTCTGCTTTCACCAACACTCCACTTTTACTTTCGTTAATTAAGAATGCAGGTTACATAAGGACTTTTTTTTCAAGAATCATTACCTCTGAAAGTGTAGAGAGTTCATCTGATATCAGTTTCAAAGTTACTACAAATTACTATACTGATTACGTAGACTTTGAAAATCCTCATACACTCCAGTAAATCTTAGAAAAATGAGCTCTAAACCATCTAGGTCCCTGGCCCGTGTTTATGCAATTCTATAATCCTACGAAAAAAATCCTTATGTGTTTTTGTGGTTCTATTTGTCGTGTGTGCACACACAAATATGCATTTGTGAGGAGCTTCAGGCACTTCTGAGTCTTACCACAAAATAGTACAAAGAACATTAATGTAAGAGATTAATGTCAAATAATTCTTGACTAGAAGTAGGCTCTGGTAACAGATATTATGATAGTACAAGACCTGTGGATGTGATTGCATTTGCGGTAGAGGTCTAGGAATAAGATAACAGAAGAAAGATAGTAATTCTCATAAACAAAATTAGTTAATATTTGATTAATAATTATGTGTCCATGCTGCTCTAATATTAAACTCTGGTTTGATAGTATGCAATCAGCAAAGGCTTGTCTTCCAAAAGCCTGGCTGTATGATTAAATGGCTGCCCTGGTAAGAGCACCTGCACAATCTGCCAAAAGGAAAAAGTGGAGCTTATCACACAGAATACTAAAAGAATATAAAGAGTTTCATAACAAGGACTCTCAAGTTCAGCATGCCAAAATGAAGGTTTGAAAATCTGTGGTGGAGTTACCTTGTACTGTGATAAACTTATTTGACTTTCCATGCTTGTCATTACAAACAGTTTGATTTTCAAGCACCAGGTAGTCATGAACAGCCAATCTAAGGACAGATGGTGTAAACCACTACTTCAAATTATTTCAGGAATCTCAGGATCCAGCCTTTTTGTTTTGCAAATGTTTATTTAAATGAATAAACATGTTTATTCAAGTATATTGAGATTGTCTGCAATCAGACTGTAAACAGAGGTAGAAAACAATCCAATTCTGTTTTCTGTTTTTTAATCCCAGAAAGGTGTAGCTATTAGTAAAGATAACATTAGACTTTAAAAACAGAAATTCAATTACCATTATATAGCTAAATACCTTCCTGATTTCTATGCATCATTTTTACTTCTGCTGTTTTTTGAAGGGCTCCTTAAGGAAAAAAGAAAGAAAAAAAAAAAAAAAAAAACCCAACAAAAACAAACCAAACAGCCAAGCTCCAAAACTTACAAACCTAGACAGTGCAGAAGGAAAATTGCAGCCTTTTCAATATGCATATGTATTAGCGGGTAGAAAAGAAAATGAGTGTATTTTTCATATGGAATCTATAAATCATGGGACATGACAGAATAGTATTAATAGGATTAATTAACTCTAAATTATAGGTAGATATTTTTTTAGAATCGTGCTTAATTGATAACCTTATGGCAAGTAGGTTAGGCAAGCAGTAGGAAAGCAGGTGGCAGAGAATGCTGAGTGAAGACTTCCGGAAGACAATTAGGATGTAGAGGGTAGTACACACATACATACACACTGTGGACTTAATGTTGCTTTCATGTTTTTTCAGTTCCTCTGAAGTTAGATCCATGACATTTACAGATATGAACAAAATAGAATTTCCTTTACTTTTTTAATGGGCGTGCTTTCTACACAATTACCAAGACAATATCTTTCCTTCTGACACAGAAAAAAAAATCCCCCTTTATATAGTTCAAGAAAGCAGAATCAGAATCAACCAAATCCCAAACTAAACAAACAAACCCCTCAAATTGCTATTGACCATTTCCTTAGTAAATCAAGATGATTCCACTTCTACCTTCCTTCAGCTTTCTGTATCACATAATTCAAAAAAGAGATGGACCTGAGTTAAAAATCCAGAACAGCAGATTCAGGTTCAAAAAGTAACACAGTGCTGTGACAGAAGAACATTCAGTTTTTCAAAATGCTGGCGTGCATTTTATTGAGAGAAGTCTATCAGCTTATATGATGTCAGGCTGTAAGCCTCCATGAAAGGCATTTAGATCAGCCAGCCTGGCTTGGACTAAAACAGTGAGGCCCAGTGCCACTGAAGCATGGGTATTTTCATTCCAGAATAACAGTGTTTTGAATTTCTGGCTTAAGGAACAAACAGAGGAACTTTATTTTTGACACAATTCTTATGACTTGAACCATAGAATCATAGAATCATAGAATTACAAGGCTGGAAAGGACCTATAAGATCATACAAGACATACAAAGATTTTTGCTATTCTATGCTTTTGAAAGAAACTACATTTCTTATCTGCCATGTCTTGGTGAGATCAAGAGCATCCCTTTCAACCCTGTGAACACGAGAAGAGAATCTAGTATCCACTACTAGCTGACACTCTGCATTTCTGGTTTCACACTGATGTGAATTTGAAAATTTACAGAAGGAAAAGCTGTAGTTGTGTTTAAATGAGCCCTTATTTAACTGATTGTGCTCCTGCAGTTATCTCACTCTCCCAGAAAATTCATCAACTCTGGACAGCATTGTCACTTAACATCTCTTCTGGAACATGCACACATCCAAAAATAACAGTTTTGCAACACACTCTCATTATATGCCCACTGACTGACAATTTGCTTACAATCTGCTCTTCCCATCTGAATCTTGTTAAGTTCAAACTTTTTTGGCCAGTGAAAGATGTTTTTACTTTCCTGAGTCCAACGCAGAATAAATATTTACCAACAGACTATTCTTAAAAACCACAAGAGCCACTTTGAAGGTTAAATAGAACACTTCACATACATACAGTGAGTAGCTTTTCTTGCTGCACTGCTTTCAGACCCCCAAATAATATGGCACAAGCTGGATCAAATTCTTCATTTCAGTTAACATGCTCCTCTTCCCATTAGATGCTGTTCTCTCAAACTAAAATTTGCCTTGTTGATTTTTCTGTTTCATTAAACACATCCTAACACAGAATCTCTGCCTCCTATGTCTCATATCTCACATGCATAGACTGCAGACTGCATCACTGTGAGCAGCCCTGTCAAGAGCCAGACAGGTGAATTAGGTATCACAGACAAAGACCTCTTATTTTCAGCTGAATATCTCAGGGCAGACATGGTCGACTTTAAGCTCCACATTTATAGAACTGATTCTGACAGTTACCAATCATTTCTACAGTTCGAAGAAGCTCATCCACTGTGTGAGGAACAGCATGTGAAAAAGGAATGGTTTTGCATCCCATATTACTTTATTGTATATCCATTATAAAAGCCAGCTATGATGCGTGTTAAGGTCTTGTTATTCCTCCCAAAGAACTATTATCAGACACATACTAGAGTTTAAGATTGATGAAGAATGATGAAGAAAACAATATACTTCTAGTCAGTCTCCATAAGGATCCCATTTCCTCCAAGTTTTTAGAGAAGTCAAACAGAAAAAAAAAAAAAATAATAATAATAACTTTGTCATAAATTCATAAATTAGATCTCTGAACTGAGGGAGAGTTAAATGGCCACCTGAGTTTCAGTTAAATTCTTCTCCTGTAGTTTACACTTCTGAGTGCACTGCTGCAAATCTGCTTGCTCATACTGCTGCTTGCTAGACTGGAGTCACTATTAAATTTTGTAATTAGTGAAATGTAATTATTTCCTGTAATGGGCTGTAAATTCACATTATGCCATAAATCATTCTTATGTACACTTAAGGATTCATTACTCTTCTTTGCAACTGACTAGCATATTTACTAAGCACAGAAATGTTCAGCTGGAGAACTCGCAGTTCTTCTGCGAGAGCATTAGTTGTTCTCAGTTGCAATCTGTTTGGTGGAGGGAAGTGACTAGCGACAGGATAAGAGTGCTTCTACCACTGTGGTCAGAAATGAGACTTGAGAACCTGATTGAGCAATGTACTAAAGAAAAAGATTTGCATATCAGTTCCACCGGGATCATATATTGTCTTTATTAAAACTCTTAAATGCTTTCCCAACTCATCTTCTGAAATAAGAGTCAGTGAGGGAGAGCCGCTGTTACAGCTATGGAAGATAGGCCAGTGAGGACAACAGTGCTCTCCACACTGACAGAATACTAAAACCCACAAGTCTGCTAAACCCACAGCAGGACCATAGGCATAGGCAGACCTTCACAGATCCCCTCGCACAATACAAGCATGCCTGGCAGCCATATGATCACACATGAGCAGAGACACCTGGGCTTGTGTTCAGGCAAACCTCATTATGGCTCCCTTGCTATACCTACAGCTCACCTCCTAGGAATTCAGGAGACAAATGCATGTGTGCCAGCCCTCCTATGGTGTTCACACTTCAGGAGGCAAATATATTGGAAAGGCTGGTGGTTGTCTGTGTGAAAAAAAAAAAAAAATGTTGTGCTCAGGTCCCCAGACGAGCATTGTGATAGAAGGATTTCATGCCAGTGAGTGGTTTCCACTCAGGACCACAGGAAAGATGAAAGGCAGCTGTGCTAAGAAGTAAATTTTTTATACTATTACACTTAGACTACATTACACTGAGACTCTACATTAATGTGGTCTTAAGGTTTGATCTTCCTTTGTGATGTCCTGTTTGTAACATCTTTGTGCAAAAATGGAAGCAGAAGCTCATCGTATCTTGCAACACTGCTCTCGAGAAATGAGAATGCAGAAAAAGGAAATTGGTCCAATAGAAAAAAAAAAAAAAAATCTTAAGGATCCAGCACAAAATTTGTATCCCAGACTATCAGGCATTTCAGACTCTTTCGTATACATTACTGTATTATTCTTATGGCACGTGCATGCCTCTTGTGCCATCCCAAAATACATTCATGAAGGGTAAATCAGGCCTGAGTGAGATCCTTGACACCTTAACAGAACAGATTCAAGTATCATATGGAGAGACTAACCAAGCAAACATCACAAAATGCTGTCTAGCATCTTCCCTGTGCTGCAATGACACCTGCTTCTGTTGAAGCCTTTTCCCTCCCCTAAATTAGACCTTATCCTCCTCCTTTCCTTTTTATCATCATCAGTGATCAAAGTAAAATCTTGGGCAATGGTAAAACAGAATCAGCTCCTGGTGTTTTTTCTGGGACCGTTCTTTGCTCTGGGCAGTCTGGCTGCAGGACCCATGCAGAGACCAAAAGAATGGTCAGAATCTGTTTGCCTTGTTGCTCATTGGCAGGTTAGGTGCTGTCTGTCATTAAACCCTCCCTTCAGTGTGGTCCTGATCCAGCATTACTGGCACAGACAGAAAGTCTCCCTATGATATTTACATGATGTGAGATACGTGACCCTAATTAAAAATAGGTATATAAGATTAATCTAAAACTGGAAAAGGAAATCTCCATCTGCAGCCAAATTGTTTGTGGTTAATATTGTCCAGATGTCTGAAATATGCAGGATGCAAAAATATCCTAGCACTCTTCAAGCCCAACACAGAGTGCTAATGATTGCTTTAATTGGGGGAAAAAAAAAAAAAAAAAACCCAGATAATCCAACAGATAGTAGCAATGAACTAAATGCCAATAAAGAGAATCTAAGAATAAGCTCAACAGATTGCTGGAGAAGCAACTACTGTACAGACCTGAGGCAATAGCTTGTGGCCAGCAAAGATCAGCTATCTGCTTGTCTAACTCCAGTCTTTTGCATGTGATTAACAAAGGTGAAGGGAAGCATTGCCAGGGACCTGTCTTGGTGAATGACAGTTAGGTGCTTTAAGACACACTCTTTGTTTATGCTGCAACTATCTCTCAAATTCTACTTTTGTTCAAGAATTTACTCTGTCCCCACTGGGCACTGTCAGATCTGATCAGCCTTGTTCCCTCACCTTGCAGAAAATCCTGTCCAAACATGCACAACATCTTTGCTACCCTGAGGGTTCACTGGTGCAACTGAAAAACCCAGCATGGTTCTTTTCAACTAAACACATGGTAAATATGTCTGTGCTAGACCTAGGTACACCTCAACTAGACTGCCACTGACTGAAATGCTTTTCTAATGAGACAAAAGGGAAAAAATGCACTTTGCTGCATTTTAGAGACGAGCATCATGATGTGTTAAGCACTTTAGCAGAAACCAGTCACTGAAAGAGAATTTTTCTGGTTTTTGGTTTTTGTTGTGGTTGTTTTTTTAAGCTTTGAATTTTAGCAGTATTTTGACAATGGTGCATGCTTACTGAATACTGAACTGAAGAGCTTCTTGCTCTTTCAAGTACAGACCTTTGGGGCACAGTGATCGTGATGGGTGTACAATAGAAGTCATGTGCACAGTAGTGCTCTGTCACGGCTCTTCAAGAATGGTTTCAGCATGATTTTAAGGGCAAATCACAGTTAAGAGTTTCCTTGTCTGGTTTGGGTCTGTTTTTGCACTCTACTACCTTTTGCAGCTACTGCTGCCACTGGGTTAACAGGCTCCCATTCAGTCCTTTTCAAAGGCACAAGAAAGATTCAGCAAGAAGCCTATGATCTTCACAGTCTATTTTTGACAAGTAGGAGAGAAGCTTGCTCACTGTCTGCATGTAGTGAATGAGGAAACTGCAAAAGTGCCAGAAAGCTGTAAATGCCTTTTCATTTTTTAACATGTACTGGTATTCAGCTAAGAACAAAGATCTTAAATACTCAACAAAAAAAACAAAAGTGAAAACTGCTCTTCAGAAACTGAATGGATAGTATTTCCAACTAAATATGAAAAAAAGGTTTTATGTATCACTTCCTCTGATCACTTTATAACTGAGTAAAATACCATTAAAATATACAGTACTTCTGAGACATTTATGTTCAATAAAAGGGTCAATAATAAGCTGCTTTAACAAACTGTTTTCCCTTAATTGTATACCTGCTTACCAAGCAAAGTTTTCTCAAGGACTTTTGTTCCTACAAAATGTTATCTAACAGAGTTTAAAGTTACAAAATACTGATGATGATCTCAGATTTTTAGATGAACGGACCGATATTTCTGTCCTGTTCTTCATTTTGTTTGTCCTGCTTTGCTTTTCCAGATTATTGTGCAACTTTAATTACTTCAAATGACTTTTAGTCAATTCAATGAATTCTTTAGCCATGCTAAAGCTTTTGAAGCACTGAAAGCAGGGGCAGGAAGGGAGTAGTAACAACCAGTTGCTTGCCTGACCCAATTGTGTTATGATCTTTGCTACTAATTGGGTAGGATTTCTACCTGAAGACAATCTGTGGTGAGGTATTCAGAGTCCACCTGGAAGCACTGATTTCAAGGATTACTGATTCATTCATGAATTTATCTTCCACAGAATATTTAAGAGGTAGAAAAGCTAATTTCTTTGTTTCTAATCTTTTTCCTCCTGCTTTCTGTTCTGGAAAGTTTCCCACTTTCCACTTTTCTTCATATTCTTCTCTCACTCTTTTTGACTTTTCATTGCTCATTTGCCTAAGCAAAGACAGCCACTCTCCACTGCCTAATGACTATTTAAGTCCACAACAAAACCAGAATACTCCATCTTGACACCTGAACAAAGACCTTTCTGGGACCAGGCAAGGGCATCTCAATCCTTTTTATTTAAAAAAGGAACAAAGCAAAAAACAATGACAGCAAAAACGGAAGACAGCAGTGCTAAAACCAATATTGCTTTGAAACCTTGAATTAAATAAACTGAAACTACTAAGATCCTAGCTAAGGATCTAAGCTAGTAAACCTTACTCTCATGCATGGATATGACTGACTTTACTCATATTATTATCAAAGTAACAAGCCTAATAGTAAAGCCTACCCAATTAAGAAATGAAAAAGAAATCACAGAATAAATTTTCTTAAGATAAAACAGGAATTAACACAGAGAAACATACTCTTGGAAGAAAGGTTCTGACTTTAGAAATGTAATGCTGCCTCTCCAGCACAGAGATTTGTTGTTTGGTGGTTTTTTGCTTTGGTTTGTTTTTTTGTTTTCTTTTTTTGGTGTTTGTTTTCTTTTGTGTGTTGCTTTTTTAATGCAGCATTTATATAAGCCCGTGCAAAATAGGTGATTTTTGTTATTTATGATTTTTTTAGCAACTCATTTTCTTACTTATGTAGAAGTTTTTAGCTCTTTTCAAAGAGAACATTTTTATATCAAACATCAAAGAAATTTTTTTCATGGAGTTTATGGTGAATTTGTTCTCATGATGCTGGGTAGTTTTCCAGCCAAGAAAAATTGGCAAATGGTGCTCTCTGCAAGCACATGACTTATTAAAAGTGTCTCTACATTTCTTCTCACTTAGGAACTCCTTCTAAGTTTAAACCCAGCACAGCCATTATGGTACGGACTTGTATTTGCACACATGGACTTTAGATCTATTCATTAGCTTTATTAGCTTTCATTAGTTGGCAGAGTGGACAGTCAGTCTATAGGCTATGCATTTCACAACAAATGAAAGGGAAGTGTCAAGGAGAAAGCTTTATGTAGCAAAAGATGACAAATTAGTACAACTTTATTTCAAATTCACAGTTAGTACAAGACAAAATGAGTAGGTTCAACAGCAAGTCATAAATTAAACTTACAAAATGAAAGTAAAAAATCTGTATGCAAACAGAATCTCTGGCAGCAAAGCCAGCATTTATCATTTCACACTGATAAAATAAATAAAAATAGATCAGAAATAAATTGCTGAGAGGAGCAAATACCTAAGAAAGCAGGAAATGGGAGCACAGTCCCTAACTCAATACAACTCAATACCAAAACAATCTCCTCTGCACTGAATACAGGAGGATACTTAGCAAAATGGTGTCCTAACACAGTAGAATGTCTTCAAAAGTCTCACAAAGCTACTAATGAAAGCAAAAATTATCAAATGTCAATATTTATATTTGTCTATACAGTAACTAAGGCTCTGACAAGCAGTAGTAGTAGTCTTTGATTAGTTAAATACAGACAATGGTAGGACCTTTCTCAACATCAGTGTGCTCTAAAAATTTTCATGAAAACAAATCAGGATACTAGGAAAGTAATTCTGACTTGCTTCTGCAGGTCTGTCTTGAAATCAGATGTGTTTCCTATCTATCTGATTTACTGCCAGTAATGTCTAAAGAAAGATTTTGTTAGCTTCATTGACATAACAGACAGCCCCTTAAAATAAAATATGGCTTTACGAAGAAATAACCACATGGATAGATGATGGTAAAGCAGTGGATGTGGTCAGTCTTGATCTTAGTAAAGCATTTGACACCATCTCCCACAGTATCCTTGCAGATAAACTTAGGAAGTGTGGTCTGCACAATCAAGTAGTGAGGTGGATTGTGAACTGGCTGAAGGAAAGAAGACAGAGTGTTGTGGTCAGTGAGATGGAGTCTAGTTGGAGGCCTGTGTCTAGTGGAGGCCCTCAATGATTGGTACTAGGACCAGTACTATTCTATAAATTCATCAGCGACTTGGATGAGGGAATGGAGGGCGCAGTCAGCAATTTTGCTGATGACACAAAACTGGGAAGAGTGGCTGACATGCCAGAAGACTGTGCTGCCATCCATTGAGACCTAGACAGGTTGGAGAGTTGGGCGGGGAGAAATTTAATGATATACAAGGGCATGTATAGAGTCTTGCATCTGGGCAAGAGCAACCCCAGATACCACTACAGGTTGTGGACTGACCTGTTGGAGAGCAGCATAGAGAAAAGGGACCTGGAGGTCCTGGTGTACAGCAGGATGAACATGAACTAGCAATGTGTCCTTGTGGCCAAGAAGGCCAATGGCATCCTGGTGTGTATTAGAAGAAGTCTGGTTAACATATCAAGAGAGGATCTCTTTCCCCTCTACTCTGTCCTGATGAGACCTCATCTGGAATACTGTGTCCAGTTCTGGACCTCTCAGTTCAAAAAGGACAAGGAGCTGCTTGAAAGAGTCCAGTGCAGAGACACAAAATTGATTAAGGAAGTAGAGTATCTTCCTTATGAAAAAAGGCTGAGGGATCCGGGTCTCCTTAGCCTGGAGGAGACTGAGGGGTGACCTCATTCATGTCTATAAATATGTAAAAGGTGAGTGTCAGGAGGATGAAGCCAGGCTCTTTTCAGTGACATCCAATGGTATGACAAGGGGCAATGGGTGCAAGCTGGAACATTATGAGAAAAAACTTCTTTACAGTGAAGGTAACAGCACACTGGAATGGGCTGCTCAGAGTGGTTGTGGGGTCTCCTCTGGAGACATTCAAAACCTTCCTGGATGTGCTCCTGTGTGACCTAATCTAGGTGCTCCTACTCCTGCAGGGGGATTGGACTAGATCTTTTGAGGTCCCTTCCAAACCCCGATATTCTGTGATTCTGTGAAAACAAAAGCAAGATCACAGATATCAAACCTACATTTAAATTTTGTGTCTGTTCATTGATTGGCCTGTTAAAAGAAAGGTAAATTTCCCTGAATTTTAGAAAGGGATTTACAAAATAAATAAATAAATAAATAAAAATAAGTATTAAGAGAAAAATATTTGTTGTCATTGGAGTAAATAGATATTTTTCTTTTTTTTTTTTTTTCCCCTAATACAACTTGAATTAAATATTTTCAGTTTCAATAAACTGAAAGATGCACAAAGAGAAAGGGAAAAATGAACAGAATACTCACAAGAACAACTTCCCCACCATATGCTGTCTCAGCTGAGAACTCCAGCTCCTAAGACTCTTATCAGCACATTGCAATTCATTTTTTGAAGAGTTAGCTGTTGGCAGCATCTAATTAATCTAGGCTAGAATAAAATTAGAGGTTTCCTCACTAGTTGTGTTTCCTTTAGGGTCAGGAGAACATTTTGGCTGCTTTGAAAAGTTATCAAGAAGGAGCTAGTGAAAAGAAAAAGTAACTCAAAAAAACAGTGTCTGATGTAACCCAAGTTAATAAGTAACACCTCCCCTCCAAAAAAAAAAAAAAAAAAAAAAAACCCAAAAAACCAACAACAACAAAAAAAACACAAAAACCAAAAACATTGACCTATCTGTAGAGTGGTTGAGATCTTTATTCAGACTCACATGGACTGACTTCATTTTAAAACAACTTTTTACATGTGTGGAGTTCTGGGTACAATGACAAAAACGTCCGGCCAAAGAAATAAATCCTACAGCCAAGCCAATGGCCTACAGAAAAACAATACTACAGTTGGTAATGTGGGTGCTTCTGAACAGTAAAGAGTATGATTTCTAGAATTACAGATTTGGCACTACAATTTCTTTACCAAGCAAATTAAAAAAAAAAAAAAAAAAGAATAAAACAAAACAAAAAAAAGACAAAACAAAAATAAGGAAAACAAAACAAAACACTGGAATAGAGTATTAATGACTATTCAAAGGAGTTTCAGCATTACTTTGTCAGTGCAACGTAAATAAATTACATGGAAAACATTTCTGATGGCACTATTCATATTTGCATACCCTTAATCTTCAATATAAATTGGAGGAGTCAGTAAGAGCAGAAGGAGAAGTGTAAACACTATGTGCCATTTTCTAATAAGAAAACCCATTTTAATAATAATCGAGCCTATGTCTGGAGATCAATTTGATCTAGTCAGAATATGATGGGTACTGGGGTATGCTTCATTTATTTCACTTTATGAAGTGAAGGAAAGAGGAAAACCTGGATGAAATTTATAACTTGAGTAATGTAAAATGCCTTTTTGATAGGTTATACTCCTGAAGTTTTTTTCAAGAATGGAGCAAAAATAAATAGATATTAACAGAAAAGAAAAGAAAAGAAAAGAAGAAGAAGAAAAAAAAAGACACAGATGTTAAAAGGTTAAGATTGAGCAAACTCGAGCAGTCATGGATGTTCGGTCCTGGATCACCATCATCTTGATATTCCCAGCTTTGCTTACACTAGTTTGGCTATAAGTCCTTTGTGGCTTTATTCATTGCTTCCTCACATGCTCTTTGATTTTTATTCTACTGTGTGATATATGCTTCAGTTAAAAAAAGGATTCCAAATAAAGCATCATAAGACTGGAACACATTTATAGATGGATGTGAAGGATCACACGCTTCCAGTATGGCTTTTCTAAAGAAGAGAGGAAAAATGCTTAAATAATAAAAACAGATAAATTACATAGCCTTTCTGAAATGATTTTGAACAAGAAGAAATCAAACCTTCTGACCAAGATGGAGAAAATGTAATGCATCACCACAGAGCCACCGGTGACAAGCCATTGATTTCAATAACATAACAATGATCAATTGAGAATGCACCTGAAACTCTTGAAGTTTTGAAAATGAACCTAGAAACTGAACCTCACCAAAACTGTCCATCCTTGTTGATGCATCGCTGTTTTATTATCGGTCTCAGCCAAGAAGCATTCACTCTCATATCATTGGTCCCTTTATAATCAAGGGCAAGTGCAGCACTTCACAAACATGGCTGTTTCTGTTACAGCTGTTCTTTGCATTATGGAAGAGCCACATTTCTTCTAGGCATATTTATTTAATATTTTTTTGGCATCTTCAAAGTTCTGCTGGAGTTATCCAGCACTCAATTTACCTGCCAGTATGGATCAGCTTCTTGTTTAACAGAAGGTAATTGTTCAGGTATATCTTCAACAATCAATAGCAATCGATCAAATGAGCTTTTTATTTAGCACTATGGCCCTTTCTGAATTTGATGCTTTTCTCAAGCTACAAGGAATCAGATGCATCAGTTTAACTAAGTTTTTGGATGGGCTCAGCAACCCAGAGACAGGACAGATTTTCAGAAGAGTACCATTCCTATCCCAACTACAAAATAAGCTGTGACTGAAGTTGAGTTCATAACTGTGCTAAACGTTTTGCAAACATAACAACATTTTTGGACACTATACATTTGAATTCACAGCTATGGAAATGCTTTTTTGTTTGTTTGTTTGTTTGTTTGTTTGTTTTACAGTGTCCAGGAATAAGAGTGCATTTATTTAGCTACACATGGTCCAAATGAAGAAAATTGCATTTGAATAGATCATACTTATTTTTCTTTATGTAGATAATATCTATATATAAAACCTTTACTGGGGCTGAAATCAGCATTTGTAATGTATGATTGACTTACTTCACCTTATAGTAAAAGACAGGCATACAGCTGAGAGACAAGCAGTGAGAGTAAGAGACTAAATCTGATTTGTCTGAAAACCAATCTAATAGGGTCAAAAATGCTAGAGGTAGTACTGAGCTGACGACTCCTTATTGCTTGGCGATAGCAGGTGCCTTTCTAACACCCATGAGCAATAAAAAACCCTTTGGGTGGAGGAATGTTTACATAGGAATTACATTGATACTTTTTGCTCAATTTCTGTTCACCCATTGCTGAAATATTGCATTTGCTCAGACTGAAAACTACATCATTAGATGTATTTCATGTACTTAAAGGTCTACATGTTACAAAATACTACCAAGTGCAGCAACATGATGGTTTTTGGAAGAGTCTATGGGTTGCATGCTGGCAAACCGCTTAAATACACATGCCTTTTTGTTTTGCTCGCTGTTTGCTCTCTTAGTTCTCTTGAGAACAAACTGAATGCCATAAGATTCTTTAGGTAGGTTGGTGACTGTCAGCTCTTAAAATCTCTGACTTGTAAAACATAAAAATAGAATGGCCTTTTTTCTGACAGCTGGCTCAGATGGATGAGATAAATCTCATATTTGGTGTTTTTAATGCCTATAATGTGCTGCTTACTGGCAAAGAACACTCCTCATCCGCCCTTCCCCACACAAGCTCACTCTGAAAGGTGATAGGTACCTAGAGACAGCACTCAGCATAGATCAACACTCCTGGGGAAAAAACAGAGATTGATTTTTTCGTCTGTACTACAGTTTTAGCATTTACACTGCTTTGTTAGTATTGCAACCCTATATTTGTACAGGATGTTTATGGTTATTATATTGGGCATTTCTCATCTATATTTGCAGAACATGCTGATGGCTTCTTCTTTTTTTTTTTTTTTTTTGGTTGTTCCTTTGAGATGGAGGGAGTCAGCTGCTATTTTTTCCCTCCTAGGGAATGACAACGATGTTATTTTAAGCAAGAGCTCATAATCAAAAGATTCATTTCTCCGCTACCCATAATATATTTCTGCTTGCGGCACAATGACTTGCTGTCTTTGAAAGACCTCACATTACTAGCAAAGAATTCAGAGCAAAGTTGATGTGAAAACTCTGCCAGCAAGATAAAAACCTATCCTGACTTCCTCTCTCTCCTTGAGTGATACCTCTTGCCAAAAACAGTAAACCTGTTGAGTCAAGGATTTTAAGGTAGCATTGCTCCCAACTTTGACACGTTAGCTCTAACTCCTCAGTAGTCTGCAAACATTTTTCAGTTGTGTTTAGTCTTCCAGATGACACTTAAAGACATGAGAATGCTTTGTAGCTACATAATGAAATGTTAGTACTAAAATCTGGGTCAGCAAAAGTATGAAGCATAGAAGAACTTAACTGCTGTGCTTTTGTATGACTTCAGCATCAAAGATAGAACCGATTGATCATACTACACAGCAGAGTGTAAGTTAGGCTCTCCCTCTGAACTGGCTCTGATACACTGGAACTACAAGAAAGCTTCCTTTTTTCTTTGCACATAAGGAGGCCTACAAGTACGTTGTACATACACCTGCACTTTACCACAAACACAAATCTCAGTGCATCAGAACCTAGCTGGGTTTTGAGGAAGAGGTGTGACTTTAAAAGGTGACAGTGTCTGAAATCAGAAAGCTCAACTTCTCTTTGCCCCTGACAAAATATATCCACATAGTAGAGTAAATATGCAATGTGTTAAACAAGCTCTGTGTTTTCCCACAGCTTCTGAGCACAGCCCATGAGCCTACTGGAGCAATCACTTTACTGAACATTCATCTGTCTCCTAAATCATGTTAAACCAATCATGCTGTGTGGAGAAATAGGAGAATGACGCATGGCTGAAGATAATAATACCTGGGAAGAAAATATAAAACAGTAACCTGTTCAATTTTCTGCCACTGAAGGAGTAGCCCTGATTGAAAGCTTTTTTTTTTCTTCAGTCTAACATAATAATAATTTGAACAACACAGCCTCAGCTATGGACTTCCAGAGAGGCTGCTGTCTATTCTACTGTCAGGAAATTTTTCATTTCTGATTTTTTCCCCTTTAATAATTTTTCCTAATTACCACTTTTTCTGTGTGTGCCAAGGAGCTCCCCCATAAAAGCTTATACCCCTGGGAAGATAGCGGGCTATTCCTTACAGTGGCATCTTAGCTAGTTCAGCACTTGTTCTTTCCTCCTATAGCAACTAAACTAACATATTATCAGCTGCACCACAAGCACACACATACACACTTTAAGTGTAACCAATTGAGGAGTACAAATGCACATTTTTTTCCTTTTTGATGTTTGGCAAGGGTGGCAGCTCTTGAGACAAAGCTGAATTTAGAGCTGTCAGCTTTTCAAGGGTCTTTTAGGAAATTGTTGCCTCCTTTGAAATTCCGAACTTCCCCTTTTCACTTTAGAATAAAATATAGACTTCTTTGGGAATAGTCTGTCAGCAATTTCAAATTGTTTCAGCTAGTTCTTCCACATGATGCTGCACTCATGGTGCTAGGGAGACTGCTGCATATTTCAAACTAGTCTATTTCCACAATTAAACATTATTACAATAAATAATAACATAAACAATAAACAATAACATCTATTACACAATTAAAAGCTCATTAGTGTGAGTGGGACAGGCTTTACAGACTAGAAAGCTAGGGTATTCAATATGTGTTGGGAAAAACAAACAAACAAACAAACTAAAAAACTAGGTTTGATCAAAAAATAAGCAAGAATTTAACTGTAACACTCCTCCAGCCTTTCCCCTCTGAGAGTGACAGAACTGCATGTAGAAGCTTTAAGCCTCTAAGTTCTGTTGAACCATTACCTAATACCAACCACTGCTGCAGCAAAAACGTGCACCTTTTTAAAAAATTCTTTGGTGTCATTAAATCAGAAATGTATGTGTTTCTAGTGTTTTTTGGATTTTCACCTCCCCTTTACAGTATGCATAGTAAAAGATGAGCAGCAATGATATGAGAGCATTCAAACTTGAGAAATGTGCTGCTTGTTCATTGATATTCTCTCGTGTTTAGCAATGGCTTCAAGTATACATCTTCTTTCTCCTTTGCCATCCTTGTATGATTTTTCTTTTTAATTTGTTAAGGAACAGAATAAAGGCTTTGAGATCTCTAATCCTTTGTCAAATTTGGCTTAAAATTGCAAGTGAGGTCAAAAGTTTATTGGATAGGAGATGAACAGACAATGTGATCACATAAATCTTATCTTCAAAGGACAGTAGGAAAAAAAAAAAAACATTTAAAATTAAAAAGCCATTTCTTATCTGTTCTTAAGTAGACTTTAATCCACCTTGGGAAGAAAAAAGAAAAATACCTTGATCTATTCATTACATATTGTTTGTCCTCACTGGTGTCTGCTCTGCTTGTATTTGATTTTAAGCATTTTTAAAATACTTTAATTATTATAAGAGCGGAAATTAGACAATCTGCTTAATTAGCATTTAATCCATTTTTGCTTTGATATTTTTTGCCTTGTCTTTGAGTAATGGAAGCTCCTGTTTTCCATTATTTTCCAAATAATAATCAAATCACTATTTACTGCTTCTTCACTATTATTTATTTTAAATATCTGAAAATCTGCATCACACAGAGTAAGCCTTTGCTTAAAGTCCTCAGTACCAAGAGGTACATGGTAACACACATAATTTAACCTGAGCTGTGTGCCAGGCCCTTACTCCTTCCCTTCTCTTGTAGGGAGCTTCTTTAGACACAGGGACAAGGCATGAATGATGTGATCTGGTGGTAGTCAGTCACATGCACTTACATTTGGAATTACTTATACCCTACCGCATGTCGATTTCTTTTCCATTCTTCTCTTAATTGCAAGTATTTCCAGCTGTCCTACACTCTCTAATCAGCTGGGACTAACCCAGACATACATATTCATTGCCCGTACTCTAAATCTTGTTATCTGACACTTTTTGACTTTTTTATATAGATTATTTCACTCTTATTTATTTATTTCTGGCTGACATATACCAGAATTCATCTGTACACTGTGATGAGTGTAAACTGCTCTCTCTAATTAAACTTTTTTAATTAAAAAGATGAAGATGAGTTATTTACATGAAATCAGCTTTGCTACTAAGAAACCTTTATTGGTATTTACATGATTGCTTGCTGCATGTTTCCTCTTATACACTTTTTAGTTCTTAATGGAATGAAAAGGGCACTAGGACCCAATGTTTTTAATCTGCTATGCTGGCATTCCAGAATCGCCAAATAGATGCTTGGCTGAAGACAATTTTTCCATGGAACAGTGAACATCCATTTTCTTTAGATAAAGTGTGGAAGTGTACTCATCCTCCTAGTTTTTCCAACTGTACTAAATAAATTAAACAACAACAACAACAAAACACTGAAGGAACTTAATAGTAGCTAAACCTCTCTTGCAAAGATATGACTTTTAGCTAAAAGAAAAAGAAAAAAAAAAAAAAGAATAGGAAAAAAACCCAAACAAACAGAAAAAAAAAAAAAAAAAAAACCCTGAAATTCAGTGCTCATCCCTTTGAAGTTGGCAAAGTTCTCTGAAAAAAAAACAAAAAAACAATGGACTTTGTCATGGAATAAAAGTGTTTTTAGAGAATGCAATCACATTCTTCAGCCAATCTTCTCTTTGCGATTTTTTTTTCCCTCTCCCTTCCCTCCCTCCCTCCTATTCCCCCAGCAAAAGCATCTTGAAAGATAGACATCTTTCAAGGCAGTACAGAACTAGAAACTGAAAAAGAATGATTGCTAGATTTACAATCTGAAGAAATATATAAGATAGTAATTCAGAAAGAAGTCAGTTTTTTATACTTCAACTGAGAGTCTAACTTTGATGTCCAACTGTTGTACAAGTTGTACTCATTCTGCCATACTAAATACATCTCTTTAATTACACTTTGGTGAGTGAATTCAACACTGCTTCCCTCTGTATTTAAATACATTAATACAAGTATTAAGGGTTGCTTGAGTGGCAGAAGAATGCTGTTTATTTACATCTGAGAGGCACATAACTGCAGTGCCTGCAGGCAGCCTCACCAGAGCTTTAAAAATATACCAGCCTCAGGAAATGATCTGTATTCAAACTTAAACAGTTCTTTGTACATAGGACTGGTTAAAACAAACAAGGAATTCAACAACAATAACAATACAACCAGAGACAGAGAGAGTTATACAAAACCTTTGCTCAAGAGCAGAGAAAAATACCATGGTTACTTCCTCCTTCATCTACACCTTGCAAAACCGATCCTAACACAGAAATACTTTGCATCCTTCTTAACTTCTTTAAAAAAAAAAAAATAAAAAAAATAAAAATAGATGACATTTTTAAGCATTTCCACTCAGCTTTCATTTGTACCAGCTATAGAGTACAGAAGTTGGTAATACGACCAGCCCTGACAATCCTATTTTCAGATGCATAGCCTGTGAATTATCTATAAAAATAAATGAGCTACAGTCCTGTAATTTACAAACAGTGTAAGCCACAACAAAATTTAACCTGCTTTCCACCCTCTGTGGAAATACAATATCCCTAGTGCTCTTGGGACTGAACCTTTGCCATCCTCTGAGGTTTGAACAAAAGCTTTAGAGTTCTTCTGGACTTCCCTTGGACAGGTCATGACTGTAACAATCAACCAAAGTTTGATAGCTAAGTAGCCTTCCAAAGAAAACTGACCAGAATGATAATCATACAATAAAATGTGGCAAAAGGGCACTGATGAAATGACAAGAATACAAGGCATCACCTCTGACACCTCTCTTAGGGTCCCCATCTTTGAAAGGTGGGGCTGCTGCTGCATTCACAAATATCTAACGGCTCGCTGAAGAGCAATCACAGACGTGATTTCTTTCTAGGAATCACTTTGGACACATAAAGCACATGACAGCAGTTTCAAATTTCTAAAAGTATCATACGATCTCTTCTTGCCAAGTCTTCTATCTTCCCATCCTCCTTGTTCAACTTTTCAAGGCCGTCAATCAATAAAGTCATTAAACTCATGATTACATTTCATATATGCATAAAATATGGGTTGTTTACAACATCCTGCTTGTCAAGCAATTAAAAATTTGCAGACATTCATAAAACTTAAGGTAGAGGAAATGATGCAGATCTGAAACTTCCATAAACAGCCATCTGTCCATCATACAATGGGGGTGAGGAGAATGCATGTGAACCAATTTTGGTAAGGAAGTACACAAAAAGATTGATGGACCAGGTGACCTGAAAGAGCACTGTGGGTCCAACCAGATGTTATGTGTATGCTGACAGGATGCCAGTGGCACCACTCTGCTTCTTAAAGACCTGTCTGCTTATTGTCATTAAACTAATCCCTCTTGTACCTCTTTTAGGAAAGGGAGAAAATGCTCACAGGGTATGGCAGTAAATGGTAGCCATGGTAGTAAAGAATGAGAAATATTAAAACTATAACAAGACCCAGTAGAGAACAAATGAACAGTTTCACCACCCACCCACTGTCTGCAAACGACAGATGCAGTTTTACAGACTGCATAATGATTTCTCAATTTATGCTAGCCCAGGAATTAAGTTATCATGTTCATGAATAAGCTTGCTTCTTAACTAATGAAAAAATAGATTTGATTATCAAAGTGTTTAGGAAAAGAAAAATCCTTTAAAACAACAACAAAAAGCCTACAAACCTTGAAACAGAACCACAGAATTGTAGGAGTTGACTTCTAAATGTCATCAAGATCATCACCCCTTGCTAAAGGAGTTCCCTACAGGAGATCACACAGGAAAGTGTCCAGGTGGGTTTTGAACATTTCCGGAGAAGGAGAGTCCACAGCCTCTCTGGGCATCCTGCTCCAGTGCTCTGTCACTCTCCCAATAAAGAAGTTTTTCTTCATGTTCTTCTATGTTGTGTTTGTTCCTCTTGTTAGGGATTTCAATTGATACTTATAATCTGAAATGCATTATCAAATGTATTTTGTGACACTCTTACTTTGTACCAAACCTAACATGGTAGAGCATAAATAGAGGCAATAATGGACAAAAATTAAAAATGGCAGCATTTTGACTAAAGCTCGGTTTCCAAGATATTGCTCTGGCTTTACATTTAATAATCTGAATAAAAAGAGGATAGCCCAGAGATCATGAACTAATCATAAGAAGGTAAGAGCAGTATATATGTTACTAAATTCTGAAAACATGGAAGATAACGCTACTTATAATACACTGCTTTAAATTCTGACTTTGCAGAAATACGGAGTAATTAGCTATGATAAGGTCCCAGCATCTTTTGCATAATATACTTTGAAAAGAGAAAGATCTATGAGAAAGTATAAAAGAAGCACTCAATAGAAAGAACACAGCATGATTTGGTCAGTGACACAAAACCCACAGATTACCTACAGATTATAAATATGTATTCAGTATACAGTTTATAATCATAGAATCATATAAGGCATAAATTGTGATACCTCATGATTATTCAGAAGAAGATTAGTTTGATTATGCAATGCTGAAGCACAACAGATACTGTTCCTAATGCTCCAAAGGACTTTCAGGATGAGTTTAATCTGTCCGTGCTTAGGAAAAAAAGCTCTTGAAAAGTTATATACCATTCTTAGATTACTGGCATCTTCAATACGAGGACTATTTCATGGATGGGGAAAAGTCTCTGAGACACATCCTTTTCCGTACCTATTCTTACTTGAAAATTAAATACAATCTTATCATAGAATCACAGATTCAATAAGACCTTTTAAGGTCGTCCATTCCAATCACCAACCCATCCCCACTATGCCCACTAACCATGTCCCTTAGTGCCAGATCTACACAGTTCTTGAACACCTCCAGGGATGGTGACTCCACCACCTTCTTGGGCAGCCTGCTCTGGTACTTCATCGCTCTTTCCAATAAGAAATGTTTCCCAATATCCAACCTGATCAAGCAATCTGAAGTGTTCTGCTTACACTTCAGAACTTGCTCCATAATAATATATTGGGTTTGCAGTTATGGTGTAAGGGAATCATAGAATGGCCTGGGTTGAAAAAGACCTCAAAGATCAAATAATTTCAACCCTACTGCTGTGTGCAGGGTTACCAACCACTAGATCAGGCTACCCAAAGCCACATCCAGACTGGCCTTTAATGCCTCCAGGGATGGGGCATCCACAACCTCTCTGGGCAACCTGCTCCAGTGTGTCACCACCCTCTGTAAAAAACTTCCTCCTAATATCCAACCTAAGTCTCCTATTTTATTCTTAACCATTCCCCCTGGTCCTGTCACCATCAAACCACGTGAACAGTTGTTCCTCCTCCTGTTTATACACTCCCTTCAACTACTGGAGACTTGAAAGTTCACAAATTAGGATTCTGGGATTCAAAGCTCTCCATCTCTTAATAACATATCATCTAAGAGAGTTTGGCTTAAATGTAATGCAAGAGTGCAATGCTGCTGTCACTGATGTAACTGTGGCTTCTAGGCAGGGACATCTGAGACTTGATGAAATCTGAGGATAAACAATTTAATGAATAAATAACATAATTAAAGCACTGTTAAAACAACTTCGCATTAGCTCTGTGCATACTATGGCTCTCAGGGCTTCTCTGAGACCTAGTGGGCCTCAATTGTTAACTTTTGGCATCTTGCAAGCAGATCTTTTCCAGCCTGAAGTTAAAAGTGAGTTGCTACCATGTGGAGTAGCATCTTCTGAGCTATTATAAATTAACACACTTCCTTATAAACCATAATTGAGACCCAAACGCATTCTTTTTTGAATTGTCATAAAATATTATCCCAGTTGCCTAAAATTCTGTTTGTTCACAAAATCTCCCTTCCTACAGGAAAACCAATTCAGAGCTCATCAATTTATGCATTAAGAATATCAGTACTGCAATGATCTAACTAAAGCTGGTACAACAGATTAGCTTCCATAGGACCTGAATTATAGTTTCTGTGCGTAAGTAATACAAAGCAAGGTTTCAAGAAGCCATGAAATTATGAGAACCTCCCATAGATACTCTGGACATCAGAAATAGGGAGAAGCGAGGAAGTGTGAGAGATCTGATGCTTTTCCTTCACCATAGAACTGTGCAAAGGTCCTGACAAGTCCCAATATATGTGCCTCCATCAAAAAAGGATGGTACATTTTTGCTCCATGATGTAACTAGGATGTGTGCACATACGTATTGCATTTCTAGAATCCTGAGAAATGTGTAGATGAATTATCTGAACTTGCTTCGATGATACGAACTCTTCAGTTCAAGCCTATTTCTCATTAGTAGCAAAGAGAATATTTACACTTTTGTGACTTGTACAACTCTCTCTGCTTGCTAAAACAGAAATACTGTATACTAAATATTGTCATACTACTTGTGATATTGTATTCATCTTGTCAAATAATAGCTTCAAAGAGAAAAGAATTCTTCATAGACCCTCAGAAAGCCCTCAAATAAATGATAATTAATCCTCAAACTACAGCTGTTTTGTTGTTGTTGTTGTTTATTCCAGCTGCAGAATCAATAGCTTTACCTACATGGAGAGTTCCTCAATAGAGTACCTAGATAGTGGGAAATAGTAGGCACTGTGGTGCACATAGCATACAGTCTTGGAAGTGGAAGAGTTGAGGCACATTAAAACCTGCTTAAATTAGAAAAAATCTTCAGAATAGCTTGTGGAAGGCCAGAGAGCCAGTTGTCTTCATTTACTTCAGAAGTGAATCACCCCAAACTATAATATTTTTGCAAGGAAATGGTTCAAGCTTTTGTGAATTGAAGATACAAATCTGTATATTCTTTGCAGTTTCACCAAAGTTTCATGAATTTAGTTCTCTGAACATTCAGCAAAGTGAAAGGAACCTGTTAAATAACCTGTTAAAAAGCAGTTGCTGTTGAATTTTTTTTTCATAATATAAGCCAAGTAATTACAAAGGCATAGGAGACTTTCTCCCTTTCTTCTCTTTGTATTTCAGAGATTAGACATCACAGATATTTTAGAATAGCATTATAAACATTTCCCAAGATTGACAGCAATGTAGTTGCTAGAGCTCACTGCAGTTCTCTAGCAAAACAAAGATCTGACAGAAAACAGTAGATCATTGAATCTGAGGTGTTTAATTCAAATCAGTGGCAAGTAAGACTACACAGCACCAAATTCTGAATACTGCCACATCGGTGACTCAAGGACAGACATACCCTGGGTGTATAACCCTGCAGAGACAAAGCTATCCATTTGGCCTTTGCAGCCAACAGCCTTAGTTTTGCAGCTGCTAGAAGCTGACTTTGACAAGCACAATAATTTCACTGAGAAGCTGAAGTATCCAGGGCCCTCCTGGTTGCCAGAAAATAAAATAAAATAAAATAAAATAAAATAAAATAAAATAAATAGAGAAACTTTATAAGAGAACAGACATGGAGAGTGGTAGTTTTCTGTGCACCCAAAGGAACCTGGTTTCCAGCCAGCTCTAAAAACTCTCTCAGCAGAAAAGCCCCATGTAACAAGTGCTGCTCCTCAACTATTGCATCTGTCAATGTTACTAAATGAGTCCTGGAGATGGGAAAGTCTGGATCTGCTGCATCTGCACAAATTTCTAGTGTGGAAATTATATCTAGATATATCTGCTTTATTTCGCATGACTTCATCCTCTTCAGAAATATCTCAGTGTAATATCAGATGAAGTGCTGTGGGGACAAAAAAGCCCTCAACTTCTTTTTTTCTGGACTTCCCAAATCACTTGCATTCCCTTAGTCAGCAACATCTTGAATGTCTCTCCTTTTCTCTTGCCACATCCAGAGCCCAGTTTAACCCACTCCCTTAAGAGAGAGAAATATACTTTGCCATGTTTGTTCTCTATCAGATGAGGGAAAGAATTTATGGGTTCTAAAAGGTAAAGTTGCTCATCTCTGAAATAAATATACAGAAGTACAGCATAAGAAAATAAGAAAGTACAACCCAATCTTTTAAAATTTGTTTGTTTTTTAAACACTTATTGGGGACCATAATAATTCTTGCAACAGACTATGTTGCCAAAAACCTTAAAATGAGGACAAAAAGACCAAAATGACAAATGTGACTGTTAAGAAAGAGGCAAAAATGAAGACAGGAGAGGAAGAAACAAAGCAAGCAACAGCTACTTCAGCTACTCAAGGACAACTTTGCTAAACAGTTGCTAAATATTCAGAACAACTCTTCTGAAGTCAAGTTGAATGCTCTGTTTCAATTCTGGTTAATACAAAAAGAAATCACAAATGGTCAAATGCAAGTAATCTTGGCAAGATATTTCCTTTGCTCAGAAGACACCGGGTTGTCTTGTGAGGGATGTAACTGCACCTCAAGAACCTTACATTCAAATTCAATTTGCTGTGCATCTCTACTTGCAATATTAGCATTTTCTTTTTTTCTTCAGGAACCTATATTTGAAATTGTTTTGGATTTTAGTAGGGGACACAATTCAACATGTACCATCATTTAGAAGTTGTACAGTCAATTTTTTGAACATCCTTTCGCTACTAGGCAGTTGCACTGCAGAAACAGAGCCATACTGGAAAAAGAGATTTCAGTGCTATATGAGGGTTCTTAAGTTCTTAACCAATTTGCCACTTCGGCTGTCCAAAGTAAGCAAGAGATGAGAACAGGGTGTCAAGAGAAGAATTCCTCAGAAACTCAGGGTGAGGAGCAGAAAATGCTAATTCCTTCATTCATGAAGTTTTATATCCTTTTCCTATCACAGTTTTGCTGGCAGCACAAGGCAACTTTCTCCCTTCCCGTAAATCTGTGCTTACCTACAGGTTTCATTAGCAGATTGAGGAACAGAGTGGCATAAATGTTAATTTGACTGTAACACTCTATATCATATCTGATAGATCTGATATAGCTGATATGACATTAGAAATATTTGAATATTCATCTTTTTTTTTTTTTTTTTTTTTTGCCTTATGTTTCTTTTTGTTTTGGTTTGGGTTTTTTTTTGTTTTTACTCCTAATTGTGAACAAGGCTATAAGAGATCGCAGGCTTCAAAACTACCAGTTGGAAGCAAACTGCCCATGGTGACACTTAATCAGAGAGCAATGAACTCCCTTTCCCCTACTAAGAAATACGTCTTTCTCACATACCTCTATAATTTCAAAAGAGATTTGTATGGCACCCAGTTCATCAAACACCTTAAATGTTGCCTTTCTTCTGTGCTTCACTTCCTATAAAGAAAACATGATTTTAGATTCATATCATCAAGAATTACAGGGACATCTGGATTGCATTTGGTTTTGGTTGTTTTTTTTGTTTTGTTTTTTATTTGTTTGCATGTGTTTTTGTTTTTGTTGTTCTATGGTCTTACTTTTTTTAATGAAAGCACTGACAAGTTTTGTTGACAAAGACCCTCATCAAAGGCTCTTACAGAGAACAAGCTGCCTTAGGATAACAAAGAAAGCCTGCCATGCATTAATAGCTGCTCAAAAAAAAAAAAAAAAAAAAAAAAAAGGAAATGAAGGCTATGTGTGACTGAATTCCTGAAGTGTAGCTTTATCATAATTCTGCTACTCCTGCCTATGTTAGCAGAGTAGGTTAAATGAGATCAAGTCCATATTAGAGAGCACTAGAGAAGACCCAAAGTCACTGTGATCATAATAAACTATAGGGTTGTTGGGTTTTTTTTGGCACGAGGCAAAAAACACAAATAAATATTTCTTTGAGGTAAGAGTATGCTGGGGAATTATTTTTTTTTTTTTAAACCATTTTGTGTACTGTTTGATTTGTTCTTGTTTTCTGTGGAATTTCTGAGGTAACAAATGTAACATCCTCAGGTCGATATTAAAACTTCTATTACCAAAATATTTCCTGCATGGCTTTGAAACAGGATCCTTTTCCCCGTGGAACAGGTGAAAATGTTATTGTCAAAAACTGAAACTCAACTCCTGTATTTATTTGTGCAAGTAACAAAGGTCAGTGCTTTGTCTAAGTATCCAGACATCAAACTCATCAATGCAATCTTAACCCAACTCTTATAATTAACCACTGACAGTTGATTTTCTTTGATTCTGTTTAGCTCCCTTGCTCAAAATGCCTAGAAGAAAGGATTATTTTATTCATTTTGTAATTAGCTCAACAATAACTCCATCTATAAATAATATAAATGACCACTGTTACTTCATACCCTGAACTTTATGGCATTTGGAATTGACTCTCTAAATCAAACCTTTACCAAAGAAAGAAAATAACAGTAGTAAGAGTTCAAATCAAATAATGCTAGAAGCTGTGATATACAAGTACGCTACTGTGATTCAGTGGCCATAGTAGGTCACACTGAGCCTTGGCATTACTCTAAAATGAGACTCCTGTCCCATGTTGATTTGCAAGAGTATTCTGGTCCTCAGACATGTGATCAACTGATAATCTCCATCAGCTTAGTCTGGGTTTAACTAACCTCTAAATTAAATTAATGCCTAAGATAATTTATTGATTTCTTCTTTAAGTGTCATTGGACAGTAGGGGTGATAGTTGCTATCCTGGGAAATATCAAAGACAAAATACACAGTGTAGATATGGGTTAGGAGAAAAATAAACATAAGAATTCTGCTATGTATTATTTTTTAAGATGTGAGGATCTTTGGATTTTTTCCCCACAAATTATTTAACATAAATCACCACTGGTCTGTTACAGAAATATCAAGTTCTATCCTCTCAATTATACTGCTGCCTCTGCCACACGAATTACATCAAAGTATTGTAAATAATGCTAAGAAATGTGGTGCAGACTGAACTATCAAATTTCATATAAAGCTTTGGAAAAAGTAGATAGTTTCATCTTAATGTATTGTAGCTGGACAGCCTGAAAATAATCATTTATTTATTTATTTTTGTAAGATCTGAAGGTGAATTACTTAGTTTTTAGAAGGATTTTTATATCCTGAAATCTTGTGGAGCCCTTAAACCCACACAGCCCTAAGGCAAGCTCTATCAAGTTCACAGAGTTCTGATGTCCAGTGACAACTGTATAAATCTGCACGGCTCCAGTGCCTCACAGTATCTCTTTAAAGTCCACACTGCCCTAAGGCAGTCCTCTCCATCACAGCATGGCCAGAAGGCAAAATGGCAAGTAGGAGCAGGCAGGATGACAGTGGGAGGAAGACTTCAGGGTTCCAGACTGGAAGGCTTGGCACTGGGGCTCGGAAGAAAGGGAAGAGTGGGTGCACAGACCCCTGTGGAGTCTGTGGATGCTCTAGATATCTCTGACTCTGCAAGCAGAGATATGGTCTGTGATAGATGTACAACACAGTCCAATTCTTATTTGGACATGAGTTTCTGTCCCCATGGCTATCTGCAAGGCAGAAAGAATTTATCCAGTTTTTTCACAATAAGCAGGATCATGCCTATGGCATAAAAGGATGCAATTTGACTCAAAATGCCACAGCAATTGGGAAAATGGTGAACTTAAAATTTGAAGCTACTGCAGCTGGTCTGAAACAAAGAACTAATGAAGCAAAACATTCAAAAGAGGTGGAAAAAAGGCCACATATGATTATTAACAGCATCACAGTGCAAAGAATGAAAGATTTCTCAACCTCCTTCCACGTGCACTAAGCACACTCACTCAATACCACAGCATTGAGAGTTTATGCTTTAAAGAAAAGACGTTACAAGAGATGATAGCCGGGAGCAAAAAAGTATAGAGACGCTAAAATAAAATGATCATAATATCTTCTCAGCTCCTTAAACATTGTTAGAGGTTCTGGACATAGAGACAGAAGGGACCCCAAGCAAACATGCAAGCATCAATGTCTGTCAAAAATCAATATCTCTGAGCACAGCAGAATCCACTCCCTAAACTTTTTGTTACTTCCTGTCAAATTAAAACCAAAGCTGGAAAATCGACCTCAGGAGAACAGAAAATTGGGCTGTCTACTCTTTTAGATTCAGGGTTGCATTAGTATTCTTATTGAAAACAGACAAAAAATAAAACATTTCGAGATAGGAAAGGAAAAAGAAATGCTGGCTCAATTTTCTTCACAAGATGTAAAAACCTTAATTGCTAAAGTCATGGCATCACTGCATTGATGCCAATGCAAGATGGATACTTACATTATACTCACTTTAAGAAATGGATGAAATCACTGGATTTATTTTACAGTGGTTGCTACCTTTGTATAATCTCTGAGTAACATATATAAGCATGCTTATATATGTTTAGATTGCTTTTAATAATGATGGAAAACAGGAAAGGAAAATCTTTATTACCGTGTCTGAAAAGTAGCCTGTTTTCATTCTTGCTTAGGTAGTTTATTTGCATTCTGCCTTAGTGCTAGAGTAGGAGTAGCCATCCTTAAGTTTCATAAAGATCCAACTTTCTATCTTTATTGGCATTTGTGGCAGAAGTTGTGCCAATGCAAAACAAATAATTCAATCACAAGATATTTTTTTCTTATCACACATAAAATTAATGACAGCTTGAATATTCAATTGCACTAAGCTTCAAAGACAGAAGAAGTAAGCAGGTGAAGGTAGTGAGCACAAAAACATTCACTAACTCAACCACAAGCACATAAATGCCCATGGCAAGCATGTTTTTGCATACCTAACTGATCTGCAAACTTGGAAAAACAAAGAGAGTTCTTCGCTTTTCTGTTTGAGTACACTTAAAAAGGGATGAAGGAGGAAACGGGCAGTTGTGAAGGGGAATCTAGGGCTCTACAAACTGGAAAAGGAAGGTCAGACCTAACTGTTAGTATCTTTTCAGGCCATGAAATAAAGTAGCAATTTGTGTCGCTTTAGAGGAAGCAAAAATCATAACACCAGACACACTGATGGGTTGACATGAGAAAAAAAATAATCCATCAGCTGATAACGTTTGTCTGCCACTGAGTCAGGGGAGCTGTGTCTGATGGCTCTGGCCTAACCAGCTGACGGAAATTTTATGAACTTGGACAGCAGAGGTTTCGACTTTGTCGGTGAAACTGCTCTACAGAAACACTTTCATTTGATTCAATTCATTGGAGTATCGATTTTCAGGGTTGATGATTTATTAATGTAACATTTGGTACAGTTGGATCTCCCAGTAATGATGATGCTGTTACTGACACTGAAAATAAATCACTGTAAATCTTTAAGAGAACGGGAGTTCTTAGATAACAAACTGGATGTGCTGGATTTGAAGAAGCTTGGGAAGTCCTGCTAAGTGAGATAGTAACTTTTTTTTTCCCTAGTTGAAGTATTCTCCCTTTTTGACAACACTGGACAGAAAACACATTGATTTAAACACACTGCGGTCTTTAAAGCCTCATTTTCTACCTAAAGTTAATTGTATCCACAAATTACACATGTAATTCAACTTCTTCACTGCAATAGCAGTCATACATGAAAATCAGGCAGTGACCTAGAAAAAAATAAGTAATCATTGCTACAAACACTTACTTGCCTTGTGTAGAGGAGTTATGACAACTAAACAAATGACATACACAAGTGAATCTAAACTAACTACACTTCAAAAATACTGCATTATGACCTGCACGCTTCTCAGTTACATTATTTACCTACAAATAGATTTATCTTTTGCTGGGTACATCAATTGGCTAGATGTACTCAGAAGATTCAGGCCTTTCCTCTGGGAAAAATGAAAAAAATGAAAAAATGAAAAAAAGTCATAAAATCACAGCATATCCTAAGTTGGAAGGAAATCGCAAGAACCATCAAAGATGCAGAAGTGAGGTGCAAATCCCTCTGCTCCATAACAGTTTCTCCTGCATCCACCCAGCAGATGTCTCATAGAGCACCTAGCACTGAAATGCAGGCAAATTCATAGACCTGCAGGATTCTCCTTTACCAGTACTTTTGCACTGTGTTGTCTGCTGACAACAATCTTAAACATATACCACTTTAAAAAGTTGTAATTGAATGTAGACAGGTATGTTTTCTTTGCATGGGGAAATGAGGGCAACCAAGACCAGACCATACCATGGAAGTAATAATGCTCATCATCAGTCTGCTGCTGTATTGCTGCTACATAATCACTTTAAGACTTTCTGAGACGAGATCTAAAACAAAATGTAGATCATCCTCAGTGGTAAACAAAGACGTACTAAATGAATGTTGTACTAAACATTATGAAAATCCACTTCTACAAGCTAAATTACAGGAAGCTAATAACTTCACCAGGGGATCACAGCTTCTTTTCTGCCAAGGCCAACCAGTTTGTTTTGCTTCCTAATGAACTTCAATTTCAAACTTTTTTTTTTTTTCTGTGAGAAAATAACCTTAGTAAGCATAACAAACAACAAGCAGCTCTGCCTATTTAAATCATATCCCAGGTATTAGTAAATAAATGTTCCTCAGAAAATCTGGCTCTAATTAGGCTCAACTGTTCATAAGTTGCAAAACTTAAAACTAATTTATTGCATTACTCACAGCCTTGACAATAGGTATCGAGAAGCATCTCTCATGAAGGACTGAAATTCCCCACTAGGCTGCTGTGTAGTTGTACTCAAGAGGTGAGCTAAAGCTCATTAGAAGATTTACCACACTCTACACTTGGGTCAGATCAGCTGTTGCAGTACAGAGAAGAACAGTATCCATGGAGTTCTTTTCCATAACCTCTTTCCAATAAGTTAGGGAATCACTGCAAGATGCTAAGAAAACCTCCTAGGAAGATGGGTAGCATATGACTTCTCAAAAAATAAAGGCAATTGAGAAGGAAAAAAAAAGAAAAGAAAAAAAAAAAAGTGGGGGATAACAAATTTTGCAATTCCTTTTGTGCTTATGCAGGATGGGTCCTCTCTTTGGTTGGCATATAATCCAGCAGGCTTCGTGCAGCCCCCTTGAATCTTCAGTAAATAGCTGTCCACTTCACACTGGGCTGGACATTGTTCCTTGCTCCTCTTGTAAAGTCTCAGTCTTTGCCAAGCATTCTGAGGGCTTCTGCTCAGGCATCTGCTGCTTCTTCTTGGCATAGAGGGAAAGGAGGTAACTGGGGACAGCTCCCACCTTCTCAAACTTACATAGCTTTTCTGCTCCTAACAGAAATGTGTGAGTAGCTACCTTGCTAATTCACTTTGTTCTTCCTTTAAAAAAAAAAAAAAAAAAAAAAAAAAAAAAAAAAAAAAAAAAAAAAAAAAAGACTAGAACTTAGAAGGTTAAAAGCAGTGTGAATATGAAGAAGAAAGGGTAGCAACATGAAGAAAACATACATACACATCAACAGAAAACCCACTGAGTCAGAAGTTATGTGCTGTTTGGGAATTCTAAGGTTTTGCTGATTATGCACCACTAGATTTCTAAACATTCTTCTTTTTCCTTTTTGTATAATGTTTAGGTCATTGGGCAAAAAATCTGTGCTTGGTTGAATATAACATATTAGGTTCTCAATAAACTCAATGAAAAGACCAAATTGGCTCCAAAATAATAGGGGGGGGGAGGGAAGGAGAGGTGGGGAGAGAAGTGAGCAGAGATACCAGATTAAGCTATCTTAAAGAACTTAAAGAACTGAGCTTTCTTAAAAAACTGGCTGATATATATGTATCTTAAACCTTGGCAACTCTGTCATAGGTTTGCTCCGGGTAGGGAGTAGCAGTAGCCTGCTCCAGCAGCTGCTGAGGAACACATGGAGAAGGAGCGGGAGGAGTGTATTGTGCAAGTGCCACCTCAGCAGCAGGGAAGGAGGGGAAATTCAAATGATCACTTCATCCAAGAGTTGTAGTCCAATTCTGAGAACATATATCCTTGCCCCTGCAAATGAATGCACGGACTGTGCATTGTGCTGAAATCCAGGTGATAGTGATGCCTAAAGACTGTGAACTAACTGGTGCTGGTAGGAGCAGCAGGGTTTCTGAATAGAGAAACGGATGCAGAGGAAATCAGCCCAGTTATTCTCACCTTTTTCAGTTATCTATTTGACTTCCCTGACACTGATCTCTAGTTCATCCAGGGTGACCAGAGAATGTATTTTCAGGTACTTGTTAGTTGTTTAGAAAGCCAAGTTATCAGCATGCAAACACAAATGCAGATAGGAGGGGGGAAAAAAAAAACAAACAACAAAAAGCCCTAACTGAACACTTGACTTTACTTACTTTGGCTGCTCAAGTTGAGTAGCATTTGCTTGGATGTGTAACCACAGTAAATTCAAGGGACTGAAATTTATATCCATTTTATTCCAGATATGGCAACTATGTCATGTATAATTAACCTTCTTCACATCCATCTACCCTGATGGACTTGACTCTATGAGCTTTTTGTCACCAGTACATTAATGTCAGGGAGCCACTTTCTGCTGACAGTGATAAAGTTGTAAATCAGAGGTAAATCTGTTCATCACAGATGAGTGTAAAGACGTGTAGAATTTGTTCCAGTCAATCTGCTTCCAGCCCCACACAGGTTGTAGAAAAACTCTTTTGACTGCTAAGTATTTGGATCAGGCTCCACGTGAGTGACTGCTCTCAGAGGCAACAACACAAGCACACAAAAGTGGAGCTGGATTAGTATTTGCCACATGCCTATTGAGCTAAGCTAATGGAGCTGCAGCTGCTATCCCTGGACTCCCTTCATGACGACAGTGCCTAACTCAGGCATTATCAGACATTCCCTGGATGAGCCATGAAATAGGGAACCCAGGGAGACGTGCTAAGCAAAGCAGCTTATTTAGGTCCTTCAGCCTGCATCACTGAAGGTGGTACAAACACTCTACTTATCTCTACAGTCTTACTGCCTGTACATGCAACAATCCTCTTGATAGCAAGGTGTTGTCTACATTGATGTTGTGAGATCATTCCCTTGGAGTTCAGCAACTGTTCTTGTATCTGGCTGCATGTAAGTGTTATTGGCCCCAAAACTGATGCAATAAGACCCAAATCTGATGTCATAAGATGAACCGCTTACATGCCCAAAGTATGGCCCAAATGTAATGATCATAAGATGAATCCGTTGTGGCAGGTGCTTGATTACACCTGTTAGATGAAAGGGTGACCTATAATTATGAAGGAGCCCTCCCCTAAGAAGCAGGAAAGATCAACTTTTCCCTTAACACAGGCATCATTGCAATCAGCAAGAATTAGAGTTGAAGAACAAGAGTCAGGCAGAAAAGCATAAACAGATTAAAAGCAGAAGTGATTATTTTACTAATTAAACATTTCTTAACTGAAATTACATGAAATGCAAAAGCAGCATGAAAGGTCAGCAAAGATTTCTGAAAGAGCGCTCCAGAGGAAAGGAAGAGGGGGGAAAAAAAGCAATTAAATACAGAGTTAGAAGGTTATGATGCTTAGAAGATTATTCCAAACAAGAGACTGCCAGCATTGTTTTGAATGTTTAATTAATAATCTTTTTCATTAACTGTTGCCACTGGAGAAGATGGATTGGAAAAAAATATGCAGAAAACAAAACAGACATATTTCTTTCTCGCTTGCATTTCTGCAAACGTAAAAATAAGAAAATCAAAACTAATCATGTATTTCCTATATGAAGGAATCAGAATGAATGCATTGTTGTTACTAAAGCTGCATGCACAGGCCAAGTTCCCTACATATCACCAGACAATTGGAGAGGAAGAGCCTTTTCAGACAGGCCAGGAGAACCTTCAGCTGAATCTCCACCTATAGAGGAGCAGACAGGAACTTTGTCTCCAGTACTTTGAAATCAAAGCCATTCCTAACCCTCACCTGCTTTTTGCTTCAGAGTATGGCCTTCAGCCATTTTGGTGGCACTTCCACGAAACCCAAGTTCATGAGCTCAGACTGTGACCTCACCCATATGCCACTGCTGCTGAACAAGATATGCACTTATTGCCTGCTGACCAAGATCTCTAAGATCTGCTGATTATCTTGTCTGATTCCTTATTTTTTCCTGTTCTCAAAATTGCTAAAAGTGGAATAAACTGTTCTCAAAATTCAAAAGTGGAATAAAGGAGAGCAGGTGGCCTCTGAAAGCAAGAAGAACTGAATAGAAGGCCACTGTATATATGATCAGTCACTTTCTGCATGTTTGCTGTAAACATAAATTTTGCTATGCCAACACCCTCCCCTCTTGCCTTCAGCTTTAGACCACAGGGAAAGCCAAGCTGCTGTTCAGAACTCCAGCATGAACAGTGATTAAAGCCAGGCCTTGATCAAACACAACTTTCAGATTCTTAGTCTGCTGTACTATGCAAGAGAGTGACTTTCTCACACCACATGAATTGAAGGTTCAACTGGATTCTGTTATAAATAAAAACACTGTAAGCAACAACAGCAGTAATAAGGAAGAATTAAACTTTGATCAAGTTACAGTTAATTGATTGAAATGTCCATTTTGTTGTCCTTTCATGTCTAAGCTTCAGTAAACAACATGAGAGTGCAAAACTCAGCATGCAGTAGTAGAAAGGAGGCCACAAGGGAATGCTTGGCAAGTAAACAAAGATTAAAAAGAGAGGTAAAATAGATTACACAGAATAAACACAGAAACCTACTGTGCTCATGCCCAGCAGCTTAACCCAATTCTCCAGCTATGCCACTTAAAGGCAGAGGAATTTGTAACCATCAGCAAATCACAGACTCTTATTTGCATTTATTTTTCTCACAGCAACTATGTGAAGCATGTGATTTGTGCAAAACTAACCTAGTATAATGCTTCCAATGTAAAATGAATGACATACCACAAATAATACTGGCTTATATTTGCATGAAATCTGAAATAAAACCTTGTCTTTGGTTAACAAACAAACCAGGTTTTGCATTCTCTTAAAAGCAGAATATCTGTAGCAGCAATTTCTCCTTCAGCTGAGAGGTATCAGGTGGGCTCCCAAATTCATTCTCAAAGATTTTCAGGTGTATTAACAGCGCCAAGAGACAGTAAAAAAATTCAAGATGCTTTAAGTATCCAGAAAGCTTGAAGGCTTCTTTTCTTGTACAGTTAAGAGATGTCCAATCCCCCATCATCCCCTTGAGCAATTTAGAGACCTGATACTTCAGCTTCTAGTCTCACTCCTCTTTCATTATAGTCAAGGCTCTCGCCCCAATCCAGACAGAAAGCCTAGGGATGTCTGCCTCACTTACCAAAGTCCATCTTTTCTAATTATCTCTCTCAACCTTCAAAGTCTACTTGGCACTAAAATCACTCGTGCTTTGTCTTAATAATTTGAGATACAAGAATAATCTGAGACTGAGAGATTCTCCTAGGGAAAATAAATAAATAAATAAATAAATAAAATCCTGCATGTTTTTACTTACAGAATAGTGTCCTTATTTAATTTTTCATTATTAATAAAAAGGCCTGGTTGGATGTACCTCAGGATCATTTGAGCTCCGCCACAGATTCTATGTATATGGGAGAAAGAGATCCAAGTGTAACCCTCCCAGTTCCAAATGCTCTCAGAGTCCCCCTGAAAGAGGGTCTGAGGTAGATCAGCAATGGACAAGGATAGTCATAGAATCACAGAAACATTGAGGTTGGAAAAAACCTTTAAGATCATCTTGTACAACCATCAACCCATCCCCACCACGCCCACTAACCATGTCACTCAGTGCCACATTCATATGGCTCTTGAACACCTCCAGGGATGGGGACTCCACTTCCTCCCTGGGCAGCCTGTGCCACTGCATTGCCACTCTCTTTCTGGAAAGAAACATTTCCTAACATCCAACCTGAACTTCCCCTGCCACAACTTGAGGCCATTCCCTCTCATCCCATCATTTTCACCTGGAAGAAGAGGCCTTAAATAAAGGCTTATTCTTCCACAAAATATAGGTACTGAAATCATCATGATCAGAAATAGGGCAAACACCATATGAGGGTAATGTTATTACAAAATTTCTTTATTATACTCTACAATTACCTAATGACAGACCAATACATTATACAGACACATATATAGTTCAAAAAAGGGTGTATGTAAAACTTCATTTATCATCCTGAGAGGATCTGATGCTTGACTCTCTTCTCTCATGGTAAACCATTGCCCACATTTAGTAAATGGTTTTTTTTTGGTTGGTTGTTTGTTAATTAAAGTTTAACTATTTCACTTCCATACATAGTTAGTGTTTGACTATCTTTTGTACAAATCTTTTTCTAGCCATGAGTCACTAGCGTCATTGTAGTGAAATATGTGGGAGAGGACTAACAAATTGAATTATTTATTTAGAATATTGGACCAAGATTAAGTTTTATAAATGAGCGGTTGTCTGTGGACAATTGGTGAAATCTGTGTGTGATTCTGTATTATCTCTCTAATGAGGACCAGGAGGATCAAAGTGAGAATTGCAATACTACAACATTCTTAGATCATATTTTCTGCTCACCTCCTGTCAGTTGCTCTATATTTAGTTTTTAAAATAATTTGATCTAAATAGGGAATGTGTCAATGTAATTCTGGTCACACAGTTCAAACAGAGCCAGAGTCAAAACAGTGATATAATACCCTGAACTGTTCTTCAAATTGGAAATTTAGTCTCATAACCTTCAAAATTCTGGCATTTCCTTTCAAAACAATGTTTTCACTGTATTTATACCACGCAGATACCCCCAGCCCGCATTTTTTGCTTGCTTTGAGAAAAGCCATTTCTCCTCTCCTGTAGGATAATTTCCTTGCTGTTCCTTCCCCTAGTAGGTATTCTTTTCCTCAGAAAGCCTGAAAAAGCTGTAAATGTAACCCTGCCTTTCCCTCTCCTGCTTTCCCTTTCTTTCCCTTCTATATTATCTCTTCTACACTTCCTATTTAGCCATCTGCAATTTGCAAGTTATCAGCTAGGTGCCAGGAAGTGCTGCTGGACCTCAAAAAAGTGGGAAATTCATTTTCAGCCCATGTGGAATCTACGGCCTCCTACAGCATAAATCTGACCTGTCTGATTTCCCCGCACCTTCTTTACCAGGATTTCTTCGTGGCTCAGCCTTTCTGGTTTTGTCTGCACTATAACTCACATATCTGCAGCACTTTATGGCCTGAATCCTCAGCCTATTTGTTCCTTGCTTTCTGACACACATTCTTATCGCACACTGGTCTTCAAAATTGATCAAATTTAAGTCTAGGCTGAGAAGACTAAAAGAAGAAAAAAAAAAGAAAAAAAGAAAAAAGAAGTATGTTTTCAACTTCTCACTGCTGCATTAAAATGTAGAGAATAAGCAAGGTCTATTTGTCAGAGTAATGGACATATTTGCAAGCCACAGTAATTACTGTCATTTCTGCACTTCTCCTTCCTGACCCCAAAAAGGAGAAAATCTGCTAGTGGTATGAATGACAGACAGAGTTACAGACACTGATTGAGACAGAAATGCTTCTGTGGGTCACATCAGCAAGGCTTCGTATTATTGCAGAAAGGGATCCCACTGTGCTCTCAGGCCTCCCTCTGGTGAGCAGGCAAACGGCAAACATTCAAGAAACAGTGAGAATGTGATCAGCACTGGGATTTATGTGCTGAATATTTGCTCAGTTGAATGTAAGGACATAACTCACATGCTGAGCAGAAATCTACAGGTCAATAGCCAAGTGCCATGCATGAGAAAGTATTCTCCAAAACCAAGTGTACCTACTCCTACCAAATCACACTGAAATCTCTCTCCCTCAGGAGCTTGTTCAAAGTGATGCTTACCATAGCCAAGTGACCAATTAACCCGCATCAGTACTCACTAGGACTTCCCTTAGAGCACTACGTCCTGGCAATCACATGTAAAAGGAGGAGAATGCAGATGCCTTGGGAATAGCATAAGACTGAAGACACGAGATACTTCTCCCACTTTTTACAGCCTCTAACAATTTGCAGTTTAAAATTCCGTAAAATCTGTGGAGGTAAGGCTGAGTTTAAATGCCCCCATAACTTTTCGATAAAGGCAATTTACTATTTGGAGCCATGTAAAATTTGGGCCCCCACATCCTGAGAAATTTAGTCACTGTTGTGGCACCACATGCCATTTGTTTGAGCTCTTCAGCTGACTATTTCGTGCAACATTATACTTATTTCCGATTTCAGTCCTTGGTGCTTACCATGATTGGATACGCTTCTATTATAGCCACAGACACCACTGTCTCTTTTCCAGGTTGAAAAACCCTTCCTCGTCTCTTCAGTACCTGACATGTAGTTCTATTGCATCTTCCTTGAGGTGAGAAATGCACAGCACACACTCTTCCAGGCTTACTTTTCGGAGACCATCGCATCTTGGCTTTTGAATACTACTGAGAATTAACATAAAATTTTCAGAAATCTATCTACTGTAACACCATAGTCCCTTTCTCAAGCTAATAAGAGTTAACTCAGAGCACAATGCATCAGCTGCCTTCTATAGTGCAGCACTTCTTAGGCACACTGCATGCTCTTTACATGTGAACAGCACGATAGAACAGAAATAGAAATTACCAAGCAGCACTCAAACCAGGGAAAACCTACCAAAGATTTTCTTCCATTTACTCCATTACTTTTAATTATTCTCTGTCATCTTTGCTGTTCCTGGTTCCAGTTGGGAACAGAAGTGTATATCCAATACACGGCTTGCATAAGCAGAGTAGCTCATTCTTGTTTCAGAACCAATTTCAACAGGCAGAACTGAAGCGTTTATCTGATATTTACTTGGTTATAATAAGGCATAAATTAACCTACCTAATTCAAATTTTTCAAACCGTTCTCCCTCTTTAAGTTGATTAAACTCATATATTTCCAGTTATCTGATCAAAAATGTGTATGCTATTAAAAAAAAAAAAAAAGTCAATTTCCTATTTAAATCCTAATAATAGTAAGTAGATCCTCTAAGCCTGAACTTTTTATGTTTCTTTTACAATCTCTTGTGTTTTCACTGCATCTTTCAATCATGCGTGTTCAGCTACATATCTAAGCATTAAGCCAAAAATAAATCAAAGATTGTAAGCCATATTCATAGGGATTAGCATATGAAATCGTGTTGCAGTATGTTCAACTTACACTTAAATACTGTGTCACATAGTGTCACTGCAGGGCAGTTAATATTGCAGTAGTGAGCGTGTATTGAAGAGTTCATAACTCCACTGAACATATATATCCAACGCTGGACAGCAGTTTTTTTTCTGGTGAATAATATGAAGCCAATAACTTGACTTCTAAATGTACTACTACTGCTGTTTCTATTTTTACTTTTGCCCAAAGAACATCAGTGAGATTCCTTAAAAGCATGATAACCAAATAAAATCTTTTAAAACTTGCATTTTGTAGACCTCAGGGCATCCAAATCAATGTGCACTCTAGGACAATGCACTCAGGCAGTTTACGCTTATCTTGTAAAACCTTGGTTGAGTTTTATTAAAGGGAAAAAAAATTGCTCCAGAGCTCCTAGCTATTTTATCTTGCTGAGTTAAAAACTTCTGAATATAGTGGTTTTAAATGGAAGTACTGACATTGTTACTAACGCAGCAACGGATGTCACAGCTGTAATAATAGCCTACTTGTGTCATTGTCTAGGCTTAAGCATACATGCACACACAGAGAGACTAAGAACTGCTGTCACTTATATCTTTATTACTTCTACAGTGACTGATGCTCTGCAGCCCAAATATACACCCCCAGCACCAAGCCTGACGTGGTTTTTTCTCATTTAACAGACCAAATATACATCCCTAGCCACTAGCTGGATATTCTGTTATTGCCTCATGCTTACAGTGCTTGATATATGAGCTGTAGGCAGCTGAGCAATCCTTTTTGAAAAACATCAAATGAGGAGCACTCTAAAAATGCTAAGAGGTGCCCAGTATCCCATCTGACTCTGATTATGCTTAAAAAATAAAGAGCTAATCTTGCCAGTACTTACTGTTGCATGTAAGTACTTACTACCATGAATAATAGTCCCAAAGAAATCTACCCAGTGTAGAAGCCCCGTCATCACTTGTAGCACTAAATCACTAAGTTGTTAAGGAGTATTGGGGGTAAAGATTACATAAGTGGAGATTTAACAGGTACCATATCTAGAAATATTAGCTTTCAACTTAACAATTTGCCTGCCAGTACTGTGTGAGCAACTTCCTCTTCTTTACAACAGTGTGAACAACTCCTAAACTGTGGAAGGTCAAACAAACCATTGTGTACAATGCATTTAAAAACAAATCATTAAAAAATATATATGTTCAAGTAGTCAGAATTGCAGCAGCATGGCTCAAGCTAATAGCTTTTATGGATCTATTAGCTCGAGAGCAGGTTTTGAAGTTTTGAACTGGAGTAACAAATTTCTATATCCTGCCTCAAATCCCTGTCTTGCAAGGCGTGTTTGCTAATTTTGAAAGATGAAGCTACTAATGGAATACCTCAGTGTGCCTGAATGGTATGCTCTGTGGACTGAAACGCTTTTTAATCTCTAATTTATTAATTTGCCATATTTCAAAAAGCAGTGGCTTTTTCAGTCATCTCATTTAAGTGCCACCGATGCTTAGTACAAGCATTTTTAAGATATTAATTATTGAACTATTGATGCATTTGTATTCAGCAAGTAGTTAAATCACACATTTCAATTTCATTTTTAAATTAATGCCAAACTCATGCAAAACGTTTTCAAATGACTTTCAAAGCTACTAATATTGGCCAGATGTACTAATAATGGTCAGATGTTGTCTTCTGGTTGGCAATTGTAAGCTTCACAAAACCATACCTCTACAGGTAATGAAATTAATTTCACCTTTCTGAACACACACTGCAGTGTATTTTAAAATTTATTTATTTTTCCCTAAACACCTAAAATGCACAGTGGCGATGACTACCTCTAATAAAGAACAGTTTGTTGATGGGAATTGCTTGCAATTCAAATCTTCATGGGTCAGATAGAATTATTGATAATGATTATATGTATTTTAGCCCATGACCAATGCTGTTGAAATCTATGGATATGCTTTTAGTGTGGAGGGACTCTCCTTAGGAGCAAAAGCATAAGATGTAAAGGCAGACACTCATATCAAGTGAATTAGTATGTAAATTACACGATAGACTTGCTCATTTACCATCTAAGTAGCAAAAAATAAAAATAAAAATAAAATTGTTTGTTGTTCCTGAGAGCAATTAAGGTCATTAATAGAGGCTATCCCTTCATTTGATGACATGAAAGATGACCCAATACTTGGGTCTCTCCACAGGTTATAGAGAAAATATGTGAACACAAGCCAGATAGACTGCTTGCGTTGGATGTTTAAGGTAATGTGCAACCAAAATTTGCTCAACAAAAATGCACATACAAAGATATAAATTTTAAAAATTCAAAGAAAAATTGTTCTGCAGCTCATCAGAGCTAAGCCACACAGGATTGCATTGCCTGTTATATTCCAGCTGGGTGTCTGAAATTTCAACCACAGTCCCTTCTCGTTATGTGAGGGTGAAGCTCCAAATATTTTTAATACCACTTTCATCTACACTTACAAATTATGGAAGCATCTAATCAGCTGTCAGTTTGAAACCCCTCCTCTAACAGAAAAAAATTGTCAGGGAGGGAAGGACATCACCTGGTTACTAGTCCAGCACTGATATGAATTCTGTTTTTTCAGAAGAAAGGGGAGCCAAGCAAGGAAATTTTTCAGGGATATAGATAAGATATAGATAGGAGTATAGATACTCCTCTTAACAACTTGCTCTAGGGAGTGGTCTTGGATGCAAATCTAGCATAGCTTTATCCCTACAAAGAGATATTTCCCATTCTCCATGTACATGCATTTCAGAAAATAAGCCTTTTGAACTACTGTGCTATGTGTGTATAAATAACTAGGGGGAAAAACAAGAAACAAAACAAAACAAAATACCTGAGATAAACACAATTAAATTGCTAGATAATCTTTCCTGTAGATTGCACTTTAGCTAAATTACCTGTACTGATCTTAATTATCCAAGTGTCTAGATTAAACAAATGAGATATCTGAAAACCATGCAGGAATACACATCCTGATTTTTTTCTCCAACCTGCTTTGATTAATATACTACACAGCTAATTAATCTTAAGGGGAAGTAGAAGAGTTGTACTTCATACTAAACAGGTTACCAGTTGTTCAACTAGCAATACACCCCAAAGAACTTCTAATCTAAAGGGTGCATTCACTATTCATATGTCCTACTTTGACATTTCATCTTAGGACTGTCTAATTACTGCTGAACATTCCCTTAAAAGCAACTACTTATAGCATAAGTTGAACATTCAAAAACTCCATCAAGGAAGTTGTGCAGACAGACTTGACTTGGAAAGTTCTAGCTCTAGGAAAATTTTTAATGTTGTCTTTAAGTACTGAGATGCAAACTACAGTACTCAGGGCCTGGAACTGCAATTTTCCAGATGGCAAGATTTGATCATGACTTATTTTTACTCCTCCTGAGTGAAGATATGCCCAACTTCGGATATGATATAATCCTTGAATATGACAGTATTTGTTAGCAAGACTCTGATAAATAGAAGACTACTGAATCCTCTGATGATACATAGATGACAACATGTGGGAAATATTTTCTACATTCTCCTGCATCTAAGTTGAGCAGAGAGCCCAAATGTGAAACAACTGGAAATGACACAGCTAAGACTTTAAAGAAGAGTAGAAACTCACCTAACTAGAATTAAGAAACATATTTGGTCATCTCTGTAAAGCCCTGCCCTGTATTGCCGTGCAGTTCCACGGAAAGAAGTTTAAACTGTGAAGTGCACTTTATCCAAGGGAAGGTTCGAGGGTAACTTCATCATAAACCATGAATACAGTGCAGAAGTGTTTAAGAGGAAGAAGGTCATTATGTAAGCTAAAAGGCAGATGAAATCCAACAGCTGCAAAGTCACTGTTCTAGATTCCTTTCACAAAAAAAACTTTGCATCAAGATTTTCTAAGATTACACAGTTGAAAGTTAAGTGGTAATGCATAATACGCTCTTAGCATAAGCCATAGAAATTGGCTTCCCTATTCTATTTCAAAATGAAAGATTTGACTTCGTGAGATAGAAAGAAAAAAAAAAAAAAAAAACCTTCTAATTCATGTATGGTGAGTAAAATTAAGTACACACAAATAGCCTACTGGAGTATACTAGAATAAGCAATGATGAAGGAAGGAGACTGTACACACTTCAAATAGATAGAAAAGAAGTTCTGATAGAAACACAGTGTTGATGGTCTGAGAGCATTTTTGTTTTTTTACTGAAAAGACAACTGATGCTACAGATGAGATGCAGAAAACTGAAATGAACGTTTTTGGGGTGTGAGTTATAAAAAGATGAGAGCAAAATATCTGAACAGTTATCATAGAATCACAGAATATTAGAATCCTTAGAGTTGGATGGGATCTTTACAGGTTATGCCATTATAAAATCTGGGCTTGCTTTTGTATTTTAGAACAGAATGCTTTAAGAGCTAGAGAGACACTTCACACGTGACATTCACACCACTTCTTCCACAAAATACCTTTCTGTACCCTTCACATGATTATGCCTAGCCTATGTTCACAGATGGAGTGCATCATATTACATGGTTTGATAATCTTCTCAAGCTGTACGTCTTAGGTTCCAAGGCTCTGACAATACTTTCCTGAAGAAAGGGATTTCCCATCACTGGAGTTTTTGTCAAAACTACTCTCCCTGGCAGGTGGCCACCAAAGCATACCACTAGAGTCATGAGCTAGTGCCTTACTAAACGATTTCAGTTGCCAGGTCCCCACTAACTTTTAATTTGCTAAGAAATCAATCAGCATGGGAAGATGCAGAATATATAATTACTTATCACGATCATCAACATTATTTATTAGAATTAGAATTCTATATAATTAGAACTAGAGGGAATGGTTTCAAGCTGCGCCAGGGGAGGTTCAGGTTGGATATTAGGAAGTATTACTACTTGGAAAGGGTAGTCAGGCATTGGAACGCACTGCCCAGGGAGGTGGTGGAGTCACCGACCATGGGAATGTTCAAGAAACGTTTGGATGTTGCGTTGAGGGGTATGATTTAGCTGGGAAGTATTGGTAATGGTTGGACTGGATGATCTTCTAGGTCTTTTCCAACCTCGATAATTCTGTGATTCTGTGATTCTGTGTAAATTTGTATTATTAATTTATTTAAAAATACTTGATATCTCTCTAAATTAATGAAAGAATTGGATTAATTAGACCTGTGCAAATGCACATGCTGCAAACAGCTCTGGAAGTTCCTCATAGATTCTTTAACTTTATGAAAACGAATGACACGATGAGCCAGAGGGCTAAATATTTAGGAAGTCTGTATTCCAAAAAAAGTGTATACTTCCAAAAGGAAACTGATGATTTTTACTCAAAGATACATTGAGGTGGTAAATTTGTAAAGAAATAATGTGGAGCAGGAAAAGGCTTCATCAAGGTGTTCCAATAACTGATGAGATATATACACATACCTTTGTCTTGCAGCCAAATACTGAATGCCCCATTCAAAAGCTCAGATATAACTTGGTGCATTTCTCTGGGAGGGATGTTTTAACTGTCAGTGGAATGCAGACAATAAAGATAAAAGCAGCAGATGGGATCAGAACATTGGCTTACTAATCCAAGTAAAACCTCTTATATGAGAGGAAAGTCAGAAACAACTTTAGTAAAAACCATACTGTGTAACCACAAAACAAGTCCTTACAATACAGAACATGACCTTGTCTTTTTGTATCTGGAGTGGATTTCTTTCTTGATTCTCTGTTTCTCTCTCTAATCTATTTCAGCCTGTTTTAGAGATAATAAAGCAAACTAATATATTTGAATATTTTTTTCTCTCTTTTTGAGCTTTGTATGGCTGCAGTAACATAACATCAAGCTTATAGGTAAAAAATAAAAAATAAAAAAAAATTAAAAAAAATTCTGTAAAACATATATTTGCAATTACAGAAATTATTTCTAGTTTATCAACTAGATTTGTGTGCATGCATGTGTACACACATTCGTTTTCAAGAAAAAGTTTGCTCTTCTTTTTCCTTCCTAATAATTACTCCTTTCCTGGTGGTAAGAAAAATCTGTTGTAATAACAAAGAACACAAGTTGAAAATAGGAAACCAGGAGATCTGTATGTTTCACAAGTCTTTGATAATTTTATTTTTAAAACAGTAGCTGTACTTCTACATTTTGGTTACTTTATCTTTTCAGTTAAATTTACACAGTACTCTGATCAAAGAGGAAATAAGAAACAACAAAATAGTAAGAGGAATAAAAAGAGCAAAATGTGGGGAAAAAAAAAGTGAACAAATAGTAGTAAGTAATGTCATAACAGAGACTGGATATAGAAAAAAATAAAGAGGGCAAATGAATATGGGAATGATGAAGGGAAATGACAGAAAATAAAAAAGAGGAAGGGAATCAAGCAACTGATATCGTATACCCTGACTTGTGCAAAGCATTTGACACTGTCCCATATGACATCCTGGTAACGAAATTGGAGAAAAATGGATTTGATTGACAGATGACTTACTGGATAGAGTGTGGTCAGCAGCTCAGTGTCCAAGTGGAGACAGGTAATGAGTGATGTTCCTTGGGGATACATGCTGAGACCGGTGCTATTTAACATCCTTATGGGCAGCAAGGGGAAACGTCCACAAACTGAAGCACAGGAAGTTCTGCACAAACATGTGTAAGAATTTCTTCATGGTAAGGGTGACAGAGGACTGGAACAGGGTTCCTAGTGAGGTTGTGGAGTTTCCTTCTCTGGAGATGTTCAAGACCCTCCTGGACACCTACCTGTGCACCTTGGTCTAGGGAGCCTGCTTTGGCAGGAGGGTTGGAATAGATCTCTAGAGGTCCCTTGCAGCCCTGACAGCTCTGTGAATTCTTTGATTCTGTGATATGGACAGTGGAATCAAGTATGGTCTCAGTAAGTTTACAGATGACACCATGCTGAGTGATGCAGTTGACACACTAGAGGGAAGGAATGCCATTCAGAACAATGTGGATAGATTTGAGAGGTGGGCCCATGCCAACCTCATGGAGTTCAAGATGGCCAAATACAAGGTCATGCACATGGGTCAGGGCTATCCCAAACACAATTACAGGCTGGGTAGAGAATGGCTTGAGAGCAGCGCTGAGGAGAAGGATTTCTGGGTGTTGGTTGATAAAAGACTCAACATGAGCCAGCAATGTACATTTGTAGCCAGCCTAGAAGGCCAGTTGTATCTTGGATTGTATCAAGAGAAGCATGACCAGCAGGTTGAGCGAGGTGGTTCTGCCCTTCTACTTCACTCTCATGAGTGAGTACTGCATCCAGTTCTGGGGCCCCAGCATAAGAAGGACATTGAGCTGTTGGAGTGGGTCCAGAAGAGGGCCACGAAGATGATAAGAGGGCTGGAGTGCATCCCTTTTGGGGGCAAGCTGAAACAGTTGGGGCTTTTCAGCCTGGAGAAGACTCTGAGGGGTCCTCATAGTGGCCTTTCAGTACCTGAAGGGGAAATGGCTTTAAACTGGAAGGGTGTAAATATAGACTACATATTAGGAAGAAATTATTTATTAAGAGGGTGGTGAGACACTGACTGTTCATACAGGTTGTGTATGCCCTATCCCTGAAGGTGTACAAGGCCAGGCTTTCTGGGTCTTTGAGCACCTTATCTTGTGGGAGATGTCCCTGCCTATAGCAAGGGGATTGAAACTAGATGATGTTAAAGGTCCCTTCTAACACAAATCTGTTTATGATTCTATGAATTCATGGTGAAAGAGGTATGTTTCCAAATATTCCAGCACATCAATGGAGAGAGAGAACGAAAAAGGAGAAAACAAGCAGGAGATGAAAAGTAGGTTAGTCACAACTGAAATTCTTAGACCAAAAACACACACACTAAAATGTCAATGAAGATGGTAGTTCCTTAAAGAACATTGCTCTATGAACAAAAGCCCTGAGTCCAGGCTTACACACTACAAACCCCTATTGAGTTAACCAGTCTTTTTCTGAAGTATGACATACGAATAGTGGTAAAAGCTTTTCCTTTCAACATATGTTGCTTCTGCACTTCAGGATGTTGCTATCAGGCACAGTGACAGAGTTGTTGTGCTGCCAACTAGCCATGCATAAGCAGGGTGATGTCTAGAGGGAACTGAGAGCAACTGAGATGAACAAGGAAGACCTGACAGATTTTTGCAGGTGGAAGAAGAGATGGTGACATTCACTTTATAGGAGAAAATAATCGAAGCCTTATGTTGAGCAGTTAATACTTTACTCTTCTGTGGACTGACAGCTCAGTCTTCCATCATATGACTGAATGACCATACCAAGATAGGGGCTTTAAGAGACATCATAGGACTGGTCAAAACAAAACTTTCATTTTCAAGGACTTGGAGTTCTGTCAATCTGCTTTATATGTGATTTGGAGTTGGGACACTGGCTCTTGATCTTTTAAGGCTAGCAATAAGGAATAAAAGAACAGATGAATGAATGTCTTCTTGATCTGATCCCTCTCAGATCAGAGGAACATTGCAGGAGAGAAAATATATATATATATATCAAGCTAACATCATAGAGAAGAGAGCTAGGGAGATAAGCAGAAGAAAAAGAATTAGCAGCTGAAACTAAACTGCAGTTAGCATCTTACAGCCACTACAACTTTGACTTTGTCACACTTGGGAGTTTCTGCTCCAGACTGAGACCAACAGGAGAAAAATGGCACCAAATGGAGGTGAAATGCTTAATTTCGAGAACAACTTTTGAAAATAATACACACTTCAGTTAGCTTCATGCTGCAGCACAAAGATTACTGTGCTGTTTTGTGGAAGACAACACTCTGCAAGCACAGGCTGCTGGCCAGAAATATGTGCAAGAATTCTCAGTGCCAGGGGAAGGGAATAGGGGGGGAAATCTAACAGCAGGCAAGCACCAATATGCATCTTGTTTTGAAAACGTCTCAGAAAATAAGGCAGTATCAACTAGTAAAGAAGGTTCTGTATGCCTAGAATTCTCCCTCTTTTATTTATGCATTTATTTATTTTTTCCTAAGTGAGAAAAGGTATGTAGTAAAAAAACTGATAAGTTTGTGCTGAGTGGTCAATTAGAGTAACACTGATCCCTTTCCTATTGCATTAAGCTTTGCTGTTCACCAACAGATGCATCCAAGTGACTCAGTGACATAAAAACCACATTTGTGTGTTAATGACAAATGCTAAACTGCCAATCTGAAAACAGCATAATTTCTTTATGTTTGGTATGTAAGTATTTGACAGAAAATCAGTGCAAGTTGCTCTCTCCAAAGAATTTCAAAATTTTGCATTCAGTTCACACTGGCTACCCTACACAGCTTGTGCACTCTTCAAACCAATTCAATTTGGATTTACGAGCTCACCAGCAATAAGAAATGTCTTGAAGAAGGTGGTACCTATTGCAAGTCTATTTTAATAGTTACCCTACCAGAACAGATTAATTTTAATAAAGCACTGGAGAGGTACACCAAGAATAAAATTGGCCCTTATCAGGGTACAATGTTGCACATTATTATTTCTCTGTAGTGTATAGAAAGGGCATTCTACAGCAGATGATGAGCACAGCCGTGTGTATTTACAGCTCTCTAAAGCACAAACATGGAGTGGCTGGAACAGCCATCTGCTATCCGGCAGCTATTAATTCACTAGATGTCAGCAATTCAAGTAGCCTCTCTGATCTTGGCATATGAGAAACTCTTTGAAGAGGAAGGAGTAAATCACTGCGTTACAGCACACCAGCACACCCAGCCTGCACAATACTTTATCTTCTTCTCTTTGGACACCATAAAGTGAGCTACCTGACCTACAGATAGTATCAACACCAGGAAAATGTGTCTCAAAAAGAGGGAGATTTGAGAAAGAATGGTGTTGGAATGGAACATAGGACCACAGTTTTGTATCTTCCCATTTTGATCCCTGCTGGATTTTTCACAAAGAAATTCATGTAAAAGATCACTTCTATGAAAGCGGTTTTCCCAGTGATTTCACCTAGTATCAGCATTTTCTCAATATATATAATTTTTATTTATTTATTTATTTATTTTAGTGGACAGTATCAGTCAGATAATTACTAAATTATCTCTTGGCATGTCAGCAGACTAAAGATAAACTGAAGGTGGTAACTGTTGAATGTGTGAGGCGTTCAGGCAGACACATGACAGACCATGAGTGGACTGAGATATGTGGAATCCCCTACTCATCCAGCTTCAAAAATGAATGCAACAGTTACCATAACAGGTACCATATGGTCCTGAAGCAACTGACTGGTGTTGTCACCAAGCCACTCTTCATTGTATTTGAAAAATTGTGTCTGTCAGACCAAGTCACAGATTCACAGAGTTCACAGAATCACAGAACTGTAGGGGTTGAAAGGGACCTCTTAAATATCATCGAGTCCAACCCCGCTGTCAAAGCAGGCTCCCTACAGTAGGTTGCATGGGTAGGCATTGAGATGGGTCTTGAATATCTCCAGAGAAGGGTACTCCACAGCCCCACTGAGCAGCCTGTGCCAGTGCTCCGTCACTCTCACTGTGAAGTTCTTTCATATATTGGTGCAGAACTTCCTATGCTCCAGTTTATGGCCATTTCGCCTTGTCCACAGACCACTGAACAGAGGTTGGCCATGGCTCTTAGTCTCTTGCACTTAAGATATTTATAAACATTAATAAGATCCCCTGTCAGTCTTCTTCTCTCAAGGCTGAACAGACCCAGGTTGCTCAGCCTTTCCTCATAGGTGAGATGCTCCAGGCCCTTTATCATCTTTGTGGCCTCCCGCTAGACTCTCTCCAGGAGATCCCTCTCTTTTTTGCACCAGGGAGCCTAGAACTGGATACAGTACTCCAGGTGAGGCCTGATCAGGGCAGAGTAGAGGAGAAGGATCACCACCCTTGACCTGCTGACCACACTTCTTTTAATGCACCTCAGGATGCCAATGGCCTTCTTAGCCACAAGGGAACTCTGCTGGCTCACGGCCAATCAGTCGTCCACCAGGATCCCCAGGTCCCTCTCTACATAGCTCCTCTCCAGCATGTTATTCCCCAAACTGCACTGATACATGTGGTTATTATATAAATCCCTGATGACTGGAAAAAGGTAAACATCACTTCCACTTTTTAAGAAAGGGAGAAAAGAAGATTCAGGGAATTACAGATCAGTGAGCCTCATGTTTGTGCCTGAGAAGATCATGGAGCAGATCATCCTGGAAAAGACATTAAGGCATGTGAAGGATTAGGAGGTGATCCAAGACAGCCAGCATGGCTTCACCAAGGGCATACGGTGCCTGATTAATCCAGTGGCCTTCTATGATGGAGTGAAGGCAAGCGATGTTGTCTGCCTGGACTACTGCAAGGCCTTTGACATGGTCCCACATTGTATCCTTTTCCCTGAATTGGAGAGATATGGATTTGAAGTCTGGACTATTTGGTGGATAAAGAATTGATTGGGTGGTTGTAGGCAGAGGGTTGTTGTCGATGGTGCTATATCCAGTTGGAGGCTCATCACAAGTGACATCCCCCAGAGGTCCACCTTGGGGCCAGTGCTGTTCTGCATCTCATCAGTGACATTGACAGTGGGACTGACTGCAGCCTCAGAAAGTTTGCTGATGAAACCAAGTTGAGTGGTGCAGTTGACACACTAGAGGGAAGGGCTGCTATCCAGAGGGACCTGGACAAGCTTGAAAAGTGGGCCCAGAAGAACCTAATGAGGTTCACCAAGCTCAAGTACAAGGTCATGCACTTGGGCCAGGGCAATCCCAAATATGTGTAGATCGGAAGAAGAATTCATTGAGAGCAATCCTGTGGAGGAGAATGTGGAGGTCCTGGAGGACAAAAAGCTTGACATGAGCCAGTAGCATGTGACTGCAGCCCAGAAAGCCAAGTATTCTACTGTGTCCTATATGTAGTTTATTGATAAGCTGAAAGATAGCCTTGACAAACAAACTGAGAATGAGGAAGCCCGGAAGACACTGTTAAAAAAGAGGGGTGGCCAGCAGGGAGAGGGAAGTGATTGTCCCTCTCTACTCCGCCCTTGTGAGGCACCATCTAGAGTACTGTGTCCTTGCCTTGGGCTCTGATAGATGAAGGATATGGAACTGCTGGAGCAGGTTCAGAGGAAGGCCACAAAGATGGTCGAAGGGCTGAAGGACCTCTCTTATGAAGATAGGTTGATGGAGCTGGGATTGTTTAGCTTGGAGAAGAGAAAGCACTCATCGTCGCCTGCCAGTATTTGAAGGGAATTTATGCAGGAGAAAGGTCAACTTTTTATGAGGTTTGGTAGCGATAGAACAAGGGGAAATGGCTTTAAACTAAAAGAGGGGAGATTTATGTTTGTTAGATATTAGGTGGAAATTTTTGCTCAGAATGTGATGAGGGACAGGAACAGGCTGCCCAGAGAAGTTGTGGATGCCCCATGCCTGGAGGTGTTCAAAGCCACATTGGATAGGGCCTGGGGCAGCCTGATCTAGGGGATAGCAACTCTGACCATGACAGAGGGATTGGAACTAGGTGATTTTTCAGATCCCTTCCAACCCAAGCCATTCTACAATTCTATGAAGGTAACTAGAAAGAAGAAAAGCATTGTAACCTGAAAGTACCAGTGCCCTAGGGCTATGAACTATCCTTAGAGAACCAAATTCTGTTCAGTGTAAATCTGCAAGCTGAGACACTTCAATGGACTGCAAGGCAGCTGAAATAGCATTACTGCTCTGTATTTCTCAAACAATCAAGATGATTGTAGATCAAAACTCGTCTCACTGACTTTAGGGTGGTACCTGCGAATTGGCTGGGGTTTCTTTTGAAGGCCTGAGGGCAAGCTGAATAATTTACTTAAGATCTTAGCATCTCTCTTGTTGCTTGTACCTTTCTTTCCCAGGCTTTCCCAATAATAATATCCTTGCTTCTGGCTAACTGTACTGTGTGTTACCAAACTGTCATCACTAAGATAGTTTGAAAATGTAGCACTTCTCTTTTCCTAAACAGACCATAAGATTGATACATTTATTTATTTATTTATTTATTTCCAGCAGTTGAAACCAAAAACAAAACAAGCAACTCATCTAACTTTTCAGTAACATGTTAGAAGTACTAAAGCAGATAGCTAGAAATGAGAGAAAATCTGGTAAGGGAAAAACTACCTAACACATGGGGCTATTATTTACCCTTGAGAGAGAATCAAACTATGTTCAATTTAAATCTGGAAGAATAAAAAAACCCACAAACAAACAATAGAACTTCATTTCTTACTTCTTGGGAATTAGCGAAATACAATTTTAAAGTGGCTAAAATGAAATACCTGCTTTGCTTTAATAGACCTGAGTGAGTTTTAAAACTGATCAAGAATATACCTACGAAGGTTTCTGGGAAAGTAATGAAACTAATGCAAAAACAATTACATCAGATACAAAAAGGGGAAACATACAGGATCTGAAACAATTGTTTCGAAAGAAAGTGGAAAGTGAAGTTTTTAACTTTCTAGAGGACTGAAAATAAGCAAGATAGCTACTGTGTATGAAAATAATAAAGAAAACCTATGAAGTTAGAAAGGTGAGTCACAGCTGCAGACAGGAGACAGAAATCAGCTGAATTCATACAATTCAGAGATAAGTGAAAGTTTTTCTCTTCACTTACAGCTATGATTTTTTAGGCTTTTTGTAGATGAAATATGCAGCTTCTAGCTGTCTAGTGGGATGACTGTACAACACAACAGAAAAGAAGCGTTGCAAAACACAGCAGTTCTAAAAACCTGAGACCTCTGCACCCCAGTGGATCTGTGGACAGCGCTGGCAGTGAGAAAAGCTGAAGATAAGATAGAATTATTAATGTTTGCTGTTAGAATTAAATGATAAATAGCTCAGATGGGTCTAGAGTACCTTAAAAATCTACCTTCCCTCTGTCTTTGTTAAGAGTCTTCTCTTCTCTCTGTCATTCTTATAAGTGTAAATTCCTCAAAAATACCCATTTCCAGTTCTCTCTCTCACTGAGCCCACTGAAAAGTGATTTGCAAATTACGTTTAAGCAAAGCTCTTTTTACTCCACACTGAAGCAGACTAGAGAGAAAGTTGCCTTTATGACATACCTTCTTCATATTATTAAAGTGTCTCTTAGCTACATCTGGAATTCTTCTCCATCTGGTTATGGATTCTCACATAAGCCAGACAATTCACCTGCGGTCAACACTTTTCCAAAATTAATGGGAAAAAGAGAGAAGCTAGTCTCCCAACCTTAAATGTTCATTGAACATTGATCTTTAACCTGCAACAAGCTAAACCTATCAGACCTCCAGCAATCTGTTTGCTGCAATCGCTGAGAGAATGAAGGGTCAATGCATTACAAGTTCAAGTCTTGGCTGTTTCCAGCCTTACTATAAGATAGATGGTATTGAACCTATACCTCAGACACGGAATCAAGCAGTTTCCCAGCAGCTTCCTCACAAAGAATTATCATTTCAGACAATTGCACATTTGCTCCAAGGAAATCAATACATATTTTACCAAACAGCCTTTCACTGAAGACACATCAGAACTGGAGGATGTTCTTGACAGAGCTGCACTTCAGTCTTTTGTTAATTGGATACTAAATACCAATCTCAAGGAAAGTCTCTACTATAGCCACTAAAACATATATATATGAACAGAACACAAAATAAGAGAAGTTATCTGTACATACAGTAACTATGTCTCTCTTATTACATGCTGCATATATACTCCCAAATCTCATCTTCCTTGTGGTGTTCTGCCATATCTGATGAGGTTGTATTCTCATATTTATTTGAGAAGATGGACTGTTACAAGCTGTGTGTCATCCACAAAGACAAAGCACACTAGGTATAAATGTAACCATACCTGAAAGACTCTGACCTCAACCGTATAGGACAGACATGATAAAAGTGAAATGAAAAATGTTTATTTTTGAAGAATGCATCTCTAAGAATCATAGAATATCCTGAGTTGGAAGGTGGCCACAAGGATCATCAAGTCTAACTTCTGGCCCCATGCAGGACAACCCAAAATTCAAAACCTGTGCCTGAACACACTGTCCAAACATTTCTTGAACTTGGGCAGCTTGGAGCTGTTACCACTGTCCTAAGGAGCCTGTTACAGTGCCTGACCACCCTCTCAGGGATGAATGTTTTTCTAATACTAAACCTGATCTTTTCCTCTCTCTTGGGGCTCCATGAAAAAGAGATGCCATTTCTTCATGAGGGCTGAGGGATGGGAAAGAAGGCCTTACAAAACCATCAACAGTCAACAAAAGAACTGTTTATTGCTGGGTGATCCAACATGTGAGCCTTTGGGATGCCTAAATTGCTTGTTGTGTCCAAGTCAAAGGTGACAGCAGACACTGTGATGCAGACAGGGAGTTGGCCTGGTTCTTATACAGTCCTGTTCCCCTGATGTTGTGGCAGACAGACAAAGCACACTGAGGGTAGTGCAAGGTCATGTCTGTAATAGGTGGATCCATTTCCATCAGTCCTTCTTCAGCTTGTGGTGGATCCACCTCCATGAACTGCTCTCCATCCTTGGGTGAACAGGCATATCTGGGTCCCTTGCCATTCTCTGTATGACTGGCATGCCTTAGCCACACACTTTTCTCTGGCTGATGGACACACCTAGGCCTCACACCGTTCTCTGCTGGATCTACAGATGGACCTGAATATCACTGGCTGCGTGAGTACTGGCCACTGCACTTGTGGCTTTTTGTTCCTTTGTTTGGAGAATGAGCTCCCACCAGGGAGGGTCTGACTTCATCTTCAAGCACTTGTTGCATAGCTCTCCTGTCTTTAAGCTGAGATGCCCCCGCTTCCAGGACCCAAGGCCTCCAGCAGTCTTTGGGAGGAGGGCTCCCGTCAACCCAGTGCAGCATCCAAAAGGGACCAAGCCCATGCTTGCCCTCTTCTTTGGTAATCCATACAGAAGAGATACCAACTCTTTATGAGGGGTGGGGATGGGAGATGGGAAAGGAAGACATGTTAATGGATGGCCTCCCAGCTAATTCTGGGTGTGGAGGATGAGAGTGGATAGGGAGCTAGGCCCCTGGACCTTTGATGTCGCTGCTGTAACCGCATCAGTGGGTGCCCTGACATGACGGTGTTATGCCAGCCTAGCTGAGTTGGTCATGGATCCACCTCCACTGATTCTTCATCTAGAGGTGGATCCACCTCTGTGGGTTCTACAGTAGGGGGTCATAACTCTGGCTATTGCTTGATGGTGATACTGATGTTTGGCATGGGATGAGAAGATGAGTAGGGGGCTTGAAGGCAGGGCACAGGAGTGAAGGTAGAAAGAAGTCTCTGTTCCCATCTTCCTGATGGGAAGTCATTCTGTCTGGCAAGCAAAATGTTACGGAGGAGCCATCTCCAGGAAAAGGACTTCAGCCTCCTTGTCCCTATTTCATCTTCCACAAAGTGCTGGGACATACTGGCAGGCTGAGGGAACTCCCCCGGACTGCAAAAAGAAGAGGAAGGTCAGAAACAGACCTGATCTCTAGCCACTGCTGCCCTATGACAAACTGAAGCCCCGGGTTTCCATGTTAGTATGTCAATATACAGAGTAACTGAATTATCAAATTTCTTAGGAATTCTGTATTTTTAAATATTATATTGTTAAACATAAGAAAATTTAGGCAAGGCAGGAATCCATGCAAGGAATGAACACTGAAGTTGTGAATAATTCCCTTAAAATTTCATTAAGTACTTAGTGATGGAAGTAGTTAAATCCAGTGAAAAAGAAGAAAAGAAAAATAATTAAAGAAAAAAAATCATGATTATATAAAATTTAATGCTCTTGTACCTGTAGTACTGTCAACACTTACTGGTACTCCTTATCTCTTTCCAAAAACATTTTTTTTAAAAGAACTAGGCAAGGTAGAGAGTAAGGCAGAAAAATGTAATTAATGGGACAGATCAAAAGCCTACTGTCAGACAGCTGGGAGTGGTGAAGGTCCAGAAAGAGTTTAGGCCAGGTGTAGTGATTTGTAGTTCAGGGTTTTCCTGGTGTCATATCTTTTTAACTAGTGGCCCTGGACACATTTGTTATTTTTCTTTTTTATTCAGATAGGTCTTTTTTAAAATCCTTGTAAACTTACAGGACCAACAGAATCCAGTAGTAATGTGTCTCACAGTGAGTGGCACTGGTCAGAAGTACAGAAGTTCTGTGTGACTGTGATTATTCAGCTCGGAAGAAATATGAACGAGAACATGATAGAAAGTCCCAGAACTAGGAAACCAATTTGTATGGCAATTCGAATGAAAAAGGAGGGGTAAGAACAATGCTAAGTAGCTCAAAGCAAATAAACAAAAGGTGCATATCAATTAAGTCTTCCAGGCAGTGCTTGGCACTCTGTAATCATCCAAGGTTGTAGCAGATTTCCCCACGGTGCTTTGCCAGGAATAATGAGCCAGTACCTACACAGGTCTGTCAGATGATATCATGAACAATAGTAGTGCAGTCCTTCATGATTCCAGCCTCCTCTCAGGCCACAAGCCAGTTTCTCCCAGTTTGCCCTAGAATTTAGAAGAAAATCACAGCATATTCTCAGCGGAATAATGCATTTGGCAAAACCTGGTATTATCAGTGACGACCTCCAGATTCTCCATTTTCTAACCAGAATATAGTCTGTAATTTGTAAATGCAAGAGAGCAGGTAGCAGTGAGTGAATTTGGTACAGCCCTGGGAGAGGCTTGGGTTGGGAGATGAGTATCTCAGGTCAGATGGAGAGTAGGATTTAAAGATTCCTTGTATTGTGGGGACAACCTTTTCATCCTGCTAAGGAACACCTCTTAGAACTCAGGCTGTGAAGTTCCAGTCTTGGGTCATTACATGACAAAGGGTTTGCAAATTTTACATGGTAGCATCAACTCTGTTTGGCAAATCCCTGTTCTGTGAATATAAAAGGTATTACTATAATTTCCTGTATGTCTTTCTTGATAATTTAAACCATAAGTATTTGAATTACAGACTCTTGCTTTCACTTTACAGTACCAAGCTGACTATAATAGAAAGTATGTAGTAATAAACTGAGGCTTATCAAACTTGTTTCTCTTTTCTATCTGACTGCTTTTTTTTCCTATTGTTCAGTGAAAAAATCCTGTACACATACTAAAGTAATCTCTATTTCTATCCCCTTGTCCAAGTAGCTGAATTCCCACCAAACAGATACAAAATCTGTTTTGCTCAGTTTTCACTGCAAAGCAAGGTATGAGTTTACGAGCAAAAAGGTTCAAAAAGTAGTGATGTGAAGTGCAGTATATTTTCATCTAACTTCTCCATCCTGAATGCTTTATTTTCCTTCTCTTTGTAGTTCCCACAGAGCTTTTTGATTAATTCCTATAATGGAAATTACAGCTGTACAGTACTACCAACTGAATATCGAATACTTTACTTCCATACTTCTTGGCTATTATTTTCTTCATAAGAATGAAAAAGTATGATCCATGAATAATTCTGGAGCTGCTCATGTTTCACTTGTTCCTCTATTCTGCAGCATCCCAGAAGCTAAGTTCCTAAATGTTTCTTAACATAATTTTTTAAATTCATTTTGAAAATACGGTATCTCACTTTATATGTATGGTTTTTTTTTTCTTTTCTTAAAAAGCATAACTATACTGAGTTTCTTATTGTGCAATTCTCCAACAATAGAGAAAATATCAATCACTCTCATATTATGCAGTTCCTTAAAATGACAAAAGTCTGATGAGAACTCTTAAGCCCTGAAAATCTCCGTGCCCTGTACTCTTAAAAGGTCAGCTCTGCACCAAATTGGAGTCAGGAATTTGCAGGGCTTATTTACTCAAAATCTCCTGCTTTCCTTTGTAAGGTGATCTTTTCACATATGAATATGATGCAGGTCAATATCTGTCTTCATCTTTGAGAGTCTCCTTTGAGTGGCAAACTTCTGAGGCGTGTCTTGGAACTATTTATCAAGCTTTACTTAGACAAAGGTACATCAGCGATGGTGGAAAGACACTCAGCACTTCAGTTTCTTCTAAGGAGGCAAAGACATTCAGTTCTGCACTCTCAGAAAAACAAATCTTTCACTTGTTTGAGGCGGGGAACAAGCCTGCCAGTTCAGGGGACCTACAATGTTTATGTGATTACTCAAATGGATATTCAGCATACTGATGCACAAAGAGAATACGTGAAGAGATATTGTACCATAGATGTTTGTTCCTCCTTTCCCCAATTTGGATGTCTCCTAAATCCTTCCACTGAAATTTTTCTGCAAGAAACTTATTCAACATGGCTGAAGAGGTCTGGTGAAAGCTGTTTGTTTATGTTCCCTCCATTGCTGGAAGACAACACACACTTTCACTGGCATCTTCCACTGCTATAGAAAAAGCCCAGATGATTAGCTTAGGGCAGACACAGAACATTTTTAGGATGCTAAAATCAGTGAAGCTACTCTGAGCACTAATGCAATATTCCCCCTTTTCAGACTTCTGCTGCTATATCCTCTATTTTATCTACATTAAGCAAGTTCAGAAGTCAGAATTCATTATTTTCAAAGAATCAGCGCTGCCTCTCTACAAGACTTCAAGATGTACAGCAACTTACAGATGTGCATGTGAGGCGCATAAAGTTGCACTGTTGTAGAAGTTAAATTTACTGCTGCAAGCTTCCCTGCATTGTGTAACTGGAACACGTAGAGATATACTAAAACCAGGGTGTAAAAGAAGGATGTAAGCCATACTTACAGGCAAGAGTCAATCAACTCTAAAGAAATGCCAGAGTATAAATTACAGTTGACCAGAAATTGTGAGGTAAGCCTCTTTTGACCACAGCCATTAACAACGTGTAAAAGGCCTGCTGAAGAAATCAATCCATAATTGCAGCATTTATCAAGTTCATATAGATTTGTGTTGCTCCTATCTAATTTGGATGGTATTACCAAGGAGATGCCCACAAGTGGGATATCAAAACAGCACCTGGGAGGCTATTTCCTCATTTTGTTTTATCCTTCTGGTATTCTATTGAGGAAAAAGATCTGATATTAACTTCAAAGGACAGTCAGATTCTTTGAAAAGAGATTGTTATTGATCATAGGTCCACAGCTGTGCACGTTATACTGCTGTGTAAGGTCTTTTGTATATGAATCTTCTATGTGGTCTTTCCTCATATATTTAATCCTTTGTGCCTATGCCTTATCGCTTTTTCTAATTACACAAAAAAACTAATCTGAAAAGATAAGCAGGAAATAATGTTTGGAATATCCAATGGAGTTCATTTGCTTTTTGCTTTTATCTTGAGGGGGCTATTTTTGAAGATGGGGAAAGAAAAAAAAATCAGCTAAAAAATAAAATCAAACACTGGATTTCAGTTTCCAAGGGACAGCCTCAGATCAAATTTGCTCAAATGGTAGCATGTCTAAAAAAATAAAATAAAATAAAATAAAAAATCTTTAAATATGCATTTTAATGCCCAACAATGCTTTCAAAGTCAAATTTTAGAGCAGTCATGGTGCAAGAGAAATACAGGCAGTAAGAATTCTCTTACTGCAGAAATCAACATCATAAAAAGAAATCCGTGACTCAAATGTTTCTTTACTGCACAATCCTGATATTTTTCGTACAGGATAAAAGTGTAAATGGAAAAGGAAATTACCTCTCTGTAGACTTCTCCTTCACTTGAACAGCTCACTCCCAGCTCCCTCTGCCTCTTTTCTATTCTGAATATTTTGAGAGCAGAAACAGAGCTCCAGAAAAACGGAGAAATAAAAGATTGCAGAAGTGCTGGGAAGCAGAATAGGATGCGGAGTCACAGAAAACTTAAGAGAATAAAATGAGTAAAAGATGCAACATTTTGCTTTCCAAAGTAAATATACAAATACATAAAAATATAAACATGTATGCATACATTTATTTATATGCATACTTCCATGTAATCAGATCAGAGAAGCTTCTGCCAAAGATCAGCTTTACGAGATTAAATGATGAGTATCTGTGCTTTGCTACATACGTAGCAACATCCCAATAATGATAACAGAGGCATAGTTTTAGTATAGAATAGATTACTTTGATGTTAATTTCTAGTACACTTTCAAGGAACTTAAAAGACTTTTTTTTTTTTTCTAGACATTGGAAATTAAAATAATATTTAAACATGGGATGGTTTTGAGTGAGAGCTGTCCAGAATGCAGCTAGTAGCCTGAAAACAAGCCAAGAGGTACTACTGTACACAACACAGAGCTCAATTCTGGAACAGAAGATAGATAGTTGAAATACCAAAAACATTAGTAGGTTCGATTAACAGTGGGACAAATATATTGGCAAAACTCATCTAGAGTTCTCAGATGCACACTGCCAAAGGCTGAGCAAGTATACAAGGGAAATACCAGTGACAGATCAACATATTCTTACCTTCTTCCCCTGACACCCATTTTTGAGCCCTACCAGAACCAGAGCGCTGGAACAGAAGGACTGTTTTTTCTGAGCCAGCACCACCCCTTTTAATATTTGGGAATATTAACCGAATGCTGAATTAACAACTGTTTCCTTTGAGAGAATATTAACATGACCTAATGAGATGAGCCCTTTTTCTTTAATGGTTTTAGTTTGATTGATCTATTTTAAATACTGCAAAGCTGAAATAATGTGTTTCTCTTCCATTTCCAGAGTGAAAGAGAGAATACAGCAGAGTTTCTGGAGGTAGAAGTAGGATTTTGTAATTATCATTACTTTAATTTTAAATCAGTTTTCAGGTGCAACGTGCATATTTTAACTATCAGTGTCTGGAGTTACACACATGCAGCCAGATTGTTCTAGCTACATACATTTAAGAAAGTTTAAACCACTTCTCTCCAGAATTCCTCCTTTTAGCAACACTACAAAATAAAATGTCTATTTGCTACAGGATCTCATCTCTCTACAGCTCTTCAACATCTATAGCAATTTGAAAATTGATAGGTAGCTACATTTTTTTTAGATTTCATTTTTCAACTATAAAAAGAAAGGAAAGAATTCAAATTACATTCCAAAAATCATTCAGACCAATGCTCCTTTCATCACTGTCCCTACCTGCATGAATAAAATATTTGGAAAAGGGAAAATATTCAGACTACTCTGCATCCATCCCTTTCTCCAAGCCTACCAAACCATTCTACCATCTTAAATATGTATCCACCAGCAAGACAGAGATACTTTAGTAAAATGGAAAGCAGGTCAGATTTGAAGTACTCAGGGAAGAAATTGTAGTAATTTGTAAACTGAGCAACACGCACCACACATCCCTCTAATTTACTCTTATGAAATAGGGATTGATAGAAAGAACTAGCACAAATCCACAAAGAAACAAACATAGGCTGCAGCACAAAGCGTTTCCTGTAGATCTCCACAGCCACCACTTCTATCATATTTTAAAAGTAACACTTTTTAGGAAGAAAGCGTATCCCAGTTCAAATTGAGAAGCACAAGAACTGGCAACATCTATATCTTACTTTCCACCCCTGCTCCCCTAGCATCAATGATGCTGGAATCATGTGGTACAGAGATATGAGAATTTCAGCTAAAGGTCTGTCTCCCAGGGCTTGTTAAAACTCTCTTGTTCTTGTTATACTTGAGTAGTCATTTTGTGATTTTTTTTCCCCGTTTGGAGTTAAAAAGCTCTACTTAGCCAAATAGCTCTTTATAGAGGCTGCTCTGCCATGTAATCAAAACATCTCACAAAAGGCTGCTCTTTTAGAAATGTCAAATTAGCTCCCTTTGAAATACTACTCGTCTATACTCTCAACCAAAACCTAGAAGCAACCAGTTAAAGGAGAACCAACAAAACTGATGCTGAGTGCACTCCTGGAGGTAATCATTATTTCATAAATCCAAACACAATTCAATTGATAAACTGACTTGAACTAAATGATAAGAATAAATTCATCACTTTTAGCTGATTTGGCAAATAGTATGTGATACGAAAGTACAGCTGTGGTAGATATTTTGAATGGACAAGGATAGATAAGGGGTATGCATTTACAGAACTGTCTGCCTGTAAAAACATGCTTCTTTAAATATATATAGAAGAACTGTCTGTGTTGTAAATGGATAAATATGAAAGAAAAAAAAAAAGATTTTGTTTTGAATACAGTTGGAGAAATGAAACAGGAATGAAAGTTAGGATTTTCATGCCATATCAGACCCTTTCTCCTGGCTCCTCCTGCAGTATAATCCTTTGCTAGTTCATCTTTGCATGGAATCACATTTCTCCCCTTCCTCCACCATGAGAAATTGTCCTTGGACAGTAACAGCATGCTATCTCCTAAAATCCTGAGTGGTCTGTCACACTAGATAAAGAATTGTCATGTAAATCTATTAGAAAAAAAAGTATATCAAATTATATAATCACAGAGTGACAGTATGGTTGAGACTGGAAGGGAGGTCATCCAGTCTGGAGGTCATCCAATTCGACCCCTCTCTACTCAGGCAGCATCACCTAGATCTAGTAGTACTGGACCATGCCCAGGCAGCCCTGAATTACCTACTGTAGAGACACAGATTCTGTAAGGTTGCTTGCTTCTTCCTTCATTTGAATCTGTAAATTCAGTGTTGTGCTGCTGCTTTTTTTCCACAATTAGTTTTAATGCACAAGGATAGAGTTGACGTAAATGACTGGTTTATGAATGAGAATAAGCATGTGTATCTGTATTTCTTTTTGTCGACCCCATCTGAGAAGAACAAATACATTCCTAGTGACCCTTACAACCTCCCATTCTCCACTGATATGCACAACTTTAACAGTAACCTCATGTATTCACAGTTATTTTTATGATAAGAAAATGTTTCTCCTTTATTTCTTTAAATTCTGTTGTTGTTTTTTCTTATCCTCTTAAATTCAATGCTTATGGAAATAAGGATATCACAGTAGACAATCTTAAAATGCTGTGTTTGTTTTAAAAGAGGGGCCAACCATATCCTGGGTTGCATCAAGAGAAGCATGACCAGCAGGTTGAGTAAGGTGATCTTTCCCCTCTACTCTGCTCCCATGAGATCCCACCTGGAGTACTTCGTCCAGTTCTGATGCCCCAAACACAAGAAGGACATGGAGCTGTTGGGGCATGTCCAGAGCAGGGCCATGAAGATGATCGGAGGGGAACAGTACTTCCCCTGCAAGGACAGGCTGAGAGAGCTGGGGCTCTTCAGTCTGGAGAAGGCTTCAAGGAGATCTTATAGCAGCCTTCCAGTACTTAAAGGGTCCCACAGGAAAGCTGGAGGCAGACTTTTTATAAGGGTAGGTAGGAACAGAATGAGGGGAAATGGAAAGGGAAACTGGAAGAGGGTAGATTTAGACTAGAAATTAGGAAGAAGTTCCTACTGTGAGGGTGGTGAAACACTGGAACAGGTTGCCCAGAGAGGTTGTGGATGCCCCCTCCATGGAAACAATTGAGGCCAGGCTGGATGGGGCTTTGAGCAACCTGGTCTAGTGAGAAGTGTCCCTGCCTATAGCAGGGGGGTTGGAACTAAATGATCTTAAAGGTCCTTTCCAACCCAAACCATTGTATGATTCTTTGATTCTAATAAGGTAGATTTTTAGTCTTTTAATAACTTAATTACTTTTTAATATCCTAAGCAATATAGTTATATGTTATTAAATATTAATATTGTTCTTAAATGGAAATATAAAGTCAAAGTAAGCATGGCATTTATCCAACTGCTATCAGTTCTTGGCCATCTCCACTCTTTTTCTTCCTAACTCCGTAGCTAAGACTGGGCATTCCCATAGCAAGAAAATTCAGTGGAAACACAGCTTCTGCATTCTAAAATATTTGATTACTCTAACTTTGGTACCATCCAACTTTTTGCACATTTATATTCTAAAATATCCAACGGGCTGATACAATTTTAGTAAGTATAACTCTGCCTGGACTGCAAAAAGTGTCAGACATAGAAGGCTGTCACCACTGAATAGTCTGCATGCTCTTCTGTATTACTAAAAATATATACATATTATTTTGCTCATGCGGAGCAGAGCTAATTCAGAGCTGTGTTTCTGCCAGACTGCAGAAGAGCATGGCACAAGCTGGGTTCAGATGAGTCAGCCGGGTTCTTTGAGCACCAGAGCATTGTAAAAGATGTGTTATGTTCTGGTTCTGAGTATAGACTGAGGCATATTTACTTGGGGGATTCATCCTCTAAGATCTTAGCAATGAGTTACCTACACACGCAAAACTCTCACCACAAACTGCTGTTGATCAGCTCTGTGGCTGTTGCTGCAGGTCAGGAGGTATGGAGGCCAACAGGTTTCTCGAGAGGTCTGATGGGATAGGTTTGGCCAGGACTGGGCCTCACACTGGGCCCAGGCAGTATGACCCTGTGAAACCGACTGCTGGGCTGCTGCCACTGGAACAACGGGCCAGGGATGACCCTTTCCAGCTCATGAACAAGCCCTGGGCACTTCCTGGAGAGGAGAGATTTCACCAGTCCCAAAGCAGGGACTAGATCAAGTCATCAGCATGCATCACGATGCCTCGGTGCTGCTCGTGAGGCATGCAGCAGCCCTCAGTGACATGTCACAGTCAGACATACTTCTGAACTTTGTTCCTTCCCTCACACCACAGTTTTCTCCAGACTCCAAAATAAGTATGCTAAGCAATGTATATATACATATATAGGTGGATGTATATATATGTGTGTCACCCTGGAAAAAAGAAGGCACCAGAGAGACTTCATTGCAGACTTCCAGCACATTAAGGGAGATCATAGAGACTAACTTTTTACACAGCCTGATAGTGATAGTACAAGGAGGAATGGCTTTAAACTAAAAGACAGGAGATTTAGATGTTAGGAGGACATTTGTTACTTAGAGGGTGGTGAGGCACTGGCACAGCTGCCCAGAGAAACTGCACATGGCTGCAGGCTGGGGCTGGGTGAGCTTTAAGGTTCCTTCCAACCCAAGCCATTCTTTGCTTCTGTAAAAACTATACTCACAGACACATGTATTTCTTGCAATCATCTAAAATTTGGAAATAAATACAGCATTACCGCTTTCCACGCTGAATGCTACCATCCTGTCTTCCCCATTATAGACTGGAGTTGAGCCAATAGGCTTTTGTCCACCCAGCTAACAACCTGCCCAGGCTGCAGAGCTGCCACTTTTCCTTCCCTGGATTGGAACATGAGAAGAAATGTGAGAACAGCCTCTGAAATCAGGAAAAGGTACTTTGTGCAAGGTGAAACAAGAATCAGCGAACACCTTGCAAACACACAAGTATGAATTGAATTCAAAAGAAAAAGTTTGCAACAACCTTTCAAAAATGCAGTGAATGCAATTGATACTATATTTTATAGAACATTGAAGCCTTTATAAGAGAGAAGTAAAAAAGCCTGATGCTTGCAAGGTTATTGAGGGTACTGCAGACAGTGCAAACATTATATAAGATGAAGCTGAGCTTTTTCTATTTAACTCATCCTATCTAGCTCACAACAAAGTCAGCACTTTTTGGCTTGTATGTTTACATTTCAAGCAAGCCTTTAGTTTATTGCCCTTAGAAATAAACTCTTAGTACTTGATATATAGTGAGGGGTACTGGTGCATCATCTTTTGTGCAAGTCCTTCACTCTGAAAGATTTAATTATTAATTGACAATTATAAATGTGATAAAATGTGCCTGGAATAACCATACTGTTTCATTTCTGAAGGGAAGCATTCAAAATCCTCTCCATGAGAGTTTCATCACTTGAAGTGATTAATTTACACGAGACACTTCCCTGGAAAACAGCAACATTACTGAAAGCACACCTGTTCTTGTTCTGCAGGATAAGCAACCCCACTCAAGATGACATTTACCAGTATTTTATATGAGATTAATGAGTTAATCAACTCTAATGTTGCAGTTCTCTGGTTGTGCACTAGCTTCCCAGCCCACCAGGCTAGCACACCTCACCACAACTGCAACAGACAAAAAATGGCACTTTCTTTTCAAATGTCATCATGTGTCCAGAGATCCATGAAGAAAAAGTATCAAGTTTTTATTTGGAAAGAAGGAGTCCATCTTCCCAAAGCACAGCACAGGTTCCAGATAATGCTTAAGTTTGAAGCTAAGTTTCACTGTACGCTAGTAATCAGAAGCTGAGAGTTTGAATTGCCATTTACTTATGGAAAGCTGAGAAATCTCCTCTTTAACAAAAAACTGCTCATTAACTGTGTATTATAAAACAGTGTCGGTGGCAAACAAAGCCTTGACAAATGCCATACATAGTCCTCCCATGGCCTTGTACCAGTGTCAGTCTGGCAGAGACTGTGAATTATGTCAGAAGTGCCAACATGTCATTCCTCAGATTTTCCTCAGCAGTACAGTACATTTCAGGACTTGTATGTTTTGTTGTTTGTTTGTTTGTTTGTTTGTTTAAAAAAAAAAAAAGACAAAACCCAAAATGCTGCTGGCATCAAACAGAGCTCATTACTCTCTAGTGAGATGCTGTTTCCCAGCAGATCTCATTCCTGATGCAAGAATCAGGCCTGCAGGAAAATTGTTTTCTCTGCTTCAAACACTGAACTACGCAAAAGCTTTAGGAGAGGAACAAATTCCTTACATCATACCAATTTTGCTTGCACTTTAAAGCACATCTCCTAAGGCAATGCTAAGCTAATTATTTACAATGTTACGCTCTCAGTCAAGTTAGCAAATAGGTATGTTCCTTTTAATAATATTCCTGCAAAGAACAATCAAGTGAAATGTGAATTCAGCATATTTTTTTTCATAAATATTTGCTGCCTCTGCTAAAATGAAATTTAGTATTTCTCAGATCCAAATTTTATGGTATCATAAGGATTTTGTCATGTCAAATGCTCCCAAGCATTTTCAATTTATTTATTTATTTATTTATTTATTTATTTGCAAAAATACTCCCATATAATTTGAGAGAAGCTATAATACCTAATAATACCTTTGCAAAGCAGCTACAAGACTTCCTTAGACCCAGTGAATTTCTAGTATTTCTCAGGCAACCGGTCTTCACAAGGGGACCGATGACTTTCCCAGGTCCCCATACTCAGTTGGCCACTGTGGGGTGTACACTCTTTCTCTGTTGGATGGGACAAAGCTGCTTGCTGCTCAGGGGTAGAAAACCTGACCTTTAGCAATGAGATTCCATATATGTGGCTGCCACAAGCAGGTAAAGCTGGGTGTTGTTCTGAAGAAAGATGACATCTTCATCCCCCAAGAACCTTCCTAGAGGCAAGCCGCTGCAAAGGATGAAAGACTGCATGTAGAAGGAAAGAGGGCTGGAGAAAAAAGCCTGGGGACTGGAGGAAGAATGAGCTCTGTAGCAGATAAAGGCAAAGAGGGAGGGAGAAAAAGTGAAAAAGAGAATGATGACATTTGAGGTTTTTAATAAAGAAGCTACTGTGAGAAGGAAAGAAAAGGAAGAAGAAAGGAAGCGGAAAGGAAGCGGAAAGGAAAGGAAAGGAGAGGAGAGGAGAGGAGAGGAGAGGAGAGGAGAGGAGAGGAGAGGAGAGGAGAGGAGAGGAGAGGAGAGGAGAGGAGAGGAAAAGAAAAGAAAAGAAAAGAAAAGAAAAGAAAAGAAAAGAAAAGAAAAGAAAAGAAAAGAAAAGAAAAGAAAAGAAAAGAAAAGAAAAGAAAAGAAAAGAAAAGAAAAGAAAAGAAAAGAAAAAAAGAGAAAAGGCATAGGTCATCAGTCAAACTTGGAAATGTCACTGTCTCTTAAATGTTACTGTATTTGTCACCATGAAAGATAAAACAAAATACTGTAAGTGGCTTAGATCGGATCTCTCACTCCTTTTGTAACTCATGGCAAATAAAGCATTTTAAGATACTATCCTCAATATGTTAAAAAAAATGGAGGATATAAAAAGCCATTTGGGTCTAAGATGAGCAGAACATTTGCAAACAGAAATTTGTATTTCATAGATTATTTCCATGTTTTAAGATCTGGTTCCTAAGAAATAAAATACATCTGTAAAATAAATAAAACCTCCTTTCCTGATTCAGCTCAACCTTTCTATTGATAACAGTACAGTCCAAAGTAAAGGCCTGACTTTAATTCAGAGCTGGTTGAAGTCACTGGACATATGCCATACATTCATTTGGCAGCACCTCCAGAGATGCTGTTGCTTACAAGAGACGTGTTATTAAATCTTTATTATGAATTCTGTTTTTACTGACTTTGGTTCAAACTTTGAGAGAAAAAAATATTTTATGGTAACTTATTCCAGTAAAGTTGCAAGATAATAAGGGAGCATCACAAAACAGGCAACAACCTGTGTTATCAGATATACTGCAATTGATTTCATCTACTAGTTTAAATAGAATACTACTCCTGAGGCAAAATCCATGCCCATTTTACATGGATCATCCTGGGTCAACGTCTGCTCTTATTTATAGCTTCCACGTAATGTGAAGTACAGCAAGAAAAAATTTGAACTTCAAATCATCTACTTCACAGCATCTTTTTTTTTTTTTTTTTTTTTGTCTTCCTGGAGACAGTAAGATTATCTAAAACACTCATTTAACCCTCCCACATGCATGCACCATTTCTGCTTTCTGAGCATATGTATTTCCACGCACTGAGTTCGTATCACCTTATGGAGTGAAAGTACATATCTACAGTTCAGACCAGCTTCAGGTTCTCCACAAATACAAAACAGAAGAAGATTCTAGGAAGGATAGAGAAATACTGGAAAGGACATTTGCAGAAAATTTCAAGAATTGCTGAAAATATCATAATGGAAAGCAAACTAGGTCTCATCCTCCTCATTTACTAGTCCTCTTTTCAAATAAAACTCTTATTTGAAATAGCTTAATAAGGAAAATAGAACAACCAAGGAAAATCTTTGATTTCAGAGGAAATACAGGGCCTTAGCACTTACAAGGATTTGGTCTCAAGGCAAAGGAAGAAGAAAGAATGAAGCAGGGGGAACACTATCTGAAGAAGAGAAAAGAGGTTTGGAGGATCTTGCTTGTATTCTGACACATAAGAGATTTTGCTCATTTCACAGAGTGCAGGTACAGGTAATGAAACACCATGCATATTTAAAAAAAAAAAAAAAAAAAAAAGAGGTAAAGAAAAAAGAATAAAAAAGACATTATTAGAGACATTTTGTTCTGTGCCTATTACAGGATCTTTAACGTGGTCAGAGAGGCTTATTTGCTGAAACATTCTACATCGTTTGAAATATCCACAGTGACAAGAAGTTATTCTGTACTGGTTTTTGTTATGTATTTTTCCTTCCAGCCTGCCCACAGATTATTCACTTTATGTCAGTCCCCACAGTTTTCTTAAACCTGTGAGGGGATATGGGCTCAGCAGAGTCATCGCGAGAGGATGGATGACTTCATGACTTGGTGGTTATCGGTATTTTCTTTGTCATCTATATTAAAGCGACGTGTAGTGGCATCAACTGAGATCAGAATCTCTGTGGTAGATTGCATTATATTAAATACAGGAGGAGATGACATTTTCCTGGATATTAATTAAACAAGACACAAGAAACAGAGAAACAGGTCACGTTAGATCTTTCTGTGGTAGGTCAAAGGAAGAAGCCAGAAATAAAATTCAGGTCTCTAGTACTACAGCTTAGTATCGTCTTCACTAAGGTAACACAAGAAAGAAACCTGGATTTTCCTGTGTTGCAGCTTTAACTCTTGATGCTGATGGACAGAACCTATGGTCTTTTATGCAAGCGGGCTGTATACCCCTGTTATAACAACACACACAGCCTTCTACCAAAACTGATAGAAAGTCCTTTTTCCTAATCTTTCAGATTTTCAAGACACTTGATCTTAAAGTGAAAAATTTTATTCCACATCCTGGTTCCCAAAATTTCTCTTCTTCCTTCATACTCTTTTCCTGACTGAACTGTATTTCTTACAAGAAATGGTACCCTAAGTACAGATTAGCTAGAAAAACTGCTATAGCATCCCTGTAACCAGAGTGGGGCACAAACATAGGTAAAATTATGTATGAAATTCTTCTTATCAGTGGGAAAACATATGCCATACATTCATTTGGCAACATCTCCAGAGATGCTGCTGCTTACAAGAGACATGTTATTAAACCTTTATTATGAAGAAACCAAACACATTTTAAATGGTACGTAAATTTTCTGGGACAACACGAATATCTTACATCATGTAGGTGAGAAATTATCTTTTTCTGATGCTATGACGTGAACTCAACTCTCTAGAAAAAAAACAGTTTAAGCACGAGTAATTTTCCTTTCTTCGGTGGTAATCAAATCAGTGTTCATTTTTTCAGACTTTATTAGACTTGCTCAAAGTAGCAATTCTGTTGCTAACCAGATGTATTTTCCTTTTTGTTTTTACTTTTTTTATTAAGGATCAGCATATGCTTCATTTAACATCTTTGATCTTTGGTAGATCAAGTAACGGTGAAAGGAAAAAATTGCGAAACAAAATCTAGACCTTTAAATTTTAATATAAAGCAATTTCCATGTGTAGTAAACAGTTTATTTTTTTTAATAATAAAAATAATTTAAACATAAATGAAACCATTAGAGTTTCTTAATTATTTATTCTTGGCATTTGAGAGTCTGGGTAAAATAATTAGATTATAAGGAAATATGCACCAGTCTCCAAATTTTCACAAATTTAGCAAACAAATACACTAAAAAAATATGAACACATAATATATATTTTAAAGAGAATTATCTTTATTTTATTAGCACTCAAGGAATTAGTTCTATTTTATTTTATTTATTTATTTATAGGAAAACTAATTTTTGTATACCACACAATCCTAGAATGGCTTGTTTTGGAAGGGACCTTAAAGATCATCTAGTTCCAAACCCCTGCTGTAGGCAGGGCTGCCACCCACCAGATCAAGCTGTCCAGACCCCATTCAACCTGGCCTTCCATATCTCCATGCAGCCTGTTCTTGTGCTTCGCCACCCATGCAGTAAAGAATTTCTTTACATGATCTCATCTAACTCACCCCTCTTTTAGTTTAAAGCCATTCCCCTTTGTCCTAGCACTACACTTCCTGATCAAGTGTCCTTCTCCAGATTTCCTATAGGCTCCCTTCAAGTACTGGAAGGCCACAATGAGCTTTCTCCAGATCCTTCTCTTCACCAGACTGAACAAGCCCAGCTTCTTCAGCCTCTCTTTGCTGCAGAGGTGTTCCAGCTCTCTAATCATCTTCTCGGCCTTTTCATCTGTCATGTTCTGGGTGCTCCAGAAGACAGAATGCTCATCAGAGGGTGATCAAGATTCATGGTTCAAGCCAAAGAGCTTCTTTCCCTACAGTCACAAAGGAATGAATGCCAAAAATTTATTCTCATTTAAAACACTTTCATTTCCCAACAAGGGCAAAGCAAAGCCCAAATTACTTCACTGTCAGAAATGAACATTGCTGAGAAAAAGGAGAGAAGAACGCCGAGCTTGTGTAGCATTCCCAGGGTGGCTGGGGCAGTAGCAGTCACGCCAGCCTGGCCATTGACGCTGCTGGAAGCTTTTGGAAAAGACACACAATAAATGCTGGTGTAGCAGGAAACATACCATAACCCAGTGTTCACACACGTTCACAAGCCTAATCATCCACAGAAAGTCACGGAGGTGTCCACCTTGCAAGCTGTGAGGCCACATTGACACCTCCGAGTCAGGTCAGGTCAGCTCTGTTTGCAAATACTCTGGAAGGCAGTTACTGAAAAGGGCTTCCCTCAAGAGGAGGCTAAGATCACAATGAATAATATTCATGAAGCCAAGTTAGCCTAGCCTGAAACAGTACCAGTGAAATGCTGAAGTACGTGAGTGACAAACTGATGATCAGTTTTGAGTTGTTCTGATGGAATATATCTGCCTATGGGGAAAGATCGCATCTTCAGAAATCTCTCTGTGTCAGCAGGCCAGTCAGACCTGCCACGCAGACAGACAGGAGGAACATCAGCTGAGTGAACAGCATCCTCTATCATCTCATAGGGAAAACAAAAGATTCAGCATACGAATTTCATAGGTGCGCCCTGCAACTCTGAAATAGAGAGCCCTTGGAAACCAGAATCTCACTCTACTCAATAAGCATAACAGCTAGAGCTTTTGTAGAAATGGGGGAGCATAAATTCACAGTAAGCATTCTTTGGGATGAATAATTCACCGAGCTCTAATTATGCATATAGTGCTTTGAAACACTCACTATTCACGAACAACATTCCAGAAGCCTCTAATGGAAAAAAAAAAAAAAAAGAAATCTGGTACATGTAGTTCTAAAACCTACATTAAAAAAAAAAAAAAAAATAGTATCACATAGGTACTCTCATCTGTCCATGTAGGAGTAGTACAATGGATTTTATGCATGTGGAAATGCATAAAACTAGCAGCAAAATGTGCTGGGATACAGAAAATTCAGACTCTTTCTGGGGAGGTCACATTTTTTTCCCTTGGGTCTATATACCTCTTTATGATAGAACCACCATCTCTTACACAGGAAAATGTTTCATAAAGGAAAGAGAGGAACACACTTGGAGAGAGATAATCCAATAGGCAAAAGTAGGCACCATAAAATGTGGTCAAATCCAACTAAAAATTAAAAAACCAACCAACCAAACAAACAAACAAACAAACAAACCAAAAAAAAAAAAAAAAAAACAGCATTATTAATGTAGACCATTATAAATCCCAGAGTTTCAAAGCACTTTTCAAAGTGCATTTTTCTTTTATATTTCAAAATTCTATAACTCAATTCTATGATTCTATGAAAATGGTGAAACAGATGGTTAGAAAACACTGTTCTACTGCAGTTTTTCTCCCCTTTTCTACTACTATTGCAACTTCCATGGATAAATAAGTGAAGGGTGTGGGTCCTGGATGCCCCCCAAAAACAACTGCAACACTGTAAGTTATTGCTTAAGTTTTCGAAAGGGTAACATTGCAAAACCAATGTAGTAAAATATTCTATATTTCATTCTGTTCTTCCTAATATTAGCAACATTTTTTACATTAGTAATGTTACTTTTTAAATAACTTCTTGTAATTTGAGGTAATACTGAAACAGAGAGAATTCCTGTAGGCTGATAATGGTCAGTTTTTCTTAATTAATTCTCTGAACTGCAGATAGCAACAATAGACAAAATTAGTCAGAATGAAGCCTGGCAATAAGATTTGGCATCGTACTTAAGATAATTAATGTTTCACGATCCCACTACGTTATTTGAACTCTACACAGACTGGGGGAAAAAAAAAAGAAAAGAAAAAAAAACAACAAAGCTGTCACTACAGAGTAAAGACAAAGTAATTATAATTATTAGATAGTGTTTAATAAAAGGCATATACTGAATTTATGGGCATATAGAGCACCTTAGGTAAGACAGGTCATTGTAAAGGCAAAAGATTTCTCTTGGTAAATCTAAAAATTTTTCAGTGAATTAGATCTTTATGCCAGCAGGATCAGCTATTAAATTACACTCACAAGATGCACTTTTCATGCTTTTACTTCCATTTTACTAAAAATATCCCAGTAGGGCAGGAACTTATGGCAAAGTCATATGAAGAGACGTATTAATGCAAACCATGCAAAGAGCATCTATATTTAACATCTCATCCCATCTTCCCCTCTGCTCTACACAAAAATTGTCACCGCCACATTCAAAACCTTGGAAAGCAGTTCAGTGATGTATTTGGATCAAAGCAAAACTAGAACAGCAAAGTTCTCATGCACCTCTGAAATGATAAATACTTTTTCCACTACTTCATTACAAGTACTCAGTGACAATGTTTTCTAGGGAGATAGTTGTACTTTAAGAAGCACAAACCTCAGGTATCTTATTTTCTCATTAAATTATGGCTAATTGCTGTGTACAACAGCTGCAGAAATACAACTTTGGATAACAACTTCACAAATATCTCATATACTCTTTCATACTTTTAATTAGCACTTCCTTCTGAAATATATGTGATGGGATTATTTGAAGGTGTGGAGTCCCACAGATCCCCGCACTGCATCTTCCTCCATGCCATTCCCTACTAACATGAGCCCTTCGCCCCATGATGCATTAATGACCTCAAGACTCCTCCATTAATGTACAAAATCCATAGCCAGTTGCACAAGGACCAGAGGAAGAACAGCCTTTTAGACTGTTTGCCTGCGCTTTCTTCAAGTCTTCCCAAATGGGAATGCCCGTGGAGCAGCACTGACTGCCTCATAGCACACACTGGGCTCATAGATGCTACATGTAGTGCATGTGTATTGGTTAGCATCCATCTAGACTGGCTGAGATGAATCTAACTTCTCAACCATGCCAGCATATTTCCTCAATTTGCAGTAGGTGCTTAAGATCACACTATTCTCTGGTCTTCATGAAAAATGCCAGGAAGTGCCTACAACAAAAGCTCCCCCTGGCCAACTTGACTGGAGGTAACAGGGGGTTCATATTAGTTAAGAAATACAACAGCATTCCTCCCAGTACTGACCAAAAAGACTCTTGAATTAAATGAATACATTAATAATTAATTAATAAGAATTTAGCTGCACAAAACGTGTAGTACTTTATCTTCTTCATAATAGAAAGATTAGTAAGCATAGTTAACCAGTGGTATTCACTGTCACACTGTGACACACAGTTTAAGGATGTTCTAGGGACAGAAATATAAGGCTTGCTAATCACTAAAACTAATTAAGTCCAAAAGGTCTTCACCTCCTGTCCTGGTACCACGCTTGGAAGACATACATGATCAAATCTCTTTGATCAAAAAACATTTTTATCTGAAAAAGTAAGCACTGCATGGCAGCCTACTTACTTTAGTACATGATGCAATATTGACCTTTCATATCTTTTAAGGGCTACTACAGTTGAATAAAATATTGTACGACTGTGTTGCTTTCCTAAAATGATTCAACTGTCTTCAATCCTGAATTTTGTATGTTATAAAAATATTTACAAATTATTTTGGGTAGTTGAAATGGGAAAAGAGGAATTCCAGATCAAAACAACTTTTCAAAATGCAGCAGTCTTTCTATACTGAAGCATATTCAATTTCCCAGTTAGCTGTACTCCTTAGGTTTCAGGTTTCACTGTGAAAAAAAAAAGTCAAAAAAGAATGAAAAAAAAAAAAAAACCACATTATGGACAAATCACTCTGTCTTCACTGGTGTTTCCCATGCATTCCCTGCGTCTTGCTGGGACCTCTTATAGGGAGAGATGAGAACTGGCTTCTGATGGTGGTGCCTCTTCACACAGTCATCATCCACCAAAATGAATGGTGCTGTTTGTTTATATGACTTCTATCAGAATTTTTCTGAATTTTCTTTATTATCCTACAAGCAATACAGAATTGGATTCTAACAATACCTTATTCTAGGAAAACATCTACCTATGGAAAAAAAAAAAAAAAAAAAAGAGAGAGATCTAAATACGTTTCCTTTTAACAATGAAAATACGGAAAAATTATAAATAAAATATACTATTGCTTAGTTTTGTTGTTGATGAGCCCCAGTTCTTTTATTGACACATTCTTATTATTAATGCAAGAAGATAACTGGAGATATTGTGGCCTTCCAGTATTTGAAGGGAGTGTATAAACAGGAGGGGGAACAGCTGTTTACGAGGGTGGATAATGATAGGACAAGGGGGAATGGTTTTAAACTGAGACAGGGGAGGCCTAGGTTAGATATTAGGAGGAAGTTTTTTACTCAGAATCATAGAATCACTCAGGTTGGAAGGGACCTCAAAGATCATCAAGTCCAACTGCAGCCTAACCATAGTACCCTAGCTCTAACAACCCTCTGCTAAATCATATCTCCAAGCACCACATCCAAACGACTCTTAAACACATTCAGGGATGGTGATTCAACCACCTCCCTGGGGAGCCTATTCCAATGTTTAACCACCCTTTCTGTAAAGAAGTGTTTCCTGATGTCCAACCTAAACCTACATTGGCACAACTTGAGGCCATTCCCCCTCATCACCTGTCACTACCGAGAAGAGACCAGCCCCGCTCTCTCTGTAAGCACCTTTCAGGTACTGGAAGAGAGTAATAACGTCTCCCCTCAGCCACCTCTTCCCCAGACTAAACAGCCCCAGCTCCCTCAGCCTCTCCTCATAGGGCTGATTTTCCAAGCCCTTCACAAGCCTCGTTGCCCTTCTCTGGACCTGCTCCAGTACCTCCACATCCTTTCTGTACTGAGGTGCCCAAAACTGAACACAGTACTCGAGGTGAGGCCTCACCAATGCCGAGTACAGGGGCAGGATGACTTCCCTAGTCCTGCTCACCACACCATTCCTGATACAAGCCAGGATGCCATTGGCTGCCAGGGCACACTGCTGGCTCATATTAAGCCGACTGTCCATCAGCACACCAAGGTCCCTTTCCATCAGGCAGCTTTCCAGCCACACCTCCCCAAGCTTGTAGGGTTGCCTGGGGTTGTTGTAGCCAAAATGCAGGACCCGACACTTGGCCCTATTGAAACTCATGCCGTTAACCTTGGCCCATCAATACAGTCTATCCAGATCCTTCTGCAGTGCCCTTCTCCCCTCTGGCAGATCAACACTCCCTGCCAGCTTGGTGTCAGAGGGTGGTGACACACTGGAACAGGTTGCCCTAGGAGGTTGTGGATGCCCCATCCCTAGCATTCAAGGCCAGGCTGGATGTGGCTCTGGGCAGCCTAGTCTGGTGGTTGGCAACCTTGCCCATGTCAGGGGGGTTGAAACTAGATAATCACTGTGGTCCTTTTAAACCCAAGCCATTCAATGGTTCTATAAATACTTAGATAAAAATACAGACAATTAAGCAGAAGTTGTTATCTTCAAGTTCTACTCATTGCAATTATGCACTACATGCAAAAAATCAGTATATATCTGCTGACTCTAATGAAAGTTTTTAATCTTTGCAGAAGTTCAGGTAGGAAAAATGTTGGCTTAGGAAGCTTGCCTGGCATAAATGAACTTAACTAGTACATCCATTTATGAAAGTCATCCTATTATTCAGTAGAATTAAATAAAACTTCTTTTAGGCAAAATTTGTAGTTGTGCTACTTTTCTTCAGTTTGACAAAAAATATTGGTATAGTCTGTAAAACGTGTTCTGTGAAACAAATGTGTATGATATGCTTACATATTGAATTTCAAAAGTAGTAAACTGCAGAAAACAGGATTAAGAAGAGTAGTTTCTTTCTCTGGTGATGGGGTTGCACACCGTGCTCATAAGATAAGCACCAGGAGCAACTGATTTGCCTTCATAATAAGGAATCCCAATAGTACCTCACACATCTGAAGATATAAACTTATATTAATTTCAGGATTGCTAATCAGAGGCAGAACTAGTGAAACCAGCTTATGTTCAATATGGGGAACTGCTGAGAATGATTTTCCTTCTTCCTGAGATAGTGGGCAACTGGTGAGAAGATACCGTGATTTGTCAGACATTTGAGAGCACAAGTAGGGGAATGGATAATCCAGTTCAGGTGGGACTGCTTTCCTGCCCATACAGAAATCCAGCATAACAGGGCTAAGATTTAATGAGCGATCATTGTTACACAGAACAGTACTGCAAACAGAAAAACTCTCCAGGGCTGTAATAAATTTACTGTTAATTTGTTCAGTAGCTTGGAAGCAATCCCTAAACCTTGTAGAGGTAGTCCAAGAAGGGTAATTCATATATGTAAATTAGTTTGTGCTAATCCTTACATCATAGTTTCACTAGTAACATGCCAAATCTCATCTGTGGAGTGTCAGATAGGCTGAAACTGGATTAGCAATAGTTTATTCCTATGTTTTAATTGGTTTTGTTGTGTTGAGGGCTTTTTTGTTGTTGTTTTGTTTTTGTTGTTGTTGTTGTTTTCTCCCAGAGGAAGAATTTTGGGGATTTCTACTTCTTTTCAAAACTTCCTGTGCCTCCAATGTACCATTCAAAGCCTTGCACTGCCTTCACCTTGATGCTTGGAACATTCACATGGCCCCCTACTCAGTTCCAACAATATATCAGAGACTAAATCCCAACACATAAGCTATTCCAAAACATTTTCCCTAATTATTTCACACTGATTACCTTAAACATTGTCACTTCACTTGCTCACAGCTCACTGGCAGCATAAGCATTTACACTTTTGTCTGAAGATGTATCTACATATGTTCTCTCAGAACCAGCTTCTGAATCTGACAAAGTTTGTTGAGTAACAAAATGCCATTTGGGATGGGGAATCAGCAGTAAGCAGAAGGGCAATTCTATTACATATGTGAATAACTATTTTCAGACCAAAACGAGCTTTATTTCTTTTCTGCAATAATCCAAGAAAGGGGTCAATAACCTTGGCACCTTGGATAAACCACTTAATCACTCTTCATATCTCAGCTCTATAGCAGTCAATTCACTGCAACTATCAACAGCCATCCAAGACTGTTCTGCCTACTGAACACAGTCCTTAAACCCAACTGTTGATTTTGCTTATATGCATGTTATTATACAAAACTACTTCTCACAGATGCTGCCTCATAAAATTACAGACAAACAGAAACAGATGAACATATATAGAGATATGCACGTAGCACACATTTAGAAGTGAGGAATAAGGAGCAAAAATAAAACACAAAGCAAGCTACGTTCCTTAAATATACAACTGTTTTCAGGTATGTTCCAGACTAACTCTCATGTGGAACATCTTTTTTTGGATCTGCTCTGGGAACTGCAATCTGACTGAGCCATCGGGAAGCTCTGGTTCCAATCTTTTCCAAAAGCAGAGCTATGACAGGCACTGCCACCCCCTGCCATTCGGTTAACGGCTTTGGGATGTATGCTTGTTGGGGAAATGCAAATATTGAGAAGTTTAATCATTTGTTTTCTCTGAGAAGGGAAGAGATATGTAAAATAACTGCTTGCTGTTTTTTTTTTTTCTATGACTTCTGTTAAGCAGCAATACGAGCACAAATCTAAATTTTACAACTTTGTTTCAAGGGTTGGTTTTCTATCGGATAAATACTTCCATAGATTAATTTCTCAGGTTGAAAAATGTGACCCTAGAACAGAAAACATGCGCTGAAGACATCCTGTTAAAGCGGCTTAATAAAGTTAATACAAGCAAGGTTAGTTCAGTTTAATATAATATTTGCTGTTTATGGTCTACATGTCAGCTGATAAAAAAGCACCAATGCAAGTCAAAACAGAACTTCATCTAATGAAATCCCACAGGGCTTGACCCTACGTGGCCTTGAATCGGATGGAATCCTTTTTGTTGTGCAAGCCTGAATATAAAATGACCACATTTTAGTGAAGTTATAAAGAACTGCACGAGCTATAAGGCAATATAATGTCAGCAAAGGGTCCCTTTCTGGACAAAGAACTTTTGCTCTCCTCCCTACAGCTAAAACCTACTCTCCTGTCTGAAAGCACAGATTGAGAGAAGAAGTAAGATGGCTGGATTTACTTCAGGTCAAGGTACCTGGGCGCAGAATTTGACCACGTACATCTACAGTAACATTGCCAATTGCGCTAATTGCCTCCTTGGCATCAGAACTGCACAAAGAAAGCTTTTCAAGCACATAAAGAACCAAAAATTGTTTTAATAGATGCCTTGTTTTGTAGCCTTTAGAATGTTGATATGAAGGATGTGAAAGCTAAGAGACATCATTTGTCCAGTAAGAAGAGGAGCAACAAAGTGAGAATTATTGTACCTTACCAAAGAGTAACTGAGGCACTGACTGCCTGAGTTACAGGCAATTTCCTTCACCTCAAACTTTAAAAAATGACTGATCAAATGTCTGACTAGATTCTATTTTGATTTGTAAAATTTTAAAGATAGCTCAAAGCAGTTACTCTACAAATCCACATGTCCCTGAATCTATAGCACAGTAATATGCACAGCAGTACCTGGAGTGCCCATCACTCACCCACAGCCCTCTGGTTGGCAGTGAATGCTCAAATGCTGTGTGATCTCTGGACGTCTGCAAATGCCCACATTTGGAATTTCCATAAAATCAATAATCTGTGTTTAAAAATATACTTTTGTCCTTGCTTATGCTTGTCTCAGAGCAAAATTCAGTCCATTACAAAGTCATTAGAAAAGCCATCAGACTGTCAAACAAGGATCGGTGTCACATTGCAGAGCTCTGGGCGATCGTGGTTAGAAACAAAGAAACCTCAAACAAACCACAATAAAATTCATAACAATAACAACAACAAAAATAACCCAAACCACCAGGTATTTCAATTTTCCAGCTCTGCAGCATTTGTCAGGACAATGATGAAAACATTCCTTTCCCATCCCAACCATTTTCTCTTTGCAACCTGTTAAAATAACACTATCTACAATTACAGGGCCATTTGTTATGCATGATATAATAGACTGCAAACATAAAAAGGCATTATCATTACTTTTGTCCTTTGTTCTTCCAGGCCAGAATATTGCATAGTTCTTTACTTTGACATTTATTGCTTTTAGATTGGTAATAGAATGGTTTGTGTTGCTCATTATCTTGAATGATGATAATATTAGAGTTTGGGGACCCTGCGTTCCCTGTTAAGTAAAGTAAAGGCTTCATATAATTTACCAAAGGTCATTACTGGACAATTACCCACAATACAGTTCAAGTCTAATAAACGTTAGCCATATTCACTCTTAAATACCATGTCTGTAGTATGGTTTCTAGGAAACTGCACGGAACGATTTAAGTCATCTATGCTGTGGGAGGAGGAGTGATGTTAATGTGTGCAAATGTATACACAAATGTAATTTTTAATGTTTGCTACTGGGTATCTTTAGAAAAAAGATCTTGTTCAAAGAAGCAACTGGAACTTTGAGCAAGGAATAGAAAGGGAGGGGGATAAAGTAAAACCTCATTTTTTCCCTCTGTTATTAGAAATAATTGAATGATTCCAGATTTAAAGTGATAAAAAATGATGTCAGATTTTGGCCTAAGACTTTGTATAAGAACTTAGCAACCTAATACATTGCATTAATCAATTAGCAGTGCAAGCAATTGAAAGCCGGATTGCAGCTTTCCACTCCTGTTATCTCTGATAGCATGCACTGTTTCACTCAGTGCAAGGACCCTGCTCTAGCTGAGTTTTATGCCTGCAGCAATTGTGAGGGTTTTACATGGTAAAGTGGTTGGGTGGGAATCCAAACCACTCCCCAGACTTGCAGACACCTGTATGTATGTTAGTTGCTCCTATAATGCCTCCTTTTTATTTCCATGGAAACTACAACAATTAGAAAGAACACAATTACAGTATTTGATAGGGCAAATTCTCTGATATAGAACACTTTTTCAACAGTCACCACCTTTAGCTCTTCATTTTCACCAGTGATGAACAAGAGCCTGCATGCTGCGTTCATAAAAGTCTGCAGCAATAGAGGTGAAATACCGTCACTGTTGTCACTGCTGAAAACACCACCCACAACCTCACTGTATTTGTATCCATTGTTTGATTTTCATAAACATTCAGCAAGTGTCAACGAATGTCAGAGGGTGCCATTCTTCCACACGCAGGAATTCAGTGACCCATCTTCTCCTCATATACACTTCCATGTCAGACGCTGTTTTGTCTGTCGCACTCTAACAAAAAGTAACAGAATATTGGTAGGAAGGTTCAACCTCTACTGCCACACCACCAACATCCACTTCTGATGTTGTGGGCCAACATAATAGGATAGGAGAGAGTACTTTCAGAGCAGCCCTCGTGTGTAAAACAGTGTATGCACAGACATGCACATTTGCATAGGCATGGGTACAAACACTCAGCAATGTTTTCTGTTCCTTTTCTGCCTGGTACTCCAGTTTGCCTGAAGCCATTTATGTTCAATTTATGTTCATCAGTTCATTTCTCCAGCAGCAGCACTTTCAATGAAACGTTTCTACTTGGTGCCAAGTAATAGTAGCTGGGGTTATTTGCCCTATGAATTTCAGAAGATTAGTTTTTGTAATTTACATACATATCCAATTTCTACCAATTTTCATTGACAGTTTTCTCCTTGGACTTTGTTTCATTTCTATTTTTGAGCTGTAACATTGTTTCAGACTTACAGCCCTCTGTAAACTTTATGATATATTCTGCATTATTATAGTCATCTAGTAATGCAAAAATGAGAGAAAAACCTTTAGCTCTAAATATTAAAATAGTCTGAAGAAAATGGAGTTAATGTTTCATGAAATAAATGTCATAATATGAAAAACATATTTTAATGGAAATTTGTTCAGAGCCTCAGATGTTTCTTTTCTGACTAACATCAGTTACTATACATCATATGAATCATAAAACCCATACTGATTAGGTCATCTGGCTCATCCTTATGGCAATAAATAACTTTAAAAATACACAGATTTGCAGTTATGATGAGCTGACACAAGATGAGTACAAGCCCGTGAGTATAATTGTAGGCAGCTGACACACCTGTGATTGGTTCGCGCTCAAGAGTGAGCATATTGATGGCTGGTATTTCCGATGTTGTTAGAACAAGACAAGCCATAAACCAAGATAATGTTCTTCCATGCTGTGCCAGAAACGCTCAGCAGATGTTCAGGAGAAGCGCAGAGAACCACACGACTGTTGTTACTGGATTGTTTGATATTTTAACAGCCAGGCACATATAGGTGGGAGGTGAGTACCTGCACAGCCGGGTGGCCTTGCCCAGCACGGGCCCTATGCAGTTGTCACACAGGGTGCCAGAAGGCTTCCCAGGAGTTGCCGTGGGATTTCAATGGGGCTCAATGTGCATACACAGCAGCTGCACAGACCCAAAAGCACTTCAACTCCTGAGCACAGAAAGCGTGGCCTGCATATCCCTGCTCACAGGCGGCAACTGGATGCTGAATACCTAAAAGAGTTTTGTGCAGGGCACAGCATCATGAGCACAGCTTGGGAAGCACTGATACCTGCCAATAATACAGTTTTTCATTAAAAACTGGAAAGAACCAGGTGCTGTTTCAGCACAGGGTACGCTGCCCTCAAAGCCTTGCTCCCAGACCTACAATTATGCCAAACATCCCCAAGTATTTCACAAATAGCGTGGAAAACTTAGATAGATACACAAATCCCATTAAAAGTAAATCAATGTGCTCATCCCTCCTACTTGCTTTCAAAACTTTTTTGAAAAGTGACATAGCAAAATACATAATGAACTGGCCTAGACTTTCATCCTTCCTTATCCTCTGGGCATTCAGAAGAGCAACGCAAATATTCAGCTGTGCAGTTTTGATAATATAGCATGGCCCAAAGAGACAAGGTTTTTTTCTAAACCGTGGAAAGATCTTCATAAAGTTGGGGAGCCTGCACAGAAACTCATAACTGAGTTGTACATAGGCTCAAATTCTGCAGGGAGAGAGAGGAGTCATTGTTCAGGTCAGCAGCCAAGCTCAAGTCACTGAAGACTGGAAATAAAGCAAGGGCAAGTACTATTGATGCAGTCTTCCCACATATGGATACTGGTGACGAATGTGTTTCAAATGCCAATAATCTCAACCTTTGTTCATCATGATACAAGCTTCACATTACCTCACTGGCAAATACCTTGCTGCAGTCTGCCCCTTCACTGCCATTCATTGCCTGCACATCTGGGCTCACAAGTGCTCACTTCTTTGTTTTTTCTTTCCATTGACTGTAATTATTTCCCCAGTGACCTTACGAACTTATCAAAGTTATTCAATGAAAGTGACCTTGATGCTTAAGTACATGTTCTCTGTCTTATTCACTCAGTTTTAAGTGCAAGCTCTATAGACATGATTGTGTATTCATTTCAGCTGATTCTGATTTTTATTTATCAGTTTATTAGGTTTTTTGTCTGTCTATCTGTTTGTTTGTTTGTTTGGTACTAGTAGCCCCTAAAACAAAAAGTGATTCTATTTTTAGTTTACTTGTTCAATTTGCATTTACACATCCCCCTGCAAAGGGATGTCCTTTGGGTCAAATCTTTAAAAGGATTTACCTCTCCATAGAGCTCAGTCAGCACCTTGCACCTGGACTGTGGGAAGTTACTGCCAAAGCAGTACATTGAATTTATCCTCTCTCCTCCCAAACACATCTTGTAGTGCCATTCTTGCCCTCATGCCATTAACACAGCAGCTTAGAATAGCAGAGATCATGGTTCAAGTCCTCTGCTCTTCATAAGAGAACCTGAACCTGCCGCTACCATATTAAAGAAGGCAACTAACCTTCTCCACTTTGCATGGAACAACTGAAAAAGTCCGTTCACTTCAGATGAATTAACTACTTCTTCCTGTATATATGTATAAGAAACATTGAATTCAATAAGGAAGAGTTCAGACTTTTCTGATACATGGTATCAGCCATGATGCATGAAACTAACCCCATAACACTATAGTGTCCGCAGTTCACACCTTTACCACTGCAGATTCCAACATCACCTTCAGTTCGCTGTGGAATAAGTAGACACACTCATCCCTCTCCACTCCAAGTGTAGAGCTGCAAAGGAGCTCCTTCTCCACTGTCTACAGAAGTTCAGTTTTAGTCCCAAAGCACTTTAAAGGACTGTAAATAGAATGCAGGGGCATGCAGAGCCCACAAGCACCACGGCTGCAAGCTCTGAGTCTGTGCAATTCATTATCCATCAAGATTCTTAAGTGAGCACTGGGCCAGTGCTACTGTTGTACAATTTTTTTTTGTCAGTGAGAAGAATAAGGATACCCTTTATTTTAAATATTATAATCTACCAGGGTATCAAAATCCCCTCTAATAAATGTATTTTGGAACAAAATCCTAAGACAAAATATGCTTGCAGCTACTGCACACAATTTCTGCAGTGTGGAGCTCTGTGGTGTAGTAACAATTTTATCTTATGGGGCAGAAGCCCGAGGCCAGAGCTAGAACAGATAGGCTGGGAATTTAAGTAGTGCTTCTGTGCCATTTGTTGTTGCTTTCAGCATTACATTAAAACAATGAGGGGTCATTAATCATCATCCAAATAAAATATCTAATCACGCATACAAGGAATCAAGTAAGCAAGTGTGTGAGCAGTGAATTGTAGTACTCACAGATGGGAAATTGATATGCCAACATATTCTGATATAATGGGTCTTGAGCAGGAGTCTTAAAACTGGTCAGAAGTTTGTCTTCCTGAGGGAAACCCTTTCAGGTCTAGTTGGAGAGAGAAATATTTTTATTCTTTGAGAAATAAAGTCTTTCCTGAAACACTTTTGAGACTCAGAAGACAAGAATATATTTCCCCTCCTGGAAATTTTACAACCACAATGCCTGAGCGAAACATTTTGAAGACTAATCCTTCACTTTTACTTTATATTTGTTCCAAAACAAATAAAATATAATTAGGAAATTCTTGGAAAAAACAAACAAACAAACAAACAAAACATACATGTAGGCAAATATTGAGTTTTTAATGTATTCACTTGCTGCTTTTTTTTTTTTTTTTTTTTTTAATCTTACCTTCTCAGACAAAAATATCAAATAGACAAGATGCTAAACAATTGTTATCAGAGATGTAAAGAAAATGTCAGCAAGCATTTGTATTCAGGTCCCTATCCTGTGCAGAAGGTGACGTTCAAGGCTGCTGAGATGCCAGTGGGGCTGCACATACTGCCAAGGAGCAGCTGAGGTTGTAAGAGCTTCTTCTAAATGAGCACCTTCACCTGAGGTTGTCAGTTTGGACTGCCACCACTGACAACAGACAGAAATGTGTGCCCATCACATCGCCCTACATTACATCTAACTGGTTTCCCAATGAAGATACGATGAGTTGATCACTAATGCTTGTTTCTTGGCACTAATAATGTGGTGAGAGGAGGGAAAAACTTGTGTAGAGCTACATCTGTCACAGACGCATGAAGTTGTGAGATGAATTCTGCCAGATACATGTTCCTTATGAATAGTACTGACTCAAAAGATCTAAGAAAGGGAAAAAAAGCTGTCATTTTCATTTGCTGTAAATTCTGAACTATGCTTACATTCTATCCCCCTTCCTGTTAATATTAAAGGAAGTAAAATCTGTGTGAAAGTTAATGGAAAATGAATTACTGTCTTATAACCAAGTGAAGTAGGAACGCAGATCTGGCTGTCTAGGGATTTGATTTGTGCTGCACAGTGAATGTAGTCCTGGGAGCTGCTGTACATCATATTGAGAGGAGGAAGTACATGCTTTATAGACTTGGATGCTTAAGTAGGTAGTTCCTCTATTGAGCACAATGTGGATGAAAGCCACAGGGTTGGATCCTGCAAGCCCTCCTTGTGCTAAATTACTTCCATTTTAGTAGGTGATGAGACAATGGACTCCCATATCTATTTCCAAACGGCGATACTAAAATAAAAGATCTGTCTGGAAGAAAGCCTAACTCAGGCATGAAAAACTTACTGATTCAAAGCAAGTGATTTCTACTGACTGGCATCTCAAATTTGTGTTTTATGTGAACCATTAAGTCTGCTGGATGTGAGGAGAAAGGAGGGAGCTGCAAGGAACCTGTGTCTCCTCCTCTGCTCCTGCTGCTGGACAAAGAGGTGGCGAGGGAGCTTCTGTCAAAAGATGGGACAAAGTTTGTAGGAAACCAATAGGGAGTGTGGGACTGCAGCAACAGGACTGCCTTGGCTCTGATGTGCTGGCCTGATTCAAGTATTGCTGGCCTGATTCTGTGATTCTTGAAGAAGCAGTCAGGGAATTACTACTCCAACTGGACTGCCACAAGTCCATGGGTCCGGATGAGATTCACCCGAGAGTGCTGAAGGAACTGGCGGAGGTGATCGCTGAGCCTCTTTCCGTTATCTTTCAGCGCTCCTTGTTAACGGGTGAGGTCCCAGAAGACTGGAGGCTTGCCAATGTGACTCCCATTTACAAGAAAGGTTGTAAGGAGGATCCGGGGAACTACAGGCCTGTTAGCCTGACCTCGGTGCCAGGGAAGGTAATGGAACGGATTGTCTTGACGGAGATCATGCGGCAGGTGTGGGATGACCAGGAGATCGGACCTAGCCAGCATGGGTTTGTGAAGGGCAGGTCCTGCTTGACCAATCTGATCTCCTTCTATGATCCTGTGACCCGTCTTATGGATGAAGGAAAGGCGGTTGATGTGGTCTACTTAGACTTCAGCAAAGCCTTTGACACTGTCTCCCATGCTATTCTCCTGCAAAAGCTGGCAGCCCGTGGCTTGGATGGGTACACTCTCGGCTGGGTAAGGAGCTGGCTGGAAGGCTGGGCCCAGAGAGTGGTGGTAAATGGAGTCAAATCCAGTTGGAGACCAGTCATGAGTGGTGTTCCCCAGGGGTCGGTGCTGGGGCCTGTCCTCTTCAACATCTTTATTGATGACTTGGATGAGGGCATTGAGTGCACCCTCAGTAAGTTCGCGGATGACACCAAATTGGCAGGGAGTGTCGATCTGCCTGAGGGTAGCGAGGCCCTGCAGAGGGATCTGGATAGACTGGTGAGCTGGGTCGAAGCCAATGGGATGAGGTTCAACAGGACCAAATGCCGGGTCCTGCACTTTGGCCACAACAACCCCAGGCAGCGCTATAGGCTTGGGGTGGAGTGGCTGGAGGACTGTGTTGAGGAAACAGACCTGGGGGTACTGATTGATGCTCGGCTGAACATGAGCCGACAGTGTGCCCGGGTGGCCAAGAAGGCCAATGGCATCCTGGCTTGCATCAAAAACAGTGTTACTAGCAGGAACAGGGAGGTAATTGTCCCCCTGTACTCGGCATTGGTGCGGCCGCACCTCGAGTACTGTGTTCAGTTTTGGGCCCCTCACTGCAAGAAAGACATTGAGGCCCTGGAACGTGTTCAGAGGAGGGCTACGAAGCTGGTGAGGGGTCTGGAGCACAGGCCTTATGAGGAGCGGTTGAGGGAGCTGGGATTGTTCAGCGTGGAGAAGAGGAGGCTCAGGGGAGACCTTATAGCTCTCTATAACTTCCTGAAGGGAGGTTGTGGTGAGCTGGGGGTCGGCCTCTTCTCTCGTGTAATCAGTGATAGAACTAGAGGGAATGGTTTCAAGCTGCGCCAGGGGAGGTTCAGGCTGGACATTAGGAAGTATTACTACTCGGAAAGGGTAGTCAGGCATTGGAATGCACTGCCCAGGGAGGTGGTGGAATCACCGACCATGGGAGTGTTCAAGAAACGTTTGGATGTTGCGTTGAGGGGTATGATTTAGCTGGGAAGTATTGGTAATGGTTGGACTGGATGATCTTCTAGGTCTTTTCCAACCTCGATAATTCTGTGATTCTGTGATTCTGTGAAGTATTCATCTCCTGTCAGAAAGACAAAGATGCACAAGTCCATCCAAGATTTTCTGTTGCGAGAAATTGGAAGTATACCTGGAAGTAAGAAATGGGAAAGAGAAAAGAGGATTAATGATGCCTTTCCTAGTATTCTAGGTCTTGCTAGGAATCAGCATTAACTCAGCTTCTCCTCTAGCCTATTGTAGCTCTCTATAAGGCACAAAGATTCCTTCCATGCTCCTTCCTGATCTGTAAGGCTCTAGGACAAAGGTATGGCAGCAACCAGTAAACCTTTTGATTTCTGTAGCTGAAATGTAAAGGAGGAAACAGCAGGTATGCTACTCCAGTGAGATTACTCCCACAGGACAGATAGAGTTGAGCTACATCCCAGGAATATGTCTCAAAACAACACTATATCTAACAAACATAATGGAGCTGATGAGCTTCTAAATTCAAGTGAGAGTTGACAAGCGGCCCTGAGCTGGCAGATTTTATTCTTGTTAGAAGGAAGTGTAATTGCTATTTCTGAAAGAAAATAAACTATCCATTTTACAGTAGAAACAGGTTTTTTATATCTGAACATCACTGCGCAAAAATTCCTACTTCCTTTCCTCACAAACTCACTTGCTCATGTGTGTTACTATGTATAAAACACATCTGTAGTTCACACAAGTGCAAATGAGAATGCCTGTGCTATCCTTTAAAGAAGTAATTGAACAACACTAGAGAAGAAATTAAAGCCTCCTTTCTTGTTCTTCTGCATAAAGATATCGTAGCAAGTTTTTGAACATACTCCTTGGCAAACAGACAAACAAACAAAAAATACCAAATGCAGAGTAGAGTTTTTGAAAAGAGTGGAGATTTCTAAAAATCTTTTTTCTTTATAAAGACACACTGCTCTCTTTTTTCTTCCTTGTCTTTCAACTGAAGACTTGAAAACATGGATATTTTATACTAATTTAATCTTTAACTAGTTTTTGGGTTTTTTTTAATGCAAAAACCAGGGTGTTTAAGTTATAGAAACAAATCAGGTTCACTGGCTTCTTTTTGTCAAGCATAACTTTATTTCTTGGCTTGATTCACTATACCCAAATTTAGCAGCCTATATTTTTAGGTCATCATTCAATGCAAAAATGATAATCGTGCATCTCATCTCTCTTTCCATGTATTATCCTTATAAGCCCTTGCCAAATACATTATTTGTCATTTTTTGTATGCAAGTCACGAATAGGATAGAAAAATATACTGCAGCCAAAAATATGCCTGAACCTTCCACTTGGGAAGCACCTGGACAAGTTCACACTGTTCATCTGAAAGGGGCTTCAAGAACAAACTTGCTCCTTTTATTTATCAGCTAGGGACTGTACGTGGGGGCACAAAACATATGGGACTTGAATGAAACTTCCAATTTGCAATGACCTGTACAAAACAGGAATGTGAGTAGCTCTCCCAGGAGCTGTAGTGTACTTGCTCTTCCCATTTCAAAGGCACTTCTTGTCTTCTGTGAAAACCAAGGCCACAAGCCTGAGAGTTACACACGTATTTGTATAGCTTTGAGACTTGCTATGCTTGGCGATGTATAGAAACTCATAGTTTAGAACTCAACTGAACAAGGCAAATCTAATAGGCCATCCCAAATTGTACTATGATGTTGATATATCCTTTTCTTTTGTGCACACCTGAGATTTAAATTACCTGCTTGATTGTTCCCAGGTAGACTTTAATTATTCACTATTTCTAATTATTCATATTTAGCACAGCCTCTGCATAACACACACTGACTTTTTGAGAAAGTAATTTCACACATAGTCTGGGACCATAAAGCTGGAAGTGCTCTCCAGTTCTTCTGTTGTCCACTGTTATTATCAGTCATTTTTGCTACAGCTCCTCATTTTCACACATTCCTTTTATAAAAATGTCTTTCAAGGATTAAAATGTATTTTGTCTTTTAGAAAGGCAGGGGCTGAGCATTCAACTGCCAGATGGCCATTCCTATGAGAAGCTTAGATGTAGTTAGCTAGCTAGAACCTCACTGTCTCAACAATCCGATGGTTTGGGAGGCTTTCTGAGCTGAGCCATCTGTTTACTGTCCATTGAGTCCTCTCCATGGGCAGATATAAGAGACAGTTCTCCAGGTCCACTCCTGTGCTGATGTCTCAGGATGGTGTTCACCATTCTTAAATCGCCCACTCACTTCTGTATTTGCTCAGTCAAAAAGATGGTTCAAAGTTTTATCTAGGCAACAAGAAAAATAATCAGGCTCTGCACTGTAATGCAAGTTACTGCAAGCCACACTGGTACTCTTCTGTTTGAAAAGGGCACCGGGAGAAACAGATCACCTAGCACTGACTGACTAGAAGGAATGCATAAGATGGATGCATCTGTGAAGGGTTAACACAACTTTTCGCTGTGACAGAAAGAAGAAGCATCTGCTCTGAGAATATAGAATATGTTCTCACAGCACTTCCACAGAGATCATGTCACCTACATCTCCCAGCCAAGGGACTAAGGAGCTGATTTCTAGGAGGTAATTAGGCAGTGCCATTCTGCCCAAACCAAAACCAGAATTCTTCTAGAGGTGGTTTAAGTTCAAAATGCACATTCCAGTGCAATTTGACAACCCACTTCCCAATCCGTGTCAGCATGTGAAAATACACTCTTCTAAAATTGACCTTCCTGTATCTAAAAGCGTGATTATCCTGCCCAAACCTCTTATCTATTTTATTTAATATACAGACGTCAACTAGAGATAAAGCAGGAGTACTCTTATATTTCTTGATAGGTGGGAGACCTGGACTTCTAGGGCGTCGATTGGCTGAAGGAGAATTTTAAACACACCACCACTTCTTGGTGAGGATATTACATTTTTAAGCCCAGTTGAGTAGGAAGAGGAAACTCTTTGTTGAGTGCCCTCAGTCTAAGCTAGAGAATAAAAGAAACTGTGAAGCGCACAATACCAACAATTAAAAAATATCTTGTTCTGACAGAGCAGTGAGATGCAGTAGGTCAGACAACATCGCCAGCTGTTCTAAAGATTTGGGATTCTTAGGGGTGCCTAAGAAGTCTACTGAACATATGAATGGACATATATGCTTCTGAACAGATATATATGTGTTTGCGTGTGCTTGCCCTTCTATTTAGCAACCCAATCTCAGTAGACAGACAGCAGGCTGCAAACCAATTCACAACCTCTTTCTTCTCCGTAACAGTTTTCTTGCAGCTCAGCGGTTGGGGTGCTATCCAGAAGTCAGAAATACAGCTGTCCTTTCTCAAGTGTCCACTAAATACCAAGTGATGGCAACCACTACATTTTCCACTTAACACCAGCCAGTGCTTGCGTCTTTCCCTCACAGCCTTCTCTCCCACCCCTGAAATAGTTTCATATTTTCTTTTCTGATTTTTATGATTTCTATTCTGACTTAACACATTTTCTTAATGCTAACCAAAGTAAACTCAAAGCAGAACCTACAAACAAAGCAGCAAGATGTGTTTATTTACTGCAATAGTAAATGGTGAGATACAATATATATACCAAAAATGTATCTAGAATTGTTGTCTAAAACTTGATTCTAATGCTTTTTTTAACATTCAACTATGAGGAAAAAATATATCATAATGATTGCCAGCGTTTAAGTGCCATTGCCATTTTCTTTCCCAGCGAAGTCCAAGGTTCAAACCTCACCAGCACAGTCAGAGCTGGCACAACTACATGGTGAGGTGCGGCCCGACACAGCGACACAGCAATGTCATAAAGACTCCTGCCAGGAACAGCACTAATACATAATGTACAGCGTTGTCTTTCACTCATAAATAATCAACGATGTTAAACAAAATGTTTGTAAGTGAGATCTTGGACAATGTTTGTAACATTTTGAAAAAAAAATTTTAACCATTCCCAGTTCTTACCATTGTCTGTGTAACCGAGCCAGGTGATTAGCCCTGCTGCCTGCTCTCAGACCATTTGGGCTGCTCAGTTCTGCATGGGGTCTATTTTATAGAATAAAAGACCACAACCCTCAAGTAAAAGACCAAAACCCTCAAGTGTAAATCTGTTAAAGATAGGACTCTAGCTGAACCAATGCTGAGTCTCTTAATAGACATGCAAAGGCACTACAGAATACAGTCAATGCAAAAATAGTAGCCATCAAGAATGGCATCCAACTTCTAGACTAAGTTATCAAGGAAACATTGCAAGATAGGTTTTAAAATTATATATAAATCTAGATCAGCTTCTCAAACAGAGGAACAACTCTAGGGAACTGTCTCACTTTCCTCCCCTGCTCATCCTCTCCAGTCCAAGAAAGTGGCCCATTTCCAGCCAGGCATGTCTGTATTACCTGCAGCGCCTCATGCAATATTGCCTTAGTACAGCAGGGAGAAGTTTCCCAGGTTTGGGGATTTAGGGTTTTTTGTTACTTTGGGGAGGTGGGAGGGACAAGTATTTGAAATAGTAAGTTATGAGTTAAACACAGTTATATTCCTTTCAGTATTTGTCTCATAACACAGAGAAGCTTTTTAATGATGGACATAAAAGAGATGCTCTTGGCATTGCATTTGACCCATTGCAAATTCCTCTTCACAGGAATCCTTGTTTGCTGCCAGTGGCAGTCTATAGTCAGAAACTTGGGCTCAGCCAGGATTTGGCACCCGTCAGATGAAAACATAGCCCACTGTCTGCCAAACCAGCACCCTAACAGATTATGCTGTTACCCTCTCTCTCTGCTGGTGTACATCAGCAGCCTAAATGAATGAATTGCCTTTGTGCTCTTCACAAAGGAAGGCAGTGCAGACAATAGGGCTGTTACAATTAGCCTCACCTACACTGCACTCACATGAAGGCTCAGGCTCTGTTAGGCTTTTGTGCTCGCATCATCCTACCGGATAAGGCTGTGATTATTTGCATTGCTTCCAACACTTCGAGCATATGCGCTCCACATTTTTTATATGACAAAGGCCTAGCACGGATGCAATTATGCAAAGGCTGTCTACTGTTTTTTCCATCGTCTTTCTAGCAACTTTATAGCTTTTCTGGTTTTACGCCTACATTTAAATTCAGATAGATAGACATTATTAGCAGGTCAGACTGGTGTGTTGCTTGGCAAAGTTCTTAAGGGGAAATCATTTAATATTTGTTAAATAAAGTCAATGCAACCTGTCATTGGGATGAGTTATGTGAGCTGCTCAGACTGCAAGGGGATGCCCCACAGAACAATCAATTATCTAAGTATTTGAGTTTGTTTTTTAATGCAGCTGATACATAAATAGGGTTTCTAATTCAGCACATAAAGTACTGCTTTTAGGAAGATGAGAGGAAGAGTTAGCTTTAACAAAGCCATCAGAAAAAGCAGTATTCTTCCTTCCCTGATGAAAAAAACCTGAAATTATCTATTATAGTATAATTGTGCATTTTACATTGTTCAACTGCAGCCACCTTAGGGCTTTTACTGAGCCAGTTTCCAAAATAAAGAAAATCTTTCAACCAAGATAGTTATGCTATTAAATCTTCTCAGAATAAAGCAGTCGAGGATTGGAAAACCCAGAACTATGCCCAGAAAAGACTGTGCATTGCTGATAGTTTAACAAGTCAAGTATTCTTCAGCCTTGCAGTCAGCCCAGGCAACTCTTTTTGGTGATACTATTCTGATTTCTGCCTTCAGTGGCTCTATGATCCACCCATGTCAACCTGAAGCTGCAGTTAAGAGTTGATGTTGGTTTGCATCAAAGAGACAGGTTTGCTGAGGAAAGGTGTCTGCATTAATATAGATCTCCCCTAGTCCCAGAGGGGCAAACACCAACCTGGTTGTTGCTGCATCAAGTGTCACCAGAAACCCTCACTTCAGAGAAACAATAGACACTACCTCTGCCACAGAAGCAAAGCAATCAGCTTCCCAATAAATCCAAGCCCTCAGTGAATGACAGTGGAAGAGATTTTTTGCTGTACAGAGCAACCAGAGTCAGGCCTTTAACAGAGCTACATACTAAAAGTCTTTCACACCTCTTACACAGTAAAGCTTTTGCACTTTGCTTTTTCTCTTCCCTCCCCCCAAGATTTCTTTCTTCTAAAGGGCATCAGCTCTGTTGCCAAACACACAAAGAAGGGAACTCAGATAAAGCTTGTCCCTTGCTCGGTGGCTGTGAGGACAACCCACTCCTTTCCAAAGATACTACACTGAGGAAAATGTCCTCTCCCTGGGGATGTGCTGATGAGCAAAAAAGTATGCCATTGCAGCCAGCAGGTCACCTGCTGCTTTACATTCATACTTGTAAACAAGTACAATGGCAATAAAATATCTTCTAAGAGCTTCAACTATGTGGGTCTGCCTGAGCTGTGGCTCTTACAACTGAATTGCAGAAACAGGAAAGCCTCACAGCAGAAGTTCAAATGCTGCAGCCTGCTACAGAAACAAACAAGGGACCGGAAGGTGCTAGCTGTGACCACTGGCAAGAAGTTTCCAAGCAGTTCTTCAGTGAACACAAGAGAAACAGGCAGGAGGAACAGCAGCCAGCAGATATATGCATGGTTTCAAGCAATGTTCATTTTGTCAAGGGCTAGTGAAATCTGGTTCAGTACCACTCAAAGACATACTATTTCCCTCATTAGTAACAAACTAGGCACTGGGCCGTTTATGTAAAAGAGATGGCATTGCCCTCTTTGCAACACATCTGGTAAGCGTGGATAGCATTCAGCCTTCTAAGTTTTCCAGCAAATGTCGTGTTAATGTCTTCACAGAAAGGACTTATGTTCCACGTCAGTCAGGGTATGTTTTTCAGTGACAATCAAAAGAAAATATGTATCACAGCCAAATAGTTACCCTCTTTCACAGTCCTGGCAGCTCTCCCTGTTATCTAATGGGCCCGTGTCTCTGTTAGCTTCATTTTCTCTATGCATAATGAAAATCTTTTCTGCTGTACCAACAGAATAGCTAGTTCTGTTCCTCTCTTGGCAGTCAAGACATCAAACCTCTCCAGCGCCTGTTTTTTTCTTCTTCCTTTTCCAGGTAGCTTACTGTCCATAATGGATCCATGGCTGCCTTGGTTTAGATTTTCCTTTTTAAATATTTTATCCTATGGGATTAAGCACCGAGGAATGTTTGCTGAAGACAACTATAAGCAAGTCCAAGCTCATTCCCTTCATTTCTCACAGTGTATTTCTGTGCTGCTTTATCAGCTCATATTGTTCCCAACTCAAAAAGCTATTCTCATTCATAATTCCTATAACTAGGCTTTCTTCTCCTCATTGTCTGCTTGTACACAGTGTCATTGCTCTGAATCTGTCATTCAATTAGTTCTTTTCCAGCATGTCCAAAATTACATCATTTTTTTATATTCTCACAGGCTCTCCAATATCCATTGGTACACACATAACCCAAAGGATTGACTTTCAACCAGAATTAGTTCTGGCAGTCAAATCCACCATTTCCTTCAAATAGCCACTTCTTCAGGAAAGGACAACTACATCAAACACATGATCAACAGCTAGGGAACAGGAAATACCTTGAGCAGTAGAGCTTTATTTACCTTTATTCACAAGTCATCACCCCAACCTGAAGGAAAAAACAGAGTCACTTAAAATATTCAGTACTATAGCACAGGCAAAAGACCATTGATTTTTGCTATATCTCATCTTATTTTATCAGTGTGCCAGCTATCCAATTTTGTATCATTTTCTGCTTGCTCTAGATCTTTCTACCTTAGCTAGTATCACTGCTTCCAAGGGATCACTCACAGCTGTGAATTCTATGTACTGCATACAGCACAAGTAGGCTTTAAGAATGTGAAATAAAATAATAGGATATTTTTCCACAGTTGCTTTTTAAGTCACCCCATCTGGTCTTTACGTTATGCTAATAGTAAATACAATTGTCTTTCTTTTCTACAAACAGGTACAGGTATCTCCCAAAACTGCAAACCTACCAATAAGGTCAATACACAGGTTTGGTGCAGAAAATGCACTTGAAAAATGTGTTTAACCTAAAGGCTATAACTGTCATAGAAGTGAAGGCATAGAACAAGCACTACAGTTAGTGCTTTGATCCTAATAAATTTAGCTTGTAAGTATTAAATTACTCATAAGTGTTGACGAAAGCAAAATGATAATTCTGTAGAAAAGTAAATAAAATGCAATTAAAAGAAGCAGAGTAATGGCCCACTTCAGAGTTGCACTTATGTAAAGAAGTGATTCAGTAACAGATCAGGGAAACACCTCACAAATAGCGCAATAGCTGCAAAGAAAGGTATTACAGTTCTTTAATTATGGCATAAGCATAATTTTTTTTTTTAAAGGTTAAAAAACTCTGATGCTTTGTTAGAACAAAAGGAAATATATCAGTATTTTTATCAAGAAACAGTACTAAGGAGAGTTTTGGTCTTTATTTGTCCCATTTCAGAAAATAGGTGGTTAGAATACAAAGTGACAGAAGTATAGGGAGAAACGTATTACTTCAAACTCTAAAAAGACAAGAAAGGGTATTCAAACTGATAGCAACTGGATCTGTTTTGTCATAATACTCAGCTGAAGAACCAAAAAGGTGATCATTATTAATTTCTGCATTCATTTTATTGAGTTGGTAGTGGGTCTTCTGCCTTAGCTGTAAGTAGTTTCTGACATATGAAACAGGAGGAGCCCAGAAGCACAGAAAGATGAGTGAATGCTCAAGGAAGACCTGAACAGGTAGCAAGTAAGGAGGGCATCCTTCCTTCCTGTTCTCTTTACTTACCAGCTTCTGAAGAGTATCTGCTGAGTTTCATGCTATGAAGTTTGAAAAATCTTTGCAATTTCTTTTACCAAGTGACACTACAACTGCGCTCCATTTCCAGAAAGAATCTCCAGAGAGACTAGATCCAATTCTAGAGCTTCCCTGGTATGTTTGCTGAGGTGGTTCCAGATCTGATTTCCAGTACTGCTTACCTAGACCCTTTCAAGACCCTATAGCTGGTTCTAGAGTTGCATCTAGGGCCAATTCTAGAGCTTTTACAGGGCCCAGATGCTATTCTAGAGCCTTTTTTTTTTTTTTTTACTTTTTTTTATTATTATTATTTTTACTTTTTTCTTCCCCCCCATCACCCTCCCAGCCTCTTCTAGATTCTAGGGCTGATTCTACGTTCAACCCTAGAGCAGGTTCTTTTTAACAGCAATGGCCATCAAACCAAATAAATTCCCTGCTGGTAAACCTGCATGCTGAGGAAATCTTCTATTTTATACTTCATGAAACCATGACTGTAAGGGCAAACTCGTTCACTTATTGGTCACTGCACAGTGGCTAGTGATCTCTTATTAAAATGAAGCAAAGTGCTGTTGGCACTAATACCATTTCGTCTTTCCAGCAATAGCAGTTTTCACATATGTGCGCACACATATATAGTAACAGAATATTAAACAGACCTGTTGTGAGTGATAACAAATGAGGCTGTAAGCTTAACATATGGCCTGGAAGATTTATAAATTTCTGCCTCTAAAAGTGGGATTAATAGAGCTTGCAAAGTCTCACTGAAAGGAAGGCACATTACTGGCTCATTTGGTACCAATAACATCACCCAGCTGCGATGTTCAGAACCAGATAAAAACACAAGCAGCCTTCCCAAGGTCACTGTTCCCACAGATACAGCAGAACTCGGAGCTGCCACATCCTAGGCAGCTGCTCCTTTTCTTCACCTTAGTCTTTTGCTTTACAGTGAGCTACAGAGGCATATGGCAAGTGCTGCACAGATCAGAGATGCAGGAAGTAAGCCAGGGATGGTTTTGAAGACCTGAGGGGAAGTTCATCTGAACACAGTAAAGGAGGACTCAGAGGAGGGAATTGTAAAATTAGCTGGAATAGAGGTGAAAAGGATATGATTATTCTTTCCCTCACTGATGTCACAAATCCTTTAGTAAAAGGTTATTTCAAACAAACCTAAGCCTCAAACTAAGAATTGCCCTAAGAACTGTAAGTGAAAATTAACTGTTAAACAATAGGATATCTAGTTGCAAGAATATATTCGCCGACTCTCCCTGCAGAAACAGCTCCAGAATGTCATTTGAAGGATGTAGAAAAAGTGCAAGATCCCATTAATTACATTTCCAGGTGATACTGAAAACTAGGGCATATTTGAAGCTGAGAAATAAGAGACTGTGTGCAAAGAGAAAAGCACTACATATTCCAAAATAATGTAATTTTTGAAAGGCAGATTTGAAACAAAAGGAAAGTATACAATGCAAGAGTAAGAAGAGAAAAAGAGGGGATCTGGGATAGTAACAGAGAATAAATTTTAAATATATTTGCAACTATCGGTCATTAAAAGAAAGGAAGAAAAGTATCAGGAGATACTGTACACAAATCAGATGCCCAGGAAGACATCTACACCCTTTGGATAAGTCCTGAGCTCTGCAGATCTGTTTTTGAATGCACAGCACTCCGGGACTCCTTAAGGGATAGCTGTGAACTGAGGTGTAAGAGGCTGCATTGACTTCTTGGTCCTTCTGTATCAGAGAACTGAAGTGGGTGATGATAGAACAGATTCCCAATGTGCAATTAAATAGAGAAAAAAATGGTCAGTTTAAGAGAAAACTGAAAACATACTGAATTAGTTTGATAACCCCTATTGGGTCACGATACCTGTTTACCAGTAAGGATGGGAAAAGGAAAGGGTTGCAATGAGGACTGCATGAAATCAAAACCAGAGGAGGTACCAGATCCACATGAAGAAATTTTGTATAACAAGATGCAGGGACTCACTCAATAAACTCTTTTTTTAAAAAAAGATACTCCCAAAAACAAACCCAATGGGCATATAACAAAAAACAAGCTAATGCTGTTGGGAACTGAGGTAGATTTTGTTATTCCAAACTTTTGGCACTTATACTGCCAAACTAAGATCCATAGGCACTGCAATTAGAAATCACAAAACCAAATGTCTTAAAGGGTGTTTTTTTTTGGAAATAACATCATAATAGAAATGAAACCATCAGCTCTGACTTTCACTGTAGGTTGCTGAAAATGGAGATGAAACATTAATTTCTGCTGCTTGGTGAAAATCAAGAGAGATGTCAAGGAAAAGATACAATTCATTTCCTGCAACCTTCCCTAGGCGTTTGGCGTGGGCCATTGATGAGAGCAGGAGACTGCTCTTTTATCTACTGCCATAGATGCCATTTTCCTAAAGAACACACAAAGCTCGGCAATCAAGCCACACCCAAGAGACTGAAGAGGAAAATTATCATGAGCCTGTTTCAAAGAAAACACAAGGTAGTTTTGTCTGGTTATTAAATTTAAGATAAGAAGGAATACTAAATAAGTAGGAGTCTCCTGAAATGTTTATTTCTCTAAAGGTCTCCGATGTCCCATATAAGGTGACAGATTGACTCAGGAAAGGCTATGGTCTTCCCAAATGTAGACAAGTATGTGCCCAAGGGAACAGCTGAAGCTTTGCTGTGATTTCTCTAAGAAAAACAAACAAACAATCAAACAAACAAAATAACAAAAAACCTCACAACCAGAGCCTCCATTCAAAACAGAAGCTTCACCATGAAACAAAATGCAAGTCATCTGGTTAAACTGCAAATAATTCCAAGCAAACAAAGCATTGTTAAATCCCAAGTATCTGATATACAAATAAAATGTATTTTTTCTACATGAAAATTCACCTAATCACAGAATCATAGAAAATAGACCTGTAAGGGACATCATTAGGTCACTTAGTCCATCCTCCTTCCTCAAGGCAAAAATCAACTATTCCAAAAAATAGAACCTGAAAATTGGCCTTCATTTTACCATGCAGGTGGCTTTCACAGCTCTTAATGCTGCAATGACAAAGAACAGAGAACTAGAACTGACTGAACCTACATTCCAAAACAAATAAAACAATTTCCCTTTGTTTGAAAATGATATCCAAAATCCTAGAAATAACTCCAGAGATGTGTGAGAGATGCTCCAAAAAATGAAGAATACCAGCTAGTGAAAAACATGAGCATTGTGAAATGAATGATTTGTTGAATGCTGTGAGCACAAGCAGACATGAATCCTTTTCAGAAGCAGTCAGAAAAGCTTACAATGGCTCATAAATCTAAAGCTGGAAAAGAAACAAAGACAGAAATAAAGCAAAGCAAATGTTTTAATAATGGGGGTCCTCACTCATACGAGGGAAAGTGACTACAAAGTACTGTCAAACAACAGGATGTTAAAGCTTTTGCTCAAGCATGAGAGGGTTGATGCACAAAACCATCAATTTTTTACAATTTGCTGAGATTGATATCCACAATTGGTCTGCAACCAAAGGGCTCAAACCACTCTCTGCTGCCCCTGCAATGAAGCTGAGGATGGATGTAAGTTATGCTTGGAAGTTCATGCATATCAAGTTCATTGTAAAAACTGAAGCCATCTCCCTGGCTGAGGTTTCATTCTCTCTGGCCCTAAATACTGAGCATCTGCAACAGGGCCTCCCAGGCAAGCCTTTCAGATACATCTTTGCAAGGTTGCCTGTACAGAAGAGCATATACTTGAAATTCAGCAAGGGGCTTACCACCAAAGACAAAGGACACCCGCAAAGTATACAAGATTGTATTTAACGACAGCCATATACAAAGCACTGAAGTGGTGACATTATTTAAATGTTAGAAAAGTTGTAGGGCTATGTTCAGAGGAATCTACACCTTTATGCAGTTGAGGATAATGCTATCCTCCGAGTTACATCAGTTCTTGACCAGGCTCTCTTTTTTCCTCTTCCTAGATATATATGTCATATGTGTATATATATGTACATGAATATGTGATTTTGTACATGTATCTCACATTCTAGCGCTGACTAACTGAAAATGTAGACCAGTAATACTCTCTGAAAATAGAATTGCTTTTAATGTTCTGTCTTATCAGAAGGCAAACAAAACAAAACAAAACAAAAAAACCAGACTGTCTAGTGAATATTAAGACAAAGATGTTATTTTAACATAGTAATAGATGCTGTCTCTTTTTCCAATTATTACCACGAGAAGATAATTTATTCTACTCTTCCAAATGCATGTTTTTATAATAGTAATGTCCTTTATAACTTTGACATTTTATTGCCAGTAGTCTGGGTATTTATCATTTTTTGGGCAAATGGCAGTCTGAAGGCCAGCATACAAACATTTTAATTTATTTGCATAACGTTTACTGGGAGAGACTTGCACAATATACATGGAAGTTCTGTTATTTTTTCCCTACTGTGAAATATAAACATGCAACAATTCAGCTGTGTTATGCTTCCATGTCCTAACTATAAAGGCAATAGTGGAACCTGAATTTCTAACTAAAACAGTAACATATATAGAGAGAGATCACAGTCATCTTTGCTTTTAACATTCTGCAAATGACAAATTCAGTGAAGATTTGATTACAATGTGAGTAAGGCTATCTTGATACAAAAATAAAAATCTCCAAGGTTGAACATACCTGATTAAATAAAAGACTGAACTGAATAAATCCAGAACAGCAACAATGAAGTGGATAGGAATACAAAAAGAGCATTCTGAATGAAAGTAAATTATGCAAGCATAGAGAGAAATTGCTACCCTATTCACTTTCTTTGTCTCATTAGAGACACAGAGAGAATTTAGAATATAGTAAGGGAAAGTCGTTTGACTGAGATGCAATGAGCCATTCCTGGGAAACTGCTGTCTTTCCTTACATTGCATAAGCACAGAGTTCATGGAAGACACTGGTCTTGCAGGACTCAGTGGAGTTTTCTTAATTCAACTCAGGGTAAAGTTACAAAAACTACCAGTGACCTTTCCTCACGTTCCTCTGTCACTACCATAAAACTCCGATTTAATGACACCTCATACTGGAGTGAAAACAGCTCTTTACTGCCAGTTTTCTGTCAAGAATATCTGTCAGTTGGGTCTGCTAAAGTTAAACTGCTGGCGACTCAAGCAACGTGGAGTATCTTGGTAGAGTCACTTTGTGAAATGATCATTAGATCATTTCCGAAGTACCTCTTCAAGCAGTTTTATGTCTTTACGAAGCAATGCAATCACCTACACTAACCCTAATTTTTATACCAAACCTTTCTTGGCTGATCAGAAATGTGACCTTTGAGACTGAGGTTTCATGATACAGGAGCTGCGGTAATAAGACTAGTCTTGAGCCTAAATTAGCCCTAATTAAGACTAATTTGTCCTTGCTACTCATTCTGGGACCTATTCAGCGCAGAATTACTCCTTGAGTTGTGCAGCTACAACCTGTTTTAAATCAGATTAATTAAATGACCCAGGCTAAAAAAAAACAAGTCTTAGGCAGGACTTTATTTTTTTTATCGAAGAGTGTTTTCTTGTTGTCTTTAAAAGGACCGCCCACAGGAAGCTAATCTGACTGATACAGAGCATGCTGCATCCTAGAGACCAGAATATGGAGCCAAGGGAAGGAAACAATGCCAAAACAACAGGAAAAAAAAAAAAAAAAAAAAATTGCTGCAGTGCAGAATTACGACCTAAGATTTGCCCTCTTCTTAACTCAGTATCTATCCTCACTAAATACACATTTTTCCTTCTCTGGGAAACCAAGAAAAGAGATTAAGGCAAAAGCTGGATGCTACAGAACGTATCTCTTAGATCCTTGCTCCACAGTGGGTGATTTCAGATAGGAAATGCCATCTGCGCTGCGCAATTGCCCTGGAGCCTAGAGGTCAATTCCCAGCTTGATATGGTCTCAGGCTGCCCCCACAGTTTCCTTTTGCCAAGGTCTTTATCAGTACTACCACTAAACCGGCTCAACTGGAATAAAAACTGAAAAAAGTAGAGATGTTTTATATACCAGCTAGAGCAACTACTGATATTGGCCCTAACAGCAATTTGTTCTTATTGAAAAAAGGATGAAATAAAATCAGCAACAGAGCAGAGCAATGTGTTTGTTCCCTGGTCTCCCTACTGATGTAACAATACAATCGTTTTGCACTTTCCAAAGCAGCAACTGAATCCCATTTACCCCTTTCTTTTATAAGCCATTCTCCTTGATTTTTGAGCAACTCAGCTCCCTCCTGCAGTCGGAGAAACAAAAATGTACTTCTCTCCTAAACAAAGTAGTTACCTTATCCCCGTTTGTTCAGATGATGTTTTTAAGGCAGTTTTCCTTTGTCTCCCAATTCTTTCTATAACATTGGCATTTGCATCCCATTTCAAAGCACAATCTGAGCACAGATAGTGGATGGGTCTTGGGCACTGTTAGCCCTACCACACAGAGGACCCTCTGCCCCTTCTCCCCCAGCGCTTATGTATTCCAAGATCAGTGGATACTCAAATATGGGATTGGTCTGCTCTTTTTCACTGTTTGAACTCAAAGCTTATAAACATTTCTCAAATTGTAGAGTTACGACATCAAGAATGACCCAGCCAGACATAATAGTAGGCAGCAAATTAATTTCCACTCAGCTGTTCTATTGTTTGTCATTCTTCAAAAGTCTTCTTTTACATTTCAATAGAGTCACAGTTCACAGCTATATCATAACTCTAAATATGACCCCTTAATGACATTGCAGTCAGGAGATAACGGCTTTTTTTTTTGCTGGCTGGCAGTGAAATTTTTGTCATATCCATCAGATACAGAGATTAGAGAGATATTGAGGGTATATATAGAAAATACTATCAGCAGTCAATCTGGAGCTAAAAAGAGCTTTAGGCACATGATACTCACAGGTTATTTTCAAACTAACAGAATTTAGTACCCTCCTCAGCCAAACATCTGTATCCAAAGAGTCAGTCACCATATCTTTGTCACAGCATCAGCACTGCTGAACATTAGCCTAAGTTGTGGTTCTCTCACTCCCTCCTTTTTTTTTTTTTTTTTTTTTTTCCTCATTATTCTGACATATTTTGGGCAAAAATGCTCAAGATCAATATGTTCTCCATTTCACTTCATCATTTGCTCATTCCTTATTTAAAAGGGTCTTAAGGGAATTAGGTATTTTTGAAAAAAAAAAAACAAACAACACAACAGAAGTGTACAATATTCAAGCTGAGAACTCAGTATGTTTTGCCGTAAGGCGCTTTCAAATATTTGTGAAAAATCAAACTATTGTGCAGTTTAGAATATTTAGCCAGTACCAAACACCTCACCAGCTCTGAGCACCTTATAATTCAGGATAGCACAATACTTTTCTGTTTAAAAAAAGAGAATTCTTTCTCAGCTCTGATTTGCTTTCATCAAAAAGAAAAAAAAAAGTGTTAGTAAATACAGATATTTTGTGTGTGTGTGTGTGTGTGTGTGTCTATTTTGCATCTGTAGGCAGGAGGCTAACCTTTCTTTTTTTCTTTTTCTTTTTTTTTTTTTTTGGTACTTTCCACCTTTGCTCTTTCTGCTCTTTTTAATTAGCATGAAAAATTACACAAATCTATGGCTTTGCTCCTACACTATGTGGACCTCATGGTTGCATCTGTGGAAACAGTTTCACTAGTGAAACTAGAGGATGATCTGAAGAAAAGAGGATAAAAAAAGATAATGTGAGCACGGGGCCAGGAAAATAATGATATCCTTTTCCCTTGAAGGGAGGCTGGCCCATGACCTATAAGCAGGGTCCCAGACCATTATTCAGAAGATGCCAAAGGTTAGCTTCAGTAAACCCAAGTAAGGAAGCACATGCCAGCTACAGAGACCACGTACTTATTACAGTTTCTGTGCAATCCAGGCATGCTCTGGTGACGTCCATGATCTCAGTGTAGGCCCTGAGGAAAATACTTTCAAAGTCCATTTCTGACTCCTGACTATTGGAGAATTTCAGAGGTTCATGTATCCAAATTATACTAGATTCATAATACATCCCCTTTCATTTGAGGAAACTCAGACTCTCTGAACAAATATTTCATCAAGCCTCATATTGCACAGAAAAAAAAAACATTTGTAATGATATCCTGTGGTCAAAATCAAAAATTTGCCAACAGTTACCATGCATTTGGTATTCAAGTTTAACTTTTTTTTTTTTTTTTTTTTTTTTCCCCACACAGATGAGAGAGTCACATTTAGCAATAGTTGGCAAAACCTGACCTTTCTTGGTGGGATATCCCACCACTGAACTATCTCTGTGATGAAACACATCAGGTGGTGGAGAGTATGAGGCAGCACCCGCTGCAGCAGGGAGGGGAGGGGAAGCAGAAAACTGCAGAGAAGTGACACGTTGTCACGTTGACTGGCACCTGGCTGAGAGACTACTGTCATCTGTACTTCTGTGATGTGATGGTCTAAGGTCTACAACGAGCAGTGGTGACTTTAATGAAAACAATTTTCAAAGGTATAAAAATATGTATTTTTAAGAAGCCAAGGTTTAACCCATGTCAAAATACTGTCTAGGTTAAAATTAGCTGTCAATAACTGCTAAAAAGTTTCCTCTATGTGTCTGTGTCTTTCAGTAAGTCAAACTTCTGCTGGACAAATGGAGCATGGTAAACTTTCCTAACACTCAGCAATGAATAAGGAACTTCTCAGTATGTTCCTGCTCTTTCAAGACCAGAGACATTATGCTTCCTGTCATTACTGTCATCTCGTAATTTACAGACTAACAAGAACAGCATCTTTTCAGCATATACTTTAAAGGAACTTGAGTTTGCAAAGGAGAAATATGCTGAAAATTGATAACCACCCTTCAGATCCTGCAGGGATCCTAATGGAAGGAAAATCAAGTTCTTGATATCATCAAATCAACTTAGTGACAACTATCTCAGACACTTCATGCTAGAAGGGGTTTTTCGAATTGTTCCTTCAGCAACTTTGCTGGAACTTGAAAAGAAATGTGATGCTGATGAAAGAACAATTATTAGAGAAACACTGCTATGGCCAAATCTGTTGTTATGGATTACAGAAATTTATTTTAACCATATTCAAATAACTCTTTATTTTCAGTTATCAGTGAACACACACCTTAAAAGTCATTTATTATATCATTTGCAATTTTCTGATAATACAGTAAAACAAGGAGCCTGAAGAAACCGTGTAGCAAGGAGGAAAAGTGAATTAGGAACTCTTCTTCTCTAAATAAAAGTCTTTCATGAATCCAAGTGACAAAAGGCACATTCATACATGGACACAAAAAAAACCTGATACGACTACTGTGTTACTGTCAAAGAGTTACATGACTCTGAAGAGGAAACAGACCTGGGGGTGTTGGTTGATGCCCAGCTGAACATGAGCCGACAGTGTGCCCAGGTGGCCAAGAAGGCCAACAGCATCCTGGCCTGCATTAGAAGCAGTGCGGCCAGCAGGAGCAGAGAGGTAATCATCCGTTTGTACTCAGCACTGGTGAGGACGCATCTTGAGAATTGTATTCAGTTTTGGACCCCTCACTACAAGAAAGACATTGAGGCCCTGGAACGTGTCCACAGAAGGGCAACGAAACTGGTGAGGGGCCTGGAGCACAAGTCTTATGAGGAGCAGCTGAGGGAGCTAAGATTATTTAGTCTGGAGAAGAGGAGGCTCCAGGGAGACCTCACTGAACTCTACAACTTCCTGAAGGGAGGTTGTGATGAGGAGGAGTTTGGCCCCTTCTCCCAGGCAACAAACAGGACCTAAGGAAATGGCCACAAGTTATACCAGAGGAGGTTTAGATTAGACATAAGGAAAAACTTTTTCTTTCAGAAAGTGGTCAGGCACTGGAATGGCCTGCCCAGGGAGGTGGTGAAGTCACTGTTCCTGGCAGTGTTCAAGAGGCATCTGGATGAGGAGCTATGAGGTCTGTTTTAGTGGGTTGTGGTAGCAATGGTGATGGGAGGATGGCTGGACTAGATGATCTTGTAGGTCCTTTCCAACCTCGTGATTCTATGATTCTACGAGTCTATGAATCATCAATATTTCTAAGTAGGTAGCTACTACATAAAACATGCTTCTAACGAACAAAGAATTAGTTGAAGACCAAGAAAGCATATGTTTCCTACATTTTTCTGCAATTTACTAATTTCATCTGACATCACACATAATGCCTCTCAGAGTATTTCTCTGATACAGACACATTCATCAACTTATATCATCATTAGATTTTTATTTCATTAAGAAGTAGATGGAAAACTTCACCCTTTGAACATGACAAATGTCACTATAAGCAAAAATGGACAATGACTGATCACTCAATAATCAGACATTCTTCTCCCGCTTCATTCCCATGGTCTGTACTGCAAAAGCAAAAACACATGGACAGTGAAAGGCATGGCTCACCAATGCACCAAAAAGATCCTTCTGATACAGACTTATCTGCATAATATAACCATGTAGCCATGTTTAAAACAACTGCCTTTGCAAAAAGTAACAGCACCCTTTCAGCAAAAGCAACTAAGAACTTCATGTGCTGCCCTGGACACCACAAAGATATCCTGCCTGCACTCCTGTGTGTATTACATGGTGTGTAATTTTCAGACTTCAACATTACATCTGAAATACCAGTTGTGCAGTGGAGTCACCTGAGAACAAAAGAGGAGCCTGGAGATACTTAGGCACAAACATGCCTTTGAAACACCAATACAGAATGTCAGACTGTTCATGTTGATATTAGATCCATTAATACTGATCACACTCTGGTATACTTCAGAATGTAACTCTAAGCCAGTTTTAACCAACGTATCAAAACAATTTAAAGGAAAACATTCTTTTTTACATTTTCATTTCATTGTTCCTTTTTCACTCCATCTATGAATATCTAAAGAGGCAATTTCTATGATTATTGGAAAACAGAACACAAAACTGGGCAAGATTTTGACTGCTAATTTGGTTTATTTAAAGGCCAGACAGATAACTGAACTTTACTGAACTATATATTTACAGAACCAGAATTTTCAGACTTTTAGGCAGTACTGTTCACAATTAACAAAATTAATCCTAGTTTTAAAGAGTAGCAAAGAGTATTTTACTGCTGTTTGCTCACCCACTTATTGACCTTATGATTTCACCCTTGTGCAAGTTATTACTAGTAAACAAATCTCACGTGAAAGACAATAAAGTACTTCTTTTGTAATGTTAATGTTATTGTCTTGATAAATCTCCAATTCCATCCACAGTCTTAGCTTCTCACTAGCTTTGATTTACACACAGGCTGACCTGGGCCTAACCCTGTCAGCTCTCACTCCGAGACAGCGCACAGGCTTACGGTCTCTGATCTGGCAAATTCCTGAGAGGAAAAAATTAACTAAGGAAAGCTCACTCTGACAAGTGATAAAACCCTGTTCTTTTCAGGTTGCACTAGAGATGGAGTAATGGGAAGAATAATTGAGTGAGACACAGGGACACTAAAAAGAAAATACATGAAAGAAACAGGAAAAGAATTACAGAGTTTGTGGGAGAATTACTAAAAAAGGAAGAAGAAGGGGTTGAAGGGAAGCAATCAATTCCCATTTATAGGGTAGGGAGTCTAGCAAACTAATGAGCATTAGAGCCAGATCAATTTTCTTACACAAAGTATTTTATGAGATTGTTACATGACAGTATACTAATTAAAACTGATTGGCCTAATTAGAGCAACATTAATAACATAGCAGGCACTGGGAGTAGCATTGCTTAGGCCGTGACATACTTTTAAGATAAGATACATAAGATTCACCACAGATGTCCCTTGTTTTAACAAAATATTGTTTTGTACCAAGCCAACTGTACGTCCATGATAAAAGAACCATGGAATCACAGTACTGTAGGGGTTGGAAGAGACCTCTAGAAATCATCATGTCCAACCTGCCTTGCTAAAGTTGTTCCCTACAACAGGTTACACAAGAAAGCATCCAGGTGGGTCTTGAATATCTCCAGAGAAGGAGACTCCACAGTCTCTCTGGGCATCCTGTTCCAGCACTCATCACTTTGACAACAAAGAAATTCTTCCTCGTGTTTGTATGGAATTTCCTGTATTCCAGTTTCTGTGCATAGTACCTTGTTCTACTGTTGCTTGCCACTGAAAAGAGTCTGCCCCCCATCAACTTGACACACTTAAGATATTTATAAATAGTGATGAGCTCTCCCTCAGACTTCTCTACAACAGGCTGAGCATTCCCAGGTCTCTCAGATTTCCCAATTTCAGCATGGTAGATGGTCCAGGCTCCTAACCATCTTTGTTGCCCTCTGCTGGACTTATTCTAGGAGACCCCTGTATTTGAACCGGTGAGCTCAAAACTGGACACAGTACTCCTGATGTGGCCTCACCAGGGCAGAGTAGAAGGGGAGGATCACCTCCCTTGATCTGCTGGCCACATTCTTCTTAATGCACCCCAGGATACCATTGGCCTTCTTGGCCTCAGGGGCTCACTGCTGGCTCATAGCCAACCTGTTTTCCATCAGGACACCCAGGTCATTGTCCGCAGAGCTCCTCTCCAGCAGGTCATGCATTTGTGGATAGCTTGCTTCTTTTCTGTGCTAGAAAAAACTGAGAGAAAAAATGGCAAGTGAGACATTACAGAGAAACAGCTTGAGAACTGATGACAATGTTTTAGGAAAGCCTATATAGAGCCTGCAATAAAGGGAAATGATCAAGGTTATAATTCCAGTTATTTGCCTATAATACATGAATGTATTTATGTACTGAACGTGTTCATGTATTTGCAATGCACTCATTAGTTTTAAATGAATATATTTGTATGTTAGTTTCCTAAATCTGAACACATACCAAAGAAAGGCATACTAGTACAGAAATGAAATGCTTTACAGTAATTAGCTGATTTTAATATTTTAAGCTTCACAAATTAACTTTAAATGATTAATTCCATATTAATAATGTAAACAAATATACACAAAGAAAAGTACTTGTACAATGGACACAACAAACCTGCTATTAATACTTCAGAGAACTCAACCTGCAGTGAGTCTCTAAAGAAACCTGGGCAACTAATGGACCTTTGCTTGTGTGAATTGCGTTGCTCAGCTTCACAGTCAACCAAAAAGTAGAGCATTCGCCAAGTGTTTCCTCCAGAATTTCTATGCATTTTACACATATGTACCTCAGAATTTCAAGGGGATTCTAGTGACATTCAGTTGAAAAATGTCTGAATAACTCATGACTTACAGAACTACAAACCGGTAATTAAATGCAAAAAGCAACTTTAAAAGCCAATCCCTGCATAAAATCTGACAGTTCTTGCCCTGGTTACTCATATTTGAGCACTCCAGTATAACTTCTGATAGGTTATACAGTTGAATGCACATCCTGCAGCTGAAGTTTACCCCCTGGATCTGTCCCTCCCTGAAATTCTTACAGAGAATTCCTTGAGTTCTTTGGCTCACTTTACAAGCATAAACCTTTCTTGTTTTTGAAAAGTATACCTGAAATCCCACCTGTCAGAATCTCCAGGACCTGTGCAGATCCTCAGGTCCACTCTGTTATTTAAGCATGTTTGGTTTTTTTTCTGAAACATGCAGATCTGCTGGCAGGCTAGGTTTTTACAGTTGTCCTGTTTGAAGGAATGTAACACTTGACACAAATGGAAGCAGAGACTGTAAGAAAATCCAGTCACTGCCATACATAGTATAAGGAATACAAAAAAAAAAAAATAAAATCTGTTTTTGGTGCACTGCCTCAATTTCTTCGTCAGCCTTGACTGGCTTTTATATTGAAATCAAACCTATCTTAGTACTCCAGGTTTCTTTGTTTTGTGCATGATTTCTTCTCTACTCCACAGTTTTATGCACACAGCTCCTTTGTCCTCAGGTGGCCTTGCAGCTAAATTTCCACTCCAACCACAAAGAATACCTTTTTTTCCCCCATTCTGTAATGTGTCAATTTTTGCTATTCCTTTTCATTTGTGCTCCCTTTTCACTTTTACCATCTCTTACACTAGACAGGCAGTATCTAGTTGTTTCTTTCTCCCTCTGAGAGATTATCTCAGACTGCAAAGTCTCATGCAGAGAAGCAAGAAAAATAGCTGACTGAAATCCATGGGAGTTTAACAAGACTGACTTAGAAGAAACGTAACTCAGCCATTTAGCTATGCCTAACTGTACGTGGCAAACTCCACACATGCAAATGCCAATCAAAAACCATAATTTGTACAATAAATGTAAAAACAATCCAATTTTCAGCCAGCTCTTCCTATCCTGAATGTCAGGTGCCTAGGCACGTATTCGGTAGCTAAAATTAAGAGCCAGTTTCAAAACTGCAGTTCAACTAGAATTGAAAGTTCTGGTGCTAACATTCACTCTAGGTTGAAGATCATCGCTATTCCACATGCATTCTGCATAACAGCAGTGTCTTTCAGTGCTTCTGTCTGACCTAAAGAGACAATACCTAACCTTTCCTTTCAGCCATTGCTGCGCAGACGTGAACTTTAGTTTAACTTTAGTTTAACAAAGAACAAAAATGATTTTAGTGTTAACAAATATCATAATTCTTCTGAGAAATCTGAACCTTTGAGCAGTACAACAGGGATGCTGTTTGCAGTTATATGCAGCGCTGTGAAGTACTGCACCTGTTCAGATTCATTTGAATACTTTGAAAAGACAGCTGTTGTCTTCTTCAGCAGTACCCTGAAGTATATTAGAATACCACAGGAAGGGCATTAATAAAACAGAGGTGCATCAAATGCATAAAAATAAGAAAGTGCTGAGGGGTCTGAAATTTTAGAAACTGTAATCATGTTTCTGAGCTCTTATTTAGTTTTGTTTAAACATACCACTAATGGATGTTAAATATATTGGTCCACATCCTCAGTTAGAGGGAGGGGAGGCTGGAAATCAATAAAGTTTAAATAGATTTATATCAGTTGTGGTTCTGCCCTTCCATCCTGATATTTACATTTCTGGCAGTTCGTTTGTCTTCAGCCTGCTTCTAGAATGCTTTCAGTTTTGCAAGAGATGAGAAACCTAAGATCTTTTTGACAACCTCTGGAGCAAGTCTCACCGCCGAATGCAGAATCTCATTTTGACTGAACCTGTTTAAAAGTTCTTAATGCTCACAGGGGAAATAAACAGCCCAGGTAACCAAGTTTCACAGGTTCACTGATTCAGCTACATGGCTGAATATAATCCATTTCTTAAGCCACAGCCTCCCATTTGCTTTTACATGAAGCCTGAGCACTCCACAATTAAAAATACACCATGAAACACAACATCTGAGAGATTAAACTGCTCTGAACTAACTTTCAGCTAAAATATCCAATGTTTCGTTTTAAAGAGATCTTTCTAGTCATAGTCATTTAAAATCTGTCACCACATTTCTTGCAAATCCCAAGCTATCAGTTACATAGCACTCCACAATGGATCGAGATACTCAGCAAACCATCAAGGGGTATGATCCCACCACAAAAAAAAAAACAGGCAACACTGAACTGGAGGTAGCTTCATTCTCTTGACACAGTAATCATACTCTGTAGTAAGACTTCAGATGATCATTTACACAAACAATGCAGTCACATTCAAATGGGAAATGAAGACTTCTGTTCCTATAAAATGCTTCTGCACAAACTGTATGACGAGTCCTGTCTGTTCTTTAGACTCTTGTGGCAGTCCCAGGAAAGCTGTAGAAGATGAGCAATGCCTGAGTGAGACTGCCTCACCTTCTGTGCTAAGTGCTGCATGGATCTGGTGCCATGGGCAACTTGAATACAAACCACAGTGGAATTAAGGTGCATATAAGAGCTCAAGAAAATGCTACAATTGCACGTTTATTCTACTGGAAAACGCCTTCTTCAAAATCAGACTTTCTGGAAGAATACATTGGTTTTGTTGTAGAAATATTTAATTAAGGCACTACAGGAATAGAATGATTTCAAAAGGAAGAGAATACATGAATTGATACTTGTTTGTTTTAAACATGTAGTATGTGTATATGTTCAACTGACTTAATTCTCACTTAATTCTGGTCCCAGCCAGAAGTGCATTAGAAAGTGTCAATGTGTTTTAATTCAGTTACACAATATTTGCAATAGTAATCTGTCTGCAAAAGTATCTTGTGCCTGAATCAAGAAATCAAGAAAATGGTTCCAGTTAAGGGAACTCAGCAATTTATCTTTTTTTATTTTTATTTATTTATTTTTTTTTTAAATAAGCAACATTAGCTCTACAGAGAAGACGCAGCATACCACACCTAGCACTGCCAAAAAACAGGTTGGTGCTGTGCAGCTAAGTGCCTTGATCAAATCCCACACTGGGTGCAGCAAAAAGAATGAATAACAAAGAGGTTTCTTTCAGAACATGAAAGGAAAATTAACAAGACACTAATTTTCACATATGAAAGCATTCTTGGCTGAGCTGATGCACCAGAACCTTGAAAAGTATTCCCAGTTATTGCAGCAGTGGAGGTCCCAAACAACTTGCGGGTGAACTTCACAAGGGCAAATGGTGGAAAGGATGCAGAGGAACCAAGGAAAGGTTCCTTGTTCAGAGTCACACTGTATGACAAAAGCACAGCTGGGAATAGAGTCCTGGCCTCATTCAATCCACTTAATACACTAATTGGCACACTATGTACAATTATCCTCAATGTAAGGGTAAGAGAGAATTAAAAAAAATAAATAAAATAAAATAACTGCAAGAAAAGTAAAAGAATGCACAAGCCATGAATGAGACAACCCTTCAACATGTATAATTATATTGCTTGCTTGCTTAGAGTCATTCCAACTGCAGATATAAACACTTTCGCAGAGACTGTTTTGACTGCAGACCTGAGAGGAATTTGGAAGTCTCAGGAACACCAACACTGTTGGTAAGCAAACTACAAACCAGGACCTGAATAGTGACTCTTCATAATCTTCATTCTAGATACAAATAAGTGCCAGAAGCCTGCTGATACTGGATTGTCCACACTTTGATCGTTTTTAGGCTCCCTTGGATTTGCAAAACACAATTATTTCCTTTGCCAGGTGGTATAAAATTTATAATCACCTCCTCCACAACAGTACTGCAAAAGACTGAGCAAGTCCATAACCGTCAAGATCACATTTAATGGTACTTGGAAACAGCTACAAAGAAAGGGTTAAGGAAAGAGGATTAGATTTATGCTCCAGCCCCTTCAACAAACAAAGAAATAGAAAATGCGATCGACCTCTCAGTTATTTTAAAACTCTGGAGTTTGGGGTGACACTTCTCACAGTGCTCTCTCATCATCCCTCAAGGTGAAAAGCAAAACATATCCCAAGGAGCTGAACAGGACTGGCTCTGCATGCTTGGCTCTACAGGCAACTGCACAATTGGGTCTGAAATAATGGAGAGGAAATTAAGAAGCAATCAAGCAGAAAATCCCTTCCTTTTGCCATCTGTCTCAGCTGAGAGGCCTTCAGGGGGCAGCTTTCCTGCATGAACCTGCACAGGATGTAGCATGGCTGGGAACATGAGGTCCCTCTGCACTAAACAAAAGGAGATTCAGCGTGCCCTTGGGTGGGCCATGGCCGACTCTCATTCTTACTACCTTTCAGCCACACTGAAAGGTCTGCATTGCTGCTCCAGGACACAGCCAGTGGCCTGGCTCCTCAACATGGAGGCTGGAGGGGCAAGGGCAGCACACTAAGTGACAGACACCAGAGGAAATTCTTCCCATGGTCTCAAGAGAGAATTCAATCTGTGGCCACTTCAACTCATGCTGCAGCTGAAAAGACCAGGAGCTGGTTTTGGCCAGGCCACAACATGCAGGGGCAGAGCTATGTTTGGGGCAGAGGCCAAGACAGGAGCATGGTCTGGGCCCAGAGGGCCAGCTGAGGTGAGGCAGGAAGACAACAAGACAACAGGAAGGCAATGGGGTGGCAGGACCCCCTCTCCCTCACACCTGGGCACTACAGCAGGGCCCCGTCAGCTCTGTTTAACTGCGGGTGGCAGTTTTCTCCACCTGTCAGAAGGATATATCTATGTATTTTTTTAAGTGAGACTTTTCCTCAAAACTTCATGAACTAAAATGATTAAAACAATTTAAAGCTCTTTTTTCTTCCTCTCTTCCATTACTTTATTTCCTTTTTGCTGCTGAATCCAAGGGTAAAAATAATATAAGTATTCCTATATTACTTTGTGAAAGAAAACGAAAAATTCCTGTCATCTCCTCCAGATATCATTTTCACAGCATAGTAGGAAAATAAAATAAAGGAATAAATGGATGTGTGGAAGAAACGGTGAAGTGGTTTTGTTGAAAAATGGTATACATAAATTGAAAAAGCTTCCAATCAATATATAGCATGAGAAAGCTACAACCAGGTATAGTCATATTAAAGTAACTTGCAACTTATTTTGGAGAGGACAACTTATTAACCCTGCACATACATCAACTTCACCTCAAACAATGAGCAAGAGAGCATTTAGACGATACTGCTTCCCATTGATGAGTCTGTGAGGAGTCTCAGTACAACATTAATCATTTTATGAGTATTATGTGTCCCATCTGTGTGATATTTATGCATTTGCTTTATGGTTCCAAGATGTTAATTCAAGCAGGAAAACAGGCAATTGCTTTGCATAGCACCATTTACCAACCTTTAAAGGACAGTGTAGGTGGATTTTTCGCTATCAAGTTAGACCTCAGGCTATTCAGATCTGCAGTATCTGGCTTGTAAACACAAGCCAGTAAACACAGACAGTAGAATTCAAGAGAGAAAACAAGTAACATTTGGTGGATAAAAGCAGGATTTCTGAGAAGTGAGAGAAAAAAATGAGCAAGAAATTCCATAGAGTTGAATGAGTTTTCCCATGGCTATCAGGAACTTGGGATTCTTGGAAGGAGGGGAAAAAAAAAAAAAAAAAAAAGTTAGCAAGCAAATAAGCAAATAATTAGCCTGAAATGTGCAAGCAATCCTTTTTCTGTTCAAAATCATTTATTTATTTATTTATTGGCTGCTTTTTTATTTATTTTATTTTATTTTATTTTATTGCTGAACCATTAAGGATCAGTTAAAACTTCCTCCTACTGGTACCCAAACCATGGACAGCATGGACACCTGGGCCAGGTCAAGTACATGACTTTGACCTGAACAAACATGCAGGTCCAGCCATTTTAATTGGCACCCACTAGAAATTTTTGAGACAACTGAGCAGCAGAAAACCTACCTGTGACACTGACCACAGCTGGAATTTGAGACTGAAAAACAAAAACCACTATTCCCTGATTCAAATGCACTGGCTTAGCTAGTCAGTGCTGTTAGAAAACAGCAGTGCAAATTTCAGAGACACACACTCCTTCTAATTGCAAAGCTCACACAGTGTGATGGCAGAATGTTCCCTTCACTTTGGTTTACAGGATGTCTTCAGCAAACCACACGCTTCACTTTGCACACGCAAGAAGGGTTCAGTATCATCCCTGCTGCAGACTTAGTAACACAGAGTGCCTGTCCTTGTGCTGACAGCTTACTCCCACAGCACTGCTTCCCTATCAGGATTGAAAGCAATGGCATAAGTACTACTTTGCACACAGAGCGGCTTAAGAGACACAGACCTGGTTGCCCTCCCCTGAACAGAGTAGGGTCTCTCAGTCAATACATAGGACATTTACTGTTAACCTATAAGCATAACATACCTGATACTATTTGAGCTTCTCTGCATCTTCTGTGTATGTGCTCAGGACCATGTGCTCCACTCTGTCTACTTCTGACTTCTGATTTGATGTCTGAACATTAAGTGTTAAGTTATTCCTACCTATATGAGTCCCCTACACAAGGCAGCTCACAGAAGTTCTGCATCACAGAGCTTTACCTGCCATTTTATTTCAAAAGCAGAAATTGGAAAATTTAAGCAAAAGACCATTTCCAAGCCCCTTATAAAGAATACTGAAGTGACTTGTGGGCAAGAGATAAGAACAGAAACAAGATAAGTGTGTGTGCAAGTTTGTATGTACAAGAGAAGGAAAGAAAAGAGAAGAAGAAACTCACAAACTAAAACAAAGGCACTATGGACAAACATAGGATTAGAAATCACAACCCCAGCCCCAGTTTTGAATGAATATTCTGTTTCAATGCAGGATTGGTAGACAAAAGAATTTGGAAATAGGGATTTGAATCCTGTGTAAAGTAACTGTAGATATGTACAGTTCAGTCAGACATTTTCTACTGCACTGCTCCAAATTCTTTTAATCAAGAAGCAAAACCCGTATAGATACACAAGAGACAGTCTGGGCCAAGACTTACTAAATCAGTCAAAATGTTTTGTAGTTCCCTACACTGAGAAGCTTACAAAAGATGTGAAAACTTTGTGTTTCCCTAAAGGTAGGTCTTCTCATTTTCCTGTCCATGCTACTATTTCTCCATGATTGTGGCATCTGACAGTGTAGGTAGTAGCTCTTCACTTTGCACCACAAAGAAAATTTTGCAGTCAACATGAATTTCCTTGCAGTGCACAAAAGTGAATGCTTTTTAAAGTGAGGATATCCTTTGGGAATATAAAGAAATAACCTCATAAGGTGATATCCATCCAATGCTATCCTATCTTAATGCTTTATCTCTACTTAGCCTTTAAAGATCATAAAATTAACAGCTGCACATATAACTCATCAGACAATGTGAAGAAATGTTACAATCTGTCTTCAAGTTGCTCATATTCATTTTTTAAACAGTTCCACTAAATTTTTGGTAAGGGCTGGGATGCTCACATGTTCTTGCATGATATGGGCATGCAATACAAAGGTATATACCAAAAACTGCTTTTCCCTTTACATGAATGTGACACCAAAATAATTTCTGGGTGCTTCCATCTCAATTCAATAGGCCACTTCTTTGTATGAACATCTGTATCAGTATGTGTTAGTGTCAGTAGAATACAGTCATATTTGTTTTATTACTTTTTTATCAGAAACACAGTGGGGGGGAGGGCGGGTGTAGCATACAATGTTAAATAATAATAGTTAAATACAGTAGTATTCAAGATATAACAGTAAATATGTATCTCACACAGCTAAATAAGAGCTCTGTTTTCAACAACTTTCCTCTCCTAGGGAACAGGTACTCGAATCTGAATTCTTCCTTACTTCCTCATTATAGCACATTACAAAATAATTCCCTACTTCTGTATCAGTATAACTGGCTGTGACTCCACGCTGATCCCATGATTTCTCTTATTGCTGGCAGTGCTTGTTAGGAAGAAAGGACTAGAAACACTTGAGAATAACTTGGCAGAATTTTCACTGTGACTATTTGTAAATGAATCTTTAAAGTAATGAAAAGTTCTAGGCATCTTCCATTCACTTAAGAAAGGAAATGTAATGCAAGCACTTGCCAAGCTAGACTTTCTATTCACACAACAAAAGTTGTAAATAGCACATTATCTACTTTCTCATCTTATTTGTAAAGCAGGAAAAAATCTATTTTATTGAACTGGATGCTCAGTGCTTTCTCACTAATGCAATATTAAGAGCCCTTTTCTATTACTGGAGCAGAGCTTTAAATTAAACACCAAATACATTTTGTCAGATGAAGCATGGCAAATGTGGCCACCCTTAAAGAAGGGCTGACAGTTTAGCTGTGTGCACTGTAGGGCTATCATCAAGCATTACTGACTAATGTATCACTGTCTGATAGGATACCGCTGCTGTCCTCTATCCAATTTAAGCTTTCTCCCCCTTCCCATAAAGAGTTTTATTGATATCAGTTCTTCTAATAGTGATCCTTTTGTAAATTCACTCAACAGCTGTTTTAGCAAGCCAGGAATAGAAAATAATAGCTTTGAGGACTTGCTTGTTGATTTAAAAATTATTTATGGAATCTGAGGAAAATATTACTTGTGACCTCCGAGAAAAGCAGCAACTCTGGATTGTTGATTTATATTGGTGCAGGGAAATGCAAAACATGAAAAAGATTTTCAATCTATCCTCTTTAACCACAGAAAACTGAAGGACATTTGAGACAGCTGAGGGTTTTAGGGACTATTTTACACTCCCTCACATCTTAAGTTGGCATGCATCATCTTAACTTCAATTGTTCAGATGCATACATATTCATAATAGTGCAAGATTGCATCACCTCTCTTAATCTACAGTTAGATAACACTGTCTTCCTACAGGATCAGGTCACAAACAAAGAACTGCTACAACTCGGATGACCTTTTTTTTGGATGACCTTTTTTTTGGATGACCTTTTCTTTGATTACGTTACTGCCAATTCTAAGTCTTTCCCAGCTTATATTCACTGCAACATAGCTATAGAGAAGTCTGGATTTCTCTAAATTTTGTCCCTGAACTTGGATGCCCAAAGGATTCAGGGCCATTTTATCCTCCAGGCCTTACACAGCTTTCTTGGCAGAAAATAACTCCTCACAGGTCTTTTACTAATATCAACAGAATTTCATGGGCATGCATGAGAAATAACTTGTAACTTACTATTGAAAATCAAAGACATGGCATAGCTTGAAAACCTTACAAGATCACTTTAAATTAGTTGCAACCTTAAAAAAAAAAAAAAAAAAAAATCAAACCTACAAATAGAAAGTATAACATGCAGAGACTAGTATAAAACTATTTGTACTTGCACAGTTTACAATAATATCACTATGTTGGTAGTGATCTTAAAATCACTATATGTGCTTTTAGGCAGATATTAGTCTATTCACACCACGGTGCATTCATTTAAAATAAGCAAATTGCATTGTTTTCCTAATCTACATCTTTTCAGTAAAAATTTAGAGTCCAAGGTTGACTTCTGATAAGGATGAAAAATAAGACTGAACTCTCTAGCGTTTAGAAATCAAAGTTTTCCTTGAAGACTTATTTTGGAGACTTATTTTTCCTATTTTGAGGCACCTCAAAAGAACTATATTTGCAGAAAATACCAACATCATGTTCTAAAAATCAAGAGAAGAATACATAGCACCAGAAATAACATTTATGAAACTAGAATTCCTGTAGTTGAAGTTCCAAGGTTACTTAGGTTAACTTCAATAATTTATATAATTCATAAAAATTAACAATCTATCTAAATAAATAAATTAAGTTCTTACGTAATGTTGCAATTGTTCAGAAAAAAAAGCACTTTTCAGTATCATGTTTATACTTTGAATAAGGCAACCAAACTCGACACAAAAAGACTGAGTATCATTCAAGTCCCGAGCACATTTTTTAGCCCATGATTGTTTAAAGGCAATTAAGAGTAGAATCGCCCGAGGAAGCCCAAAACCTGTATTGGGTAATTAGCTCAGTTAAGGACTTCACAACGGTGAAAGCAAACGTACTGTCACCCTCTAGTGATCAGGTGAGATCTAGCTAATGATCCATAGCAGCATCCTGCTGGGAAAATGCTCTAAATTCTCCATAAATGAGAGAGTTTTAAGAACCTTTCAAAATCAGCAACTGGAGAAACAGAATGCTTCACGTAGAAAACTGAGAGAAAACAAGCACATAACACCACAACAGCTCTAAAGTTCTTTAAACACATCAATGAGAAATTACTTTCCAATGACCAAGAGAGATGGTTCTCAGAGTTAAAAGAAGGGCATGCTGCTAATGATGAGAAGAAAAACAATACAAGTGCTCAGACAACCAGAAAGGCTCTGGCTTTAAATGAATCACAACTAGCAGGGGACATAAAAGGCTGTAAGCAAAGGTTTTATAAATACCTGAGAGAAAAACAAAGGAAAGTACCAGTCCATCAATCATTAACCAGGTAAGGTAAGCAAACAGTAGATGACAGGCTAAAATTGCAGAATGGTTTTGATTGGAAGAGACCTTAAAGACCATCTAAAGACCATCCAGCATCCTGTCACGGATAGAGTTTGCCAGCCACCAGATCAGGCCCCATAAAACCTGTCTTTGTATACATCCAGGGATGGAGCATCCATCCACAGATTCTCTGGGCAACTTGTTCCAGTACCTCAGCACCACCTAGTATCTATCCAGAATCTCTCCTGTTTTAGTTCAAAGCCATTTCCCCTTGTCCTATCACTAACAGACTGTGTAAAAAGTCAGTCTCCTTCCTGCATTTAAGCTTCCTTCAAGTACTGGAGGGCTATAATGAAGTCTCCCCAGAGCCTTCACTTCTCCAATCTAAACAAGCCCAACACCCTCAATCTTTCCTTATAAAAGAGGTGTTCCAGCCCTTTGATCATTTTTGTGGTACCCCTCCGGACTCACTCCGACAGTTCTGCATCCTTCCTGTACTGAGAGATGGGGTGTCCCAGTTTTGGACACGGTACTCAGATGAGTTCTCACGAGAGCAGAGTTGGGCATGGAGACAACCACCTCTCTCTCCCTGTTGGCTGCTCATTGTTTTGATGCAGCCCAGGATACAGTTGGCCTTCCAGGCTGCAAGTGCACACTATTAGCTCACATAAAACTTTTCATCCATCATAACACCCAAGTCCTTCTCTACAGAGCCATTGTTGATTACTTCTTCTCCTAGCCTGTACACATCATCCAGCACGGCATCATCAGCAAACTTGCTGAGTGTGCATTCAATCCCACTGCCTATGTCATTAGTAAAGACAGTGAAGAGTACTGGTCCCAAGACAGACTCCTGGGGGACACTACTCATCACCTGGACAAAGAGCCACTGTCCACAACTCCCTGGCTGTGATCATCCAAACAATTCATTATCCACCTTCAAATCCATCTCTCTCCAATTCAGGGATAAGCATATGCTGCAGGACCATGTCAAAGGATCGTAGATTCACAGGGTTGGAAAGGACCTACAAGATCATCTAGTTCAACCATCCTCCCATCACCACATTGCTACCACAAGCCACTAAACCAGATCTCGTACCTCCTTATCCAGATGCCTCTTGAACACTGCCAGGGATGGCGACTCCACCACCTCCCTGGGCAGCCATTCCAGTGCCTGACCACTTTCTGAAAGAAAAAGTTTTTCCTTATGTCTAATCTAAACCTCCTCTGGTACAACTTGTGGCCATTTCCTCAGGTCCTGTTTGTTGCCTGGGAGAGGAGGCCAAACCCCTCCTCACCACAGCATCCCTTCAGGAAGTTTCAGAGTGCAGTGAGGTCTCCCTGGAGCCTCCTCTTCTCCAGGCTAAACAACCCCAGCTCCCTGAGCCGTTCCTCACAAGACTTGTGCTCCAGACCCCTCACCAGTTTCGTTGCCCTTCGCTGGACATGTTCCAGGGCCTCAATGTCTTTCTTGTAGTGAGGGGTCCACAACTGAACACAATATTCAAGACGCGTCCTCACCAGAGCTGAGTACAGGGGGATGATTACCTCTCTGCTCCTGCTGGCCGCACTACTTCTAATGCAAGCCAGGATGCTGTTGGCCTTCTTGACCACCTGGGCACACTGTTGGCTCATGTTCACTCGAGCATCAACCAACACCCCCAGGTCCCTTTCCTCTTCACAGTCATCCAGACACCCAGCCCCAAGCCTATAGCGCTGCATGGGGTTGTTGTGGCCAAAGTGCAGGACCTGGCACTTGGCCTTGTTGAACCTCATCCCATTCACCTCAGCCCAATGATCCAGATTATCTAGATCCCTCTGAAGGGCCTCCCTACCCTCAGGCAGATCAACACCACCTTCCAACTTGGTGTCATCTGCAAACTTACTGAGGGTATACTCAATCCTCTCATCTAGGTCACCAGTAAAGATATGAAACAAGATGGGCCCCAGTACTGACCTATGGGGGACACCACTTGTGACAGGTCACCAGAGGGACTTAACTCCATTAACCCATTGGACACGGCCCTCTAGCCAGTTCCTTACCCAAAGAAGGGTATACCTGTCCAGGCCACGGGCAGCCAGTTTCCTCAGGAGAATACTGTGAGAGACCACGTCAAAGGCTTTGCTGAAGTCTAGGGAGACTACATCAACAGCCTTTCCCTCATCTACCAGTCTGGTCCCCCAGTCATGGAAGGAGATGAGGTTGGTCAAGCACGACCTGCTTTTCATGAACTCGTTCTGGCTGGGCCTGATCCCCTGGATGCCACACACATGCCATGTGATCTCACCCAAGATGATCTGCTCCATAACTTTCCCTAGTACTGAGGTCAGGCTGACAGGCCTGTAGTTCCCTGGATCCTCCTTGTGGCCCTTCTTGTAGATGGGAGTCACATCAGCAAGCCTCCAATGCTCTGGGACCTCTCCAGATAGCCAGGAATGCTGATAGATGGTGGAGAGTGGCTTGGCAATCACCATCACCAACTCCCTCAGCACCCTAGGATGGAGCCTGTCCAGTCCCATGAACTTGTGACAGTCCAGATGGAGGAGTAGCTCTCTGTCTCCACCTGAATCACTGGGGATGTATTCTGAAAAGCATCCCAGACTTCCAGATCAGGGTGTAAAGTGCCCTGAGGATAACTGATCTGCCTATTAAAGGCAGATGTAAATAAGGCATTGAGGACCTCAGCCTTCTCCTTATCTTCAGTGGTCACATTCCCTGCTGCATCAAGTAAAGGATGGACATTTTCTTTCGTTCTTCTCTTACCATTGATATATTTGTAAAAGGATTTCTTTTTCTCTTTTACTGTAGTGGCCAATCTAAGTTCACGTTGGGCTTCTGCCTTCCTGACTTACTCCCTGCATACCTTAGCAACTTCCTTGTAATCTCCCCAAGTAGCCTGTCCTTTCTTCCAGAGGACATCATAGACTCTCTTTTCCTTCTGGAGTCTCAACAATAGCTCCCAGTTCATCCACACCAGTCTTCTTCCCCTATGGCTAACCTTATGGCATTCAGGGACAGCCTGTTCTTGTGCCTTTAAGATTTCCATCTTGAGGAGCATCCAGGCTTCCTGGACACCTTTACCCTTACAGAGCAACTCCCAAGGGACCTGTGCTACAAGCGTCCTGAACAGGTCAAAGTCCACCCTCTGAAAGTTCAAGATAGATAGCAGTTTTGCTAGTCACCCTTCTGACATCTCCAAGAGCAGAGAATTCTACAATTTCATGGTCGCTCTACCCAAGACAGTCCCCAGCCTTCACATCTCCCACCAGTCCTTCACTGTTAGTGAAGAGCAGGTCTAGCAGGGTACCACCTCTGGTAGGCTCTCGTACCAGCTGCGTAAGGAAGCTATCTATCTTCCATATACTCTAAAAACCTCTTGGACTGCTTCCTCTGTGCTGTATTGTATTTCCAACATATATTAGGGAAGTTGAAGTCTCCCAAGAGAACAAGTGCTGATGATCACACAACTTCGGCAAGCTGCTCATAGACTGCCTCATCCATCTCTTCATCCTGGTTAGGCGGTCTACAACAGACCCCCAACAAGATGTCTCCCCTGCAGGCCTTCCCCCTGATCCTTACCTACAGACACTCAACTTTATCATTCCCAACCCCAAGCTCTTCAATATCAAAACACTCTTTAATATAAAGGGCCACACCACCACCCTTCCTTCCTTGTCTGTCCCTTCTGAAGAGCTTGTAACCATCCATCACAGCACTCCAGTCTTGGGAGTGGTCCCACCATGTTTCGGTAATAGCAACTAGGTCATAGTTAGCCTGACGCACAATCGCTTCCAGCTCCTCCTGCTTGTTGCCCATGCTGCGTGCATTGGTGTAGACACACCTCAGCCGAGTCATCTGCCTCACCCCCAGCTCAAGCATCGTTCCCCTAGGCTTATCTCTGGTGAGCCCTGTTTTGTTCCCTCCCACCGTCATAGCTCCTGAGCTAGGATTCATTTCCCCCTTTGAGATAGGTGGGTTCCATTCATGAACAGGCCAGGGGCCGAGCAAACTGCCCCATGATCAAAGAACCCAAAGTTTCTGGCTCGACAGCAGCCTCTGAGACAATTATTCATTGTTTGTGCTTTCCAAGCCCTCTCCATGTCCCTCGCTGCCCCTGAACATATAGAACAAAAAATCACTTGAGCTCCTGCTCCTTGAACTAAACACCCTAAGCCCCTGAAATCTCTTTTCATAGTTCGTAGGCTTCTCTGAGCAATTTCATCACTGCCCACCTGAACTATGAATAGTGGAAAATAATCAGTGGACCTAACCAGCTTTAGGAGTTTCCTGGTTATGTCCCTGAACCGGGCCCCAGGAAGGCAGCACACTTCCCGATGGCTTGGGTCCGGTCTGCATATGGGGCTCTCCATTCTTTTGAGAAGGGAGTCACCCACCACGACCACTTTTCTTTCTTTCCTGACAGAGGAAGTCTCGAGGCATGGCGGTGACCACCTAGACAGATCCTCCATTGCTTCCCCACTCACGTCCCCTTCAATTTCCAGCATCTCAAACCTGTTGCTTGGAGGGAGCTGGGGAAGTGGGCTAGGCAGGCAGGGGGGGAAGGCCTTGAACAAGACCGGGTAGATGACTTCAGTTGCCCTTCCTTTGTTCACTGATGTCATCACTCCATCACAGAAGGCCACTGGATTAACCAGGCAGTCTACCCTTGGTGAAGCCATGGTGGTTGTCTCAGATCACCTCCTTATCACTCATGTGCCTTAATATATCTTCCAGGAGGATCTGCTCCATGATAATCCCAGTCACAGACATGAGGCTCACCGGCCTGTAGCTCCCTGGGTCTTCCTTTCTCCCTTTCTTGAAAACTGGAGTAGTGTTTCCCTGTTTGCAATCACCAGGGACTTCTCCTGACTGCCATGACTTTTCAAATATGATGGAGAGCAGCTTGGCAACATCTGACAGTTCCTTCAGAATCTTGGGATGCATATTGTCTGACTGCATAGACGTGAGCGCATTCAGCCTCAGGAGGTGGTCTTGGTTCAGTAGTGAACAAATGTTTAGCACATTTACTATTAACAGTAAAGGCACAGAAATGCAACCCAAAATGGGCAACAAATAAACTAAAGAATATTTAGGCAAGTTAGATGAATCTAATGTGGCAAAAAATATAAAAAAAACCTTTGGACTACTAAACAGCTACCCAGAGAATTTACAGCAGAGTTTAAGTTCCCAAAGCATTGAAAAGGAAATATCTATCCTTAGTGAGACAGAGGAGCCACAAAGAAAAATAATCTGTTAAACTGCAGTGAGCATTCTAAGCACTTAAGATAGAAAGACTGTGGATAAATGCGGGGAAAGTATAGCAAACACATCAAGATGATTATTTTTCTGAACAGGTAGTTTGAGTAGTTCAGAGGGCAGAAACAACTTCAGCAAATCTGACGCATGAATTGTGTGGCATTCTTATTAACCATCCTTCCTAATTATCTAGGTGTAGGGTATGTAGCTGGCAGCATGCAGCCTCCCAGGGAACATGGAACAGATCCAGAAAGTTTCTGGAAGGAATTGAGGAGTGCTTGCCCTAAGTCGCAAAGCTGAAGGGCACATGTGGGCACAGCAGCCCACAAATAGTCATCAGCGCTTCAGTCAAACCAGGGCATTTTAGGCTGGGTTCTGCAGGTCCCTTTATCTGAGGAACTGGAAAAACAAAATAAAACAAAACAAAAACTAGCACGAAATTAAGTGTTATTATACAATAAATAAATAAAAATCTTGGAATTGCAGCTTATTAAGTAAAACGTAATAATAGTGGGATGCTGTCAGCACACAGCACAGATTTTATTTCATCTTCTGAACATGCATGACAGGACAGAACTAGCTGTTTTAATGCACCTGGAGTATTCACTGTATCCAGCTCTGGGAATAGTGCTGCACAAGAGACAAGGATAAATGCGACTGTGTTTAGAGGAGAAACAAAAGACAGAGGTTTGGAAAACATGACCTCTGCAGGGAGGCTGAAAGAACTGACTTCATTTATTCTACAAAAAAGGAGGTGCAAAAGAGCAGGGATTAGGCAGAACAGGCAAAGATTCCTCCAAGTATTTATGAAGTTATAATAGGAAAGACGTTCCCAAATGGAACAGTAGAAAAACAACAAAATTGACAACTAAATTTTCAGGAAAAAACAAACAAGCATTCCATCTAACTCCAAGGGACAACAATATCTTGGAATAGGTAGTTCAGGGAGATTGTCACACTGGATAATCTGCTGATGATCTAGAGAAACTTCAGTTAGGAGCTGCTCATGTCTACCCCTCCTGTTTTCAGTAAAGGAGCATCATTTCTAATCTTAAATTTCCAAGAGTGACAATCTTATTTCATGTTTTCAGGGTCATTTGGATCTAGTCTAATCCTAATTATTTAATTTAATTCTAATTATTTAATTTACAATATTAAGCAAAATATAAAAACATAGTGCAGACCATTAATTGGAAGAAGCTGTACTACAAGGGTCGCTCTGAAAGTAATGCCTCCTATTTTATTATGTTGCTTCACGACATCAGAGACAGATGTCAATGGTATAAAAGCAGAAGCTGAAGCTTCCCGCCAGTAGTTCATTACATTTTCTTGCTGTGTGATGGATGACAGCAGAGGAGGAGTCTGACAGAATGGTATCTGACATGGAAGTGCGTATGAAACAAAGGGATGTCACTGAACTCCTGTATGTGTAAAAAATGGCACCCACTGACATTCACTGACATTTGCTGAATGTTTATGGAGATCAAACAGTGAATATGAGCACAGGGTGGGTAGTGTTTTTCAGCACTGGCAACAGCAGGTCACCTCTGGTGAAGATTTTTAGGAGCATGGCATGCAGGCTCTTGTTCATTGCTGGCAAAAAAATGCACAGCTAATGGTGGTGACTATGTTGAAAAAATAGTGTTTTATAGCTGAGAATTTGCTCTACCAAATATTATTATTGCACTCCTTGTATCTACTGTAGCTTCCTTGGAAATAAATAGGGAGCATTAGTTTAGGACTGATCTATGACTTTTGACTTAGAATAGCAGCAAGCAACCTGGCTGAAAGTATCAGCAAAGTAAAACTGAGTGTTGTGCATAGGATCAGAGACAAAGAAAATCATGTTCACTAAATATGGAATGCCAAAATAAAGTAACAATTTTAAATAAAATATTAAATAGAGGTAAGTGGAAGGAGAAAAGTCCCTGAATTCTAATTTCTAACACAATTACGCTACGAAAACCCATGATTTAAGCTTTTAGAAACTGACATTTGGACTGAAAAAACAAAACAAAACAAAACAAAATAAAACAAAAAAAAAACACCTTAAAATACTTTTAGAACAAGGGAATAGTATAAACATTAATATTTTCTTTTGTATGTATGTTAGTTTGAGATTTCTGCTTACTGTTAGACATTAGATTGATGCAATTAATTCAGGATTTCACAGTCAGTTGATTCTCCTAGGGATATAGCAGTAGAAAAGAGAACAAGTATACATTTAAATGTTAAAAGCCTTCAAACCACTTCTGCATATTAAACTAATATGCAGATTTAGTAGACTAAACAATTTTGTAGGAAAAAAATATTAGTAAAAATTACACTGAAGTATTTTAAGTGTTAGCATAATGCCTTCATGCCTTCAAACATGAGAAGTGTAGCACTGAAGATGGCTGTGCTTCAGACAATCCCTCAAAACCATACATAATGGCTGAGTTCATCAAAATCATCAGATGTAATTTTGGAAAAAATAATGTTCAATTTTGTTTAAGAAATGACTTAAATAATGTGAATACATTGGTTCACTTTCACCGTCTCTTGTCTTTTGTTCTCTCTTCAAGTAATAAAAGAGAAAACTTTCTTATTTAGATGATAGTGTTAATTTAGAACATAACAAGTATGTTGCATTTTGAGATGGTGTAATTTTTTTTATTACAATGCAAGCTTGCCATTTTTAATTTTTTTTTTATTTTTCCTTAAATTATTTTCCCAAGAAAACCTTCCAATCAACTTTATTCACCAGTGCGACAAATAGAAGTGAGAGTTCTATCCAGCATCTGTAATAGTACTCAGGACACAAGACAAAGCCACACATGCATGCCGTAACTACCAATGCACAATGTACTTCCATTAGCACTTCTTCAGCTAAGGCAACAAGCCACTGTAAATAGATTTTAACACAGGAAATGGTTTCTAAGCTGCATTATCAGAATCGTTTATAGAAAATCAGTTTTTTCTGTTTTTAAAAGTGATGGGGAACCTAAATGAGTTACATTTTTAGCAACAAAATCCAGACCCTGTTATTTGAAAACAACTGAATCAAGCGAGCAGTAATAACTGTCTGTGCGGGATGGAAAACATTAATCTTGAAGATTAAACATGCAATAGGGTATCTAATTCAAACTGTATTTTGTTATTTTTGTACGGTATACCATTACTGATGGAAAAGGAGAAATATATGATACAGAGCCACTACAGTTTTAGAAATACAAAAATAAAGGTGTAAACAAATAAAATGCCTTAGATTCTCTTCTGATTTACAATCCAGCTAAAAACAATCATTTGAATTGCAAAGTATCTTACAAAATTCAGGCTTATTAGTTATAGAAACACATTGTTCTCTATGCTACGTACACAACCTGCATGCGTGCAGATTCACACACCTATACAGATATTACTAAAATTAGTAAAATGGTTGAACTACAAAACTAATTGGAGTTGCCCAAGCTTAGACAAGAAGGGCATGAACCTTGTCACCTGAACGATGAAGGAAGTAATAAAACTGGAAAAGGCCTGCCTAGAGTGTCGTTGCCTAGATAAATACTGAATGATTGCGCCAAACTAATGCAATTAGTGTTTCTTTTGGTCTTGTATGTATGATAATAAAAAAGTCATTCTCCTTGTAATAAGACATTTGATTAATAAGAGTGTCTGGTAATTTCAGATTATTAATTCCCTTAGCCATAAAGAGACACCCATGTACTAGCAAAACTAATGTAAATTGAAGGTGATATAAATTATCTAACACAAATTGAAATTTACAAAATCCATTAAGCACCACAAATATGAAAATAAATCATACATGGAAAACCTTTAGACTTATTTGCCTGTTCCATAATTCAGATTACTAAGTCAAAATTATTCAAACTTTCAGCCTTAGAGTAAATGGCAGTTTCAGTTGGATTTGGCTAATCACTGCCCAGCAGTGACCTCTGTCCTTCCTGAAACATTTTACATATTGGCAGTAATTGAAGTCATTTTTCTATAAATGAAGATTGCAATAAACTGGTTTGCTAGGTCTGAGGGCTGCTTTAAAAGTAACGTCTCCTATTTTATTATATTGGCCCACAACATCAGAGGTAGGTGTTGGTGGTATGGCAGTAAAGGTTGAACCTTCCCACCAATATTCCATTACATTTTGTAGCCGTGTGACAGACAGCAGTGGAGGGGCAGTCTGACAACATGGTGTCTAATGTGGAAGTGCATGTGAAACAAAAGGGTGCCACTGAATTTCTCAATGAGGAAAGAATGGCACTCAGTGAAATCTGTTAACACTTTCTTAACATTTATGAAGACCAAACAGTGGATAGGAGCACAGTGACTTGCAATTCAGCAGTGGCGACAGTGTTTCACTTCCACTGGTGCAGATTTTTACAAGTGCAGCATGCAGGCTCTTTTTCATCACTGGTGAAAATATACAGCTAACGGTGATGACTGTGTTGAAAAAGAGTGTTTTGTAGCTCAGAATTTGCTTTATCAAACAGTGTTTTTGTGCTCTCTGTTGTAGTTTCCATGGAAAAACTAGGAGTTACCTACATAAAAGAATGATGTATTGCTCAGATCATGCAATATGTGCAACAGTACAAAAATGAGAAACAGTCTAGCTAGATTATCATTTTACTTTCACTAGGATAAATTAAGAAGATTTATTTTTCCCATTAGCAATCTTCAGTCACTCAGATTACCCATGCGCCATGCTATCCTCTATCCTTTGCTAGCTATGTACCTTGAGATACTCCTACAGTTATCAAAGTGAATACTATTAACTTGCTATTTGATGATTTGATTATTCAGCTCAGGATTCACAGAGCTGGTGAAAAAAAAAAAAAATATTTTAGGAGAATCTCAGAAGCAGGAATGACGATACTGAAGAGTGTTGGGGTTTTGTCAATGTAGAATAGAAAGGAACACAAGTGTTTGCTAAACCCACCGATGTGAGGGTGGGTGGGTGAATACCAGCTCAAAGTGCCACCAGTTTCTCCATCCTTCCACTACCTGAAAGAGATCAGTATGGATGAAGACCATGGAAGGAAGCTTGGGAGATAAGATCTTGAAAGGTGGTGTTTGTACACAGAATACTAAGCATTACAGTTTTAGCTAATAAACCATGGCCATATTTAAAAACTAACAAAAATTTAAACAAAAGCAATCCGTAAATGCAACAAAACAAACAAAGGAAAATCACAACAAAAAACACACACAATTATTCCCTTTTACCCACAGGTATAGTACCAGATCTCTGTTAAGTACATCAGCCCCACACCACCAGTTATCAATGGGCAGCGGCAAGATTGGTCTGGGCTATTGCTGTCAAAACGCCCACCCTAACAAATGCAATTATAAGGTTTGGCAAGGAGATGTCCAGTTTTAAAATAAGTATCAAAGATAGACAAGGAAAATAACTCGAAGATGTGAAGGACATTGGAGCATTAGTTTTAGAGTATTAAACTTATAAATGTTGCTTCCACTTCAAGATAAATTGTGCTTGAATTGTTGTAACTTAATCCTCTTTAATGGCTTTATGTCTCCTGAATGTCCCCCCGCTTCGACATGGAAAACATTTATGAAGACTTTGATGATCTCATAAGGATGAAAGGCAAGCTTACTTTTCTTTATGTAACTGTAGCATTAATTCTCAGTCTATTAGAATAATGCCTTCATGATGTCTTTTACCTAATTTGGAGGGGGGAAGGAGGGGGGGGGAAGGAGGAACAAGAAGCATAACAATTAATTTCAATTCTCCTCCTACAAGCACAGGCTACCAAAATAGGATTCTAGAAAATAATTTTGAACTTTGTTAATTCCAGGTTGTTGTTCTTTGCAGAAGTTCTAAGCAGAATACACGTGGTAGGAGTTATACTTCATGTACAACCTTAATGGGACCCACAGTTCTCAGTAACTCCTCTGTGTGCTTTAAAAAGTGTGGGATCATCAATTGAGCAATGACGGACTCAGCTTCAGAGCCTGCCTACATGATGCTCTTGTGGCTGTGCCCAAAACACTATGCAACTAGGGAAACAGAAGTTTCTTGGTCTCAAAGTTACTGTTCTTGTAAACAAAGTAACAACAAAAATGTGGGGAAAAAAGTTTTCTTTTACATTTTAAATCTCCTGATGCAGGGCAACTTGGCTCTTTATTTTTTATTTTTTAAATAACATCAGAAAATGTTAATAAGAAACTAAATACAAAGACGAGAAGAACTTTAATCTGACAATGAAAGGAAGTTACATCTGTTCCTAACTATCTACCTGAGATACTTGCTATCATCTGTTTGCTGAAGTGTCTTCCCTGATGAAGATCCATCAGGTATAAAATATCAGCAAATGCATTTATGTTTATGAAATTGTTTTCTACATATGCATAGGTATATTATTTGCAGCCTTTTTATTCCCCTAAGAGTGCACATTACAGACATAATATTTCTGAACTCCCCCAGTACAGGTGGGTAGAATTTTTAGCCCTTTTTAACTTTGCCAGCTTTTCTGTTTACAGCACAGAAGCTCACTAAGCTCGGCAATACTGTGCTTGCTGAGGACTCCTGAGCACACTTCTTCAAAAGAGGAATTCTGCCAATGTGCACTTTTGATTAAGACACTGCTACTTCTTTTACAGCATTTGTTTGGTCAAGCTGATGCCTCTTTGATCACAAGACAGTGAAATATTGTTAATTCAAAGCAGAAGCTGACTAAGAGTGTCTCATTCACAAAAGCTCTTCTGAGACTAAAAGCCCCATTTAGTCCTGCTACTTGTCATTCCACTAACAACAGCATTTCAGACCGAGGTGTTCTGGCACACGGAAAATAACACAGCTTGCAAATAAGTCTTACTTGCTGTCATAAGCAAGTTTAAAAATCACTTTTATAACTACTTCAACAAAAACTGGGATAAAATACAGGAACACTTGTTAAAATTTGGCATATTTATACACAAAATAGAGCCATAATCAGCTCAGACTTTACCCAGAGATGTAACCCAGCTTCCATCAAGTGTTGTCTAGACCTCACTGAGAGAAATACAGGTGTTATGCATGCTAACTGAATTTCAGCAATTCCTTGTTACTGGTAGGTTGGAGAAAGTCAGTATTTTAACAGAAAAAAAAAATAATAAGAAATGATCTTGGTAGCTGAGTGCAGCCCATCTGACAACAATGCAGTGGTCACAGCGTATGTGGTTTCCTATTCTGTTCTCACACCAACATCTTTCTGATCAGTGCAGATATTCACACTCAAGGCAAACAATAAGAGACAGATGGGAGAACGGAAAAGTAGAAAACTTTTCTTCCAGAATGACACAATGCAGGCCAGACCAGTTGCCCAGAGAGCAGGCATAGCTTGGCACCAGTCACTTTCACATCTCAAGTACAGTGAAACCATGCCTGCTTGTGGCATATGTGGGAAAGCACTTCTGTTCTTGGCAAGAGCCAAGAAGAAAATCTGCAGGTAATGCGAGTTGTTCTGAGGGGACAAACAATAGGACTATAAGGACTATGGCTTTGTGGACTGACTACCCATGGGTCAGCAGGGTATTTCGAATTACTGGCGCCGGAAGCCTAAAGTAACCAGGTCTTAGAGTAACAAAGGGGGGGGGAAGGGGGGGGAGGCGGGGAAGCAGATCTCTTTCAACTCCACAGATATTCAGGATGAGATTTGAGAGATGATTCTGGCCAGGCTCCACTTTAAAGCCAGGGAAACCACTAGAACTGACAAAACATTCCTAAAATTGTGGCTGAATGTGAGCTTCTGTGATATATTTCAGCTGCTTTGCATATAATGATTTCCCACATGTTCTCAAAAATAATTTTTAATTGATAAAGATTAATTCAGCTATAAAAAAAAAAAAAAAGTATTGATAGAATGTATGTGCCTAATGACAAATGCAAAATTTTAAACCTAAATCAGGTTTAAGATATTTTCTTACCTAATGAGGTAATAGCTCACAACTTCCTCATACCCATTTAATCAGAATTATTCAGCACATATTGAATTTTAGCACTCCGAGATTGCTCAAGAAAACACAAGTGCATCAGTGAGGGACTCTTGGTTGTTTAGCAGAATTACTCACTTAAAATATTCTATAAAGTAACTTAAGAAATGCACATCATCAGTTTCCGAATTTGTTACTTGCCAAAGAGAAACAAGACTTTTCTCAAAGTCCTAGCATGCTGAAAGTTATTCCATAGCATGAATCAGCATACAAACTGGTGTGCAAGTAATCTGGGAGATGCAGGCTACAACTACTTGCAGCATAAAATTTGTCCCATTCCAGAAACTAAAGAACTGTTGTACAGTAATTTTACTGGTTGCCATCCTAATAATCTGTTTATTGAGATAGAAGTTAATATTTGAATGCCTGTTAACATCACTAAGTTTGTGTTTGAAAAGGTTTACAGTGAAACAAATCTCTGAAGTTGCAGAGCTGGCAGGAATCAAATGAGGTATTCCCAACAGAATTTGAGACTTCTTTGCCCAGTATTATTATTATTTTTTCTACATAGAGAAGATGGCAGTCCCAAATATATTACTGTGCCATTATGCTCGTACTAAAAGTACTAGAAGGTAGGAAGCTATATGTTGCTTCAAATTATTGAAAAAGCAAATAAAAAACACTACCATGTCAGTTAAGTGTCTGCAAAAGGAAGGTGAAGGCAGTAACATGATAGAAAATGCTGAGTATTTCTGCTGAAAGCACAACAAAAAGTTAGGCTTCTCTGGAATTACAGCAACAGAAATAATGGTGGGCAAACAAACATTACAACTAGATTATGATTATAAAGATGACTGGCTTTTAAAGTAACAGTTGTAGTCATAGTAGTATGCGTAGAACTCATGACCTGCGGAAAGCACATGGACTAGAAGAGTAAACATTCAATCTAATTCTGTATCATCATTCACCTCATTTGTTGGCATACGCTTCAAACATTGACAAGATGATTTTGTAGATTCCTCCCTAATATATATGAGCAGGGACGTTCACAAACTTTAAAGACAAGATCTTAATTACATCTTCATCCTTTGCCCTACTGTGGTACACTTCCATGCCAGGATTATTTGTAAGACACTAAGTTGCATACATAATCCTATGAAAATTCAAGTTACCCATTTTTATTATAGTTTTTTTAATCTCAAAAATGCTGCTGGGCAGCCTGCGCCAACGCTTCACCACTCCTTTAAGGAAAAAATTTTGCTAATATCCAATCTGCATCTCCCCTGGCATATCCTGAGGCCATTATCTCTCATCATATTGCTGTTACCTGGAAGAAGAGGCCAATCCTCACCTCTCTACAACCTCCTATCAGGCAGTTGTAGAGTGCTGTAAGGTTTCTCCCGAGTCTCCTCTTCCCCAGACCAAACAATCCCAACTCCCTCAGCTGCTCCTCATAAGACTTGTGCTCCTGACACTTCACAGCTTTGTTTCCCTTCTCTGGACATGCTCCAGGGCCTCAACATCTTTCTTGTAATGAGGGGCCCAAAACTGAACACAATACTCGAGGTGCAGTCTCACCAGCAGTGAGTACAGAGAGATGATCATCTCCTTGGTCCAGCTGGCTACATGGTACAAAATGTCATATGCTTTAAGTCCACGGTAGACTGAAGTCCCCTCCTGCTTTTTTTTTTTTTTTTTTTTTTTTTTTTAACTGATTTTCCATAAGTATTCTGTCACATAACCATTGCTTACCCCATCCCACATCCTTCAGTGGACGATCTAGTGCAAGTCCAACTCCTGCGCCTGTTGCAGTAATGAAGCAAATCCTCAAAGCCATTCCAAAGCATATGAAGGGCTAGAAGGGAATTGGAAATGGCCAACACAGATTTACCAGATCACATGCAGCCCCCTAAGTGCCAAACAGGTTAAAAACACTAACACAGCTCAGCACACTGTTGGCTGTCACTGCCACAAGGGCACACCACTGACAAGCTTGTCTTGCTCTCCCCAGACTCACAGGTCCTTTTCCCCACAAATGTGTTCTCTGCTGTGAGCTCAGCCACGCTGCCGTGCAGAGTTCCCCCACCCCAGAGACTGGACGTGGCACTTGTCTATGCTAAAATCCTGGAGCTGCATGCCAGCTCATCTCCAACCTGCCAAACTCCCTTTGAGAAGCAGCCCTGCCCTTCAGCATATCAAGTACTTACCCCAGTTCAGCTGTGAGTGCACCCCGACCACATCATTCAAGTTGTTAAAGAAGTTATTATACAGTATTGGCATCAGCATCCAACCCCCAAGGATGCCACTATCAATTGGTCATCAATTTTTGTCACTGATCACAGCCTTAAAGTGTAACAGTCTGGCCTGTTTCCATTGACTTTGTCATCTGCTTATCAAGCTCATATCTCACCAATTAGGCTACAACGGTAATGTGGGAAACCATGCCAAAAGCCCTGCTAAAGGCAAGGTAAACAACATACATTGTGCTCCCCTTGTCAACACCACTACTCATCTCATTGTAGTTGGTCAGGCATGATATGCTCTTCATAAATCCAACTGGCTTGTCCTTCTTGTTCTTCCTCCTAATGGTTATCCACTACTTCATTATTCTCAAAAAATAACAATATACTTCTTTGATATTTAACTTTGTTTTTTAGCAAGTTTTATATATATATATTTATATATATATATTTATTCCACATAACAGCTAGGCCTGTAAGTAAACTTGACCATGACCTCCAATAAGTAGTAACTCAGTCCCATCTATCATCTGTACAATTGACAGAGGATTATGCATCTTACTCTGTGAAAAAGTACAATATTGATGTGGCCATAAATGTTTTAAGTCGCTCAGAGTAAATCCTTCTTTAGTAAAGTTTTTGTTTCAGTCATACGATAACATGCAATTACACCTCTTAAAGTGTTATATAGTAAGAAGTAGTAGTGCAAAGAGATGTTCTCTGAAAAGCTTTAGAAAATCTCTGCAGATTTACATTAAGCTCAAAATTCAGCAAGAATCTGTTCAACATGGTTGAGAGAAGAATTGAGTTATGGAGTTTATGGCTTAAGGCTATCAACTGAAACTGAGCTTTAATTAAAATAGATTTGATAACACACAGTAGAGTTGGAGATGGCTTTAAAAAAACATTTCAGAAAGCTGATGTTTTTTGCCAAATTTACAGTGAAGTAACTACACTACATAGATATTAGAGTTTTTAAATGATGCATAAAAAGAGGGAGGTGAAATCTAGGCTAATCTACAGAGGTAGCAACTTCTAAACAAAAGCCTACTAACAGCATATCTGAAGTATTTGGAGATTTCCTTGTACCATCTGTGGAGCCACTGGCCAAATGCAAAACTAGAGCTCTCTTTTGCAATGCCTTAAAAGCAAATTAGGAAGACTTAAGCCTTCTCTAAGTTGTTTGAGAAGGACCTGAGGAACAGAAACCTTTAGAAGAGGGACATCTGAAGTTTTGCCCCTTGCTACCTTAACGCACAGACAAGAAACTTCCAGCGCTCAGCTTGGTTTGCTTGGAAACTAGGAAACTATCAGATCCATGCCTCTTTTCAGTAACAGGAACTTTTCAGATAGCAAGGAGCATTTCCACATAAGTGGTGTTCCTAGCAGATCAAGAGTTCAGAGGGGAGAAAACAAATCAAAAAGTCTGAAGTTGAAAACATTGTGGAAGATGTTAGATTGACTGTGAGGAACAAAGTATTTTTTCCCTCAAGCTTACAATCATTCAAACGACTAGTGAATATGTGAACACATGATTACATCCACATCATTATCTGTAATCTCACCCATTAATAATTATCTACTCTTATCCTGTCATAAAACCTTGCCCATAAAGAAGATTGTTAATTTCACAACTAAGGTGATAGTATCTAGTAACATTTCCATTTATCCATGCCAAATACATCCATCTCTGACCTTGTTGATGACAAACCATGCCTAAACACAACCAAGTTTTACCATCCAACAGAATGCCAAAATAAAATGCACTCTCAGGGTAGTTGTAAATCTTTGATTATACTCCACTACCAGTGTCCACTACCTAGGTGCTTCTAGACATCTTAAACAACAGCTCCTACCCAATCAAGACTTTGCTCTACTTTATCCCTCATTCACACAATGCAGATATGTATATCTCACACAATCAGTTTAGCTGAAACTAAAAACTGAAAACTAAATTCAGTTTGAGACTGAGCTAAAGACTTGGCAGATAATTGATTTTTACAGCAATTCTGGAAGGTCTGGAAGAAGAAAGTCGTAGCCTTCATTCTGAGCTAATGAAGGTTTTTGTCACAGAATAGAAAAGTGATTGCTCCATCTTAACAAGATTAAGTACTTCATACGTTACATTAAACTTGTGGATGAATTTGTGGTTCCTTCACAGTTCATGGAATACTTCCAGTAATGCTTCATCAATGCTAACTCGTAGGGTACTCCCTAAAGGTGTTGTAGAGTTAAACACCTACTATAGAAGTGAATGAACAGCCCAACAGAACAGCCCATCCTTCTGGTTCTGCAGAGGTAAAGGCACTGCTTTGAAATACTCTAGAGAAAACATAACAAAAAGTACTGCAGAGTACTGATATACTACAGAGTAACATGATATTTCATGTTAAGTTATCAAGTACCTTTGGCAGCCGTAAATTAAGGGCCATTCATTGTTAACCACAGTCATGCCAGTCACAAAACTGAAGTCTCCCTGGGTTTTTAGATGTATCTGCTTTCACTGGTCTTGATTGTGGAAAGTTTTTTTTCTATTACAATGGAGCTGAAGCATTTTTGTAGCCTGCTTGTCTTAACAGAAACTAACAGTAGCTTCTTGACGAGGTAATTAAATAATCTGTTCTGTTCAAACTGACATCACCATTTACATACAAAGTGAAGGCTACAGATTTCAGAAGTCACGTTTTATTGTTCATATGATTTGAAGGATTTGTTGATCAAAATCAACTACCAAAAAAAATTCCATCCCCCTCAAAGAATATGATTAAATTAGAATATTATTTAGATGACAATTATTTTTATCATGTTGGATATCACGTTTTTTAATGCCAGAAAAAAATTACCCTCTCTGCAGGATTAGTTAGAATATTTAGTGAAAATTAATATATTTTGGATATTGTTCTTAGACAAAGACACTGCTGCTATCAATTTACAAGCTGACGTGCAAATAAGGGATTTGTCATTAAAAAAAAAACAGCAGGAATAAAAACAAAGTGTGTGTGTGAGAAGGAAGATTACAAAGCCAATTTGTAACTGTAAGTAAAACCCTTTACAGAATAAAACATTACAAGAAAAGGTTCACGCAGGGAGGAGAAAATTGTTTTAAGATCAGTACCGGGCAAGAGTAATATATCAGCTATTCTCTGGCAGCATTTGTATCATAAAAGCAAATTGACAATTGCATAAAGTTCCCAACATAGGGTGCACATAAGGCTGGCAAGATCCAGATAACTGTCTGCATAGCAAACCGTAAGAATTGGCTCAGTTTATCTCTGCAGTTTCTTTCACAGAAACACACATGAACAGAGAAGATCTGACTCCCACAATTTCCTCCCTCATGAAGAGCTTCTGTACTTTTTCCTCATGAAATTTTCTCACCCTCTGCTTCCAAATTCAAGTGATCAAATTGTATTCTAAATTTTTCCAGGTTCTAGTTTCACAGAACAAAGTATTTAATTTGTTTCTGCACTAAATTTGCACTGATCAATACACACGCAAAAACTCAGTTCAGGACAATGAACTCCTTGGAACAGAAGCAACCTTGTAAGCTTTATTCCCTCCAGGTCTCCCATGGCCAGGTTTTGGTCAGGTGCTAGGTATAACCAGAAGCAGCTAAAACTGTATCAACATATAACTGAATTCCATGTGTGGTATATCAGAGTAAGAAAATGTGTAAACTTATTTCCCAAATCTGCTACGAGGCATGAGCAAAAAGGCTCAAACAGTGACCCGTAAGAGTAACATTAGCACTCCATTACAATCACCCCTTTGATATAGCCATAAAGTAGATTTATCTCTGAAGACTGAATTTAACCTATCTAGGAATAAGGAACATAAAAGTTCTATTTTGCTAGTTTTACTTTAAAAAAAGTTACCAAACCAATAGCATTATCTTCTAAACAGAAGTGTCCGGTTCGATTCTGATCTCTCAATACAAATGAGAACTACCTTCATAGAAGGCAATGGAGCTGTAAAATCAATGTAAGGAAGGTCAGATTAAGGCTCTCCATATTTACTGGAAAGGGTGTTATTCAGTCAAGGCATCTGTGGTATTCTGGATCGATCATCAGTTAGTTGTGACATTCTGTGCTTCGCCAAAAACGTGTGCTGAATAAACACTAGATGGATGACAGCTTAATATCTAACAGCAGCTAGAGAAAAGTCAGGCCATATTTTTCATTTCCAAAAGCAATAAACAAAGGACCAGCCCAGGTGCTGGGAATCATTTAAGCAGCAACCTTCACATGAGAACCTGAAAGAGTCACAGCACTACAACAGCAACACCAAACACTACAGCAATTTACTTAACAGCACCAAAGCATAGAAGAAAGAAGAGACTTTAGCAGATAGCGAAGTTTCTGGCTCACTACCACCTTCCTTCCCTTACACAAGATGGATGAAGTTGTGCACAATTTCAGAGTACATGCTTCTGCAATATTTTGACTCCAAACCTAAAATTCAAGTTTGACTTTCAGTCTTCAGCCTTGCCAAGGGAACGGTGAAAACACTGCACCAGTGATACTTCTGCCCTGTGGCTTGAGCCCTTTTTGCCATTACAGAGGGAAACAACAACATAGTATTTCAATTTCATTTTGCCTTCCTGCACTAAACAACTCTGTTCTCAGAAACTCCCACCACTGGAAGTTAGAGAAAGTACAAATTTGTATCATCAATGAGAAAAAAAAAGCTACGTGTTCAGTGTGCAAAACTGGGGGTGCCCCAGAAAGCAAATACATATGATTTAGTTCCATCTGACATATCAGTCTTTATATCCCCCATTTCAGTAGGAAAGAAACTGCAAGAACGACACTACCCTCTATTTGTCATTTGCCTCTATTTGTCTATGAATGCAGCTGCATGTTTCTCTGTTCCTCAGACTACCTGCTCCATCATAGTCTAACTCCTTGCGCAAATCTTCCTGAAGCCTCGTTCTTCTGCAGCGCAGGCCTGAGCATCAGCAACATTAGTAATAAAGACTACAAAAGGAACCCCCCTTGCTTAAAGATATTCCTCTCTCTTGCACTTTCTGCATATTCCACCCTTCAAGGCAGGGACTGTCTGTTGTATTTTGCCTTGAAATTTGCTCAGCATGACTCTTTTAGCACTCAACCAAAACTAATGTTTTGGATAAAAGATAATTAAGTGTACAGTCATGGATCAGTAGAGTATCCTTGTACCCTAACTGAAAGACTTCCACTTCAGCACATTTCTGTATAATAATAAACTCCGTATGTCTAGGTTTGACCACAGATTTAATAATTGTATTGGAAAGGTCAATTACCTTTCCTGAGATGACCCTTCATGAAGACAAACCAAGATTCATTTGGCTCCTCTTCCAGTTATCTGAGGATGCAGGAGGTAGAGCATTTGATTTATTTTATTGCACTTCAAACCTGGCTGCTGGGGTCACTAATAGAGAAATCATTATAAATGCCAGTTGTTCCTTCTTATCAGGGAAAACACTAAAATGCTTGGGGGGCTCTACTGAGCTGTGCAGTGTCACTTCTGCAACGAACAGGCTTAGAACCTTATCAACAGATCCAGAGCTTGAGCACAGCCCAAAAAATTCACAACCTGAGGCTTCTTCCTAAGAAACCTGAGAGATCATTGACTGATCAAGACTTCAAGCATCACAGAAAACAAAGTTTCCTATCTTGCTCTCCCCTCTCAGGAGAGGCGTACAAAGGAAGACCAGCTATCAAAAGTAGTCAGATACAGATCAGTGGTCAGAAGTTGAGATGCGTATACAAAATGACAAATGTCCTGAATCAGCAGCGTTTATGGTATTTTGTCTCCAGGAGCACTGTTTAAAATGTCGAAATGTGCACAGAAACTCAAAAGAAAAATGTTCCTTTAGAAAACTCATCCATAATCTTAACAACTGTTTTTTGTGTTTTTTTGCTTTTTTTTTGTTTGTTTTTTAATCTAGTAACTTCACAGGGGAAATTAGAGTAGCAGAACAGAATGTTCACTTGCCTACACACACATATACACATATACATATTTGTCATGACAAAATTTCCACAAAAATGTTCTTGGTGCAAAAAGAACTCAAAAAAAAAAAAAAAAAAAGTCACATAATGTCTAAAGTTTCAGATAACCATGAAACATAAATTACTTAAACTGAGTGAAGATTTACTGAGACTAAGTCACAACCTGTTCAATTAATTTTCATCTTAGGTTCCTCCGAAAGTAATGCCTCCTATTTATTTCCATGGAAACAAAAGATCCAAAGAGTGCAATAACACTATTTGATAGAGAAAATTCTCAGTTACAAAACATTGTTCTTCAACATAGTCCCACTGATAGCTACACATTTTCACCACCATTTTCAAATCTACATCTTTTGGAACGAGGCTTGTCATTCACATCTCTGTCACCGCTGCTGAAACACACCACATCACCTCCCTGTGCTCACATCCACTTTCAGTCTCAATAAATATTCAGCAAGTGTCAATGAATGTCAATGGGTGCCATTTTTTTCTGCTTGGAGGAATTCAATAACACACTTTTTTTTTTGTCTCATACACACTTCCATGTCAGATGTTATTTTGTCAGACTGCCCCCCTGCTGCCAGCTGTCACATGGCAACAAAGTGTACTGGAATACCGTTGGGAAGGTTCAGCCTCTAGTGCCATGGCACCAACACCTGCCTCTGATGTCATGGGCCAAGAGAATAAAATATGTGGCATTACTTTTGGAGTGGCCCTTGTATTAGCCTAAGCAGTTTCACAGAGAGACAGGAATAGAAAAGCACTAGACAAAACTTCCTTTATCTGCTTGTACAGAAAGTATGTATTGTTGTCTAGCCTCCTCTGGAGAGGTACACAATCACTGGAAGATGTATTTAACACTAAGTAAAGTCACTGAGTAAAGCCTGTACATAAGACTCAGTTCGCATAGTTACCTATAGGTACTTACCGTTTCATTAGACTTGAACAAGCTTGTTGGCTAAATACGCAAACACTTTTAACAAAGGCAGTACAGGATTTCACTTACAAGGCCAAGAGTAGGGGTTCATAACATGTTCTTGGAGTTCTGTGTGAAAATTATTAGTATGTAGGAAGCATGGGCTAGATGAGTAGGCAGGGAGATGGATTGAGATCTGGCTAACTGGCAGAGCTCAGAGAGTTGTGATCATTGTCAGAATCTAGCTGGAGGCCTGGAACTAGCAGTGACCTCCAGGAGTAGGTGCTGAGTGAGTCCAATCTTACACAACATCTTCATCAGCGACCTAGATGAAGGGACAGAGTCCACCATCAGCAAGTTTGCTGATGACAGAAAGCTGGGAGGAACGTCTGACAAACCAGAAGGCTGTGCTGCCATTTAGTGAGACCTGGTCAGACTGGAGAGTTGTGCAGAGAGGAACCTGATGAGGTTCAAGAAAAATAAATGTAGAATCCTACACCTGGGTATGAATAACCACACACATCAGTACAGGGAGATGATCTGCTGGAGAGGAGCTCTGCAGAGAAGGACCTGAGTGTCCTGGTGGGCAACAGGTTGGCCATGAGCCAGCAGGGTGCCCTTGTGGCCAAGAAGACCAATGGTATCCTGGGGTACATTAAAAAGAGCATGGCCAGCAGGTTGAGAGAAGGGATCCTCCACCTCTGTATTGCCCTGGTGAGGCCACATCTGGAATACTGCGTTCAGTTCTGGGCTCCCCAGTTCAAAAAGACAGGGAACTTCTAGATAATCTAGCAAAGTGCACATCTTGTGTACAAGAAAAAGCTGAGGGACCTGGGACTGTGCAGGCTGAGAGGAGATCTTATCAGCACTGATTAATATCTAAAGGGTGGGAATCAAGTTGATGGGTCTGGGCTATTTTCAGTGGCATGCCCAGAGAGGGTTGTAAAGTCTCCTTCTTTGGAGGCATCCAAGACCTGTCTGGGCACTTTCCTGTGCACTGTGCTGTAGGGAACTGCTTTAGCAGAAGACTGGACTCTGTGATCTCCAGAGGTCCCTTCCAACCCTAACAATTCTGTGATTCTGTACATCATCACTACAAAACACATTCAAATGATATATGAGGTATCTCTATGCAAGGATAACAGTGGCCAATATTCAATGCTGCAGTTTAGAAATGACTTGCAGGATGTATTTATAAAATAGAATCAGTCTGTTGGAGCAGGGACAGATTAAAAAAAAAAAACACTTGATTCCACATCCTTTGCTCCAACTATTCAACTACTCTCCCACTTTTTCAGCAAGATCACTCCTGCCAGTTCATTGTATTTCACTCTCCCTTGTTGAAAAAACCTTTCTGAGACAAATATTGTCTTTTACAGCACATTACTTTCTCCTTAAGAGATCAATAAACTGTAATTATGCCTGTAATGTCTTTGCCGGATTGTTTAACACCTGCAAGTGCACTGTACTGTTTTGAGATTAGGGGTTGGATAGAAGAAGAGTGGGAAGGCCAAATGCTTGTCTTTTTTTTTTTTTTTTTTCTTCTTTTTTTTTTTTTTTAATTTAGGTTGTCACAGAAAGTCCTGGGATTGATTGGGGATTAATAATCGTGACATCAAGTTGACTGTAATACACTCCTTTCCCAGGAATGTCATGTTTATTGCCTAGAGTGAGCTGCATCAAATTGAAAGTCCAAAAAATTATGTGCCAAATGCTCCTGTGGGCACAATTCGTCACCCGCCCTTTTCCAAGCCACTGACATGCAATTAAAATAGCATCATATAAATAGATGGGGAAAGTTTGAGAATAATTTAATTCCTCAGAGAAGAGCAACTTGGACAATATATGAAATTACATTTTACTGCCCTTCTGTTTTGCACTATCAACTTGAACTGAAGAAATCCACAGACGTATGAAGTTTGGTGCTGTAATCTCACTATCTATCATCTCCTTTCACTTCCTGACACCTGAAGAAAAGCAACCCAATTTTTTCAGTAACCCCAACTTATGTTTTGCTATTGAATATGCAGCTTTAAGAATAAAAACAAAATACAAAAAGCTCAACACTAAAATCCAGATTTATGACATAAAACTTCATTTTTAGTTTACCTTTATTTTGTTCGAGGAACTTTGACAGAGATGTCTACGATAAACTCCGTGCAAAGATCCCCACTTCGCAAAGAAGGTTGAAAAAATATTTCTCAAAATGCAGAACTCTTTTGAAACTACTAATATATGAAGCTAAAGGCCTACTTCTCTTTCAGTTTTAAAATGCCAGTTCTCTATTTTCCCCTTTAAAAAGCATCCTAAATAATTTTCACATAGCAAAAGAAAGCAAGGGGATAAACAATACTATAATCTTCCTCAGACACTGAAAAACCTGGGAGAGAATCTGAAAACATAGGCAGCTGTTCAGTTCAACTTTCTTGTAACAGAACTAGCTGCCTGTGAATAATCTTGCTAGAGAAATGCCCATTTTATTCTCATTTCCAAGAAGTAAGGCTGATATGTAACTGGATACCAGAATCCCAGAAGTCACACAGGTCAGGAGCTGCTTCAGCCACTACTTTCTTCCTAGCTTTCCCCATTTGTTAGATTTGTTAGATGGCGAGACCCTTGTAGCATTTGTGGATGATGCTGGATGTAGTAAGAATTCAGCATCTGTTGATCTGGAGGCTGTGTGTGCTAACTTGTCTCCTATACAGGGAATGTATCATTTATCAAACAGGTTAAGTTTTTTGGCACCCACTTAAACCAGGCAGGGACATCAGACCTCTATATACACAATACTGGGTCACTCAGATATTTGCTACTCATAGCTGGATGTTTTTTGTTTGTTTGCTTTTGTTTGTTTTTGTTTGTTTGCTTTCATTTTGTTTTTAAAGTTCTTGAAAAAATGATTTCTATCACGTGTACTTTGTTCGCTGCAATGTCTTCCTTTCTGATGGTGGTTGTTTTGCTAGTTGCTGTATCAGAAAACTTCTAATAGCATTTGCATGCATGCCTTTTGTCACATTAAAGCAGATTCTGCTATTTTCTGCAGGTAGGTTATACTATGCACCTCTCAGACAGGAGAAATACCATGCAGGATTACCAAGTCAGTTTTTAAAGAAGTTCTGACAAGCTCTCTACCTGTTCATACTAGCAGTACATTCTAAAACTTAAATTATGGTTTTCAAATTCCTACTTTAATATATACGTTTCCTCTTATTAACTGTGCAGGCACCAATATAGCAAATAATTGTGCTAAACCAATGTGGTGGGGATTTGTGTTTTTGTTGTTGTTGTTGTTTAGTGCTACTTAAATACATATGTATATATTTAGGTGCCTAGGCAGCAAGCGTAGATCATACCAAAGAGACTGCTGAGGACTGCAAGGAGGGCAAAGCAACAAAACAGTGAAATAGTACATAAGTATACAACAAACAAATGGTACCAGGCAGTGACCACTCTTGAGACAAGCAGCTGAAGCTGAAGCATAATGGCCCCATGGCACGCAGCTGCAGCCACACAAGCCCAGACAGACCTCATTCCCTGTCTGCTTTCAGCCCTCCCCTCCTCTCAGTGACTTCTGTTCCACAGTTGCTTGGAGAAGAGCATTTTTGCCCAAGAGCACCACGTAGACAAGTGGGCACAAGCAAGCAGAACCACACCACATTGTCTCTCCCTTAAGTCTGGCTGTGAGCTTTCTGAGGACAGGGATTCCTGTAACAGACTATAATTTCCACAGCCTTCAGCAGAGAGGACTATTTTTAAGTTTACCAAAGCTAAAAGCAACCACCTCACCCACAGGAGATGAATGCTTACAGGCAGACATGAGGTAGGCCCACATGGTGCAGCCTTCCTGTTACAGAAAGGGAGGAAAGGAGGGCAGTGGTGGGATGGCACAGGAAGGTACAAAATATTTCCAATAAAACAACCTACAAATACTGTGGTTGAGCTGAAAATACACTGCTTTCAAAGTCCGATTTTACTATAATTGAACGGCTACTTAAAAATTACATGCTGACTTTGTTAATGGTAAGTTTTTGTTTAGAAAACTGCTCTATAATTTTTATTTAATTCTATATTTAGATTTTTTTATAATGTCTATCAGAAAGCCTTTAAAAGCAAAAGTCCTGGCTAATCACAGAATCACAGAATCACAGAATTATCGAGGTTGGAAAAGACCTAGAAGATCATCCAGTCCAACCATTACCAATACTTCCCAGCTAAATCATACCCCTCAACGCAACATCCAAACGTTTCTTGAACACTCCCATGGTCGGTGACTCCACCACCTCCCTGGGCAGTGCATTCCAATGCCTGACTACCCTTTCCGAGTAGTAATACTTCCTAATGTCCAGCCTGAACCTCCCCTGGCGCAGCTTGAAACCATTCCCTCTAGTTCTATCACTGATTACACGAGAGAAGAGGCCGACCCCCAGCTCACCACAACCTCCCTTCAGGAAGTTATAGAGAGCTATAAGGTCTCCCCTGAGCCTCCTCTTCTCCAGGCTGAACAATCCCAGCTCCCTCTACCGCTCCTCATAAGGCCTGTGCTCCAGACCCCTCACCAGCTTCGTAGCCCTCCTCTGAACACGTTCCAGGGCCTCAATGTCTTTCTTGCAGTGAGGGGCCCAATCATATCATAATCATATCATATTCATAATCAGTAATCATATCATGAACAGGTCATAACAACTGCTCGCAGACAGATAAGAAAACTTTTATCCATGTATAATTCCTGTAAGGGTCAACATGAAATAGGGAAACCGAACAGGAATTTATGTACTTATTTTCTCAATTTCTGTGGGCAATCTATCACAAAAAAATAAAATAATAAAAAAAAATCAGAATTCTTTTTCTGACTGTTTCCATCTATCACTGGCTATCCCGTATTTACTGTTATGTTGACAAAAATCGATTTATAATAATAAAGTGTGCCTTTGCCTTTGATTTGTGGGTATTTGGAGCCAACTGAAAATAGCTATTTTGTGAAGTAGCCACCATGTCAGGCACAATGAATAAATTAAAACTCAGCTATTATGGAATAAAGAGAGCAGAAACAATACAATAGAGGCATGCTTGAAGACTGAACCCCTACATCTTTTTTTTCCCCGGAGTGATGGTTCTGGTTGTAGGACCACACTATTTTTGATATAATATGGAAAATGAGCAGGCTTGATGGATTACAAGAAGAGGCCTAGTGTGTAAAAAAAAGACTTTTTTATCCCAACAGCCTAAAGTTGATGCTTAAGAGATATAAGGGAAGGTCAAAATACCTACCTGTATTTCCTCAAAATACTCTTCTACAAATTTCTGGTTAGGAATTTTCGTAGACCTCAGAGGATATCTGAATAATGGGCATGTCTATTCTCCTTAAATTTTTGTTAATTCCTAGGGCCCACTCCCTGTGGCATGGAGTTCCACAGACTGCATAAATGCTGTTAGGGTTTCACCTTTTATTCTGAGCCTGACACTTTTTAGCTTCTGCAGATTCAGTTTCTTTCAGAGAATATATATATATATATTTAATGTCTTATTTTGCCCATGTTTTTGAAGGGGAAGAGAACATAGGTGCTGTCTTAGTAATCTTTTATAACAAAAAAGTAGATGTAAGGCTGTAACTGACAAACCTGATAGCTCTGTTTTTTCTGTCATCTGTTCTGATTTCAGGATGGCTACAAGATACTCTAATTGATCACATCTGTAGAGACAGCGCATTAAGAAATCAACCTACATCTCAGGCAGCTAGAACATAAAGTCTATAAAGCATTACAAATCAAAGTCAATGTATTTAATTACATCTAAAAACTAAATGGAAGCCAATATATTGTATAAATAGGCTTCACATTTGTACTTAGCAGCAAACCTGGGACAACCTTTGCTGTGAATAAACATCTGACTGTTTTCACTACTTTATCATAATAAATCCCAACATGAGTTCCTGAACACTTCATGACAGCATTGTACTGGCTGGCTTTTCTGACCAAGAGTAGAGGAAGTCACAACACGAATCACAAACCCATGAGACTGTCTGTTTCTCTAAGAGGTGCTGATAGGAGAAATCAGTCCCTCTGGTCCCTGTGATAAATCTCTTCTGGCTCAACTTTGTGGAAGTTCATTTCCAAGTCTCTTGAGTCAGTATTCACTCCAGAGGTACTTGAGCAGTCACCTGATCAAGGAGCAGACAAAACTTTTTATGCGACACATTCAACCCATCACAGTTCATCAACAGAACCCAAAGCAGCAACAGTCAATCACAAAATGCTGACAAAAATCAGAGTTTAAAAGAGCCCCAAATGCATGATTAAGCTATATACCTGAAATAATTCTGTCTGACAAAGATTACTCTGTATTCAGATATCACCTTGTCATGATTTGATGCAACTTATTGACAGTCCTGTCACCATATCAGAGGGTAGCAGACAGAGAGGAGGGACAGGCAAGAGGAGAAAGAGAGAATGAACAAGAATGTTTCACTGCATAAAGCACTAACTTGAAAAGAGTAAAAACTTTGTTGTCAAAATTCCTTAAGAAAAAAAAAAAAGTTCAAAACAACCTGTTCTTGAAATCAAAAGTTAGGCAGATCATTTTTTGGGAAAACTTCTGAACTTTTAATGGAGAGTTTTTAATCTAAATTTTTCTATTAGAAAGAGCCATGGACTTTGGGGAAAACAAAACATAAAATAAGTTTGGAGGTTTCTGAGCTAGTCCAGTCCTCCTGCTCCATCCCTCTCCCACTCTCCAACCTCCCACAGAGACTTAAAAGTCTTATTTTCATATGGGTAAATAATAATTAAAAAAAAAAAAAAATCTTAATTCTCAAAACTCAAAAATATTGATTTTGTTGTTGTTTTTGTTGTCCAAATTAAATGTTTTTAGTTCTTTATGAGGTCAAAGCCTGTATTTTAAACTTGACCTAGTTTCAACCTTCATTTCTCAACAAACATGGAAGTATGCTGACAATTAGCAACATGGGAGGCATGACTGTTGTTATTTGTAGACAGGCTAAAAGAAAAAAGAAGTGAGTAAAAACCTCTGCTTGAATAGTCAAGCATTTCTTGGGTGACCAATATTTACCTCTGGCATATCCATGATCACTAGAAATGAGATGTATCTGCCACTAAATTATTAAGCTGTATCACAAATGAAAATAACAGCTACAATTGGCATTGCACTATCATTCTTTCCAGGAAGGAAAGTGCAAATCAGGCCCAAAAAACCAGAAAAATACTGTACCTCTGAACTTTTCACAATTAACCCCACATAGCCACACAGTAAACGTTCTCTGCTTATCAGGGTTGAATTTCAAACCTATTATCAGCTCATTCAGAAGCATAAAATCTGATTTTATCTCACCTAACAAGAAAGAGCATTAGCAATCATATTATCATCAAAAACACAGGGTGCTTGCCTTTGGGTGACCTCTGACTGAATGCCACAGACTGAAATATGCTCTGAAAAGAAAATTTCTTTTTATTCTAATTTGAGCTAACATTAACGTCTGTGATCAGGATACATACATAAAAGAAACCAGCTTACCCAATATACAGAAGTATATAATTTTTTGTTTATTGCTTGAGAAACAGCACACACCCTAATAAACAAGACTCTTTTTACCCTATAGTCAAGCTGATTTAAAGTTTCCAATTAGATAGTGAAGTTGTTCCTTTCAGAATTCACAGAACTCGTGAGTGATTGTGCATGCAAGCTCGGGGACTTTTGAAGACACAGAGAAGAGTCAGGAAACACTGCTGGTTTTAGGAAGCAGCAGGGGGAAACATGAGATTTTTCCCAGAGGTTTTTAGGAGGGCTCCTCCAAGAAGGTAATGCAGTCAAAAGCCCAGCTGAAGTACCTCTACACCAATGCACATAGCATGGGAAATAAGCAGGAGGGATTGGACACCATGGTGCAATTGGAAAGCTATGATTTTATTGCTATCATGGAAACATGGAGGGATGATTTGCATAACTAGAATACAATGACTGAAGGCTATGAGATTTTTAGAAGGGATAGGTGATGTAAGAGAGGTGAGGGAGTTGCCCTCTATGTTAAGAAGTGGATAGACTTGGAAGAGCTGCTCCTGAGAAACAATTATGAAAAGGTCGAGAGTTTATCAGTTAAAATTAGGGACTGGACCAATAAAGGGCATCTGATAGCTGGAGTATACTGCAGGCCACCAGATCAATGGGAGCACACTGATAAGGTCTTCTTACTTCAGCTGCAAGAGGTGCCACACTCACAGGCTCTCATCATGGTGGGGGATTTCAACCACCCAGATATTTGCTGGGAAAACAACATAGTGAATTGCAAGCAATCTGGGAAACTCTTGCAGTCCACTGACAACATTCTGGTTCAGGCATTGGAGAGACCCACCAGAGATGATGTATTGCTGGATCTGGTGCTCAAAAACATGGATGAGATCATGAAAGAGGTTAAGATCAGAGGAAGCCTGAGATGTAGCAACCACATCCTGGTTGAGTTCGTGACCTCGAGGAACATGGGCCAGGCAAAGAGTGGAAACAGGACCCTGAACTTGAGGAGAGTGAACTTCAGGCTCTTTAAGGAACTGCTGGATGAGATACCCTGGGAAACTGTCTTTAGGGACAAAGGAACAGAAAACAGCTGGCAGCACTTTAAGGATGCCTTTCTGAAAGCGCAAGAACTCACCGTCTCCCAGAATATGAAATCAGGCAGACAAGGCAGGAAACCAGCATGGCTGAGCAAAGACATGCTAGTTGGGCTGAGAGAAAAAAATGAAAAGTATAAGCAGTGGAAGCAGGGGGTGGGTGACCTGGGAGGAATAAAGCAAAAGCCAAGGAGTAGATGGAATTGAACTTGGAAAGGGATGTGAAAAACAGCAACAGCTTATGTGGTTGCCAAGCCACTTTCCATCATGTCTGAAAAACTGCAGCTGTCAGGCAAAGTCCCCAGTGACTGGGAGAAGGGAAACATCACTTCCACATTCAAGAAGAGGAAAAAGGAAGACCTGGGGAACAATAGGCCAGTGAGCCTCATGTCTGTGCCTGGGAAGATCATGGCACAGATCCTTCTGGAAGATATATTAAGGAACATGTGAGATGGGTTGACAGACAGCACAGCTTCATCAAGAGTAGACCGTGCCTGACCAAGCTGGTGGCATTCTATGATGGAGTGACAGCATCAGCAGACAAACAAAAGGCAACAGTTGTCATCTACCTCAACTCGTGCAGGATCTTTGACATGGTCCCACACCACATCCTTATCTCTAAATTTAAGACATATGGATTTGAAGGCTGGACTATGTAGGTGGATAAAGAATTGGTTGGATGGTTGTAGCCCAGAGGGTTGTTGTCAGTAGCTCTGTGTTCAGTTGGAGGCCAGTCACAAGTGGTGTCCCCCGGGGGTCCATGTCTTGGAACCAGTGCTCTTGAACATGTTTATCAATGATTGTGGGATTGAGTGTACCCTCAGCAAATTTGTTGATGACACCAAGCTGAGTGGTGCAGCTGACACAATAGAAGGGAGGGACGCCATCCAGAGGGACTTGGAGACACTCCAAAAGTGGGCACTTGAGAATCTAAAGAGGTTTAACAAGGCTGAGAGCAAGGTCAACTTCAGCCAAGGCAATCCTAGACAAGAGTGCAGACTGGGATAAGAATGCATTGAAAGCAGGACCTTAAAAGTTCTTCTCTGCAGGGCTGTTGGACAAAAAGCTGAACATGGTCCAGCAGTGTGTACTTGCAGCCCAGAAGGCCAACAGTATCCTGGGCTGCACAAAAAGAGGGGTGGCCAGCAGGGAGAGGGAGGGGATTGTTCCCCTCTACTCTGTGCACATGAAGCCTCATCTGGAATACTGTGTCCAAATCTGGGAACCCCAGTATAAGAAGGATGTGAAACTGTTAGAGTGGGTCCAGAGAAGGCCACAAAAATGATCAAAGGGCTGGAGCACAAAAGCATTCCTTAGGAGCGTGTGTTATATGTTTGTCTTTTCCATTTAATGTATGTTCTGATAAATATATATATATATTTTGCTGGGCATTTAAGATTAATTTCTGGCCAAAATCAACCATGGAATCAAAAATGCAACTCGTTTGAAATGATTTTTTCAAATTATTTTCTTCCCCGTTGACCTCAATGAACTACCACAGTAATGCAGGAGGGCAAAAAGTGGTAAAGTATATACAATATATTAGACACACAGAGAAACTGCAGTCAGTTTTTCTTTACATGCCTCTAACAAATGAGTCCTCAGTTGCTTCATTTCCTTTAAGTGACAGCTGTGCAGATGAGTGTTTGTAAATAGTAATAAGGCTAGAATGAAAATGAGGCTGAAGGAAGCACACAGTGCTTATGGTACAAGTGACAAAAAACAGCTTGTATTTTACAATCCAGAAGCAATTCAACCATCTTCCAAAGGGCTACTTGCATGTGGATAATAAAAATGAGTTATTTGCAGCTCCAAGAAGAAAAATAAGTTAACTGAAAGGAAACAAGACAAGATGTTGAGAGATAAAGGAAGCAATATTTTCTAGATAGACCAAAATAGCATATTCTGGTTTACGATGCTTATAGAATTTTTTTTTCCACTGCCTTCTTTTCAACAAAATGTGGTTTTGATTTGCTTTTGTTTCCACATCTAAGTGCACTTTGTGCCATGTAGGACATTTTTGAAGGAAACAAACAAACAAACAAACAAAAAGAATAAAAAAAAAGCTTCACACAGAATATCAAATCTTTGTTTTGTTCCAGAAAAATTAATTCCATCACATATATATCCAAAATTCAAATATTCAAATGCATGCAGATATTTCTGCAAGCAACAATGCATATGTCAGCGTGGTCTATGCCACTTATCAAGCAAAGCTACTTCAACACATGCTTTATTGACCAAAAAATCCATCTAAGATTTGCTCATCTTGAGACTACTGACAAGAAGGAAGTTTAATGCAGACCTTCATTTGCACTTTGGTTAAAAAGTAAACAAGACAAAATAATGTTTCATCATAATGCAGCAAAGTAGCTTCTGTTAGCTGTGCTTGGGCAGAGTCTACCTATTTTGCTTCTTCTTTAGGTACCAGAGTACTATATTACAGAACAGTGTGTCTGCAGGCTTTTCAGTCTTACTGGATAATGGATAGCAGTAAAATGGCAAATGAAAAAAATGTTCAAAGGGTCCATTATCCTTTCAGTTGTGAGTTACCTAAATATCTGAAACACTCAAATACTGATAAATTTAATCTCAAATAAATAAATAAATAAATAAATATAATCCCAGTTTTTCAACACAAGATAAAACAGTGAAATAATTATTTACTCATTAAGGGCAACAGAATACAAATTGAAACTCCTGTAACAAAACAAACAAACAAATAAACAAACCCACCCCTCTCGCCGTCTTCCCGATCAAATCAGTTTTCTGAATGCTTCAATAGCAATTGAACTGGTGACGCTGGCAAGTTGGAACAGGAAATGAAATTGCATGTGATGGTAAAATGCCCAAAATATCAAATAAATATTTCCTAACCATTAACTTGAAGCTGGTTCATCCAAATCAATTTGCAAATGCTCCCTTTTACAGATTTAAGAACCTTTCAAATTAGAAGTTGATGGTAAAAGCACCCTTGAAGACTAATTCTCATTTAACATTCTGTAGCTATCCAGACGGAGTGATAAGATTACACATTCAGCTGGAGTTGGGTGCACTGAAAGATGAGGTTTGTAATTGCAGCTTGGTATTAATCTGGTTATTTATTATTGCCCCAAAAACGGAGGGGGGGGGGGGGGGGGGGCATTACCACAGCTATTTAAAACTATTTAATATAGTTTAGAATAATTTCAAATTAAGAAACTTCTTACTGTGATTCTCAATCATCTTAAACAGAAAGTCCATAGAACATTTTTTTTTTCATGATTGTATTTTCCCTTTGTTTTCTCTAAACAAGAAAATACAGAATATGTAACAGTGAATATTATTTTGCCACTGCTTAAAAGTCGTAGGCTTTTTACTAACCTGACCGTGCCATGTCTCAGAAACTGTCTGGACTCTTCTTGGCCTGAGACATCTTTAGCCTGTTTAGCTGTGATAACAGATATCTACCAGTCAGGTAATTCTCAATTTCATTTCAGTTTTGATTTGCTTTACATTGATAATAGGCAGTTATTTCAATGTGAACTCCTGAAGAAAATGAAATATTAAAGAATCTACCTGCTGTGCATCAACATTCTTGTTGCATAGAAATATAATTTTTAGAGTTACTAGTTTTGTTTATAAAGAAAATAAAACATTTTCTGTAGTTCTTCACTGTTGAAAGGCTTCCCAGTGCTTTTTTACTATTAGCGAATGGACAAATAATTTGCTTTAGGTTTTTCTTTGACTATTCCTATGACGATGAAATGGAAGACAGTTCTTCAGGGTGATAAGCTTTCATTAGCTACTACAAGTGAAAAAAAAAAAAAAAAAAAAAAAAAGAACCTTTTTATTGAAATAGGAAAACAGGTGACCAAACTCATCAACAAAATACTTCAGTTCTACTCTCAATTCATTCTCCATTCAGCCACTATTTGCGCTTGTGATTGCCCCAATCCACATTCAGGACCTTGCACTTGGTCTTGTTGAACTTCATGAAGTTTATGAATAGCTTTGCTACTGTCTTGGGGGCATGGCACTTTTTAGTAAACACTGAGTACCAGAGAAAAATATAATAAATACTAATAAAATAATTCTGATTGTGAGGTAAGTCACATTATATATCAGAAGTTTTAGGACATTTATTGTGAGGTAAGCCATATTACACATCAGAAGTTTTAGGACATTTACTGATAGATTAGTAAACGAGGAAAGCTAAATAGCTGAACAGCATACAGTTTGTCACTAGACATCTCAACTTCATCCAGACCAGACATTACTGCCTAGATCAAAGTGCTTTTCTTAACAATTCCTTATACTCTCCGGACTTGACAGATCCACCAAGGGCACAACATTATAGCAGCAGGTAGGCATGCTGTGCTGGGGAAAGAGGTGACACCAGCTTGCAGAGTTGGCAGCCTGCAAGCAGAGTTTCAGCAATTCACCCATAGTCTATTTGGAGCAGCAGCGACAGTGGCCACAGTATCTCTTTTGTAGAGCAGGTCATTCATGCACGTCACCCTTACTTTCTGCATACTAATCCATCCGCAAACAAATTCTTCAACTGCAAGGAAGAGTTGCAGAAGGAAAAAAAAAAAGAAAAAAGGAAAAGGAGAAGAAAAAAAGACAAAACAAAATAAAAAGCTCAATACAAAAGTACAAGTCCTACTTTAATGAATTCTCAGATCTAAAAACAGCCTGCAAGGTTTACAGAACCTCAAAGTCCATACAGTTTAAACCATTGATGAAATAAATTAGCTTAATATATGATGCACTGTTTAGCCAGTATCCTAATTAAACAGTAACTTCTTATTGCTTCAGTAAGGAATAAAGCACAGTAGGTGATGTAAAGTCATGAGCCTATACTTAAACTCGTTCTTTCCCAGCTTTTTTAATTATGCTGATTTTTCAGAAGTCGACTGAGAGTGGATTAAAATGGATATAGGTTGAAAAATAAACATTTTTGACGCATGGTCAACATCCATAAGACTTTAGACCAATAGCAAAGTACTATTTAAATTATTTATTTATTTTTTAAAAGAAGGAAGAAAAATTTACTATCCCCAAGCTTTGTGGGTTTGTTTGTTTGTTTGTTTGTTTGTTTCCATCTCTATGGCTCTGGAGGACCTAAATCAAGGTAAATAGTTTAAACAACTCCAGCTTATTAAAATAAAAATTCTCCTTGCTACAGGTATTCTGTATAAAAAGGATGATCTCACAATCACAGCAGCAACTGTGTAATAATTGCAAAAACAGTATTAGATTATTTCATTGAGCGGAATCACAGGTATCCAGACCGTTCTTGAATATCTCCATAGAAAGAGGCTCCCCTACCTCTCTGGGCAGCCTGTTCCAATGCTACATCACGCTTACTATAAAGAAGTTCTGTAAAATTCATACACTTAATGCCTCTTACCTCCACAGTTTGAGTTTGGATTAATCTTAACTTTTTAAAAAATGCCTTCACGAAGCAGAGAGGATTAGAATACTGAACTAAAAGTTAGTGAAATCGATTCAATTCTAAAATTTTATTTGGATAGTTCTACCCATAATACTACATAAAGATTGAAGGAGACATCACTTTGCCCTACCTCGGCTTGTCTGTCAAGTTCACATTGCTTGGAGAGCAAAGCAAACCTGGAGTTACAAATACTATCCATCCCTAATTTTATGTATTAGTTACCTCAGCAAACTCTACTGATGGTTGATGATACTGCCATGGGTTATTTTTTTTTTTCCTTTATATTCTTGACAAATACCCAGAAAACTGTTAGCTCTAAGTCTATGTACAATTGGTAATCTCTAGTTTGTCTGATTCCCTTGCACCAGAATTGCCGAAAATCCCAGCATGAAACATTCCCTTGAAAAAAGAGTACCGTTCTTTAAAACCCTCTCCCCCACTTCTTAACTATGTATCTCACAGTTATTCGAATAATTGGTATGAAATAGACCCCAGGAAGTTTTAGTAGCATCAGATTCATCAAATATCTTTTCTCAGGTAGGTTTTTTTGTTGTTGCTTGTGGTAAATACACTGTGCTGCAACTCTGAAGACATGAAGACTATTAGCAGCTGAATTGGAAGCTCCCTGGATATCTTGGCCACATCCATTCATTTCTAGGCTTTCTCTTCTGCATGAATTCCTCTTCAATAAAATGAGAACACTACTTTCCTGTGTAAAAACATACTCAGTACCATTGTAAAGCACCCTATCCCTTATACATCGTTGTGTCTTGACCTTCTAGTATAATGACAAAACCAACTGAATGTCTTTTGTTCACTGTTCCAGCTGCCTGCACAAGTGGTGCAACACCTTCCTCAGAATATTTGAGGTGATTGTCCCCCTCTACTCAGCTCTTGTGAGGCCCCATCTGGAGTACTGCGTCCAGGCCTGGAGCCCCCAGTGCAGGAAGGACGTGGAGCTCTTGGAGCAGGTCCAAAGGAGGGCCACTAAGATGTTCAGAGAGCTGGAGCACCTCTCCTATGAGGAAAGGTTGAGGGAACTGGGCTTGTTAAGCTTGGAGAAGAGAAAACTCTGGGGAGACCTCATTGTGGCCTTCCAGTACTTGAAGGGAGCGCATAAACAGGAGGGGGAATGGCTGTTTACAAGGTTGGATAGTGATAGGACAAAGGGGAATGATTTTAAACCAAGACAAGGGAGGTTTAGGTTAGATATTAGGAGGACGTTTTTCACCCAGAGGGTGGTGACGCACTGGAACAGGTTGCCCAAGGAGGTTGTGGATGCCCCATCCCTGGAGGCTTTCAAGGCCAAGCTGGATGTGGCTCTGGTCAGCCTGGTCTGGTTGTTGGCGACCCTGCACATAGCAGGGGGGTTGAAACAAGATGATCATTGTGGTCCTTTTCAACCCAGGCCATTCTATGATGCTATGATTCTACAACTTTTGATTATTTCACTGCAGAGGCCAACATGTAGTGATGCAGGTAATTAAGCATGGCTGCTCTGCACTCAGCCTCAGTCTTCTCTGCTGAGCTGCTGTCAGACCTTGCTAACAGTGTCTTGACAGGGAGGCTGAAAATGAAAATTTACATACAAGCGATTGTAGGCATTGTTTTTTCACTCACTCTTATTTACAGATCACAGAAGAACATCTGACATTGGAATTTATATTTACCTGAAAATATTTCACATCTATCTGAATACAGTGAAAACATTTCAGTACTTGGAAATGTGTCAAGTAGAAACATCGCTGGTAAGATAACCCAGTGGCATTACAACTCATGTTTATTTGACCAATGCTCTACCAGCTTAAATGGAGAATTCTTCACATCCCATTTTATCATCTCTATGGTGCTAGAGAACTGAGAAGGTTCCAAACCACTGATATTTATGACTGCAAAGAATATATGATTTGCTCTAGAAGCCACCATTTTAACTTTGACAATACACTTGAAAAGAGAATGGCTAGAGATGAAGTACTTCTATTTTATGTTCTGCTTCTTGAATGAATGCCTCATCATTTTCTTTGCCAGAGATGTGAAAACTAAATTCGTTCTCAGACCAAATTTAGAATAAAATTCATGCTCAGCTGCATTTGAAATAAAAGCTACAGTACACAGGATTTAAAACAGGAGGGGTCATCTGTAGCCTTTCAAATTTTTGTAAGTTTCTTTGAAATTCATAGAAAACTCCTTAAAAGCAGCAACAGTGCAACTCACATGAAATAAACGATAAGACACAGCGCAATCATTACACAAAACTAGCAGTTATTGCTCTATTCCACAGTTTTGGCAGAACTGCTTGGACCTCAGAAATACAATTTCTGCTGAAATTGAGTTTTCTGTCCCTCATATCTGATGTATAAGTGGAAAAAAAATAAAATAAAAAAATATATCACAGCTTTCCCCCAAGACATCTTCACCTTTCAGAGGGAATGGGGTAGATAGGGATCATCTTGAAATCAATATAGCTTTTTGATAAATTCTTCACTATATCCAAAATAGTTTAAATAGCATTCACACAGGACATATATGCAAACACAAGTTGGGTAAAGAATGTAGAACCTAGTAAAAAATGTAAAGACCTGTTTATGTAAATTATTGCATAAATCAGAAATAGAATTAGGCATCATAAGCAGTTGCTAGTAAATAAACAAAAAGAAACAACATACCTCATGCATTACATGATATACTGTCTTCCATGGTTGTAATCATCCTTCTCACCTTTGTCCTGCCTTACCATATTCCCCTCTACTCCTTTGATTTTTTTTTTATTTTTATTTTTTTTTTACATAGGGGCAGAAGAAATAGGGGAAGGCTAAGACAGATGCTTGATTCCCATACACTAAAAAGCAGGAATGTACCTCATGCAAGGAGTTTTCTCCTCTTGAAATAGAGTGCAATACTTCATTTTCTTCTCTTTTCGCTGCTCTTTTGCTGAGTACTGATTTAATGTGAACACGTGTACATGGAAAACAATATAAATATTGTGTGAATAGAGAGAAATGCACACAGATTGTACCTACAGAAGCATTTTGGACTTGATCTCAAAGGTCTTTTACAACCTAGGTAATTCTGTGATATTCATGTAAAAGTGGAATAGACAAGCAAAGACAAAGTAATGAGTTAAAAGGGAGAAAGATAAGATGGCTGAATACACTTTCCAATTATTAATTCCAGTTGTTAATATTGATAATATCAATGTTAACTGCTGCCAGAAGTGCAGTTTCCACATTAATTGTGCGTAACTACTTATGGTTTTCTTTTCTACGTTGCCTTTACCTGTGCTGAAACAGTTCCGAAAGGAAGAGGAAAAAAATAGCAGACTGGCTGAGGATAGGAAGTGGGATGCAGACATATAAAAACCAGTGAACAGTGAGGAATTAATCTGCTAAAACTCAGATTGAATAGGAATCATTCCTGACTACCAAATTAGGACCAAAAAGATTAGGAAACAACCCAGTGGGAAGAATTGCTTGAAATACTCCTGTACATCTCCTCTTCTGATTCAAATTAATTACATTACATTACAGATTACATCTGGCAATTAAAAGAGAAGGAAAAAAAAATCAAATGGGAGAAATAACACAGCTGTCACCAGAATATTTTGCAGCATTTCCCAAAATTGAATAGACTTGAAGAATTCCAATATTTGTCTCCCTAAATCATCCCGACACAAATCACAAGGGTTTTTTTTGTGTGGTTTCCCCCCCCACCCCACCCATTTTAGACAGTCTTTTTTCAAAAAGCAAAGAATACAATTGAACAAAAAGGGAAATTCTTCTTAATACTGCTACAAGGAAAGTAAATGTCATACGTCTTCCAAGTTCTGACTCGCACTACTGCACTTGATCTCCAGAGATACCTGGCCCTTGCAACATCCATTGACTTTCAGAGTTTCAGAGAGAATCAAAGGCTCTCTCCTGTCCGGAGATACTGTTTGCACTTATAGAAGTTAAATGCTAGATTTATCAGATTCTAGAATTTAATACATCTTTCTTCTTACTGAACCTCAGAATCTTTTATACCAATCAATGAAGCTGTAACAATGTCAGATCTAAGAAAACTTCACCAAGAGAGAAATATTTGCAAAAGCGCACTGTAGAGTGCTAGTGTATATTTATGCTACAATTGGAATGGGATGTTTTCATATCCCTCAAACTTGTTGCAAAAGCATTTGTAATCAAGAAATTGTTCAGAATCTTATTAAAAAATGTTCCAAACCATAGCCCAAAAAATAAAATCCGAAAGCATGACACATACATGCTATCTCTTTTTGTTTGATTGCTGCTGTTATCTTCTGCTGAAGTGATCCAAGACTACTAGAAACCTAATGTTACAAGCTCCCGTGCACACATCTGTAATCACATTCTTTAAAAAGCAAACACAAGCAGTTAGTTAAGATGATATCTTGCTATGGCATTGTATTTGCAGTGTTAATCTTCAGCTACTCAGAGTGCATCATTTAGACATTAAGATAGGAGCAGGTTGATACTGGTTTATAATGGGGTAGAGGATGTTAATAGGAGAGAAAAAAAAAAGGAGAGTACTCAAGTAGGGAATTTTCTGTGCCTCCTTTCATGGACATCAACAAGAGGAAATTGCAGGGTTTTGGTTGTTTTTTGTTTTGGTTTTTGTTTTTAAGCTGTGATACCCAAATTTATTACAGTAGCTTTAAGGAATATATACTTTGGAATCCACAAAGTTTACATTAATCTGTAGCTTTATTACAAATGCAAAACCACCTCCTATTATCAAAAGCAACACTAAAAGAATCAGCAGCTCAAAGATTTCCATGGTCTGTGTGTGACAAAGGGAAATAAAGGGAATTGAAGCGAGTCTAAACCTGAGCCACAACATTAGATCCACTCAGGTTGCAGGCAGGGGAAAAGGTGGAGAGAAATGACAGCCAAACAAAAAAATTTGCAGAGTGTGGTGGGTCAACATCCTCAGCTTCAAAAAAAAAAAAAAGAAAAGAAAAAAAAAAAAAAAGCCTGCAGTCTGAAGGAATTTAGTAACATGTATACACTGCAAAATTCTCCGAATGACTTGGGTAGACTGAAGTGACTGAACTGTTAAAAACAGTTTAAAACAAGTTGACTTGTGGTTCCTCTTCCTCTACAATCCGTAGTGAACTACATACATAAAACTATTTCAATTGCTTATTAGCAGTTATCACCCCTCACTGCCCCCCAGTATAAGGATAAACATTTATTATTTTAGACCAGCTCCTGAGAGAGACCTGAAGAGACTCCTTTTCGGTCACAGATAGAGCATTATAAAAGTACTGCAGAACAAGTCTTGATTTCTTTTGGCATCCTTCACGAAGAAGGAAAAAAGAAAAAAGAAAAAAAAAAAAAAAAAAGAGGTTTTTATGCCCCCAAAAAAGAGTTTATAATTTCAGAATTCAGACTTCAGTAAGTTGAAAGAAAAAGCTAAACCCTAAGACCTATTTTGTAGCACTTCAAATGCAGATGCACAATTTTTGCTAGCTCCAAGGTGACCCTGCCTCTACGTTCAGGCAGGGGGTATGGTCCTGAGGAACCCTACTCATTAACAGAAATATTCTGAGTCCTCTCCCAGAAGGAAATATAAAACAGATTATATCTTTCATCTTGCACCATCAATGTATTCTAAGAGGAATACATGCAGTTCTCTTAGGGCTAGCGAGAAATACCTTTACTCTCTGCACTGAATCACAAAGAATATATACATATGCACACTATTCCTATGAACTCTCACCTCTCCTATGTATTTTATTTTTTGGATGCTGCATTCTTTAACAGCAGCTCAAGCACATTTGAAATAAAATTATGCTTACTTGCTCTGCAGCAAAAAACAAATGCATTTGTATTTAAACTGCATTTGCAGATATTCCAATGGGAATTAAAAAGTACTTCATAATGTAAGAGGAACATTAATCTTACCATGCTGTTTAAGCATTAATTTGATCTCAAACTGCATATACACCATATCTCCAGGCATGACACACTTCACAAAGAAAAAAATAATAATAATCCACAGACAAAAAACTACAGCAAGTTGTGTCTGATTGGTGTTTCAGAGCATAATTATCTGGAAGATAGAAACAATCACTGTAACTCGTGCTCAGTGGATCAGTCTCAGAAGAAGGAATGAAGGATGAAAATAGCAGCACTGTTTCCTTCTATTATATTAGAAAACCCGTGAAGTTTCCCCATGTACTTAATGGATACAGCAAATACAGCAGTGTCAGCAATCAGAAATGGTAAACTGGATGAAATGAGCACTTTTAATGAAGAAGACTGACTCTTACATTCCTGGAAAAATTAGTACTCTTCTACGTGGAAATGTGATTGCTTGTTCATGCTTTTTTGTTCTAGCCATCCACTACTAAGCACAAACTACCAAGAATATAAACAGAAACTCTACTTATTCCTTATGTTGCAGCACAGTGACCTAGGTCATGATAGAGGTTGTACAGGTAGAAGCTGGCTGCTTGATCTCATTGATCATGCCAATAAAATGCACTTGCTAAGATAATGGAGAATGCAGCATCTGAAAGGCACAAGTAAAATAACTGCATACAGAGTCTATTTCTAATCAAAGCAACATCATCTTCATGGTTGCGTAACCATATTTTTATGCCACGCGCTGATTACAGGAAAAAAGTTCAAAGCCCTTAATCCATCAAAAGCAGATAGAACACAAGGTTTTGCAGCCTGTTTTACATCCCCTAGATGTATGTGTTTGTGTGTATGTGTGTGTGTGTGTGTGTGTGTACAGGTAGATATACGCATATATATGTGTAAAGCCCTTTTATTTTTTTTTTAAAGAAGCAAGATTTTTCTGGTTAGATACATGGCATTTAACTTCACACTACCTGCTTCTACTCTTCTGTATTTCTGCAAGGGAGGGCTTCCCCAGTCTACTGAGAAGAAACAAAGTGAAGCAGGAATAGGACTGGATGAAATGGGGAGAGACTGAGCTTCCCTACCATTATTCCGTTGTCGTAGACAAATATTCATAAAAACAGAACTGAGAAATTAATTACTCATGTACCAGAAAACTGGTGAATTGTTTTTATTAAGCTACACATACAAAATTAGATATATTTTATGATGTTCACTACAAAGTCAGAAAGCTAGCTAGCCAGCCTCTGGTTTTGTCTAATAGCAAAAAGCTAGACATGGTGCAGAAGCAGCATGTGAACATCATGTACAGAAAAAATGTTGACTGCAACTGAACAGAGATGAACTAACTGTGCTCTGAGATGTTCTGAATTTAATTACTTACTCTATATAACTGTGTTTTATTCTATCCTATACAAAAAGAAGAAAAAAAGCACCTGATTTTCTTTCACTTTTGTGAAATTGGATTGCACTTTAAAGAATGAGAAACCCTACTGGAGATGTGGTCACATAGAACCACTGACATTTCAAACTCAGTTCAGATGGTAAAACTATCATATAAACAGTGATGAAACCTAAGGAAATAAGGATGAAATTATTTTTATAGTAGAGATTAAAATAGAACAAGCAATTAAAAGCTGGAAAGGTTTTTCTGCAAAGCATACAAACAAGAGGGGGAAAGACTGTTTATGAGCGTGGATGGTGACAGGACAAGGGGGAATGGTTTTAAACTGAGACAGGGGAGGTTTAGGTTAGATATGAGGAGGAAGTTTTTCACGCAGAGGGTGGTGACGCACTGGAACGGGTTGCCCAAGGAGGTTGTGGATGCCCCATCCCTGGAGGCATTCAAGGCCAGGCTGGATGTGGCTCTGGGCAGCCTGGTCAGGTTGTTGGCAACCCTGTACATAGCAGGGGGGTTGAAACTGGATGATCTCTGTGGTCCTTTTCAACCCAGGCCATTCTATGATTCTATGATCTTAAGTATGAGTCTACTGCAAATTAAAGAGAAGATCACAAGCCGCCAATTGGAACCAAGGTTCAACTGTGAGACTTCACAGCAACATTCTCAGTCATTTGGGCCTTCCACAGGTAATTGCTGACAGGCCCACGAAATCTCAGAGGGCTAACAAAGTATAATGAATTCATTAGTCTATTACTTATTCTATGTATCCTTGATTTGCAGAATTTATTTCCAAATGGACATGCTTGAGTTATTCATTATCAACATAAACATTTTGTTCTTTGTTGTGCTATGAGATGAATACTGCGTATGCACTCTGAACCCAAATTGTTCAGATGAAAAAATTTGGGTGCGTGAGGAATGTAATGCAGGTTTTGCAATGTTAAAAGCTCCAAACAGAATATATGCTACTGAAACTTGGCACAGGAAAAAAAAAAAAAAAAAAAAAAATAGTACTGAAAATTTGCAGCTAGCTTCCACAACAGCATAAAATATTTGGTGAAGTACCTGATAGCTTGCAAACTCTATTAATGGCTTTTACTACAGCAGAAGATACTAAGGAATGTGATGGACATCAGCTTCGTGCTTTCTAAAGCTCACTGGACATTTGAATATTACCTGCATCCTTCTCCCAACACAACAGGAAAGTCAGTAGTTTGTCACTGGGCAAGCAAACAAAGGAATATAAAAGCGCATTATTTAACTTAATGGATTGGATTGAGGCATTTCCAACAACAGAATAAAAACCAAAATTAGACTAGAAAACATAAGATAATTTCTACTTATGAGGACAAGGATATTCTGGTCTGAATTTCCAGAAGGGAAGAAAGCCTAAATTAAACGTGAAACTTCATTCAATTGCAAATCAGCCAGACAAACAAACAGTTCCATACAGGAACACTTCAGAGGCACATCAGGAGCACTAAGACTTTAGTTTGCTATTGACCATTGACAGGGGCTTCAAGAGCAGCTACCCATTAGGAAGCGCCAGTACTGTGCCAAGCTCTGACAGAAGCACGTTGCTGTCAGAGTGCAGACAGAATAGAGCTCCTGAGAGAATTGTGTCAGGGTTGCTTGTTTAGTTCACCTTAAAGAGCTCTGCTTGGCTTCCACATTGTGCAACAAAATACAGACAAAAGAGGTACTAGGTGCATGCATGCAGGCATGCTGTAGCATTTGGGTGTTCAAGAAACAGAATATTTTTCAGAGATACAGAGAAGATGGTTTCCAGTGAATTTCTAGAAACCTGTGCCCACCCAGAAAGATGATGGCTCCAAATTAATACAATCAGCTTCCAAATTTTATGATCTTTTTTAAGGAGAGAATTGCTCTCTTTCTTTCCAGAAGTACCTCCAAGAGTGGCTCAAGGGATCTTTCCCCAGTATAATTTCCCTATGAGATTTTCCTTTCTCCCCAGTAATACACATGAATGCTTTTTTCTTACTCTTTGTGCTCTTACAGACACCCCATTGACTAACAGTAACCTAGAGTCTTTCTAGCAAGCAAGGACAAAGTGGTTATTCACTGCGTAGTATTCATCACTGCACTGCTGTGGCTTCCTTGCTTTCCCAAGGCTCTTTTCTAAATACTAAGTTTAAGGGATCTTCTCTTTGACATTTGAAGGTGCACCACACCACCTTGGTCACATGGCCTGACAGCACTGTGTGTAAGCTATTACTCCAAAGTCGCTTTCAATTTTCTCTCACTCTAGTTCAATCCCATTAATTTGTATTCATGAATGTATTTTCAAGCCAAATGCGTATTACTTTCCACTTGTACACATACAATTTCATTTGCTCTCTCCGAGACCACTTAAATAGTAGATCTAAATCCTGTCTGAATTTTACCTGCTGTTCAGCAGTGACCTCAATTTTTGATTTTGTGGCATCAGCAAATTCAATTAGTTTATTTCCCACATCTAGGTCATTGATGCTGGCCAGAAACGAAAGAGATCAAAGCACTGACCTCTGCAGAACTCTCACTGCCATCCACACATGCCTGCTCTGATTTTCTATTGTTTAATTGGATTTCGCTCATTTTTATCTGCTATCTCTAATGTCTGAACTTCCCGTGCTTTCAACAGCATCCTGCCAACTAGAACTGTCTCTTCTTTTCTGAGCTGCCAAGAACCTCATTTTGAGAAAATCAAAATTATCCCTGCCCATATCTGCTCGATTCTAAAACATGAGGAAAAAAACAAACAAAGCAGCACAGATGGTGCAGCACCTTATTATTGAGCCATTGTAAGGTGTGGGTACCAGAAAAAAAGAAAGATCTGTTCAAAACAGAGAAGACTGTTGTAACCAGTTACATTCAATGGTGCCTTTTCTGCTTTAAAGGACTTCTTCTATCCTCTCTGCTGCAGCTTACAAAGTGTTACCCTGACACCCAGCTATAGCAGATTAACTCTGGTTGGAAGGGTCCTCTGCAGTCCACCGGCTCAGTGCCCCAGCTCAAGGCATGTTTAGCTATAATTTGCTGCTTAGACCTTTCTCAAGTCCTGAGCACATCCAAGCACTGATGTTTCAAACCCATTTGGGTAATCGCTCCAGTGTCTGACTGCCCTCATGCTGGAATTTTACACATACATGTATATATAATTTGAAAAATGACCATCAAACAGCCTTAGCCACTGTAGGCACTGTAGACAGAATACCTGCAGTAGTACTGGAGAACTGGGAAATAATAACTGCCAAGCAACCAACGTAGTTGGAATTAAATCAGAAATAAAATTTTGATATTATCAACCTGTAATGAAATATTGTCTGGGAAACTGTTAATCACAACCTGAACCTCTGATTAACCATCTGAGGCAAGTGACGGGTCAGCTGCGGGAGCACAGGTGAAGGTAATTCAGATGTGCTCCCGGAAGGGGTGGAGCTTGATTCTACCTCTCCTAGATCCCATTTAAGGACTGACCACCACTAAGGCAGCATCTCTTTTGGAGATTGCTCCTGTGTGGAGTTACTTGTAGAGAGCCTCAACATTGGTGAGCATCCTTCTTAACTGTGAGCCTCAGCATTGGTGAGTTGCACCTATATAACCTCTGGTTATCCGTCTATTTACAACCTTGTATAATTACAACTATACAAATATCTTTGAGGTATAGATACCAATAAGCACAATATTTCATACTGATGTAGCTAAAAAGACATTTTAGAAGCCACTATGGAAAAGTAAGATGTCAGTCATCGTAGTTCCAATTTGGAAATTAAAAAATAAAAATAATTAACAACAACAAAACCTAACTAACACATTCTCAGTATTTTCCGGGTACCTGTAGATGACCATAGCAGATGAAGAAGAGAAAACAGGAACTGGAACTCACTAGGTTTGACTACAAAGAGATTGATTTTTGATTTAAACAACCTATTATGTTCTACAGAATGCATGACTTTATAAAACAGCCATTGCCATGAGTCAAGTACTTATTACCTCACCAAACCACAATTTTCCCACACAATAAAAGTAAATATAGCTATCAGTACTTTGGACCGGTCTTTAAATTTTCTGACTCCTGCACTTACAGTGATCACTCAGGTTTTATCTCAAGATAGATCACCTGAATTTTCCAAGGACATTTTCTGAAATGCATTGCTAAGTAGATAGGGTTGCAATTAGATAGGGCTTCAATTTTAAAAGCACTGATATGAAATTCTTCAAATTCGTTCCATGTGTAAAACAAGCCGCTTCTTCCTGGCTTATGAGCAGTAGGAAGGAATTTTGCTGAGTTCAGCTAAACAAGGAAGAAAAACAGGGCCTTCTGCACACTAAGACCTGGTCACACTTCTCAAAGATTTTCATTTACTCCTAGCTCTAAGCCAAGGCTGATCTCTCCCCAGCGGAAACAGCTATTTCACAAAGCTTCATAGCAGTACATACTGTGAGTACAGTTGTTAAAACTACAGTCTTGAGAATATTCCCTCTGTTTTCACAAGGCTTTCCATATGCTTCTCTTTGCAGCTAGCTCATTTGGCAGCACACTACATGCTGGCAGTCTGCAATAATAGGCAAAAAAAGTAGAAGATTGAGACAAATAATAAAAATACTTCTAAGCAGACTGTATGGAGGAGGAAAGAGTAATTGTGCAAAGATGTCAGGATGCAGGGATATGGGAAATTGCCTAATTGCCAGCAGAAAACTCCTACCCTGTTAACTGTGACTGTAGCACCCCCATAACAATAGCTCTGCAGCCTAAATCAAGCAGCAGCTTAGCTCAGGAATTAAAACAGCCCTTGTACACTTGGGCAGTGCCTCTCCTTAGATAATGTACAAGAGTAAGTGCAGAGGGCAGCATGATATGGCTATGCATACCAGCTTGAATGTGCATCCCTACCTAATAGTCCAGACAACCATCTCCAGTCAAAACAGATTACTTTTAGATTTTGTCTTATTTTTCCCAGTCACCATCTATCAGAAAAAGAGAACTACATTCCATATAAAACTTGTGAAATGTTTTCCAACGTCTATATTCATGGACAGTGAAACAGCATAGGGTTACCTGGTGACATTCTATAAACTATCAGAGAAAGACAATGGCATCTAGTCTGTTTTCATAGATTAGATGTTTCTCAATAAGAAGTAGACAAGGAACATTTTTTCTTCCCACTACTGTAGATTCTAAATAAGGCAATGAAGAAATTTGATCTGGTTTACAGAATCATAGAATGGCCTGGGTTGAAAAGGACCACAATGATCACCAAGTTTCAACCCCCCTGCTATATACAGGGTCACCAACCACCAGACCAGGCTGCCCAGAGCCACATCCAGCCTGGCCTTGAAAGCCTCCAGGAATGGGGCATCCACAACCTCCTTGGGCAACCTGTTCCAGTGCTTCACCACCCTCTGAGTGAAAAACTTCCTCCTCATATCTAACGTAAACCCCCCCGTCTCGGTTTAAGACCATTATCCCTTGTCCTGTCAATATCCACTCTCATAAACAGCCATTCCCCCTCCTGTTTATAAGGTCCCATCAAGTACTGGAAGGCCACAATGAGGTCTCCCCAGATCCTTCTCTCTTCCAAGCTTAACAAGCCCAGTTCCCTCAACCTTTCCTCATAGGAGAGGTGCTCCAGCCCTCTGATCATCTTAGTGGCCCTCCTCTGGACCTGCTCCAAGAGTTCCATGTTCTTCCTGTACTGGGGGCTCCAGGCTTGGACACAGTATTCCAGATGGGGCCTCACAAGAGCTGAGTAGAGGGGAACAATCACCTCCATCTGGCTGGTCACTCTTCTAATGCAGCCCTGGATGTAGTTGGCCTTCTGGGCTGCATGTGCACACTACTGAGCACACTGCAAGTGCACACTTATCTGAGCTACCTCAATACAAATGCCTTTCAATGTTTCAACTCTCTGAACAATTTTGAATAGAAAACAATTTGTAAGACATACTATGCAAATCCAAAACCTTCTTGCTTTACAATTGCAAAGTTCACTGCATCCCAGGTGGCTTTTTATGTATTAAGAAATGCTTCAAAACTGTAAGATCCAGCAGCAGACACTGACATTTGAATGCTATGATGTAAGGATTACTCCTTCATTGCCCTGTAGAATGTTGACCAATAATTTAATTAACCCAATCATTAAGAAATTTAGTTCTGTTCTCTCTGAAAGAACAGATTAATGTTACATAAAGATGTTTAATAGGTGCTCCGAGATAGACCTATAAATATTGCCAAGGAGCAGAAATATGTGAATGAAATTGAAGGCACAACATCTTGTTTAACACAAATGGTGGTTGAAAACTGCCACAGTTTTCACCTCGACAAGTGGAGGATGCCAACATTTATTTATCACAAAAGCAGTTTTAGAATTGGATCTTCTCCTCTACCATCTATCAGAAGCTGAGCTTCATTCGTTATGTAGCTCACAGGAGTTTCAAATGGAAAGAACAAAGGAGAGCTCAACAGAATCTGGCATGTGTCTGAGTCTTACTTAGGCTGGTAGTAAGCTTCCAAGGCAATCTACCTTAACTAGTGTCCACTGCACCATCTACATGTGCACAAGCACCTAGATGGCAGCTTGTCACATGAACAGACAGGGGTACTGAACAAACCATTTCACTGTAACTAAAATGTTTTCCTCTCACTATTAGACTAAATTATTATTTACTACTGCAAAACAAAATAATCCCCATAATGTATTACTCTTGCCATCATTAGCACACAGATTTGTGTACTATCGACATCAGGATGGCTAATATGCTACAGTTTCTCCAAGGACTTTTTACAAGAGCTGGTATGAAATACTCTGATACCAAAGCCTGTGCTGAAGCCAACTTTGCAAGTAGCTTTACTCATCCTATTACAAATGATCGTCCTTCATGCATTCAGAACAGAGCTCTTCGATTCCATACTCAGAAGGGATATTAATCTCTTTTGGCATACTTGATTCAAAGAATTCCTGCTTACATGCAATTGCTGGAATTAAAAATAATAATAATTTAAAAAAAAAAAAAATAATACCAAAAACGTCTTCAAACTTCAAAACTATAGATGCACCAACAAATTTCAGGTAAATTCTGCACAAAAATGAGACTATGAAGTGCACATAAAGGTTCTGATCTCACACTATTTGAGTCACAGGGAATTTTCTCAGCAGCTTGAATGGGAAGAGGATCAAGCCCAGGGAGCATAGTAGGGCAGCTAGCTGGCCCCAAGGTATTGATTGTGAGCCCTGTGTCCTTTTTGAAATAATATGTTCAACCCTCAGGCTAAATGGGCTGGCACAAATGATCTACACTGTATAGAATGCTACCAGCTCAGTTCCTCATAGAAGGACTTGCAAAATTTGGCATTTCTCTTCCTCCTCAGGTGCTGACTCACATAGCTATGTCGGAATCTCGGTTTCAGTATGAAAACAGTTTTAGCCCTGAGTTATAGACAGATTGAAAAGTTAAAGCCCTAAGGGTGCAAAAATCAGAAATCATGAAAATTACAAATCTGAGGCTCACCATTTTTTGCAGAAAAGAGCAGTGATGTTCAAACTCTTTAGACAGAAGCCATTTCTAAAAGTCTTTTTAATTCATCTACTGATAATAAAAAAATTGTAAAGTAGAGATATATAAAGCTTTAAGCAGATGACATTTATAGAAGCTCCTTGACACAGACAAGCAAAGTTACAAAAGTTATTTTGATTAATAAGAAGTTACATTATTAATGTCTTTGGAATCATAGTATTTTGCAAATGTTGCAACTGCTGAAGATACCTAAACACATCGCTAAAATGTGAGGTTAATTTTGACACAAAATTAGAAGGCAAATATAGTATAACTTATCCATTTGAAAGCACAGCCAATGGAGAAGCAAACATTACTTCTGCAACACTGCAAACATTTTGTGAGCGAAAGAAAAGCCTGAAACAAGCTTACAGCCATTGAAGTAAAAGGGTCACGATTTTAGTTTACATTTCATCTGCAGATCAGTTATTTCAGACTGTAGCAAAAGTCTGGTTACTTTGGAAGCCATAAAACCCACACTGGGCTAATCAACAGAAACAATCTCATATAAAATTACAGTGAAAGAGTTTGAAATGGCTTGTGAAAACCTCAGCTTAGGGAAATAAAAGCAAATTCGCTTTTCAAAATTTGCTGGTTTATGGAGGAGGACATTTACATAAACAAGTTTGTTCGTTCCATAATTTCTCTAAAAATAGGTCATGTATTTTTCCTTTCTCACTCCAAGGAAAAAAAAATAAAAAGTGATCTGAGAAAAATATATTTCAGACAGAAAAAAAAAATGAAATAGTGCCGTGACAGATGGTACATGATTTATACTTTTAATTTACTCCATGTCATACTTCCCTAAAAAGATGTAGCTGGTCACTAGAGAAGAAGGTCTTCTCTTTACTTGCAAATTGGGTCAGGTGAAGAGATGTGTTAAACTTCCTCGAGCACAAGTGACACAGGCAGAAATGAGAGAAAGTCAGTGACCACCCACTTGGACCCTTCTGCATCAATCTAGACTGGGAGAATCCTGAGAAGTGAAGGCAAAAAATGTAATCCCTTTGTGTCCCTGCATTGCAGTATTTGCACTGCTTAAGAGCCACAACAAGTAACATGATGGAGAAAAAATAGTGGAAAGACCCTCTCCTACAATGGGAAGAAAAGAGGATTTTCTTGCAGATACCTACCATTTCTACACAGTGAAAACATTACCTTCTTTAAAAGATTAGTACTCCAGTTTATCTCCTCAAATTTAAACATCTTCTTACTGTTTGGGGATGCTCACTGAAGAAAACTATGTGAACAGAGTTGCCCAAAAAGCTCTGATCAATTCAGGTTCATCACTGTAAAAATACAGTAATGAAAAAAGAAAGTGAATGTTGCAAGGAAAAAAAAAAACAAACAAAAAAAACAGAAACAACAACAACAAAACCCTGTTTCACTCACATGACTGAATGAAATCAGGATCAAAGGGGCTCACTGATTTGTTAGTGACATAATCAAGTGGGAAGCAGAGAAATATATTTTCAGAGTCGATAACAACAACACAACAGAAACCACAATACTAGATGTTTACAAATGTTAACACACATTTCTAAGAACCCTCCTATAACAGTTAGGCCTTCTTGAGGCCATCCCTTTTCCATGCTGAAGAAGCTCAGACTTCAATCCTGGTTTGACTTCACAGACAAAATTACCAGGATACATTTTCCTTGAGTTTCTTTCACAATTCTCCTGAAAAACAGTTCTTCTAGGACATGAACAGCAAGACATAAAACCAGAGAAGATACTGTCAGGTTGTTTTGTTTTCCAAGGACTGCAGTTCACCATGGGATAGGGATGCAGCCACAACCAGTGGTTACCTGGAGATAAATTCATTATGCAAGTCATACAGAGAAAGACTAACAGTAACAAAGACTTTCCAGTGGCTCAGAAAGAGGGTTAAAACAGCAGCAACAAGATTGCAAAACTCCCAGTGTACTACATGACATTATCATAGAATCATAGAACCACAAGGTTGGAAAGGACCTACAAGATCATCTAGTCCAACCATCCTCCCATCACCATATCTACAGAAAACTGCTAAACCATATTGCCTAGCTCCTTATCCAGACACCTCTTGAACACTGCCAGGGATGGCGACTCCACCACCTCCCTGGGCAGCCATTCCAGTGCCTGACCACCCTCTGAGAGAAAAAGTTCCCTCTTATGTCTAGCCTAAACCTCATCTGATACAACTTGCGGTCATTTCCTCAGGTCCTGTTTGTTGTCTGGGAGAAGAGGCCAAGCCCCTCCTCATCACAACCTCCCTTCGGGAAGTTGTAGAGTGCAGTGAGGTCTCCCCTGAGCCTCCTCTTCTCCAGGCTAAACAATCCCAGCTCCCTGAGCCATTCCTCACAAGACTTGTGCTCCAGACCCCTCATCGGTTTTGGTGCCCTTCGCTGGACATGTTCCAGGGCTCCGATGTCTTTCTTGCAGTGAGGAGCCCAAAACTGAACACAATACTCAAGATGCGGCCTCACCAGAGCTGAGTACAAACGGATGATTACCTCTCTGCTCCTGCTGGCCGCACTATTTCTTATACAGGCCAGGATGCTTTTGGCCTTCTTGGCCACCTGGGCACACTGTCGGCTCATGTTCAGTCAAGCATCAACCAACACCCCCAGGTCCCTTTCCTCTTCACAGTCATCCAGCCACTCAGCCCCAAGCCTGTATGAGGTTATTGTGGCCAAAGTGCAGGACCCGGCACTTGGCCTTGTTGAACCTCATCCCATTCACCTCAGCCCAGCGATCCAGATTATCCAGATCCCTCTGAAGGGCCTTCCTACCCTCAAGCAGATCAACACCACCTCCCAACTTGATGTCATCTGCAAACTTACTGAGGGTACACTCAATCCCCTCATCCAGGTCATCAATGAAGATGTTAAACAAGATGGGCCCTAGAACTGACCCCTGAGGGACACCACTTGTAATGGGGTCGCCAGCCGGACTTAACTCCATTAACCACTACCCTCTGGGCATGACCCTCTAGCCAGTTCCTTACCCAAAGAAGGGTATACCTGTCTAGGCCACAGGCAGCCAGTTTCCTCAGGAGAATACTGTGAGAGATCATGTCAAAGGCTTTGCTGAAGTCTAGGTACACTACATCAACTGCCTTTCCCTTATTTACCAGTCTGGTCACCCAGACATAGAAGGAGATGAGGTTGGTCAAGCACGACCTGCTTTTCATGAACTCGTGATGGCTGGGCCTGATCCCCTGGACGCCACGCACATGCCATGTGATCTCACCCAAGATGATCTGCTCCATAACTTTCCCCAGTACCGAGGTCAGGCTGACAGGCCTGTAGTTCCCCGGATCCTCTTTACAACCCTTCTTTAGATGGGAATCACACCAGCAAGCCTCCAATCCTCTGGCACCTCTCCAGTTAACCAGGAGTGCTGGTAGATGGCGGAAAGTGGCTCAGCAATCACCCCTGACAGCTCCCTCAGCACCCGAGGGTGGAGCCTGTCCAGTCCCATGGACTTGTGGCAGTCCAGGTGGAGGAGGAACTCTTTAACTGTCTCCACCTGAATCACTGGGGGTGTATCCCAGACTTTCAGATCAGGGCATAAAATGCCCTGAGGATAACTGTTCTGCCCATTACAGGCAGATGTAAAGAAGACGTTGAGGACCTCAGCCTTCTCCTTATCCTCAGTGGTCGCATTCCCCGCTGCATCAAGTAAGGGGTGGACATTTTCCTTGGTTCTCCTCATTCCATTGATACATTTGTATATGATGATATATTAATTATGTATATGATTGATATATTTGTATGTGATTTGTTATGATGTGGAATACGGATAATTAAAATCATAAAACCATAACAGGAGTTCTACTATTGACTAACAAACAGCCTTTAATAGCACAGACGAGACCTACCAAACAACCAAAAATAAAGTCGGTTGGCTCACTGGCTCTCTTAGAGCTTTGGGCAGTAAGTTACCTCCAACTCTGACCTCTAGTTGCCATCTCAACATGTGACTCTTCCAGTGTAATTCCACATTTAATAATAAAAGGAATTTAGATACTCCTGGAGAATGACATTCCCAACATCCACGGGGAAGGTACAAGGAATGCACCTGTTTTCCTGGAGGGAGGTGTAGAGTAAGCAAAGAGCAAGATTGGTCTGCAGGTTTTTACAGCAAGGCAACACTACTCTAGTCATTTTTGGCTCCTCTTATCAGATGCTGGGGATAACACAACTGGGCAAGTCTTCTGTAGCTAACAAACTCTGGTGGAGCAAAGAAATAGCAGAGGAAAGAGCTAGTTCTCTCTCAATGAACAAGATGCTACCTCTTCTTGCAAGGTGGAACCTGATGATCTGCAGAAGTGAAAGGCTCCTGGGTCTCATCGACAAGCAAGACATTCAATCACACTCACAAGCCCCCTTTATCCCACCCCTGGCACATTGTGCTCACTCAGAGGCTACAGTCTTCCCCTGTCCCCCACCTGGACAAGACTGCAAGGTCCATCCGCTTATCTTATCCGCTTACGCTTTAGGCCGTAAATTCTCAGCAGCAGAAGGCTCAGAAATCCCCATGCTTCTAACCTGCTGTAACACAGGCCACATACCAAACACTTGTGGTTCAAAGGCAAGCTCTGTAAAGCATGCTTAACATCTTGGTGAAATCCCTGGGCGGGTGGCAGTACATTTTAAATAGCCTCCTCTCCTCTGAACGACCTGGATGGAAAATGCACTGCTGAGTGATTTTTAAGGCTTTACAGGGATGTAGTTAATTCCTCTTGCCAGGAAAAGCTTTATAGACCAAGGATCTTAACCTCTGTCTGAAAACATAAGACAGAGCAAGAGTCCAGGAGTCGGAAATCAGATCAAGCTATTTTGAAGTTCACACACACACAAGGCAAGAGTACACCATAAAGCTAACAGGTAATAAGATTTAATGTCTTTTAGAGAACATTAAAATAATTTCAGCTGTTATGTAAAACAAACCCCTCCTCAAGCAAAAATATATATACACATCAAGTGTTTGAAACAGGTCTGGTATCTGACTATTCCCTGTGCTAATCAATACACAGGGAGGACACTGCCTCTGGCACTCATCTAGCCTAAGCTGCATGCATGCCTTTCCACCATGCAGCACTACAGGGATCACGTTAGAATGGTGCCAGCACATCACCTCTTTCCTGAGTACTGTTACAAGCACAGATATTCAGCACTACAAGACAAATAAGTATTCCAAGATGACAAACATTACAAAGCTAAGAATGAAAAACAGTAACTGCTGGGAGTAAGTTTTCAAGAAAAGTAAAATACCAAGCAAGATGTGTGCATTGCTCTCTAAATGCAGAATGAAAAATCTCATATAAAATCCAACAGTCCACTAAAATGAGATGATGTTCAGCCTTACAACTGAACCTGTAAAACACAGCTTCCAAAATCTGAAGTGGAAACAAGAAGATGCACATGTAAAATACAATCTGATTTTTAACATCGGTGTTTATTCTCTGTGCTCTTGAAAATATTAGTGATGTATGTTTCCGGACAAACCAAAAGACAAACACAAGTATGTTTTCCACCAATAAACCATCCATCACTAATTTTTTAGTGTTTTATTTTGCTCTCTTTAAAAAAACTTGGCATCCTTGTACCATGGTTTTATCCTTGGGTACTCAAGAAAGGAAGCCACATCCTAGAAGGGATGCAAAGGGTAACTCTTCTGCATATCTTAGATAGCATTCACAGAAGAAGGGAAAAAAAAATAAAAAGAAGAAAGAAAAAAACTAGATTCTCAAAGTCATCAAGCAAGCTTCAAAAATAAAGGAGAGACAGCTGTTGATTTAGTCCCAAGAAAATGAGCATCATATTAAAATTTCTCTGCCCACTCTTGTCTCAGTTGCTGATTCCCATTCCCACAGATGGCCTGCCTGCTCTAAAAGCTTTCTGCAGGATCCTGTGCCAAAAATTGTGCCTGGAATGTCAGCAAGTGAAAAAGGGAAAAAAATGAAACATAATTTGCTTCCAAGTTTTTGCAGATATAAGTGTCACAGAGCAAAGACTACTCAAAAAGCACCACCCAAATAAATGAGATTTTTACTGCATCTGCTTGTCTCTCGGTAGCGTAGCCTATGCTGGAAAACAAGGAAGCAATAGATGAACTTGCCTACCTGTTGTGAAATATAATCTTGTTGTTGTAGCAAATCTGTGAAGGGAAACTAAATGATGGGAAGCCACTCACCTAGGCATCTAATACTGTCAAAGCCTGAGCTGCAATGGAAGATGAAGGAGCTGAGTGGGCAGCAGCCAGTGGGGCAAACAGAGTAATGCTGTTCCCTGCACCCATGGTGTCCACATAAATGCGGCCAGAGGGGCAGAAACCTTCACATGTATGAGGGTGTGATGTGTGTCACAGACAGACATGGCTATTCACCCACTGTACTTGCCTGTATTAGCAAGTCAATTTTACACTCCACATCATTAAGTTCTGTTATTTTGGTTTTGTTGCTGACACAAGCTCTCCCATGATGTACAGTTGTGGGGTTTTCTTCATTTTGCTTAGTGTGTCTCTCTCATTTCTGATTCTGTGAGTTTGCTCTGTGACTGTAGCTTTTCTACAGAAGACAACAAAGAGGGTGCATGAGATTAGGGACACCACAAAAATGTGCAGTAGAAAGATGCATCAGACAGCTAAAATCGCATGTATAGGCTGAAAAAAAGCTTTAGTCTTTTGTGGAAATAGAGAACCCCACAATGAAATAGAATTTGACAGCAAAAGAGTCTGAAAGTTTTAGTGATGAAGCTGCAACTCCTTTACAGTTACCACAGATTTGATTTACAGCGTATTCAGAGACCTTGAACCATTCCGCCTCTCCTTTTTATATATATATATTTTAAGGAAGATATTTACTTTTGCAAAATTAAAGCAATTCTCTCTTTTTTTTTAGAAGACTAATTCTCTGAAATCATTTAATGGCATTCAACTATTATGTCAAGCATAATTGACTAACCTAAGGACTAAAGACAACAGCTATTATCAGTTGAGTGTTTTAAAACACATCTTGCAAATGCAGTCACAGCCAGAATCTGTAACAGAGCACTACATACTCTCAAAGCGAGTAGCAATCTCTTGCTGCATTGCTATGGAAGTGTTACAGATCACCTTTCTCAGGTTTGGAAGAGCAAGGGGCTAAAACACAAATTACACATGAGAAAGGTATGTCTAAAATATGATGTCTAAGAATACAGATGTTTAAAGGACTACTTGGGGAAGTTTAAGCAGCATAGACATTAAACAGTTTTTCCTCCCCTACCAACCTGGGATTTCTATGTTGGTTAAATCTGACAAACTAGGTCTACAAGATTCACATAGGAAAGGGAAATGCATAAATTTCTCCTTCTTGTTTTGATTTCCTAAATCTTATTTTGAATGTAGCATAAGTGTGTTTCTGCAATCCCTGAAAAAAAATCTGGCACTGTTTACATTATGAGTTGAGTCTCATACTGTGAAGCATTTCTTGAGTTTTGAGTGGAAAGAGGAAGTGGGAACAGGAAAAGGAAACAATATCAAACATCACTTCTTTCAAATGCAGATTATCTACTGGTGCTTAGATGTCTAAGTTTTTCTTATCAGCTTATCTGGTTCTTGCCTATGGTAGGAAGCTTACAGCTCTTCCAGAAGCCTGCAGAGACGGCTAATACTAAACGAATGACACTGTATCACAGATAGCCAGGTCTCATTGCAGTTTCCTGCATTTCCAGTTCATGTCTTCAGGTTGCCTCAGCTGAAATTACCCAATGAAGATGACAAGTTAAATTTTACTTGTATTGGTTCTGAGGAATGGGCACATAACTAAATTTTTCAGCTGCCTACTCATGGTTCAAAAACACGACACTTCATCAGAACAGCTTGCTGTTTGCAGAAGGAGAAAGTAGAGAACAAATCGAATTCGAAAGCGTTGGCTTTTTGCTATTACAAACGCTGAGATCAAAATTCAAGAACAGTTAGGTAGATAAGAACCTGTGCTCATTTACTCATGGTAATTTTAATATTCAGACATGAAAACAGCAGCAAAATAGCTGACAGACAACCAACAAAAACTAAATCAGCAATGAAACTATTTTCCAAACCTGTGCTATATCATTTAGTAATTAACATCTGTTTCAGAGTTCTGTGGGTGCTGGGAAAGCTGAAAATGTGCCCTTCCAGTGAAGGTCACAACATTTCCCTGGCCTGGAAGACAATCACTATTCTCTGATTTTGAACAGCTGAAAAACCTTCAAAAATGGCAGCACTGGAAGAAAAAAAAAAAAAAAAACAATACAAAACAAAACAGACATGCTATTTAGAGTCTGTATTTTAAATCTGGGTTCTGCTCCATACAACAAAATTTTATCCTAAACCCTTCTTTACAGAAGAAAGGGACAGAACGTAGATCCAGCCCTTTCCTTAAACTTTGAATTCAAGGAGTACTGGAAAAAATATTTCCTTCTGCAGCCACAGTTGGTTTCACAACCATGGCTATGCATATCATAGCACATCTTGCCTCTGGAAGATACTACCATCAATGGGAATGGTAGCTACAGAGAGGAATTTAGCATCCCATGTGCTTGCGATTTTGCAGATTATTTGGTTGAGCCCAGTCATGCCTGTTATCCATGAAGTTACTTTAAAGGGAGTAATTCTGATATCATCTGTCATATTATGAGACAACATCAGTGAGACTTAAGTAAAGCTCTCCTAGTGTGAAGTCAGCGAGAGTAGAGCTCTCTTTAATAACTCCTACTTGCAGAGATGTGCTGCTGCGTCTGTTATGCATACTGTCTTCACATAAAGAAATTTCTTAAGATGTTCTCGCAGAAACAATAATTAGAAGCAGCAGAAATCAGTGTTCCTACTTGTGTCAGAGATGGTTTAGGAAGACTTTCAACAAGAATCTTTTCATCTCCTGTGACAACAAAATGCCTTTTCAGAAGAATTATAACTGGGTGGTAAAAACAAGATAGCAAACAGTTCCTTGGTAACTGATGAGCAGAGAGAACTATTCTGAAATAAGCCAGAGAGTAAAATCAGCCATAAGACTACAATAAAAAACAAGCACATAATTCTACTGCAAAAGAAGAGAGCCTATATTCTTGCTGATATTAGTATCTTCTTTGGTTCTGTTATTTATCATTTTTTATGTGGTAGCACTTTAAAACCTCAGGCTTGAACAGGGTTGCCATTAAACAAGCAGAATAATGATATGCTGCTCCCTCCAGTTGAACGTGGTAAGTTTTGTTAAATTATTTAGAAAACATTGCTGAGAAGACAATTCTTCTTGTTGTTTTAGATATGTTTGGGTTGAAAGGTAACTACAATTCATCTGTTAAAAGTGCTCCTAAAAGTTAAATGTCTTGATGTACTGCATTAAACACATCTACTAGATAACAAGTTTTTATCAAAACCGAAAACATACCCTATGTCAATAACCCACATCAGAAGTTGTATGTAAACGCAAAGATCCATTCTCTCTGGAAGATGGTCAGTCTTTAAGCCAACATTCCTAGGTACATTTAAGACAAGTGATTGCTTCATGGAACACACTGTTTTTTCTCATACAATATTTCTTATTTTATTTTGAACACTGGATACACTTTTGGACATAGCGTTTCTCCCTCTAAAGCACTGTAATTCAGTAATCTGTATTGACACAAGATCCATTAGAAGCTCTAAGATGTAAATGCTCTTTATTGATTAATCATTAAAATTAAATTTAACAATAACATTTCAATATTGAGTTCAGTAGTACTGTCCTGCTATGGTTTGGTTAGTTAAGCAGAGGAAAGCTGGCATCCAAAGTGAAGCACACACTCAACATTTTAAGGATTTGCCATTTGGAAGAAATGCTATCTACAAATGTCATGTATAACTGAATGTAAAGCATCCCCCATTCAGCTAGCATTCCTCTCATCTCCACTATAAGAGATGGAACAAGGATTACATGAGATTAAAATATTTAGCCTCCAAACTTGATTAATACCATTTTAACCGAGTCTTGTTAGCAATTTAAAAACAATGGCAACAAAAAAACACTTTAAGGTCCAAGATCTGCAAAGATGAAATTCTGTCATACTGTTGCACCACCTAATGTTGTAATGTACCCTTGCTGCCCTTCCTAACCCTTCATAACTTGCACATGGCAGAAAAGTGATTGGTACTAGACTGCATTAAATTCAAATATGTGAGTACCATTCTTCAAGTGTCAGAGGCGCAGAGCAAGGTATATGAGGCAAAAAAATCAAACCACTGGAGGAAAGCCCATAAGTGATGTGGAACATTTACAGGGACTACAGAACAAGAAGGACTTTCTTTGGTCTGTCAAGCAGACATTTCCCACATATATTTATTATATTTCACCACTATTACAATGGTTAGTTACAGTTGTAAACTCTCAAAGTGATATAGAAAAAGCAATGTAAATAATAAAACTAATTTCTGATTTCATTCTTCTAATAAAGGCTGAGAGCCAAAACCTGCATCCATTTTCTGTTAACACAAAGTGATTCATAGGATAATTCAGTTTGGAGATCTCTAGTCCAACCTTCTGCTCAGAGCAGGGTCAGCCATGGGATCAGATCAGGTCACTGAGGCTTCAGTTCAGTTTGATTTTGAAGTCCTTCAAGGCTGAAGGCTACAAAACTGTTCTATGACCTCACTTTTTTAGTGTGCAAAATGTTTTTCCTTGCATCCAGCCTGAAACTACTGTTTCAGTTTGCCTTTCATCTTCCCACCATCCACTGCTTTGAAGAGTGAAGGATTTGAAGGATTCGCCTTCTTGACAGAATCCATGCGGGTAGGGGAAATCTGCCATCATAGACCCCCCCATAAAGCCATCTCTCCCCCAGGGTGAACCAGTCCAGCTCCCTCAGCCTTTTTTTCTACAGGACAAGCACTCCAGCTCTGAACCATTCTGGTCACTCTCTACTGAACTCAGTCCAATATTGAGTTGTTCTGAGTTACACTTGTGCAGAAGTCTGTGATTTAAGTGTTTGAAAGTGAGAGATGTGGTTGACTTCAAGTGGACTGGGAAGACCTCAGAGATGTAACAGGCAACCCAGTCCACCCCCCAAAAAAACAACAAAAAACCAAAAACAAACAAAAAAAAACAAACAAAAAACAAAAACAAATTTACTAGGAAATTTCAGCCCTCCATACTTGTACTATGCAAGTGGTTTAGGACAGTTAATGACAGATACCAACAATGACAGATGGTAATATGTTTCTCCTTGTTTGTCATATAGCTATCAGAGATGACGCAAAGGGCTGGTGGAAGGTAGGAAGAAGCAAAGGAAGGAGGAGAGCAAGAGCTGTCAGCAACATACACAGCAGCTAAGGGACAAATCTGAAGTTGATTCGCAGCTGGACTATGGCACAGTATTGCTGTACTCAGTGACCCAGCATAGTGCGCTCGGGGGCTCTGAATATTATTCTTTGCATTTCTTCTGCTATCTGAAAAAAAGGCTTTCGTTGGCTTTCATTTTTTACATTTCTAAGAAAGGCCTGCAATTTCTCAGGAAACTCAGGAAAAAAACTGCATGGGTGTACTGACTCCTCTTGCACAAGCCATCACATTTCTCAAGCTGGTGGTCTCAGATGCACATGCTGTAGGAAGTAGGTGGTAATTTTTTTTCCCCTACAAACTGTGTGAGAAAAAAACCTGGAGATGAGTGTCTAACAGGAGATAGATACATCTGCCATAAACATGAAGGGGGTAGAGGAAACAAGAGAAGCCTCTGTTTCAGTCCCCAGACATCAAAACAAGGATGCTGTTTCTACTTTGGATAAAAAACGATCAGCCTCACAGTAAAGCCTTAACTAATGCTGTATTTCTGCAAATAAACAGAAGTCATTTGATGAGAAGTCCATCCATATGGAACTGGGTAGAACTAGAACTAAAATCTTTTTTAGATATTAAATTGCATAAAAATTCAGGAGTTGGTTCAGCATAAGAGTTTTGTCTAAATGTGCAAGCTCAGATTTTGATTTGAAGAGTTGTGGTTGAACAAAGGGGAGGTAAGTATAAGAATCCTTAGCCCCTAATCACTTCTCAGATATCCTCTTGGAATACCAGTCAATTTTTCCTTGTACATCCATTCAGTAATCTTTATATCAATGCTGAATGAGTCAGCCACAATTGCTAGCCATCAGTAAATCATACATACCAGCACGGACGCAGTACCTTCATGGAAGCACACAAGAAAAATGTGCGCCTTAACAAGCAGGATTCAAAAACTAATCCTTGCAGTAGCTGAAACATCACATCAAGATCCTTTCCTCTCCAGCATAGAAGCAACGGCTAGTGGTTAAAAAACAACTATACGTGCACATAAAACAGCAAGACAGATTTGCTGAGTCAACTAAAGATTTCAGAGATCATCTGTTAACTTAGGCTTGACTAAAGAGAAGAAGCAGGGCAGTTTTATAATAGAGTTAGGACATCCATTGTATAACACGGCTATAAGCAGTTTACGTTAGGAGTGTCTTTTATGGGGAATAGCTGTGTGTACAGATGCAGTAAAGCTGTTACAATAACTATGAAGAGTTGTACAACACTCTCTGCAACTCCATCTCCACCTTCCTATTCCAGCTTCTCGTGCTTGTGCTTCCAAGCCAGGCACTATTAAAAATGGCAGATATTCATGCATGAGCTGAGAGCAAGCGAGCATGCTCATTACAGGAAACCTCCACCAAAACAATGGGGGAAAACCACTTCCACAATTCAGCAAAAACTTTTGCTACATAACATACTTTTCTGTTGCTTAAGAACTGAAATTAATTTCTTCTTCTATAGCCTTCCAATATCCAGCTTCAGTATACAGGAATTTTAACAGACATGCAATTGCAATAGTAGTACAAATTCCCTAATAATATGGAGAATCTTTTTTCTCCTTCATGTCAAAATGATTTTATCGCTTTAACTCAATCTTATTCCACCAACTGTAGCAAACAGCAATACTAATAAGAGAAAACTGCCTTAGGAAAAGGAGGACTGCACTTTCCACAGCTGGAGACCTAATTTTGGTGCTTCTACATCACGCTCATAACACATATTTCATGGAAGTCAGAAAGCCAGGTTAATTTGAAAATCTTATCCCTGTTCCCCCACTGCACAATTAGTGCTGTACTATGCAGTGATAAAGAAAGGGAATGTTGCTCAGTACAGTTCTTGTGCTCACTCCTAAAAGAGATGCTAATTTGCCTCCACAGTAACCCAAGATGCTTTTAAGTAAGCCCAGCTACTATCTTCAAGAAGTTAACCGCTTGATAGATTGCAAATGGAAGTTCTCTTACAAGATTTTCTGTGGTTCCAAACAGTGATTCACCATTAAGTACAGCTCCAATAAACCATAACCTCTTCCTTCAGTGATGATTTATTAAGTGATTTTCCCACTATAGCTTAGTCAAGTTTTTTGACCATGACTGCACAGTCAAGATCACCCTAAACTGGAATCTATTTCCTACCACCTTCACTGTTTTTGATGTTTAACTTGACAGAGTAAGCCAATTACCAAGCAGATTTAAGAAGTGTAAGGAACGGGAGTCAATGTATACTCAGTCCGATTTTACACACCTACACACTTAGCACACAAGGAGCAACTTACTGCATATACCATCTCCCACTTGTGACTACAAACGAAAGGATGGGGGAAAAGAAAGGTAAAATAAAAGGTTGCATATGCCCCTACATTTATTAGCCTCCTAAAATACTGCTCCAAACACTCTAAAGAGAAAAAGAGGCGAACATATAGCAGCAGATGCTGATTGCCTGATGTGCCCCAGGAAACTATTAATGCTGTTATTCAGCATCACCTACCCAAAGATGGTTACAGCAGCCCATAATTCTTTTTACAGGAATTACTGATATTATGCACCTTTTGCCCTTGACACCCATAAGAAGTAGCACTTGGACTAGGTTTCCCTATCAACATTCATTTCCAGAGCAAGTGAGAAGCTCTAGATATTAGTTCTAAAGGGAAGCTAGATATTAATTCTAAAATTAATTTGGAACATGAATTGACTAAATGGGACAACATTAACACAATCTATCAATATCTATGCTTTTATCTCTACTACAAAATTTTAATGGTTCAGTAACAAATTTGCTTAGATACAGGAGATATAACAGGCTACTCAGAAGAAACAACCAACAGGGAAGTCGGTTTAATTGTACTTCACCTTTAAAATGCTCAGAATAACCTTTTGATGCTGTAAAAATCAATTAAACAATTTTTATTAGTGAAAATACAAATAAATTAACTTTTTTAAATAGCTAATTTTTCCATTTAGATTTATATAATTTATACAGAGGGTAATAAAACAATCACCAACTTAACACCTAAGAGTGAAAAAAATATGGCTTGTCATTTACATATGTTATCTAGAGTATTAACAGCAGGGTTCTAGTTGCTGATTTTGTTACAGAAACAGATTATCAGAAGAAGTTCTGTACTTGCATATAGAATAGCTAGAAAGTAAGAGCATATGTAAAGAAGACTGCATTTATGGATTTAAAAATGTATTCAGTACTTAAATGTTTATCAGTGTTCAGACCACCTTTCCAAAGCTTCTACACATTTGCTGAAATTGCAGAGGGCTCAATTACAGATGGCTGTTTTTAGAGGGAGATTTGTCAGTAACCCTAATATACAGGTGGTGTCTACAGAGACCCCTGGTAATTAAGCATCACACGTGATCTTGCTAACTACACATGGGTCTCAGCAGAGCCAGTCTCTGGAACTAAGCAGCTAAATCCACAATGTCCCTCATAGCTGCCAGGTGACCTTGTTCTCTAGTAGCTTCCGAATCAGTACACTGTGCTAACAACATCTTCTGCTGCTTTAAGTTTTCTCCTCCATCTCAGTTCCCAAAATGAGAGGGCTGACTATTCAAGTATTAATTTACTGCCATGACTAGAGATCTTTATAAGAAATCAAAAGTGTGAAGAGCAAACACTGAGTACATTCAACCCTCTAAAATCCAGGACACAAAATAGCTGGGATCTTTCATGGTTTCAATTCAATTTAGTAAAAAGTAATAAAGAGAGATACTTAAGAGCAAACAAAGCTCTGGAGACCACATGCTACACGTTAAATTCAGCAACCAGCTGAGTTCCACATAGACACGCAACCACTTCAGCCAATGAGGGAAGAAAATCAGAAGGGCAAAGGTTAGAAAACTCATGGGTTGAAATAAAGACTGTTTATTTTTTTTTAAGCAGGGGAAAATAAAAGGAAAAATAAGTGATGCAAAATGGAACTGCTCAACACCTGCTGACTGATGCCAAGCCAGTCCCAAAGCAACAGCAACCATCACCACATGTTTATTGTTCAACACGTTGCCATACAGCACGCTGTATCCTTTAGGTCAGTTGTTCTTGCCTTGACCGCTCCCAGCTTCTTGTGCCAGCTCCATGCTGGCAGAGCAGCATGAGAAAAGGCTTTGATCCTGTGTAAGCACCACTGACAATAATTTAAATATTGGTGCATGAACAACAGTGTTTCCATTATAAATCCAATATAACACCATATAAGCTATTATAAAGAAAATTACTTCTATCCCACTCAAAGAAAAGCACACCATCGCAGAAAAACAAACAGAAGCCATCATTCAGATCACCTGGTAAGAACAGGGTTTTAGCTGGCACAATTTTAATACTAACATAACACACACAACCTACTCAAGAAACAGAATGAGAAAGATGTCTGGAGCATCTCTACAATCATTTGATCTCTTGAGTTCCTCAAAATTCTTCACATAATGGGACTGTATTCCTACTCCAATAGTTACCCTTCAGACTCAGTCACCATATCCCTTCTATACCAAAATCTCATAGTTCCCTCAGGACTGGTATCAGACAAACATGGAACAGCTTCCTTAAGCTAGGTGCAAGCGGCATAATCTCATACAGCACACGGATTTCCTTAGCCATCCCAAGCAGAACACTCACTTAACCTCCTGTTAAATGTATCATTGCTCTCACCTTGGATCCAGCACTGCTCTGTCTTGCTCCAGCTCTGGAAGGCACGTCATTGTCTATTGCTTCTCTAGTGGACTCTCACAGTTCTCTTCCCAGAGGTTTTCCTTTCCAGCTACAACACAACAACTTCTGTGAACCTTTTCTATTTGTAGAGGGTGCGGCAGTATCTACTGCCAGTTAGCTGTAATTTAGGCATAACTGGTGCATCAGATTGTGCCAGTACACTTGACTTCATGTTGCATAAATCTGAACTTGAACAAAGAATAGAATCAGTACATATTTGCAATGGCTTATCTGATGTAAAAACATAAAACAGTTGATATCATCTTGAGCAAGACAAATATGTAGTACTTAGTAAGAAAAAAAAAAACAACAAAAACTTAAGAATCAAGAGATCCCTTGATATTCAGATGGTGCAAGTGAAATCAGAAGCTTTTCTCCTAAATCCAAGTCAACGTGCACCAGGGATATACTTGTCTCCAAAACACATCTCTGCAATTAGCCTGAAAAAAGATCAGGAGTCTGTCTGTCTTACTCTTTAATTCATTTGCACTAGGAACGAAAGGCAGGTGGGCTCCTTTGTAACACTCCATTAACTCATGACAGTTGCTAAAGGCTGAAAGGTTTGGAAGATACAAAAGGGACTGTAAGCAAAAGTAAAAAGCAGAAGTTAAATAGTGAAAGAACATCTTAAAGAAGCATAATAGCTGAAGACTCAGTAATACTTTGCAAATACACTAACGCCACTTGATGTCTTTCTTACAACAAAAGACAAACAGCAGCATAAGGATGGCATTATATTAGTATCAGTATTGACAAAACCCTCTGCAATGAAGAAAGCACCTATACTTAGATTTTCAGCTGCGTAAGCCCTGAAGGGCACAGATTTCACAAAGCATTGCTGAATTTTATAAGGCAATTTTTTTTTCTTTTCTGAAAACATAACTAGTAGATTTATTCAGTAGAGGATATAAAAGGACAAAGGGAGAGGTTCCTGAGGTACAAACAGAACAAGAAGTGGGAATTCTTCCTGCTGCCTTTTTCACCTGTTCCAGTTTTCATTCTCACTTAGAAATGCTTGTTCTTGCACCCCAAGGGGCTGGCTGGAAAGAGAGGTGAGCTTCACACTGTAAGAAGTATGATGCTAAACACACATGAATCACCAATGCAGGACCTTTTAATAACTCTGAAGAGAAGGAAGTTGCCTGTAGATTTCTTAAACATTTGAAGTACCTTGCTAAATGTGTTACAATTGAAGTGACTGTGTGGAAAGATGATCACATTTTTCCAATGATTCAATGATTTTTTTTTCTTTTTTTTTTCTTTTTTTTTTTTTTTTCTTTTTTTTTGTCTTGCGCATGCAGGATGTAAGATGTAAGTGCTCCAGGAGTACACCAGGAACTCCATCTATTTACACTTCTGTGCAGTCATGGCTTGCCATCAAAGTTTCCATAAATATTATGCTTGGGAAACAATCCCCAGTTAGCTCAAACGAGAGTCAGCAGGTGATCAGTCCAGATGAAGTTAAAGGAGGCTAATGAGAAGGTGAAGAAAAGAGCTTAGTACCACTCAGCGGGTGGAGAATTTAGCAATACAGGAGAGAAGGTGGCTAAAGCAGAGTTGCCTGACACACTGTAGTACAACAATGTTCAGTAACAACAGTAACACTGAATGCATTTTTAGGAATTCTACTGAAGTTAAAAGCATGCATCATAGGAAAAATGTCAGAAAAGTACAGTCAGCTGCATCTTTCAACATCCCTTTTCTACTAGCTTAAAACACAGAAAGGGAGGAAAAGAAATCCTTTGCTTTCCCTCACAGAACAGTATCTCTGAACACAGCTGACATGAAGCAGTTAGCTGCCTGCCTGACTGCTGTCACCCTGAGGACTGATTTGATACAGATGACACCTGCATGGCTGATAGCTGCAGCGAACTGCAACTTCAGCCAGACATCCATGGCGCACACCATTCCTGGAAGCATTTTAAATACACTGCTGTTTTAAGTCCCACACTTGTTAACAAGGTCACAGGTGATAAAGGAGCCAACTTGAGGGTACTGTGCACGTGTGTGGTATATTATGGTCAGAAAGAGCCATGCTCTCACCAGACATAAAGAACCACAAGCTTATGGACTTTTACAGTCTATAATTTGAAGACTCCAAGTAAGTTTCCGGCCAGGAGACAGATATTGCAATCCCTGCTGAGGGCTGCAGATCCTAGATTTATGGCTGCCTTACATCACCACAACAGCCGTTAATGGTTGTGAGTTACCAGCAAATTTGGTCTTGAAGAGTTATTTAATGTACTTACTTCCTAAATCATAGTGAATTGTGGAACAATGGAAATCTTGCAAGCCACCCCAGCCTCTACCACCTTATCTCCAACTATTTGGTATACCTGGGAAGAAGTAACTTCCCACAATAGCAATATAGCTCACAGGGCCAATTTTCACCTTTTTACTACCATTTATGCTTCTTCATAGTAACTGTATCCTGGACAGCCATGTGATTTGTGGTTTTTATATGCAACTATAAATCAGGCTGCACTTACAACTGGGAATGAGAAAGGCAGAGGAGAAATGAGCACTCAGATATAAAAGAAGCCATCCATTTTAATAATAAAGGCAATTACACCAAATTTTCTAACAACAATATACAGCACCTTCTGTTCAGGTACTCTATTGACTTACATTCTGCTTAATAGGTACTGCAAATACTTTGCTTAGCTGAGTATGCCCCCAGTGCACTTGATATTTCCGCATTCATCTTATTCCCATTTCATTAAGACAGCTGCATAATCTGCCTCCTGTAATAATGGCAGCACATCACATATGACACGGAAGACCGGCCTCTGAAACGAAAACTAGTTTGTGGGATATTTGCTAGCTTCTACTTATTGTTCCTGCACATAAAGACAACGTAAGGTTAACAGCATAGATAGAAACTTCTAAAACATCTGATAATTTGTTGGAACTTCCTAATTTTCTAGCAATAAATAATAAATGATCTTTAATTGAGCATGCACATGCCTTGAGCAAACTGAACTTTTTAGATATTCGGAAGATTTTTTTTGTTTTGTTTTACGGGTATGTGTCTTGTTACTAACAAAAACAGCACTGCATAAAAGCTGTATATTTATTCTCAGTACAGCAGTGCTTTGAGGATGGTATAATCTTCCACTCAAATTGCCTCAGTGTTTTTGACAGAAAAACATGAATAATTAAACATTCTCTAATATCATGACTTATCCACCCTCTGGATACAGCTCTCAGGATTTCTCAGATTGCATGCAGTTCTTACACCTACTTTAATATCTACTGAAAGAAAGGATTCTCCGAGTGATTTCATTGGGCTTAGGATCAGAAATTAAGCCTTCTATCTCCATTAAGACAACACGTGTGAGAAGGAAGCCAAACTGATGTATTTATTTCAGTGACATGGGCCACACTTCCACAGACGGTGGTTCAGACTTGCTAAGTCGGTTCCATACCATGTCCTGTACAATCAACAGGGAATAAAGACTGATGATCTTTGCCAGGCTGGGCCTGATTTAAAGTGATAGCCCAGAGCTGACAGACTTGTGCACCCATTAGTGTATTTCACCATGCAGATTAATGGTTACAAAGGCATGCGAAAGTAAATGAATTTAATTTGATGAAGATACCTTCTTACCCCCCCGCTGATGTTGATTCCTTCAACTATGCAGAAAGAAATCTGTTGCCTGCTGATGAAAGATAATATCTAAAGCAACAGAAGAAAGAATAGAAAAAAGAATTCTAATGACACACTCTCAACTCGCTGCGTGGAGTTTTACGGTCACAAATCCTATTAGCATTAATCAGCGTAAGATAATGGGCTTTCTAGCATGTTTAGCCTGGCAGACAGAACCTGACAAAACCTGAAAATTGGAACTTCACAGAGCAGGGAAGAAGAAGGAAGGACAGGTGAAGACCTCCCCTATCTACCAAAATACCACAGCATAATTTGGAAAATACTGAAGAGCTCGTTTCCTATGCTGACTTCTCTAAAGCACTGCACGCTAATAAGCAGCTGTCACAGAGGTGGGTAGAGCAATAAAATCCCAACAGTCAAGCTGAACTGATGCAGTCCATTACCTATTGAATCATGCCCACACAGGTCTCTCAACTGAATGATTACAGCAATACCAATGGTCTGTGCACTGCAGTGTTGTATTACAGCTCCGGTTCATAAAATTTTACAATGTATAAGTAAAAAAATTAAATGCTACTGAAGACATAGGCATTTCTCTTTCACATATGCAGCAGACATAACCAACAATGGCTGATGAATTTCTAGGAAACTGGCCAAAATCTACTACAATGCAGCCACATGGATCTCCTAAAAAGACATCCAGCAAAAGTCTTGCTTTTGAGTATTTGCAGCTGATATTACAATTATGTGGCTATCACTGAACTACTGCTTATCCTTATTCTTTATTTTGGAAATAGTTCAATGAATTTATAGGCAGATGAGCCAGATCCAAAATGCACACTTGCTGGCCTGCATTTTGATACAGTCAACACAGACATGAAAATTCCAGCCAGAGCTACATAACTAGAAAACTACATAACACATATAATTCTGAGCATGCACAAAATCTAAACACCTCCTCTACTGACACAGGATATCTTTTCCTAAAACACACTCCTGTTCAAATAATATCAATGATTACTTTTGTTAGAGTTGATCAAATAGTATTCCTCAAATACTGAGTAAATTTGAGTGTACTTTTAAATTGTGAAATATTCACAAACCATCATCATTTGTTTGCAAATCTTCTTGGAAATACGTGAAGAAAATGACAAGCAAGCCATCTTGTCTGTGACTATGCAGAAAGTATTCGGCACTAGTATTTGCTTCTTGAAGCTTAACCTTCAAAATCAGTAATCAGCTAAAAGAAGTACATCACACCAAAATACCCAGATTTTTCAAACTGTGCTCTTTACTCTTGAGGCTTGTTTTGAAAAAAAATCAGGTACAGTTAAACAACATTGCATGTCTACCACTCTTGCAGTATTTATGTAGCAATAAGAGGCTAGCTTGGTAAAATGAACTCTAGCACATACTCATATACGCTCATCACTGCAAATCCTAGATCACATTTCCAGCTGGTATAAGCGGACTTAATTTAACAGTTTTCACTCATTTATAACAGCAAATACTTTGGCTATGGCAGTTAAAAATAAAAATAAAAATAAAAAAATAAATGTGCTCCTAAAACTTCATTCTTCATTTGTTCCTGTTGAGAAGAACATTTGCCAAATGTTGAGATCCCATTAAAATATTTGAATCAGTGAGATTTAAGCACCTAATTTCATTCACTGAGCTTCTGAAAAAAATCTGAAAAAGGAATTCTTTGATAACTTTTGCTGAGAAGGATCTTAAATAATAAGAAGAAAACGTGTAGGTTTGCAGCAGTAAGAAGTACTCATACCAACAACTAATTTTCTGTTGTTGTATCTACTTAAATGTAGAATGAGCTGGGCAATGAGAAATCATACTCCTGAAAATTAAACATACATCTGTTCTTGTATCAATCCTCTTGCTAGGCTGTAATACCCAGATATGCGTACAAAAACTGAACTATTGTGATCAAATACATCCTAACTGCCACAAAGCTTAGCAGAAGTAGACAGAGCAGTTCTCTCTTCACCTGGATACTCTTGCCCCAGTTCATCAAACCAGTTGGATTTGAAAGCTGTAGTCTGCACCAACATCAGAATATGCTGCAAACAACATACATCAATTAACTCCTGTGAAGAGGTAAACTCTGGAATCATAATGTTAGTCAGCTTTGTCAGTCCCAACTCTGGGAAGTCTCTGACTATTTTGGATGAAGTCACTATGCACACCAATATTCACTCCAAAATAAGTTGCACAGCTCATCACTCACAGACTACACACATTTATTACTAGTGTCTTCCAAGTACATTACCCATATGTCCTTAAGTAATTTCTCTGCCTTTATGGGCGTGCACCAATTAAGCACAGAAGTGTTATTGACATAATTCTGCTTGAATTGGTATCAGATGTCAAAATCTGGCATTAGCCTATTGTTAACTATATATGAAAAACAGACTAATTATCTAGAAACTGTGTCCAAAACTATTACACATTCAAAAACAACAACAAAAACCCCTAAGAACTGCAGGCTTTTACAACTGAGCTTTTTGTTTCTGCTTTTGTAACTCTGTATTTAAAATAGTAAATGGTACACACAGAAAATAAGAGAAAGCGACTCCTACTGTGAATTCTTCAGAGAAATTAACTTTTAAACAGAAGTTAGATTTCCTTGCAATATCAAATAGAATATTTAGCTTTTAAATAGAGAAAATGGGGAGTGACAGAAATAGAGACATCCACGCTCTTCATATGGTTGCACACATACTGACAGTTCCTTGCTTTTACAGCTGCTTTCAGTCACTCACTGATTTTCTAAGCTGCATCAAATTCCACCTACTCCTCTCTGGTTCCTTTCATAACCCGTTAAGATGGCTGTTATTCAGTTTCTCAACCTACATCAGCTCCTTGATGTATTCAGGAAACTCCTGCCCTTCCCACGCTCAGTACTCCTTCCAGGGAAAACCTGCCCAGGCTCCAGAGAACCCGACCTGGTAAGACAAAACCTATGTGTAAACAAATTAGACATGGTTTGTCTAAGTACTTGCATTTGTTTAAACAATGCTTTGGTACAACAGACTAATGTTTCTGTTGTTAAGCTGTTTTCCCACTTTTTGATTAGTAAAGGATTAAAATTGTGAAAAGAAAGCAATGCAACAGGTTCCAGCACACTACTGGCAATAGTTGTCCTCACCACACAGAAAAAAAAAAGCACATTTTGAAACATGCTGTCAGTTGATTGATAGGACTAAACTGTTTATGTAAGTGTAGAAACAACACTGAACAGCTGTGTTTCCAGAGAGATCCCTATAAGGACTGTTCTAATGCTAATTAACTTTATCAGCAACGACCTTATTTTCTTCCAGATCACTGATAACAAAGTTGGTAAAGGAGGAAGATCGAGAGTAGATAGTGAGAAGGTGAAGATGCTGATTCACAACAACTGAGATAACTTTGTAAACTGGGGCACAACCAAAGGGTACAGACAGCAAATGTCAGGTTAAATGTCTGGGTACTAAGAGAAGGCATTTCAGGAGGCTGCCATTACCTCAGGGAGACTCACACACACCATACTTCTACAGCTAGTGGAGAAAGATGCTTCCTCAAAGGAGGATTCAGAATAATTCATTAGTTTTCATTCTCCTTCTGACACAACTCCAGTTTCCCTCTTCCTGGGAGATTAGGGAGCAAAGATCAAAGAGAGCCTGGAAGACTCAGAGCAATAGTGTGTCTGAAGAGCTACATCTGTATCTGCTTGTTCAACTCCACATGGTAGCTGGAGGTCACGAGAGCAGTGGGAATACACTCTGTAGAAAGTAGGCTTTCACAGAATCACAGGGGTTGGGAGGGACTTCAAAAGATCATCGAGCCCAACCCCTCTGCTAAAGCAGGTACCCTACAATAGGTCACACAAGTAGACATCCAGCTGTGTCTTGAATATCTCCATAGAAGGAGACTTCATAACCTCTCTGAGCAGCCTGTGCCACCGTTCCATTACCCTTCCACAGCAGCAAACAAGAATTTTACTAAACTTAATCACATACTACAATGAATATGTAGAAATGTGATACAGAATAGTAAACGTATTACCATAACAAACAGGGAATGTGTCCACATTGTGATTCTCTGGTTACAGAATAGGTGGAAAGATTATTCTGCAGAAACTCTTCTAGGAAACTTGTGCTTTTCTAAAAGATCATATCTAGCTTGCTTAAGTTCAGCAAAAATATTTCAAGAAAGGTCTGGCATCTGTTGACACCTCTGCAACTACACATGTTGAAGAACAGAATCAGAATTCCAGGCCCTTTCTTTTACTATCTTCATTCATAATCCTAATTTAAGGTGAAAAAGAGAGATGGTGCAATCCTATTTCAATCCTAATATTCTAAAGTTACAAGTTATATTCACTGCCTGTGTAGCTGTGAGGCTGTTTCTTCCGACCTTTTAGCCACAGAAAACCCTGAATTACGTGACTCTTGTGTCCGAAATCTCCTCGCTACATTCTGCTCAGTCTACCTAAACTGACCTGTGCTGTCCGTTGCATACTCATATATGCTAAACAATGACTCACATTTGCATTCTATAGTTGATCATCCTTGTTCAGTACTTCCTATATAATTTTATATATACAATCATTCTGAAAGAGTTGGGATTAAATGGTAGGTCAGTTGGAACCGAGCCTGTGATACGGATAACAAACAGTGAGAGGATGTTCAGAGAACCATGAAAAGAAACGGATATTAAAAACATGAGATTAGGGTAATGTAATTTATTTTGCTTTTCAAAGATAAAAACAGAGATTAATATCGGAACTTTTGTGCTACCGTGTTACAGTCATCATCTTTTTTTGTTTCAAAGACAAAAGGACGAACGATGTTCAAGGCTTCAAGTACAAACCAGATAAATGCAGAAGAGAAATAAGGCTAAAATCTCAAGCTGCAAGCACAATCAATCACAGCAAATTATGGCTTAAATCAGCTTCTCTTTCATTGCAAATCTTTGAATCAATATCAGGTTTTAGAGGTTTTGAGGGTGTTTTGCTCTCTCTTGTTGACTTTTTTTTTTTTTTTTTTTTTTGTTCTACTTTCAAAGATCACCTGACTTAGTCAATTCAATTGGCTCAAAAGCAGGCCATGGGACTTCAGACATACAGTTGCAAAACTACACACAAAGTAAGATCAGCTAATTTTGGGAAACTGACTGAGCTTTAACATTTACAAACTAAACAATCCATAGGCTGTATATTCCTGCTCATAGTGATCTAAGCCAAGCAAGATCTGAGACCGTGTAAGCTACATAGATTTTGGAAGGCAAATCCCTGACTAAAACAAGTAACATTTTCCAATGATAAAATACATTTCATGTTGTAGGGATATTAACATACAAAAAAGAAAGTTTGACCATGGTTAGTTCCCGCTTTCCCAAGATGCGGATTATCCCAAAATATAAATTGTCACTCTTAACACTGATGTCACAATAATTTGATTTATCAGAACTAATTATAGAAAACCATAGACTGTGGTCAACTGAATCAATGCTCTCAACCAACACGACCTTCAAGAGCCCTTTTGTATCACAGCCTTACTTATATGGCAAAGAAAAAAGAAACGAATACATGCTTAATTACAGTGTATACATGGAAATAATTCCCTTCAACTCAGATTCCTGATTTCTGTGTTAACAGATGAAACATCACCATTATCTTCCCTATGCAATAGTTATCATTACCAGATATCGCCTTCCAGAAGCTGTCCCAGAATTTATGTGACCATGCCTAAGAAAGCTTCATGCACCCACTTCACTTGCCAGACAATTAAAAATACAAAACAAAACACACACATATACTCCTTTTAACAGAGCTCTACAATTTTTAAGCCTCACCTTGGAAAACCCAAGGGCCAATAGTTTAAAAAGTTGAATTAATTGACAAAGTATGGATTTAGAAATATATTTTACCCTATGATCTTACAATGTCAAAAATCGTATCTCTACCATTGTGTGAAGACTAGCACAGTTAGCAAATACCACTTGGAATAGATTATTGCCCTGGGTTGTCCAAGGACAGTGGATCTACTGTCTTCTGGGTCAACTGCTTGCATATTTCTTTTCCTACTCTTGAGTTAACAGTAGAAATTAATGATTTATTTCTCTTTCAAAACATTTATTTTCATAGTCAGGGAAATAAGATTTGTGGTGCCAGAGGCCCAACAGCATAGTACAGATATATTTATATGTTCTTGTAATTATATTTATACTATACCCAAGGGATTATAACTCAACAAATAAATCTTGTTATTTTATACACTATGCAAATAAACTTCCTACAATAGAAATAAATCATTTCTCCCACTACAGAATTATTTTCTCCAAAAGCAGATTGTTGGTTTTGATAACACAACTTCCTATCAGACAGCAGTGGTCAAGTCCCACTAAACTGTGCTAAGTTGTAGCTTCCACCAGTTGGAAGCCATACCTTACTTCAGGGGGAAAGACCAGGAAAAAAAATAAAAACAAAAATTCAATGAGCAGTGGCAGTGGTTAGCTGTGTATACACTCCTAACAGTACTCTGCTGGGGCATGCACAGCAAATTGCCCACACTGCGCATTGTGGCTTCAGAGCCCTGCTGCTGGTTATACTTAGGCTAGTTTTCCTCCTCCTTGCAGTGCAAATATAGCCCTAATACAGAAAGGACAAGACAGCACTGTGTATGTAAATAACAGAGGAGGGGTAAACAAGGCAGTTTACTTCTACCCAGATCTGGGGGCAAACGGGTTTGGGAAGTGTTGATTTTCTGCCAAGCAGCATTAATCTTAATCATCAAGGCAGCTCTCAATTTAAAGATATATAAACTGTGAGAAGAATTAATCCTGAGTTTAATTCAGTTTACTTTCTTCAGTGGCACCATTTCAATAGCATCCAAGCATCCTGCATTATTTAAATGCATTTATACTCACTACAGCCTTGCAAATGGGAAAACACTATTATTGGTTTGACAGGTGGAGATCTGAGGCACAGAGAAACGAAGTGACCTACTCGAGGTCACAGGGAAGTCTGTTTCAACATAAGCATTAAATCCCAGATTTGCTGAATGTTTTGACGGTGCAACCCGGCAAGACAGTCTGCCTATGCCATTCTCCCCTCACTGGTACTAAGTATTTCCCTTGTAATTGCTTAAGCAATTCCTTGTAGTTTCAAAAGAACTTAGGCATGTGGGACAAATAAAAAATAAACTAGAAAACAGAACTTGACCTTGGAGATACACAACACCACATAAGACTCTAAGTTGTGTGTGGTTTTTTTAAAAAAGGAAAAAAAAATCACTTTTCTACTTCACAGAGGCAGTATTTCCTTCTTTCAAAATATATTCTTCCTGATGACAGCAATGCAGCATGAAACAGCATGCCTTACGTTCTGCAGAAAAAGAATTCTTTTCCTTCTTTTTTTTCTTTATACATATTTCATCTTTCCTCTTCTTGCTTCTCCTCTTCCTTTCACTAAGGAAGATAAGTGAAGTTACAGACACCTGTTTTCCAGTTAATTGCTAGAAAAGGCACTTCTACTATTTCCCTAAGGATGATGCAGCTCAGAATAAAAATACTTTATGTTCAAATAGGTAAGCCTGGCTTTAGAGCTGCTGAGCTGCACCTTGCTCAGAGCTAGCCTGTCTTCAGAAGGATCTCTGTTAACAGAGTAGTATGGATTCAAGGGAGGATGCTGAGGCACACTCGAGTTATGCTTTTTAGGAAAAGTAATGTGGATAGCAAATAAGGTAATTGAAAAGGTAACCAGACACGTGTCTCAGGGAAGACAAGCACAGAGAGAGGTAAGTTAATTTACTGAAAGGTCAGAATGGAGTAAGATTCTTGTTCTCCCAGCACAAGCACAAGGAAAGCAGATACAGGGAGAAATGCACAAGCCAACTAAATAATCCCCACAATAACTGCTATAAAGAACTGGCAACTTGTACAAAACACGGTGCAGAGGGAGAAAGGAGGGCAAAAGCAAGGAGGTAAGTGAAGGAAGCATCAGTTTGAATTCAGGAGATACAGATTATATTCACATTTGCCAGTGACTGCTAAACTATTCTGAACACAGTATCCTCCTTCCACTCTTCAGCATCCACACTTGTTAAATACAGCACAATTATTATCAATGTAATTGCAAAGTAGTAAAGATGCTGTAGCTGTGGAGCTCCATGCAGTGGAGCATTTGCATTTCTGCCACCAAAAAAAAAAAGCTAAATGTTACTTATGAAGGAATATGACTAGGCATCTTAAATTTTACTTCAATGGCAAAGAGAAAAAAAAACACATTTATTTAAAATACAACCAAACAAAAACACTAATTAGTGTTTCTTCTGGCTGAGGTCCATGCACAAAGTCAGCTCACACCAGCACTACAGTCGTCAATGTCAGCTTTTCTGTGACTCTCCCTAAGAAGGAAGCTCCTGAGCATTGCCCATAGCACAGCAGATGCAGCTGCAAGACCAGCTTGCGATCCCTGCTTCAGCCCAGGTTAGGAACCAGCTGGCAAGGCTGCAGTCACTACACAAGTTAACTCAACCCACTGACTACTCTTTACGAATGGCCTCTTCAGGACTACTGGCAGCTGTTACTGCTTAGCGTATTGAAGCTGCTCTAATCAATCAGGCAACCAGTCAAAGAACTGGCCGTAGGGTCAGAGAGATATAGCTCACTCTCCAATTTCCCCAGTGATACTCAGGGTACAGTTTTCCTTTGTATCTTACTGGGTAGCACTTATTTTTCTGTAGCCACTTCAAAGATCATTTACTGATCTGATTGATTCAAAATAGCCAACATTCAGATGAGCAAGATTAGCTAAAAGATCTGACCATTTGCATGTTTTTTTCTGACAGCTGATGATATTCTATATTTAGGAGTTTGTTACACAGTGACAGCCCATCATAAACAGCTCCAGCCAGTCCTCCTTATTCATTTCTCAGTGCCCAATCTCTTCCAAGGCAATTGCACAATCCTCCCCAACCAGCTCTTCTGACCTAAGTAGCATCCCTCACACAGATAGGGCCCACAAGTGCTCCATATGGACTAGAGTTGGTGACTTTTTTGACATTACCATTTACTTTAGACCGTCAATGACTCAGCTGAATCAGAAGCATTACCTATTCCACCTTATGAGCCTGGTCAGTAGTAAGCAAGTTTGTTTGATTTTCAGACTTCCAAAAGTTTTCCAGTGGAGGTATGGAACCAGAATAGTAGATTAAAACTTCCTTTTATCAGGCCTAATTTCGTAGACTCCTTTCATGATTGGCTTTGAAATAGTTCACAGATTGAGGAATTCACAAATAACAGTCTTAAAAATTGAGAAATCCTAAAATACACCCTCACAATGCCTAGATTAGACTTATCAAAAGAGTAGAGCTAATAATCTTTCCCAAGGTCACCACTACAAGCAAATTAGACTTGCAATTTGTTAGGATGATTAAATTTCCCAAAAGGAGAATATAAATCTCTGTAGTATATGGGACATCCATGTTAGCTCATTT